>OY728158.1:1230811955-1232061955 GCA_963277665.1 Viscum album
CGAGTTTCACTAAACAACGATATGCTATTAAAATATTATTCAAACTAGCCGTTATGAATAGTAATAACAACTTTTTGAAATTTTATAAATTTTATTTTTCAAAATGGACTTAATTTTTTGATTCTGAATATCAAAATTAGCCTAGGGTGAAATTTTGGTATTTTTCTGAAAACTTCCAATTTTTGATGAATAGTGAAACCACTAAGTGGTAGTAAAAAAACTGAATTTTTCATAAAACTTAATTTTACCGCTTCTGTGAGTGGAATTTCGAAAATCCGAGAGACACGGTTAATATCAAGGACTAAAATGTGGTTCAATGAGATGAAAATAAGTTTTGGTGAATAGTAACTTTTTACTTTTTTTTACCACGGTTAAAAGTAAATAAGGTAATTAAGGGTAAAGATGATATTATTATTACACTAACACATGTCCTAATTCTGTTGGATAAGTGTAATTCGACCAAAAACAAACTTAGGAATAAAATATGACCATTTAGGCCCACTTGGATTAGATTAGGACATTTATTATTAATTTATTTAAAGAAGGGTTAAAATAGTTAAAATCAAAGTTTAATAAGTAAATAATTTTTAATATGGGGTTATACATAAGATAATTTCGACTATAAATATTAATTCGAAAGATAAAAAGATTTCATACATAATGGAATTTTATTTTTATTTTTTAGACATTAAATAATTTAATTTATTTATGACACAAAGATGATGCAGTAATTATCTTATTAATGAAATATTGACATAATTAATGTTATAAACACCAAATATAAATGTAATTTGAGACTTTTTATGAATTCCACTAATTTTCTAGGTTAATATGACATGTGTGTATTGATTTAATTAACTTGGTTCGAACTAATAATTCTGTTATGAATTTCACAAAAATCAATTACTAAATAGTGTCAAAATTGACATAAAATAGTTTTTAAAACAAATATTTTATTAGTAATTGTTATTTTATTCCTAAAAATCTAAGGTTCGGACAAATGACTTAGATAAGGTTATATATATTAATAATTAACAACTTGGGGTTCGTTTGGCTGCTTATAGTAAGTTTATTAACCTTATAGTATAAGAACACAAGAAGACACGGTAAAAGTAAAATTATTTAACTTAATGTTAAATCTAAATGATAAGGTTAAAATAGGAACCTAAACTTGTCTAAATTCTATTGGATGAGATCATTTCAACCCATCCCCACCTTAGCTTCGAAATATATCAATTTGGAGATATTTAAAACCGAACTTGACTTTATAATAAAATAATATTTTTAGTTTTCCCAAAGGTGCCCCTCTCCTCCCTTATAAAAGGGCACCTCCTCCCCCTCTTCCTCACACCACTTTGAGCCTTAAAGCTCGGAAAACCCCTGCCAATTCATCCTCTCCACTTCCCTAGAGACATCCTAGAGGTCCTGGTCTTCTTCAAAGACCAATTTTAGTGCCCTAAAAGATGGTCTCAAAGAAGCACTTCAAAGAAGAGGTAATGTCCGTTATCGATTCTTTCATCTTTATTTCTTCTTCCACTTCTTCTTCTTTAGTTGTTTCATTATGAAGTAATAACATCAGTATCAATCATATACTTATATGTTATTATAAGTATGAAACAACCCTATTTCACCATCTATCCATCCTACGGAAAAATAAATCACCGCGTGTGCGTACGTACGGAATACCGTCTCCACGCCGTGGTGTAAACTATTTTCCACCACCACCTTACTTGGATGGGTATAATGGTGTAAATAATGACTATATATGACTATTATAAAGTGATACTGATTCTGAAATAGTATACATACACTCCAATACAATTCCACGATCATAGGAACGATATCATCACTCGTGCGTACGTACGAAATACCGTCTCCACGATGTGATGCGACTCGTTCTACATGATCTTCATTTCATAATGATTATATAAATGAATTGAATGAATGAATATGATATATATTACACTAATACCATTCTAGAAATGAGGTATCTATAACCTAAAGAGAAGAATAAAAATTTATTCGACAAAACATGCATAAGAACAAAAAGTTATAAACACTCGAATAACAAGTAGCAATGAAATATTACTACTAAGAAGCTAAGAATATGACCATATATGATATCGTAAAAATAATTATGATTCTGTAATATGTCAATAACATTATTTAAATCATTATACAGGAGGTTCGGACACGTACAAATCATATCAGACCTAAGGTAAGGGAAATATCACAATCTCATTTTTATCAGAGATTGTTTATACTTTAGTATTTACTGGGGTGTATTTTATCATCCACATCCATGTTTCCTCAATATGTAATATTATTTCCATCCACCTAAAATTTTTTAAATCCTATTTTACCCATCTGTGAGTTTTTAGTAAAAGATATGAAAGGAAAATTTTGTCGTTTTTCGTACGAGGTACTTTTTTGACTTTTCCAACAAAAGTACGAGAAGAATGTTTTTTTAACTTATACGACATGAATGTATTTTTAAAACATTATTTCAAAGAAGCTTCCTTTAAAAGTTTCCAAGTTTATTTTTAATCAACTTCTTTTAAAATTGTATGACATGTTAAGAAAGGAAAATTTTTTTGAAGTAGAAAGGATATTTTCCTCAAGAATGGAGTTCAAGGGTTTTATCAAAATTATTTTCCATCTAAGATAATATAGGGTTCTGTTTATATCCCTATTATTACATTGATATGATTATGTTGTGATGGATATATTTTTTTGAATTCCTTTATCTTATATGAATTGTTTTATAATGTCATGATGTTTAAGATTCCCATTTTTATTACATGGGTTATGAAATGATGTATGATTTATGATTTTGTGGCACACATAAGAATGGTATAATTATGAGATGGGTGGGACATATATCTCCCTCCAATGCATTGGGTAAAGACTTTATATCTCATGAGATAGAGATGGCTGGAACGGTAGGTTATACCGGTTCAGTTAAACAGGACTGAAACGAGGGTGACTCGGTTCAGAAATGGACTTTGTACACTAAGATAGTCTTGGCAATGAGTCTTGACTAATAATAAATGATTCTCTATGATTATGTGTGTATGCCACAAAGTTTCATGTTTTAAGTTATGATTATTGGGATTACATTTCACTTCTATGATTTATCCCATGTTATGATATTATGATCTCTTTTGCAGGATAAGATTTCCAAATGTTATGTTCTTATGTATATGATGTGATTGATATTTCTTTTGTTTACCCTTACTGAGCATTTGAGCTCACCCTTTTGTATGTTTTATTTCCCCAGGTCAGGAAGAAGGTTATTAAGTAGAATATGCCAAAAAGGGACTCTAGATATGATGAAATAAATGGGAGGCAAAGTAGAGGCTTTATGAACCAGTTGTTTATGTTTCCCAGTTTCTAAAGACACTATACCTATACGGTCCTTTTGTGGTTTTGTTATATGTTGTAATAAGTATGCTTCAATTTTGAAGTATTAACAATGTATGTAAATTATGGGTCGTTATAATTATCGTGTTCTATACGCAACACCGTATTAGCTTGCAGTATATGCAACACTATTCTAAGATTGTGTTACACACAATTTCAAGTTCATTTGATAATATTCATTCTACGCAACATTGAGTGTGTGTGTATATATATATATATATTCAATGTATAAATGAAAAACGGTTAGATTCTGTTATAATGAAACAACCAAGGAGTCTTGCACTATACGCAACCCTGACTTGGCTTGCATTACACGCAATTGTGACCTTCTTCGATAGCGTGTGTTGTACGCAATACCAGGTTTTACTAAACAACGATATGTTATTCTAATATTATTATTAACTAGCCGTTATGAATAGTATTAACTAAATTTTTAATTTTATAACATTATTATTCATCTTGCACATTTTCTAGAACATGGTATAAGAACAAAATAAATTTTTCGGGTAAAATAAGTATTTTTCAAAAAATGCAGTTTTACACCCAGTTTAAATATAGTTTTTGACATGTTTATAAGTTCAATTTTAAAAAATAAAATTATTATTTGGAATCAGGATATAAAATTTTACCTTGGATAAATTTTCCATATTATTCTGATAACTTTCATATTTTAATGAATAGTAAAAACACGCTATATTTTAATTAAAAACAATTTTTTTCATCGTAATAACTTATGTGGTTAAATTATAATATTGAATGGTTTTAAAGTATAAATAGAATATATTTTTACCATTTAATATAATGTATGTCATTAGCATTGATTTTACCTTGAATTCTTAGGTTCAATCAATTCAATCTTTTGCAATGTTTTAAACAAAAACCTATTTTCTTTCGACAACGGGATTAATTTTAATTTAATTTCTTCAAATTTTGTGTATTGAATTTGGAAAAATGGATTCCATATTTGGAATAAGTAGGTCCAAATTTTGTTAATAAGCTACTTTTTATTTTTGGGCTTTATGAATAGTAACTACGGTGAATTTTATTTACCATAGTTAAAGGTAAATCGGGTAATTAAGGATAAATATAAGATTATAAAATTAACCTAACACCTTCCAAAATCCTATTGGATGACTAAAAGTCGACCCATATCACCTAAGGGTCGGATTAGAATCATTTAATGGACTTTTTTCAATGAAAATAATTTAATTATTATTAAAACCAAAGAAAGTGACAACATGTCACTCTCTTAAATCTTATAAGTATATTATTTTTAATTTAGTGATAAACTTCATAATACTTCGAACATTAATAGTCTCCAGAAATATAATAAAATTATCTAGATCATATGAATTTATTTATAATTTTTAGGGATTAAATAATTAGCATTAATTGTGACACAATAGTGATGCAGAAATTGTTTATCTAGTGAAAAATCAAGAATATAGTTTTTATTAAACTAATAGTGACCCTAAAAGGCCCCAAAACCTGACCAAAACTTTTTGGTCATGTAAATGCAAACCATAATCATCCAATGGTCTAATATTTGACCATTTGGAGCCTTATAAAAGCGATTATGACACTTATTTTATTTTATTTTAAATGATGCCAAAGTTGTCACCTTCATAATTTAATAAATATAAAAATTTAAATATTTTAATTTTAAGATGATAAATTCGAGTAAAAGTATTATTGTGAAAGGTAATAGATTTATATTCATCATAATAGTTTATTTTTAATTTTTATGCAACAAATAAGTATATTAAATAATTATACAAAAATTATGTAGTAATTATTTTATTAAGAGATAAACCAAATAAATGGTTTTAAAAATAATAAAATAAATATTATATGAACTGTTTAATGTGATCCACTACTTTTCTAGATAAATATGACCTTTTATGATTCTATTAAATCTTTTATTTAAAACATATATTCTGTATATATTTTATTTAAATTCAAATAAATGAATAGTGTCAAAATTGACACTATTGTTATTTTATAAAAATAACATATTATAAAATTGTTTAAAAACCACAAATATATTTACAAATTATAAATTTAAATTTATATGGTCCAAAATTTTATAAAGTATCAATTTATGGACAATTAACAATAAATAAGTAATTATTTTTTGTAATTTAAAATTTAGAATGTTATTACCACAAATAAAATTAAATTGATTAAATAAGGATAAATCAAGTTGATAATGTTTAAAATAAATTCCTAACATGTCTAAATTTTATTGGTTGATGATATTAAAACCCTATTTCGTCTAATATTCTAATATGTGTCATTTTCTTGAGGCTTTTAAGTGGGGTTAGATTTATTATAAATTAATATTTTTTAGATTTCCAAAGGTGCCCCTCTCCTCCCTTATAAAAGGGCACCTCCTCCCTCCTTCCTCACACCAATTTGAGCCTTCAAGATCGTCCAAACCCTACCAAATTCTCTTCTACACTTCCCTATAAATATCCTATAGGTCCTGGTCTACTTCAAAGATCCATTTTAGTGCCCTAAGAGGAGGTCTCAAAGAGGCTCTTCAAAGAAGAGGTAATGTCTGTTATTGATTCTTTCAACTTTATTTCTTCTTCTACTTCTTCTTCTTTAGTTGTTTCATTATGAAGTAATAACATAAGTATCACTAATATACTTATATTTTATTATAAGTATGAAACAAACCTATTTCACCATCTATTCATCCTATAGAAAACGAAATCAACGTGCGTGCGTACATACGGAATACCGTCTCCACGCCGTGGTGTAATCTGTTTTTCCAATACCAGATTACATGGATGGGTATAATGGTGTAAAAAATAACTATACATAGTTATTATAAAATCATACTGATTCTTATATACTTTATCATCCACACCGATACAATTCAATAATTATGGAAACGATATCATCGCTCGGGCGTACGTACGGACTACCGTCTCCATGACGCGATAAGATTCATTCTCCATGTTAACCATTTAAGAATGATTATAAAGTATATATAAGCAATAATAATGAAATATACGACATTATAAAGCTATTGGATTTATGTATA
This sequence comes from Viscum album, assembly GCA_963277665.1. Lineage (NCBI taxonomy): Eukaryota > Viridiplantae > Streptophyta > Magnoliopsida > Santalales > Viscaceae > Viscum > Viscum album. The sequence goes on from OY728158.1 coordinate 1,230,818,431, forward strand.
TGTATTTCATCTACTTAATTCCAATCAACTCAATAAGGAAACGAAAACATCGTTCATGCGTACGTACGGCCTACCGTCTCCATGAACGATGTATTTCTTTCCATTTATAGATCTATTATATATATGTATATTCTTAATATATATTATATATAAATCATGTTTTATATTCTAGAATTAAGTAATCATGATCTAAGTAATCATATGAATAATTACAAGTCAAAACACGGATGATAAATGAAATGATTTTACCCAAAACACTCTTTAACATGGAATTTACAAAAGAATGGGTAATATAAAGTCATAAGTAAACCATATATGATATCATAACAATGAATATGATTCTGTAATAAGTCAACGACATTATTTAAATCATTATACAGGAGTTTCGGATACATACGAAGCATATCATACATAAGGTAAGGGATAACTTTTCCAATCTCTTTCTTATCTGAGATTGTTTATTCGTAAGTATTTACTGGGGTTATTGTTCTCATCCAGGTCCATGTTTCCTAAAAATGGTTTTTTGTATGTTTAAAGTACTCTTTACAAATTTTTACTTTTACTACATGGTATGTATGGAATCTTTCTTTTACGAGGTACTTTTTGAATTTTCCGGAAAAAGTACGAGAAGAATGTTTTTTAACTTATACAGCAAGAACAAATTTTTACAGTTTTATAAAGCCTTATTTTCATTAATCTTCCTCCAAAATATTTCATGACTATTTTCAAAAAAATATTTTTCTTTTAAAATTGCATGATGTTTTGTGAAAAGAAATTTATTTTCAAGAAGAAAGGATATTTTCCTCAAGAATTCATTTCAAGTATTTTATCAAAACCATTTTCCATATAAGATGAAATTATTTCATATGTGTATGTCTCAAGTATAAAGTCTCTATGATTTACATGGTTTTACTTTTCTTATTATGAAATGATATCCATTTATTTTATATAGTTTATGTGATGATGGGATGATGTTTATGAAACCCATTTTATTTTTTGGGTTATTATGAATGATGTATGTTTATTTTGTGGCACAAGTAATAATGATTTCATTATGAGATGGGTGGGACCTATATCTCCCTCCAATGCATTGGGTAAAGATTTATATCTCATGAGATAGACATGTCTGGAATGGTAAGTTAATCCGGGTCAGTGTTACAGGACTGAAACAAGGAGTGAACTCGATTCAGAAAGGGACTTTTTCCACTAAGATGGTCTTGGTAGCAATGCCTTGGCTACTATGGAAATCATAACAAGTACTGAATGGTTGCCACAATTACATGTTTTATTCCCATTCTATTTTATCGTGATTGATGTTCCTTTATGATATATGCCTTACATACTTCCACGATTTATGTCTTTGCTCAAGATTTTGATGTTTAAATTTCATGTTCAAGTTTTTGCTTCCAAATGTTTATGGATTGTTTTATGTTATCTATGTTTTCCCTTAATGAGAATTTGAGCTCACCCTTTTGTATGTTTTCTTTTCCCTAGGAAATAAAGAAAGGTTTTAGGTAAGGAAACAAAAAGGGGAAGATCTTTATGGGAGTTGTTGAAGATATTTCAACAGGATTAGAAGTTTAAATTCCGAGTTTCCAAAGACACTAAACTATTACGATCCTTGTGTGTCTGTTTTTGTTATGTATTAAGTATTCTGCAAAAGTAATGTAATGTCCATGTACGTCATGCTTCGGGTCTCTACAGTTGGTGTCAGAGGAAAGGTTTAGTCAACCTTTGGAAACTAGGATGCGAAAACGTTAGTGAGATCCCCAGAGATATTTGTAAGGTATGTCTAGGGATGACCCTAAGGTTATGTATACATATAGGTTATAGTCCTAGAATTGCGCTAACGATCTTAGAATTAAACCTAAGATGTTAGATGTCGAAGGTAAGCCCCCTTGATTATGTTATTTTCCTTGTATGATTTTTGTCTCTCACAGAATTCTTTTTGTGTTTTATTCAATGGAGGGAACCAGAAAGAATTTGGTTAATATTTAATCCAATAGAAAAATTGGTGACTATGAGAAACAAAATTGTGTAATGCCTAGAGAGAAAGATATTGTGATTATGTCGAATTAATCATCGCGATATATGATTAACAAGGTGAAATTTAGTGGTATGCCTAATTCATCAAATAATAGGAAGATAGACTTTTATGCATGTTCTCATGTTGAGGAGCATAAAGAAAGGAAGATTGAGATTTCTAAAGAAGGGAAGAAGAACCTTTAGGAATACCGCAAATGGAGGGACAAGATGTTATCTCTGTGGAGAAAAGGGTCACAGAGTGACAGACTGTTATAGAGTTCAATGTCTTATTTGTGGAGAACATGGGAATACCCAACTCAATGCCCTGACCTAAAAAGTTACTTCTAAATCAAGGAAATACTTATTCTAGGACAATCATTGAAGAGTATGGATTAAAGTGTTTATTTATTGGTATTCAAGAATAATGTTGTTGAGGTACTTTTATGGTGTATTAAAATATGTTTGTATTAGTCTATTGTGTTTTTCAATAATTTTATGGTACCGGTAACCATGAAAAGTGATTCAAATATTTTGGAAAGCAGATGATATGCACATAATGAAGGGATAAAGATAAAATGAAATGTTTGTCCGTATTCATGAGCTCAGGACTGATATAAGGACAAAGTGATATCATGGTTTGAGTATATAGAAAATTTTGGGATTTTGGTATGTGGAAAGAGTTAACTTTTGACAGCATTCATGTTTTCACTAAGGTTAAATGGGTATTCATTTTTCAAGAGAATACATGATTAAGGTATTCACATATTTTTAGTTTGACCAACAAGATATATCTTATGGTATATGGGGGATAAATGATGGCATTCACGTGATTGTTATGTGACATTTCAAGTAATCATTTTCTTTATACTATGAGCTTGGACCGAAGTATTTTAGATAAGCTTAAAGATTGGAATGGATTATGTTGGACATAAGTTAGTATTGTTTAGGGATAAAACTTTTTTGATATTATTGATGGGATGTTATAGTAATGTATTTTTAGAAAAAGGACAACCTGCAGGATGGGGAACAGCCCATTACGTCGGACAAGGCTATGGAAATTGATCCCACAACCGAAGTGCGACTGGCCTTTATCGCCTACCACTGGCCTACAAGAAAGCCCTGGTTAATAGAAACTAGTTTTATTTTATTATGCGGTATGATATATGAAGTATAAGTTCATTTTGGAACCATATACTATTAATCAAACCATAAGATGGACTTATAACTTTTGTTAACCTTTTGTTTGAAACAGATGGAATGACCATCATTCTATCACATGATCTGCTAACACATCACGAATAAAAAATTCAACTTCATTTCTTTAAGGGATGAAGTGGAAATTGTTCAATTCACAAACAACAGTGAGATTGTACCAAAATCATGTAAGTATTTCTTTTAATTCATCAACTTTAGGGAAATGATCTTGACAACCAAAAATGTTGTCCTAGTTCCCTTATATCCGATGAATCAGATGGTACCTTAGATCATCACAAATCTATGGATTTGTGATTGTTGGCTTTTTCATAGCCATGTTCTCTACCACTCTCCATCATAACATGATGGTTAGATTTCTCTTCCATGTCCATATTTTCGCATATGTTCTCCTATGTCAAAACCCAGTTATTAGTTAATTTGGGTAACTGTTACATTTCATACTTTAGTTTTTAAAGATAAGTTTTCATATTTCATTTTATGATGTGGGTTTTAATTAAAGAAACTTTCAAGTAGAAAACCATGTATAACCCCGATGAATTTCGAGGGCGAAATTCATTTTAAGAGGGGTAGAATGTAACAACCCGATATTTTATGATAAGTATTCTTTTTAATTTATTTGATGTCATGTGTTTTATGCTACAACAAGATTATCGTGTGCTATATAGAACACCGTATTAGATTGTAGTATACGCAACACTATTTTTAGATTATGTTACACACAATTTCAAGTTCGTTTGATAATAGTCATTCTACGCAACATTGAGTATATATATATATATTCAATGTATAAATTAAAAATGGTTGGATTCTATTATAACGAGACAACAAAAAAGTCTTGCACTATATGCAACCCTGACTTGGCTTGCATTACACACAATCGCAACCTTCTTCGATAGTGTGTGTTGTACGCAATGCCGGGTTTTACTAAACAACGATATGTTATTATAATATTATTATGAACTAGCCGTTATGAATATTATTAACTAAATTTTGAATTTCATAACATTATTATTCATCTTACACATTTTCTAAAACATGGTATAAGAACAAAATAAATTTTTCTGGTAAAATAAGTATTTTTCAAAAAATGCAATTTTTCCGCCTTTTGATGGCGCACCCACTTTAAATATAGTTTTTGACATGTTTATAAGTTCAATTTTACAAAATAAAATTATTATTTGGAATCAGGATATAAAATTTTACCTCGGATAAATTTTTCATATTATTCTGATAACTTTCATATTTTAATGAATAGTAAAAACACGCTATATTTTAATTAAAAACAAAATTTTTCATTGTCATAACTTTTGTGGTTAAATTATAATATTGAATGGTTTTAAAGTATAAATAGAATATATTCTTACCATTTAATATAATTTATGTCATTATCATTGATTTTACCTTGAATTCGTAGGTTAAATCAATTCAATCTTTTGCAAAGTTTTAAACAAAAACCCGTTTTCTTTCGACAATGAGATTAATTTTAATTGAATTTATGCAACTTTTTTGTATTGAATTTGGAAAAAGGATTCTATATTTGGAATCCATAGGTCCAAATTATGTTAATAAGCTACTTTTTATTTTTGGGCTTTATGAATAGTAACTACGGTAAATTTTATTTACCATAATTAAAGGTAAATCGGGTAATTAAGGGTAAATATAAGATTATAAAATTAACCTAACACCTGAAAAAATACTATTTGATGACTAAAAGTCGACCAATATCACCTAAGTCTTGGATTAAAATCATTTAATGGACTTTTTTCCATGAAAATAATTTAATTATTATTAAAACCAAAGAAAGTGACAACATGTCACTCTCTTAAATCTTATAAGTATATTAATTTTAATTTAGTGATAAACTTCATGAAACTTCAAAAATTAATAGTCTATAGAAATATAATGAAATTATCTACATCATATGAATTTATTTTTAATTTCTAGGGATTAAATATTTAGCATTAATTGAGACACAATAGTGATGCAGAAATTGTTTATCTAGTGAAAAATCAAGAATATAGTTTTTATTAAACTAATAGTGACCATAAAAGTCATAAAACCCTGACAAAATCTTATTGGTAATGTAAATGTAAACCATAATAATCCAATGGTCGAATATTTGACCATTTGGATCCTTATAAAAGTGATTCTGACACTTATATTATTTTATTTTAAATGATGCCAAAGTTGTCACCTTCATAATTTAATAAATATAACAATTTAAATATTGTGATTTTAAGATGATAAATTCGAGTAAAAGTATTATTGTGAAAGGTAATAGATCTAAATTAATCATAGGATTTTTTTTAATTGTTATGTAACAAATAAGTATATTAAATAATTATACAAAAATGATGTAGTAATTATTTTATTAAGAGATAAACCAAATAAATGGTTTTAAAAATAATAAAATAAATATTATATGAACTATTTATTGTGCTACACTAATTTTCTAGATACATATGAACTTTTATGATTCTATTAAATCTGTTATTTAAAACATATCTTCTGTATATAGTTTATTTAAATTCAAATAAATGAATAGTGTCAAAATTGACACTGTTGTTATTTTATAAAAATAACATATTATAAAATTGTTTAAAAATCACAAAAATATTTAAAAATTATAAATTTAAATTTATATGGTCTAAAATGTTATAAAGTATCAAATTATGGACAATTCACAACAAATAAGTAATTATTTGTTATAATTTAAAATTTAGAATGTTATTACCACAAATAAAATTAAATTGATTAAATAAGGATAAATCAAGTTGATAATGTTTAAAATAAATTTCTAACATGTCTAAATTTTATTGTTTGATGATATTACAACCCTATCTCATCTAATATTCGAATATTATTCATTTTTGAGGTTTTTAAGTGGGGATAGATTTAATATAAATTAATATTTTTAAGCTTTCCAAAGGTGCCCCTCTCCTCTCTTATAAAAGGGCACCTCCTCCCTCCCTTCCTCACACCAATTTGAGCATTCAAGCTAGGCCAAACCCTGAAAAATTCTCTTATCCACTGCCCTAGAAACATCCTAGAGGTCCTGGTCTTTTTCAAAGACCAATTTTAGTGCCCTAAGAGGAGGTCTCAAAGAGGCGCTTTAAAGAAGAGGTAATGTCTGTTACCGATTCTTTCAACTTTATTTCTTCTTCTACTTCTTCTTATTTAGTTGTTTAATTATGAAGTAGTAACATCAGTATCACTAATATATTGATATGTTATTATAAGTATGAAACAACCATATTTCACCATCTATCCATCCTACGGAATATGAAATCACTGCGTGTGCGTACGTACGGAATACCGTCTCCACGTCGTGGTGTAATCTGTTTTTCCAACACCACCTTACTTGGATGGGTATAATGATGTAAATAATAACTATACATAGTTATTATAACATCATAAGGATTCTGATATATTTTATCATCCACTTCAATTCAATTCAATAATTATGGAAACAATATCATCACTCGTGCGTACGTACAGACTACCGTCTCCACGACGCGATGAGATTGATTCTACATGTTAACCATTTACGAATGATTATAAAGTATATATAAGAAATAATAATTAAATATATGAAATTATAAAGCTACTGTATTTATGTATATGTATGTCATCTACTTAATTCCATTCAACTCACTAAGGAAACGAAAACAGCATTCATGCGTACGTACGACCTACCGTCTCCATGAACAGTGTATTTCTTTCCATTTATAGATCTATTATATATATGTAAATTCTGAATATATATTATATATAAATCATGTTTTATATTCTATAATTAATTAATCATGATCTAAGTAATCATATGAATAACTAAAAGTCAAAACACGGACGACAAATGAAACGATTTTACCCAAAACACTCTTTAACATAGAATTTACAAAAGAACGGGTAATATAAAGTCATAAGTAAACCATATATGATATCATAACAATGAATATGATTCTGTAATAAGTCAATGACATTATTTAAATCATTATATAGGATGTTCTGATACATACAAAGCATATCGGACATAGGGTAAGGGATTACTTTTCCAATCTCGTTCTTATCTGAGATTGTTTATCCGTAAGTATTTACTGGGGTTATTGTTCTCATCCATGTCCATGTTTCCTAAAAATGGTTTCATGTATGTTTAAAGTCATTTTTACCCATTTTTAATTTTACTAAATGGTATGTATGGAATCTTTCTTTTACGAGGTACTTTTTGACTTTTCCGACAAAAGTACAAGAAAAATGTTTTTTTAACTTATACAGCATGAACAGATTTTTACAGTTTTATAAAGCCTTATTTTCATGAAGCTTCCTCCAAAATATTTCACGACTATTTTCAAAAAAATATTTTTCTTTTAAAATTGCATGATTTTTTGTGAAAAGAAATTTATTTTGAAGAAGAAAAGATATTTTCATCAAGAATTCATTTCAAGTATTTTATCAAAACCATTTTCCATCTAAGATGAAATTATTTCATATGTGTATGTCTCAAGTATAAATTCTCTATGATTTACATGGTTTCACTTTTCTTATTATGAAATTATATTCATTTATTTTATATGAATTATGTGATGATGGGATGATGTTTATGAAACCCATTTTATTCATTGGGTTATTATGAATGGTGTATGTTTATTTTGTGGAAAAAGTAAGAATGATTTCATTATGATATGGGTGGGAGCTATATCTAACTCCAATTCATTGGGTAAAGATTTATATCTCATGAGATAGACATGGCTGGAACAGTAAGTTAATCTGGTTCAATGTTACAGGACTGAAACGAGGAGTGAACTCGATTCAGAAAGGGACTTTGTCCACTAAGATGGTCTTGGCAGCAATGACTTGGATACTATGGAAATCATAACAAGTGATGAATGGTTGCCACAATTACATGTTTTATTCCCATGCTATTTTATCGTGATTGATGTTCCTTTATGATATATGCCTTACATACTTCCACGATTTATGTCTTTCCTCAATATTTTGATGTTTAAATTTCATGTTCCAGTTTTTTCTTCCCAATGTTTATGGATTGTTTTATGTTATCTATGTTTGCCCTTACTGAGCATTTGAGCTTACCCTTTTGTATGTTTTCTTTTCCCCAAGAAATAAATAAAGGTTTTAGTTAAGGAAACAAAAAGGGGAAGATCGTTATGGGAGTTGTTGAAGATATTTCAACATGATTAGATGTTTATATTCCGTGTTTCCAAAGACACTAAACTATTACGATCCTTGTGTTCTTTTTTTTGTTATGTATTAAGTATTCCACAAAAGTAATGTAATGTCCATGTACGTCAAGCTTCGGGTCTCTACAGAGGCTTCCTACATACCTTCACTTATCAAGGATCAAAGTCTATATAGTTCGGGATATGGGGAATTTAGGGATTACACTCTAAGTCGGCCCAAGGTGTTGGTGAACTGATGCAGAGGGGTCGTAACGATTAGATGAATGGTGGGAGTGAACCTAAGGGAGGCTTCTTATGTACCCTTCCTTAGTAAGGATCAAAGACCACATAGTTTAGGTGGTTGGAACAGACGTGAAGGTGGATATGGGGTCCAATGGGTGGTGGTCTTGAACCTTGTGGAGGCTTCCTATATACCTTGCCTTGGAAAGGATAAAAGACCTCATAGTTCAGGTGGTATGGGGCTTACACATGATTTCAGCCCAGGGTGTCAGTGAACCAATGGGAAGGAGGACCTGGGGTCCAATGGATGGTGGGCTTGAACCTCGTGGAGGCTTCCTACGTACACTGCCTTGGAAAAGATTAAAGACCTCGTAGTTCAGGTGGGTGGAATTTGGGGCTTACACTCTAAGGTGGCCCAAGGTGTCGGTGAACTGACGTGAAGGACGACTTGGGGTCCAATGGATGGTGGGCTTGAACCTTGTGGAGGCTTCCTACGTACCTTGCCTTGTAAAGGGTCAATGACCTCATAGTTCAGGTGGGTGGCTTTTGGATGGTGGTCTTGAACCTTCTGGAGGCTTCCTATATACCCTGACTTGGAAAGGATCAAAAACCTCATAGTTTAGGTGGGGGAATTTGGGTCTTACACTCTGAGGTGGCCCAAGGAAGATGTCATGGTCAGTGCTCACTCTAAGCCCACGTGAGTCATGCTCGGTGTGACAAAAAAGAGATAGAAGAGACCTGACGATCACATCGTGAAAGGTGCGTCTATGGGATGTGGAGTGGGGATTACATGTGATCACAACCCATGGAGGAAACAAGGTCTTACGCATGGTTCGCAGCCCAAAGAGGTTGGGACTTACTCAAGGATGGAGGCTCAATGGTGAAAACTCCCAGTGGGAGAGGGATTTGGAACCGAAGAAAGGAGGGGTCTGGTATCCATTCCCCCCTGGTCATTGGGACTGAAGAAGAAAGGAGGAGCAAGGATGATGCCTCCTACAAGAAATCTAGGGGCTTACACCCAGGTGGATGCACTTTCCCCACGAACAAATGCCACTATGATGAGGAGGATATCATCCCCTGTGAGGGAATATCTCATCCTCATGGAGACCAGGGGGCGTGGAAAATGTCCAAGGTGGGGGCACCCCACGTGTGAGGCACAGGGCGAGACCACAGTTTAACATCATGTGCTAAGGACGATGGTGCTTGGTAGTTTAATTTCCTGCCACTCAGATGAGGTAGGTTTGCTCCGCACCCCTAGGACTTATATAACTAATACCCTCTGCTCCTTGGTGTAAAGAGGGGATAGGCAACGCCATGGCTAGGGGGTTTTATGGAGTGAACCATCGGGGGGTCCACGTTAGTGTGGCTATGCGAAGAAGCAATAGCCGTTAGTATGCCTATGCGAAGAAGAATGAGGTGAAGCAACACAATGGGAGGTATTGTACAAGGGACTTTGAAATCACATCGTGCAAACCTGGAGGGTCACATGAGAAAAGGAATTGCAAAGCAGAGGGGTTCATAGGTAGGGGCCTTGTGAAGATCTGGTGCTCTGCGTGGCAGAGGGTACTTGCGAATGGGTGTGCTTCGTGAAGTGGGGTTCCTCAGCCTAAGCATAGGGCATATGTGCATATAGAAGGTTCTTCACGAAGTGGAAAGGCATTCGCAGATCACTGCCTTGTGGGGCTAAGGTTCCTCGTGAAGCACGGTACATGAAGAAATGTTCTTCGTGAAGTATAGTGACCCTGCCTTGGCATGTGAATCATGTGTACATGAAGGGTGGCTCACAAAGCATAAACACTCTGTGACGAACCGGGTCCCCTTGGGGATCCCCTTCATTCACAGATGCCCTTAGGCTCTGTGAAAGGAATGCCTCTTAGAAGAGGGGGTAAAAACAAGGAAAAGGGGAGGAACTTCGCAGAGCAGAAGTACCTCGCACGTCTCATTGTTCCTAGAGCAGAAGGCGCTTCACGATTCGGGAGATAGGATGTTGAAAGTTTGGATTCTCCACCTTATGGACATGGGGGGTGGTATTTATAGAGGATAGGCACTGCGAAGTAGATCTCCCTTGGCATGAAGAGGAATTTGTTTTCACTGGGGTGGGTCGCGAACATCAAATGCGTTCACGGAGCGTCTCGCCTCCTAGCTCCATGGAGGGTCACAAACGTCAAATTAGTTTGCGGAGCATCCCACGTCCTTGATCCGAAGAGGGTCGCGAGTGTCGAATGCATTCGCAGAGCATCCCGCATCCTTGCTCTGAGGCACTTCGCGAACGTCAAATGTGTTCGCGCAGCGTCCTACCTCCTTTCTCCCCAGCGAATCGTGAACATCAAATGAATTTGCGGAGCATCCAGCCTCCTTGCTCTGCAGTGGGTCATGAATGTCAAATGCATTCATGGAGCGTCCCACCTCCTTGCTCCATGGCGGGTCATGAACGTCAATGGGGAATCCGTGAAGGGACTTCATGAGGTAGCCATTGGGTCTGTGTCTTCTTCTCCTCCCCACATTTTGGCATCAACAGTACCCAAATAGACTTTATATATAAATGTATATAAAATGGGAAGCATCCTGCTTTGAATGATTGGTTTTTAGTACTAGGATGGAGTATGGGAGTAGAGGACCAATCATGCACCGATGATTCTAGTAGTGGATTATTTTAGTATTTTTTGTATTTTTGTATAGCATGTGGTATATTCATGTTTCCCCTATATCCAATGTATCTAATGTTTTATAGCTACATGACATGATCATCATCATTTTTTATCTAATTATTATTCATCTTATACATGTTTATTTATATTGAATGGTTTATTATTCTTATTCCACTGTTTCTTGTTTATTTCTAATTATGTTTTCTACCTTTATCATTTACTATTTTGCTACACTCTGACTCATGAGGGCATATTAACCCCATGGGAACACCCTAGTCCCTCACTAATAGTTGGTATCCTTTAGTATATGGGGAGTAGTACTTGAGGTTATGTGGCCAACTGTATTGGGGTACCGTTTAGTGGCTTCCAATGTGGCACACTACAGAAATCGCACACCATATTTTAAGATATATTTTTACCTATAATTTATTCTATGTTTTTTAGTTAAAATTTTACTAAATTGGTGGCTGATCAGGTGTCATATTTTTTTGACTGGTTGTCCATTTTTTTGGTGTGATGAGGTCACTAGGTGAGTGATTAGGTAATTATGTCTAATTAAATTAAATTCAATAAATGAATGTAAATTTTTATAATTTATTAAATCGTAAAATTAATAAAAAAAATTAATAAATAATTTATTTTAGTGTTACGTCTTTGTTTAATAATTTTCAATGTATATAAGAGGTAATTTGGACAAGCATGAGTTTGGGAAGGAGCATCCAGACTTGGGATAAAAAGGGAAATGACTTCAATTAAGGTAGTTGGTCCTGGATTTATTTGATTATCATGATTTATTGGAGATTTTATAATCATGTATCTTCACTAGTATTACATTATTCGTATTATGTATCTTCAATGAGTTTCCCCATTAGGTTGGGATGAAATCATGTCAGACTAATAGTGAACATAGACAATATAGATCTCTAAATGGTTTGATGGTGGTGCCTTGGTCAAATGGGCATTGATGGCCCTTCTATGGATTGTTTGGAGGCATGTGTTGGTTTTTTAAATGTAAAATGGATTTCATTTATTTAATTTATTTTAAAGGGGAATTTTCTAAAAATAATTTTAAAAGGAAAGATGTGATTTAGGAACCGGTTTTAAAATGGTATTTCAAAATGGATGAGTGGTTTTGTAGAAGTTATTTAATGATATTTGGGTCATGTTATGAGTGTCAATAAAATGAGATGTTATTCTATTTTAAATGGATTAAAAAAAATAATTCAAAATTTTATTTAAATTAATCTAAAAGGTCTTGATTTCATGGTTTTTTTCTAATTAACGTCATACACCCAATTCCCTATTTTCTAAAGATTGGGTGCTTGTTATGCAGCCCATTTTTGATTGCTTAAGGATTTCTATATTCATTTTGATGAATTATTATATTTGTTTTGTTTGAATACCTATGATAAATATTGTGATTATAAAAATGATTGGTTAATCTAGTATCCTTGATAGAACCCTAAGAAAGTAGAGATAGGTCTATGGGACTCAAGTAGGTTGTAAGGTATGTTACAACTAGAATGATAGTATGGGGAAAAGAAAACGAAATTGGTTCAAGGAACCTGTTTATAGAATCTCTATATGATCTGTTTTGGATTTTCTAGGTGGGTGCCTTTGTACTATATTGACCGTAGAGAGGGTTTGTGTTTGACATAGGTTGTAAAGACATTGGGTGATATCTTATTACCCAATTTAGATGTGTGATATGGTCATTATTCAGATAGTAATAGGTCATGTACAAGAGAGGCCAACCTCTATTATGTGGGATGGGTTTGGGTTGATGGATGACTTATTGAAGTCTGTTTCATCTGAAAAGTTTGGGTGGGGTACTCTACCCACTGATATGTATAGATACAAATAATTTGGATGAATTGGGCATTATGATTTGATGTTCAGTGGGTGAAAAAATACCTAGACTCATACATGGTGATATCAGGTAGATAGAGTCACACCACTGGAATCATATGATGGGTTTTCATAGTAGGGTACAAGCACACTCTAGCTCTAGGTGATGGGATTTTTTTAAATTGTTTCATACCATAGTTATAGACACTAAACCCCTGGATGAAGTAGGTACGATATTTAGATACTAGATTTAGGATGGTCTCTCTTGGTGGTTTATGAAGCAAGTTTATAGAAACATTATAACTAACCAAAGTAGTTATATTCTGGGCCTAAGGCAGTCTAGGAGAAACCTGATGACCTAAAATTTATGTTTGATGTGAATTTAATGTGATTATTCTAGGTGGGGGTGTTGAACGAGAATGACCATGCCCATATATATGTATTTCATGAACATCCACTTGATCATAGTGGCACTTTATATTATTGAGGAATTAGGGTTTACTATGGGGTAATCATACTAACCCCTAACTGTGTACATGACATGGGTTTTTATAAATAAGGGTAGATCTTACATTTTACTCTCAATAAACTACTACCTCTTAGATTTGGACATATGTTATAGGTCTATAATGTTTTTGAGGTTGTACATTCATCTGGTTGGATCATGTGATTTGGTTCATAGAACCATTTTATTTTAGTTATTATTTAGCATACATTTCCAAGTAAGTAATTTATTTATATATGATGCCTATTATGTTATTCTTATATACTACTACTTCATTTTTTAAGGAAACATGTAGACAAATTTACTTCTTTCTATTCTAGATTATGGGTTCTTATGGGATTCCCTTTTTATTTCTATATTTTTATAGGAGTTCCATTGTATGAACGGTCCGTGCCATTTTTTTGTATAATTTGTATTGGGACCAAAATAATTATATTAGAGGGAATAGTGTCCCCATGATTATTATAGGCCCTATCCAATCGTCAGGGGAATCAATTGTATAAATATTCATGCCTAAGGTCTTGTAGTTCCCTTGCTCGAGTGTCGTTTAAGTGATCCAAGTCAAGGTGTTATATAGTTTGTACATATCTGGATGTTATGTTTAAGCTGTAATTCTTATTTATAAGGTTTAAATAAATATTTTTGTAAATAAATAATAATTAATTAGTATGAAAAGATATTTTAATAATTGATATGTGTGTTTGGGATTTATAAATTTGAAATTATAATAATAATCATCATCAACATCATAATTATTATCTTATGAAAATATTATATATCTAATTTAGATATTTTTTGGGTACGGAGTATCAATTGAGAGTGGAAGGGGTTGTGAGTATTGAATAGAAGACTAATACTGAAAAGAAAAAGGATATTTTCTCAAAATTCATGTATCATCCCCAATGTGAAATTCCAATTTGTCAAAACCCACTTTTTTTAAATTTAAATAAATTTCTTCACCTATCTTAACGTAACCTACACCTATTATTTTTAATTTTATCTTTAATTTATTTTTTAATTTTAAATTTCATTATCTAAATTTTATTGTTGATTTATTTTTTCATTGAGAATATAATTCCTCTATGTATTCACCCCCCATGGTTTTTATGATACTAGTAAGTGTTAATTTTTCTGAATTTTACATTAGGATTATATAAATTGGTGTAACAAGTTTGTTCCATTATATGACCTTCATTAAGAATATTTTTTAACTAATTTTGGTAAGTTACCTTAACCGTTTTATAATGTTTTTTATTTTATTTGAAATTTTAATAGTGTATAAGGATAAAATCATGTACATTCAATTGAAATTGATAGTTAATATTCTTATATTACAAAGAAAAATTAAAAATTGACAAAAAACGTTTTTTATAGAATTTTAAAAAAAATGTTAATTTAAATAAAAATTGATTGATTTTAGATATTTTATTATCATGAGAAAATAAGTAAAAGGGTTGTGATTTGTTTTTTTTCAATGGAACTGTACATGAGACTAGAAATGAATCATACTAAATAATTCCATGTGGCTAAGAAAAGTAATTTGGAATTAATATATTTAAGAATTTTTTATAGAAACATTACTTCATTTTTGTTGCTTTATATTAATAAATAAATATAATTAATAGTTTTATTAATCTTTTAGACCAATATTAAAGATTTTTATGAATACTATGTCAACATATCTTATGTTCTTGAGTGAAATATAGTTTGTTTATATATGAAAAGTGATGTTAAATAAATATTTATATTTATCTTATGAGTGGTTTCTATGATTTTTCTATGTATAAACCAAACATGGTTAAATATTAATTACACATGATGATATTAGTATTAAGGTGATGTTTTTCATTAATATTTTCCCTTTAATTCCTTATATGTCTAATTTAATTTAATATTATATTATATTATATATTTTTTCTATTACAGTGATATGTCACTTATCATACATTTCTTGTGTGTAATATAAGGATATCTAAAAATAATTGGTTGTGGTTATTAGTGGTAAAAATTGATGTGGTTATTCAGTAAGAAAAATGACACTAGTGTAATTTTTTCCCTTAGCACAACATGATATGATGTACTATATGATTATGGAATAAATTCAACTGAGTATCACCAAAGAGGTTCTCCCATATTCTTTTTTTCCTATGGTACAAGCCAATAAGAATATTTTCAATGGTTTAATACTAATTCACTCAGGGTAAAACCCTCGATGAATCTCCCTTGGTTATCTTCCCTATTAATAAGGCCATGGTAATGTTTCCCACATGCTTGAGGAACCTAATTTACAAGAATTATTATTAATGGTGATTCTCCATATGTTTTATTCTTTCTCATATGGGATTGTGGGGATTATCCCATTAACATGCTAATTTTTGATTGGTTATCAAAGTAAATATTTCCCAATAATTGATATTAAAGGGATTAATTTTTTATATCATTTTTATTAAATTATTTCTAGTTTCATTCAGTTTATATAATGTTTATTAATTTTCATTGGGATACTTAAAAAATCATCAATATTTAAATTTTCATCACTTTATACAATTTTATCATTCAGATTCTGGTGATTACTCTAAAATGTGTGCTTTTTACTCAATCCCAAGATATGAACCTCAATAAATATGCATAAATATTTGACATGTATGTTTGGGGACATTTTGGTCATAAATGGTATATGAGTTTTTTTATTTCTTGTAGATACTTTGAGATAAAATCTAAAAATGTTTTTTATATTTTTATCATTATCTATGAACTAATTAGTAATGATTATGAATATTTTTTAAAATAAACTTTTTTAATATTATATAACATGTATAAAAATTATACTGTCGTGGATTTTCATTACATTCGTAATGGGTTATGTTGTCACGAAATTTATTATACCTGGTTTTATATGTTTATAAGAATAAATGGGATAACTTTTTTACCTGGGTATTTTTTTATTTAATCCCTTTGGATACCTCATGTTTTTATTTTTGATAGAATTTGAGGGTAGAGAATATAGGTATTATCATGGAAAAATTATCACACAATGTTTATAAATTAATCTTCACTTAAAATAAACAATATTGGATAATTTGGGGATGTTTCTAAAGTCTAGTTATGATAATTTCTCAGTACTTGATTATACTTTTATACTAGACCATTACATAAGAAAAGTTATCCGCATCTATCTCCATTGTATCACCATACTTATTCATGAGTTCAAAAAAATTATATTAATATTTACTTAGGCTGAGTGAGGGAATTATTTTTTAATAAATAATTTCTTAACTAATTTCCAATTTATGAATTCAATCTCTTTTACCTACTTTTTTTACTAATTAATTTAAATTACAAAGTTATATATCCTCCCAAGTGATAAAAATAAAACATTACCCTTTATTTATTAAATTATTTTATCATATTAAATATTTTCTTAAAATGGTTGATTTATCATTTGATAATTATTGGTTATGTTGACCCAATGAATGAGGGTGGTCACTACATAATTGATTAATATGACCCTGATGATCCATTAGATGATGATATTGAATTTTCTACATGGTTTTATTTATTTTCCAAGATTTAATTAGTATATGTTATAATAAATAAGAAGTTCACAACACCCATAAAATTGTGTTTATCCTTCATGTAATTCTAATTTTGGTTATTAGACCAAATTTTGTTTTCATTTTCACAATTTTTACATCCAACCAATTTCATATAATTAATTAAAATAATGATCTATGTATAATGAATGATGTTACACTAAAACATTGGTATGTAAGATATTATTTGAGTGATGATGAATTTTGGGTTAAAATGGATGTCTTGAGAAAACATTTCTGGAAGAGCAGAAAATGTGTATAGTTAGTTTACAATGTAGTCTAATTATATTAGTTTCCTTATCTTTAAATATTTTTCAAGAGTCTACCATGAAACTAAGTACACTATTCCATATAAAAAAAAAGAAAAAATATTCATCCATAGTTTCTATACATGTAATATTAAACATTATTATAACAGAAATAATTTTTCCTTCACCTTGCACATGATCCTAACATAGATTATGTGAAGGAGTAACTCACTCCATGAAAAGATTCCAAGATGAGATACATGTACTGCCTGATTTCTCACACACCAAGGAATATATATTTTATCCAATAATTTCCCCATATAGTAATGTGGTATTGAGTTCATCACATTGGAGCTAGTTGTGGGTTTTAATTATCACTGAATCATAGATTTACCACATCATCCATACTTAAGAAACCTTTTTGAAGAATTTTAGGCCACTTTTGTCCATGAAATTAACAATCTATGAGTATACCACATAGCCAACTGCTAAATTGCTCTATTAACAACAATTTGGAACCTCATGGAGTATAAATAGGCTCTCTAATAAAAATTTATGGTCATTTAAAGCTTGATCATTTGTTAAAAATAAATAAAACTCTATAAAACTCTAATTTATATGGTCACATATCACCTTACATAAGCTAACCCATTCATAAATCCCCTACAGACAACTTTTCTGACCAAGTAGTACCATTCTTAGGAATTCATGGAAACATTTTCCTTTAAATAACAAAATAATTTCTTCATTTAATGGATCTCCATGTTTAGATAAAATTCAAAGAGTCACACTATTCATTTGATCCATAAAACTACCTAAGTCATTGAAAAACTTTTGTAGGTAAATTTCTTGGGATATAGAGTTATAATATTAGGTTACCATTTCATATGTCTCGTTCTTATAAAATAATAAGATTTATTTACCACATGGTATCCCCTATATAGATTCCATTTGGTTACTTTAAATTAATGATCATCCCATGGGTGTAGATTCCTTATAACCATTATTGTGACGAAGAATTAGTTTTTTAATTTAGGTATTCCTCAAATAACTAGGGATAATGAACCCACATACTATTCAATAGGGAAATTAATGATTTATAACCCAACAATGGATACCTTCATGGACACAAACCCTATACTAGGGATTTACATGGTCTCATTCCAATTCTACAACCCGTATGTGTATTTTACCCCTAGAAATTGAGAATTCCTTTTAGTTAACCTATGATAACTTTTTTATCCCCATGTCAATCACTATTCTTATTAGTTCTAATAAAATCCAAAAAAATGATTAAGTGATTGAATATCCTTTTGATATACAAGGAACCGTATACAACTAAATATTTACCCCATAGTTCCCTTATTAGTCTTACTATATCACAATTCATGGTCAATCACATACACCCATGATAATAAGGATCATTCAAATTTAGTGAGACATTTGAAAAAACATGACCTAAAATCCATAATGTCTCATTTTTGGGATCATACACTTTAGTATTCAACACAATAATAATTCCCATAGTTTTTTCTTATAAATTACTCAAAATAAGTTTTAGGATTTCAATCATTGGTTTCTTTATTTAGTGAAGTTTCTAATATTTATATCTCTAGCTTCTACTATTATTTTCTCATTATGGTTTCACTATCTGGTGTAACCCTAAAAATTCTCTAAATTATTTTTAAAACATGGAATTTTATGGCCTCTTATGAGAATGTGTAACACACTTGACATTGTAAGGAATCTTTTCTCTAGTGTACCTTGTTGTAAGACTATAAAATTCAAGATATTTGTTTTTGTAGAATATGACCATAAAAGTCACATAATAGGTTTGGGTTGCATAAACTTAAAAGGCATAAATTTATATCTAGATTTATGATCTTAAAAGTCACAACATAATTCTATGTCATATCACATTTAAAAGTCACATCACACTCTACTCATATAGAGTTAATCTAAACAGTGTTCCTTTTTGGTCTTCCTAAAAATATAAGCCCCTCTCATCCAAGTTTCATACACTCTCATATGGATTTAAACAATTACCTCAAACTATGTGAGTCTTGATTCGCCATTGGATGATACATATGAATCCATTTTTAAGACCAATACCAATAATACATTACCTCCTACCTCCTTCATAACCCTTAATACTTCATAGAAAAAATGAACACTGGATTAAACCTTTTTGTTTTATTAAAAGATCTTAAAATAAAATATAACATAAATTTCCTTTCATGAATGCATGAAACTCCATCATAACCCTTAATTCTTCCCAAGGAAATTAAATATCAATATATCATTAAGCCATATTTGACTACATAGAACTCTATAAAAAGCCTCTAAGTATTCATAGAGAACCTAAAGCACTAAATTAACCCATTTTACCTTAGTATATGAAATTAAACTCTAGTGCAACCCTTAATTATTCCTTTGTGACCTTAAATCTAAGTGTACCCTTAATTCTTCTGGATTGAATGATTCCATTATATAAATATTTTTATATTTAAGGAGTATATTTAACTCTTATGTAACATTATTATCCTTTTCCAATAGAATTAATTTTTTTATTCCTTATGACTTATGTGTGTAATTTAAATCCCAATTAAGCTTAAATACATTATAGATGAAATGAAACTCTAATGTATAATTTATAAATTTTATAAGAATGTTAAACTCCATAATACCCAATTTTTTCTTCCTAGATAACACGATACTCTATTGTAACCATTATGTCTTCAAAGGGGGACTTAAATCATAGTGTACCATTGTGAAATCTAGGATGGAATGAAACTTGTGTGTAAAATTTTATGTCTTTTAGGGTTACCATAAATCCCAATTTTCAATTAATCCTTCCAAGATGGCCCGAAAATCCAGTATAAACTTTTAAGTCTTCCTAAATTATTATACATATCTAGATAGCCCAATTCACCTTCATAGAAAACATTTATTTATAATATAACCCTTAAGTATTCCTATGGTGTATTAAATCATATTATGTTTCTTTAAAACTTCCTAGAAAACATAAAAATTCTGTATAAACCCTTAATCATTATTAGGGAGACCTTAAATCCCATTTTACCCCTAATACATTCTAGATATCATGAACATATAAAATAATTTTTTAAGTTTTTATAAAGAAAATTAAACTCTAGTGTAATATGATTTTTCATCCTCAGTGGCATAAAACAACAATGTTACCCTTTAGTATTCCTAGGTTTCCTTAAATACTATTATACACTTATGAATTCCTAGATTTTCTAAAACTACAGAAAAAACTACTATGTCTTACTAGAAGACCTTAAACTCCAACACAACCTACTTTTCCATCCTAAACAGATTTACACACATTTATAACCATTAATTTCTCTTTTAGGTTCTTAAATCCTCATTTAATCTTAATAATTATTGGATGGAATGAAACTTAATATCAAACATTTATGTATTCCCAAAAGACCTAAAACTCTATAATTTCTTAATTTAACTTCCAAAATGGTTTTTATGTCTTTAATAACCAAAACAATCTCTACTGGAATACCAATGAATCCATGATCCTTGTGTGAGATGAAAATACACCTTAACCACCTAGTTTCCTCCTATATGAATTAAAACAATTGAACATTATCTTTTATAATTTATTATATTATTTTTAAACTATATTATACCTTCCTTTATAGCCTCAAATTATAGATCAATGACACTCATATCCTTATGTGATAATCATGATATACCCCATTCATCAATCATGGAATTGGTTAGTTCATGAAATATACTTTCAAAATCATAAAACTCAACCAATACCTTTTATAAATACTATTCCCCCAATAAGGTTATGAGATGTGTAAAACAGACTTATATTTTTAGAATTATGGACTTAATAAATATTAATTAAATATATACGAGTGTCTCAGATTAGGTAATGAGATATTTTTTGGAATTTTTTGACCACATTACCTCTTATATTTATCAATTACACCATAATAAACCCATGATCACCATCACCATTTCTACATGGAAGGTCATTTAAATAGGTGGGGAATGGAATTCTAGAAAATCTCACGTGGGTAACTATATTGGTTTTACTTTAACTCCTGAAATAATTTTAATCCCATATCACACAATTAGGTATAAAATGTAGCTATCCATAAATGTAAATTTTATAATGTTATATTTTATAGTATATAAACTAAGAAACTAAATATGTAAAATTTCATAATTAACATGTTTTATAATTAATTAGGAATTTTCATCTATTTAACTCGATTAAGTTTTGATCAACCTATATAGAAATAATCAAATGGTTTTTTACCCTCCCCTAAAACTATTAGTTTTTTTCTTTATTTAGATGATTTGATTCTTGGTCTAAGTTATTTGATGATTGGTATATTAGATATTGTAACTTTTCTCTCTAATATTTATTCGACTATTTAATAAATCTTATTATATAAATTTTAACCATGTGGAATGGAAATCTTGGGATTGGTTTTGGGTTTGATGTTATGGATTAGAGGATCTTAGTGTTAGTTAATTATTTTAGTTTGATCAACTCTTTTATTTTTAAAGACTCGTATAAGATATGAGGATCTAATATATACATATAATTTTTGATTATATAATGATATAATGTGGTGTGATTTTATTAAAATTATTAGGTTATTATATATTTATTTATCAAATTATATTATTCTTAATTTTTATAAATCACTGATTTGATGTATGAACATGGATTTTATGATTTTAAAAATGGTGAAAAATTAATTTTTCATAAAATGGTAATGGATTTAACAAAAAATTAGATTTTATGATTACTTTTTTAATTAAATTAACTAAAAAATAATTTGAAAGTATTTATATTTCAATAATTTGATGATTTACCATGGAATTTTCGAGAGTTTGATTTTCATGATAAATGTGATTTGAGGAAAATTCATTTATTTCTATGAAATATGAATTTAAAACGGGGTTTGACTACATGAAATGAAATGTGTGAATTTTTTTATAAATAATTATAATGTCAGTTTTAATTAATTGTTGTACATATTTATTTAAATATGATCATTAATTTATTTTCCTAATAAATGGTTCTAATAGGTGAAATAATAATATGTTTTGAAAATTATTTGAATGAGTGGAAGGAAAATTATTTGTGAAAAAAATTATTTGGAAAATAAAGATGGATTTGATTTGAATATAAATGACTTAATAAATAAAAAATAAATACATGAAATATTGGTGAAAGGTTTAATGGCTCCAAATAGACAAGGTGATTAAATTTTATAAGTAGGAAATGATAGATTTCATATGAGATTATGATCATGCCTTAATATGGCCTCTATTGATATTATTTTATAATACTTATTTGTTTTATGGAAAATGATGATGTTGATAAGATATAGGTAAATTATGATTTTAATATTGATCATAAATTAAGATTTAATTTTCATCTATTAGGTTGGGTTGCATCCTGGATTATAATTTATGTGTCGGATAATTTTTTGATAAATTTTTTAAACACTTGGGTGATTTTTATTTTATTATGATGATTATAGTATATGAATTCATTCATCAAAAATGGTTTTTATTTATAATTTTTATAGCCAAATATTTTTCTATTTTATTTATATATGAAATTCAATTGAAAATTTTTATATATCTATTATATGGGTAACTAGGGAAGTTATTTTGATAAATATTTGTGTGTAATATTTTACTCGCGTGAAATACTACTGGGAAATATTTTACTCAACCAATACATGTATACCTCTTTGTGAATATTGATTTTTTAAATCATGATGCATGAAAAAAAGAAGATTTGTTGTACATTATTGATAAATCCCAGGAAAGTTGGAGGAATAGTGGTATAATGGTTTTGAACCACATATCTAATGGGGGAGTCTTACTATCCATGCAAGATAGGTATCATATTTTTTTAGTTTTTTAATTATAATTTTTACTACTAATAATATTATTTGTTTAATGAATCAAACCATATGTCTAAATTTGCATCCAAACTGATTCACTGCATGGCCTCAATCATGTTCTATATTTTTTGGAGGCTAAAAACATGTCCATGTGATAGAATTAAACCATTTTGGAATAACGTTACTTAAAAAATAACCAAATAAATGTAAGATAAATAGGGTTTCCATTTAAAAATACAAAAATAGATTTAAAACAAATCTATTTAAAGTAAATATAATATAGATTCAAAAATGGAGAATAAATAAACAACTAATGTTTTTACAAAATATAACTAAACAAAATTATATGGAACCTATCTATAATGGAGAGTTCAGAACAACCATGATACATGGTTATTTACCAATATATTCGTCCACAAATCATCCCTTTTTATCAATTATTGATTAATTAAGAATATTTTACCTTTCATATATCATGATAAGAGACATATAAACAAATATCAAGATGTGTGGTTTGGGGTGGGTAGTTGAATACTATGTTTTATTTCCTTATATCAAACTAATGTAATCAAATATGTGATCTATTCCCAAACATGTAATAAATTTCAACTAAATTATCCAATCACCTTTTAAAACAAATTATTTTATCAAATAATTCAAATAATCCAATAATCAAGCATAAATAACACACACCCATGTTTTCCTAAAAATGTTAAACCTAAATGGTTTACCTAATCATGAAAAAAATGTTATCCATAAAAATATTAGAAGTATTGTGAAATATGAAATAGTATACCAACAATTCATATCTATACTAATAACATTATCTCTTTAGGGGAACTCCATACATCCAAGTGTTTCTTAATATCCTATTTATATCATACATAATCTAAATAACCATCCAAAACAAATTTTAAAGACTGTAATAATTATCCATACCATTTATTGATTAAATAAAATTTTATATCATTACTCATACCCATGTTATTCATTTTCCAAAACCATTTTTCCTCTCAAAAAACGTTTCCCAAAACAATTACATAACGCCTCATTATATTAAATAAATATATAATTTTAGAAATAAAAGAAATGTTCTATAAGAAATACCAAATCTAAACTATATCAAATGGTTTGTATTAAAGACCTAAAATCCATGTATAAATGTAAAACTCCTTAAATTTCAATAAATTATTTAAAAAAATATTTAATAATAATCCACCTCAATCAAGTAATTTAAATGAACATCAATAAACAAATATGAAATAATAATTCATTGAGAAATTAATAGGAGAGACATAAGTTAAATAATGAATTTTTAAAGACTTTGGAACTATATATCTTATGTTTGAGATCATTTTCTCGTCAATCAAAACCATGAAACAAGAACACAAGAAAATTATTCTTGTATCAATGATATGATATCTAAAATTAAATTTATCTATCTCTAATCCACCATGAAAATTCTATCTAGAGAGAGAGAGGTTCAAGAACCAATAAGATAGATGACTTATATAAAATTTTGTATTGATTATTTTTATTTAAGATAAAATAATATTTTTCAATTGTGAATAATCCCTATCATTACTCCCATGTATCACAAGATTGATATATTAACATATTAAGTTATTAATTGGGGTCATATAATGTTAATTTATATTTTAAAAGTCAAATCATGTAACCATATCCTAACTAAAAAGATGGTATATGCGGACTGGTGGGTGGATCACCCACTTATTAAATACTCACATCCCAAAAAACTAGGATAGATGGTTGATATAAAAGAACCATTAGACCATTTGTTTAACCTTGTACATTCCATGCCCCATAATATACTATTCATAATAGGGTCCCATGGTCTAGAGAAGATTTAAAATAAACATTAATTAATCCATATCTCATATAAATATTAAATATTTTAATCTAAAACTCAATAAAACATACATTTAACTAACCTAGAAGATTTGGGGTTCACAATCCTCAACATCGTAGGATTTTTTCTATGCTAATCCATTATGATCTACTCTATATTAAAATATTTTTAAACCTCAATATTTTTTTATGATCATAATCACTAAAGGTATTTATAACCTTTTATTTGAGGTAATTTAGTATCATAGCTTCACCACATAACATCACTCTTCACCACACTATAAATATAACTTTAATAAAAATTATTATGCAATGGAAAGGATCACACCAAAATTTTTCTCGATCAAACTTCTTCTCTGAGAATTATGTATACAATATGGCATCCATGCCATAGTCTAATCCCAGATCCTATAAACTCTTGAAAGGCCTATCCATTTGGTAAATTAATATGTCCCGGAACTATTTATGTAGGATTCAACCACATGAAAACTTTTGAGATATTCCATAGCTAGCATAATTTGGTAAAAACCTCCAAAATGATCGCACAAAACACCATGCCACAACACTATGCCTTATGATGCAAATACAACCAACATAATGCAGATAACTCAAAAAAACTACAATATTCCAAGACCTAAAACATTAAGAGGATAATTAAATATTAGAAAAAATACTTTTCTTATCTTATTAATGCCTTAGATCGATATAAGACTTCATCAGCACTCATGATGTCTTTAAATAGAGATGTTTAGAGCCTTAGAAAATCACCTTCTTACCTTCTCAGCCATTCTCTAATGCCAACATTATAGTAATTATTGATTTCCCATTAGATCTCCCTTTTAAAAATTACTTATTTCAATAATATAAAGTAATTTTTTATTGTAATGTCTTACCAATCACATCATTTTTATCATTATCTCTTAGTTTTTCCCTATCTTCATTTGAATGAATCGAGACTGATCTAAAAAGTTATTACATTTAACAATCCTCTCTTATTCCTCTTTCTTCTATTATCAGTTCTCACTACCTTCAAAGTGAGGTATTTTCTTTCTCTTTACAAGAATTTTAAAAGTTAAGTGACTATTATCTTTTATGTTTATAGATATACTAATTAAAAACATACTATCAATTTTAATTCTGGTTTTATTCTACAACAAAAAAAGTAATAGAGTTTTGGTATATTGGATATCATTAAAGCTAAGTGTATAATACATTAAATACTAAATAATTTTAGGTTATAGATTTAGGGGATCTTATTGATATAATACTAAGATTCCACACCAAAATTTGTTCCTTATTTACATTCTAATTTTTTTTATTAATCACATTTTATCATTTGCATAATCTCTTGTTTAATACATTAATTCTATTAATTGTTTAATTTTTGAATCACTATTTTTCTTTTTCTTACATCTATACAATCACATATTATTATACCATTTTACTTTAAACATTGAATTTTTTACCTCTTTTAAATCATCAAATGAATTTAGTTATAATTAATCATTATAAAATTATTTCCTTGGATTTATTTTATTTTATTATTTATTTTATTTTTTAAGGGAATTTTACCTCCCCCTACCACTTTCTATTTTACCCTACTGAGAAATAAGTTTGGTATCAAAGGATTTTAAATTAATTTATTTAGTTTTTATTTATTTTCAAAATCCTTCAAAGAATATTTTTTAAAAATTTAGCCAGTTTTCAAAAAAAACTTCTTTTCTAAATGGATTTTCCAAAAAAGTAAGGTTCTCACTAAGGAAACACTATAGGTCATTCACCCCCTTTTTGTTAAAAATTATGGTTATTGTAAAACACACATGAATAACTTTATAAGATCTATTGGTCATCCCATATAGAATATTTTTACATATGGATATATCCATAGTACTAAAAAACTGAAAAATGAACTTCAGATGATATATATAGATTTTAATTAGGTAAATAAATCAATGAATTACAATTTGGTTTATACAAAAATTAATTTAATCAAATTTCTACAAGACAAAATAGCTCATAAAATTTGGAAATTCTTAGAAGTATTTAATGAAGGAAAATAAAATGTAAATACTACTATATAATATATGTTAATAAAAGACTCTGATAGATTCTCTATTCATCCTAATGAATCCTTTACTGAAATTTTTACTCGATTAACTATTATTTTTAATGGTAAAAAGGATATTAGATATTATATTTCCATAAAAAATTTATCTAAGAAAATACTTTTTGGTTTACCAAGAAATTGGGCCCAAAAATTCACTGTAATCTAAGAATCTATAGTCATAAGGAATATTATGGATGAGGAACTCATCGTTTCACTCATTAAATTTGATAAAACTATGAAAATATAATCCAATACGAGGATTATAGTTCAAAGAAACTAAAAATAAAATTTATTTCATGTTAATCAAGGAAAAAATATCCAAAAAAATCATATATTGTTTATAAAGACAAGAGTGTGGAAAAATATATCAAATATAAAATATCTTATCAACATTTCAAAAAAGGAAAATTATGAAATTGAAGATAATTTATTTGGTTGAAAATGAAGAGAGACATCAAGATAGATTCTCCCTTGAAATAAAATTCTAAATACTAGATTAAATTTAATATTACTCTAAATGTTTCAACATGGAGTGAAATAAATGACATAATTTCAACAAATAAATCAAGAAATGAAATTCCTTAGTTCCTCATGGAAATTTTTAAGTTATATAATGTTGTAAAATCTTCTTATTCTAGTTAATATTATTCCAATTCTTCTAAAAATTGTTGAAGTTATTTATATCTTATTTATTCTAGTGATCAACTTCAAAATGGTTTTTGTAAACATATTTTATAGTTTTAAGTTCTTAAAAATATATAAAATCTAGTTATTTATGAAAAGGATTAAATTTTAAAAGAAAAAGGTGATTTGGATTTAAAACATAAATAACAACCACGAGCTGAGAATTTGGAATTTAAATTTGTGGATCTTAAAAACGATCATTATTATTTTTACAAAGGTGAAGAAGTCATGAAAAAATAATTGAGATCTTGAATTTTTGTTAAAAGAAAATTTGGTATTGGTTTTTCAAATAATCTAGTTTTTTAAATATTAATTAAATACTACTCTTATAGAAGGAACATTAAAAAATAAATTTTTTAATTACTATAAAAAAATTCCATCTTGTTTTTGAAATAATTTATAAAAAATATAGATATGTTATACCAAATACCATTCATTTATCATCTCATAATTCTAATGGAAAAACCTTATCTAAAAAAATTTGGATTCTAATGTATTAATTGGATAAAAAAAGTGGACCTAAGATATGGTAGAAAAAAATAAATCATTATTCATTTCTAGTAAAATAATATCATAAAAAAACATTATAAGCTAATTTGAATATGGATTGAAAGTTCTTGAGGAACATATTTTGTGATCCTTTTGAATTAAATCATCTTGAAAACTTTGAATGACTTCATGACACATTTTGGGATGATTCAGAATAATCAATTACCAGTACTGGTATGATCAATTTCAAAAACTCTAATTTAATTAAATATTTTTTATTTATAAATGTCTTAAATCATAATTTACTAATTATTAGTCAATTAGGTGATATATTTTTTAAAATTACTTTTAAAAATAATTTCTATAATGTTTTTATTTTTATGGGAAAACTATTGTATGTTGAATCTCTGTTTAAAAAATTTTATATTATAGATTTGACATAAATAAAAATATTAAATTTTAAGTGTTTATATTCACAAGATAATGAATCTTGGATTTAAAACCATTGCATATACCATTGTAATATTCTATCTCATACAAGATAAAACTTAACTAGCTATTACAAATTTTACTAAAATTATATTTTGAAGGTGACATTGTTTGTGAACATTGCAACCTTGAAGAAAAAAACAAATCTACATTAAAATATAAAAATATTTTTATTCATATAAATCTTTTGAACTAATTTATCTTATCCTTTTTGGACTGAGTAAATTTTCTTATATTAAAGGTAAATCTTATACCTTTTTTTATTATCAAGGAATACAAGATTTATAATGGTATTATTCTTAACTCATAAAAATAAGGCTTGTATTTTCTTTATAAAATATTAATGAAAATTAGAAAATAAAAAGGGTTGAAAACACTTTTCCCTTATAATTAAACATAGAGGATAATTTTATATAAAATATATTTATATGTTTATTATTCTCATGATTATTATCAATCCTTCTCCTCTCCTAAAACACCTCAACAAAAATGGGTTCTTAAAATAAAAAATAGGACCCTCTATGAAATATATAGAAATTTCATGAATGATTTTATCCCTCCTCAGTTATGTTATGTTGAAGTGTCCAATACCTATTTATATATCCTTAACCATGTTCTCCTAAGACCCATATAAGAAAAATACAACCTATCAACATTGGAAAAGTAAAATTTTTAATGTTGGATTTATTAATGTTTTTAGTTGTAAATGGTTTGTACTTAATACCAAAGATAATCTACGAATTTTTGAACATAAATATAATGAATGTATTTTTATTAGGTTATAATAATCATGTAATGTATTTTTATTATTCTATAAGAGTACCAAGGACTTAGAAGAGTCAATTTACATCAAATTTGATGAGAATCCTCCTATATCACAACCTAGATTTTATGATAATGTTGACTAACCTATTTTGAACTTACCTAAACCTAAATATTCTAATGTAATTTATGTTTTTTAACAACCTCATTAAACTCCATTACCCATGGCATGGGTTGAGTCCAAATAACATACCCTTGAGAATGTTATCATTGAATTACATTTTAGAACTTATACTAGAAGTTTAGTCTTAAATAAGGATAAAAAACAAGTTATTATCTCAAAAATTTAACCTAATTCCATTGTTGTTTCTATTAGTTATCAGGATTCAATATATTCCATGAAATATTATTAGAACCAATTTCAAAGGAACAAATCTTAGACTATTGAATAATGACAAGATAATCATCCAATTATTCGAACTAAGTGGGGTTTTCAAAATAAACATGATTATGAAGTAATTATCACTTATAACATGGATCAAATTGTTACTAAAATCAATAAATAAAAATAAGGTATTGATTATTTTGAAACCTTTGCACCATTTGCATAGATATAATCCATTAAAATCTTTTTTTCGTTCACTTTGATTTTAGTTTCAAAAGTTTTCCAAAGGATGTAAAAAGTAATTTTATAAATGGTTTTATTTATAACAAAAATTTGGGCAACCCCTTAGTTTTGAAAATCCAAAATTTCTAATTCATGTTTCTAATTTAACCAAATTTATTTATTATTTAAAATATTTCCCTTAGGATAGGTATAAGTGGGTAACTAAATTTCATTTATCTAATTATTTCATTATTCGAAAAAAAATCCACTCCATTTATAATTAACATTCAAATAATTTCTTTATTGTTTAAATTTATGTTGATGAATAGATTTTTTCTCAACTAAAGAAACTCTTTGTAATAATACTTATAATTTAATGGATAAATATTTTGAAATTTATTTTATAGGATAACTCAAATTATTCCTTTGTTTTAAACTCTCCTAAAACACTAATAAAAATTTCATTAAACTAAGTAAATTCTCTAATGAGATTATAATTTTTTTTGGAATGTATCATTCTAATGAGATTAAAACACCTATTATTACAACTTGTAAGAAAAATCTGGATGAATCTAAAAAATTGTTCGATAACAAGATTTATAGAAGTATGATTGGAAGTTACTTTTACCTTACTGAACATACTTTTTTTCCAAATATTATTTTGAAGGATTTTAAATAGATAAGAAATGTAATTGGGGGACTTTTAACATACTAGGAAATTACCTTGTATGATGGTCTTTTAAGAAGAAAAAAAATTCTTCACTTTTTAAATCAGAATTGGAAAACTCAACATCTAGGATTTGTTCTTAAACTTTATATATTTAACATATTCTATTGGACTTTGTGATAATATATGATCATTTACCTATCAACAATGATAAAACTAGTTTGATTATTATATCTAAAAACTTTATACAACACTCTCTTAGTAATCACATTGATCTAGGACATAATTTTTTATGGGATCACTTTCAAAAAAATTATATGGTTCTTGACTTTTTTTCCTCCAAACTTTATCTTGAGGATATCCTCATTAAATCCATTCGTATTCTTCAATATGACTTTATTAAATGTTATTTTTAATTACTTACCTATGGTACTTACCTATATATTTATAATATTGAGAAAAGTTTCCAATTTTATTAATTTAAAATTTATATTAAAAATGAAATATTTTGATTAATTCTCAAAAATAAATTAGAACATTCCAAAATTTTGGTAATGTTATGTGAGTGTAATACACTAAGAAAAACATTCTTGGTTGGATAAAAACAACTACATGTTGTTTTTATATACACTATCATCAATTTTATTACCTTAAAAATGGTTCATTGGATTATTAATCTGATCTTTAGCCTGGGACTAAGTAGTGGGATTTATTATACACCATTCTCTACACTCCCAATAATTTTCTATGGATTATTAACATAAAACCTTCCAAATATTAATGATAGAATTATTTTTTTTAATATTTTCTAAATCATTTATTTCATTATTTAGTTTTTTGTAATGTATATAAATCCATTATCTCACCTATTTTAATTATTTGCAGGTAATATAATGTTTTTAATACTAAAATGATACAAAAAACACACTCTTTTTATAAATTAGTTTTTAAAAAATTTATTTAACTCTTAAGTTTCTAAAAAATATTTTTTCTTTTATCTCTTTCTGTATATTTCCAAAAATAACTATTTTTATTTTATATTGAACTTTATATTAAATTACTCTTTCTAAATTTTTTTGTTTTCAAATTAAAAAAACATTATTTTATTCTTTATCTAAAGATCATTAATGATGATAAACCGATTTTTATATTATTTCCCTAATTTACTCTAACCTCAACTATAAACCATATTTTCTATATCACTAAGAGGGAGAAGAGTATAGTTATTTTGGTCGAAAAAAGTATAATTTATTTTGGGAGAAAAGTTTCAATTTAGTGGAGAATGGGTTCAATGTTTTCAAAAAGGATGAGAATCTCTAAAGAGAAGGATCCAATTCCAAGGGACAGACTTATGCTTTCATATAAAATGGTATTTATAAATACATAACCCTTTTCGTTTCCCACACTAATATCTATTTCTTATTCATATAATTTTATCCACTATCGTTTATTTTAATATTATATGAGTGTTTTTTATCATTAAAAAGAGGGATATTGTTAAAAATCCAGTATTTTTTAGGATCACAATCACTAATGGTATTTATATCCTTTTTTTTAATTAATTAAGCATCACCACTTCTCTACAACACTACATTCTACATCATGACACAAAAAACCATGTAACTAGTATTAAAATGAATAACAAGGGACCACACCACAAATAAACTTAGTAAATATTCTTCTTATAGAATTATGGTGAAAATACCAAATCCATTCCATTGTCAAATACATATCCTATAAACCTAGGAATGGTTATGTCTCAAAGTAAATTATATTAACGTATAACTATTTATGTCAGATTCATCTATGCCAAAACTGTAGAGTTATAATATATATACCTCAATTTTGGAATTACATCCAAAATTATCCCACATGAATCTATGCCCCAACTCAAATACAAACTTCCCAATGACACCCTCCATGGTATCGAAAAGTTTACTATTCCACAAGGGGATGTGATATAAAAAATTATGAGAAGTATTAAATTTTGGTAAAAATTCATAAAATATAATATTAAATAACTGGATCACCCCATGACTTCCTCAGTACTCCTAAAGGATATAAATAGAGAGCTTGGGAGTCTTGAAAATATAACTTCTTAACTTCTCAACCATTATCCAATGTCAATATTATAAAATATCCAAATTTATATAAATTTATCCCTTTTTAAAATTTATTCCTTCCCTACTCTAGTGTGTGTGATTATTTTAATATCTTCTTGCTCTTATTTTTTTCTCATTATCTCTTAGTTTTTATTTATGTTGTTTTGAGAGAATTAGGATTGTACTAAAATATGACTACTTCTAGAAATAATCTATTCTTCATTTTTATTCTATTATAGATGCTCACTACCATTAAAGTGAGGGACTCAAGTTTTCATTTCATACTCATTAAAGGGAAAGGGAATAATATCAATAAGGTTTCTAGCTATATGTATTGATTATTTAGTGCAAGTTGTAGTTTTTATTTCTTTAAATGACCTAATAAAATATGGGTTATTTGGTATTTCTGTGACTATTAATGACAAGGGACTAATATATTAAATCATAAAACAATTGTGGTGGTAGTCATAGGGCCTATTCTTTATCTATTTCCAAACTACCTTACCAAATTTTGTGTTTTATTTAGTTTTTATATTTTTATTTATTAATCACTTTTGATGATTTATTTAATGAATTGATTAATAAAATGATTCACTTAATTGTTTAATTTATGAACCTCTCATTGGTTTATTATTATAATTATATAATCATATATTATTATATAATTTCCCTTTCAACTTTGATATGATTTTCACTTTTATGTCTTCAAAAGGGTGTAATTTTCTTCAATATTTTGAAAAAGAAATTTTTATTCATTATTTTATTTCATTATTTCCCTTTTTATGTTCAATTAACCCCTCTACCTCATTTACATTTTACCCCACTCTTACCTAAAAATCTATTTGTATTTCTACTGTATATGGACTTCTCATCATTAAATCACCTTTTGAATCATTTCGGGCCACTATAGCACTCCAAAAAAAAGAAAAATATCATGCTACCAAGATATTCTCATTTATATCAAAAATTTTCCTCAAATTTAAAATAACGGTCAAATTGGTTTCCATATAAATTACATCATAGTTAATAACATAAGACATGTTTTATTTTTATATCCTTGGGAATCATGAAACATATCATTCACATCTAAAGATTTTAGTTGGAAGTCCAAGAGATGACACTAATATCTAATTTATTGAGTAATATAAAATGAACCATCATACCAAATTAGAAACATATATTGATTTCCAAGTCATTGATTTCCCATTCATGATAACACTTTAAAATATACATGACCTTAAACTGAAAAATAAAACATTCATTTTCAACGGTCTTTAAAACAATTTTACAATTTATTTCTTATAATTAATTTATTTCAAATTAGATAAGCATTAGAATACATCACTTTAACAAAAATAATTCCCAAACGGGATGTATCTCTTCCTTCATCCCACTACAATGGTGATAGAAATAGTATTCTATATAATTCTTCAAAATTATCTATCCAAATCCATTCTTAATAATAGTTGTTTAAAAAACCACTAATGAAAAATGTTTCTCCTTAAATTATTCAAACTCTAATACATTATCTCAATGAATTTCCCCTATATTTCTTATGGGCCTTCCCATTTTTCTATCTTTTTATGGATAATATGATGTACTCATCTTTAACCAAGTAACCATAGTCGTTTAAAACACTCTCTAAAATCTCTAAGTAAACCCTATATTTATATCTCATATGATAGATAATAAAACTCCATTAATCTTAACCATTTCATTTATATATATCTTATCCAACTCTTCTACCAGTAATGACTCCCAAATGGTTAATAAGGTATCTAATTTTGTGATTTTATTGATAAATTCCTAGATAGAATCATGATTCTAGGATTTTATTGGTATACTAACTATGTAATCTATCATGATATTCTATAATTAACAAGATGGAATATTAAAAGGATATAAGAGTATCATATTTCACTAATTCTAGGTCTTCAAATATTGATAAGTGATGTATTGAGAGATATAGATGATTATATCTATTTCCTATCATTCTTTCCCACTAAAATTATCACAGGACGTCATGATACAACATCATCTCTCTTATATAAACTATGTAATTATAGATGTAAAATAATTTCATGGCTTCATTGTTAAAAAATGAAGGAACAATCACTATATCTCAGAAATAAATCATTCATATTATATCTACAGACCACCCAAAAATGGTCTCCCAATCATACAAGGCATTATTAATATTATTAAATTTATAATCACTCCTTTTCCCACTTTTACTTGGTCTAAAATAAAAGGAGTGGTGTTAATATGATAAAATATCATACTATATATCTTCAAATGAGCCTATAAATATAAATATACTATTTTGATCATCACCTTACTCTAAATTTTTAATTTTTTAATAGCTTGAGAATTATTACTCAATGAATAATGTACAGTATTACCTATACCTAGTGTATAAGATAAATTTAAATTGAAATCATAAATATATCTAACATATATTCATGTAATAAAATTAAAATACCATTGGAAAAAAAATATGTGATAGAATATCAGTCTAAATATAGCATGAACCACTTCCCAAATGGGTAATTTCATGAACTCTTTATGTCATTAATTATTTTCATAAAATATTTTTCATGCATAGTATCATTCTTCCAATGTAATCGTAAACATTTCAATATATAAACTAGAAAATTTTCACCTTATATAATAACACATCCTAATATAAAACTTGATTCATAAAAGTACAATTAGTAACACCATCCAAATACAAGTAAGATCCACACTATCATAGAATTCAACCTTCCCAAAACACATCAAAATATTTTTTGCACTTGTGAACCCACTCAAACATTACACATTTGGAGACCAATTATTGAGTTATGTTATGTTTGAGTAGAAAATAATCTTTGGTGTATTTTTACTTACCCAATATGATGTTATTATTTTGTGAGGTTGAATAGCTTCATCTAGAAATATGAAAATTTTCTATAGAATAAGTTTTGGAGAAGTTTGCAGTGGATATGGTCAATTGTGTTATATTTTTTTGTCAACGTATAATTCACATTTATACTAAAATTATATAATGTTAATTTATTTAAGGTGAAGGATCCTAGTTTTTTGGATTTCATTGAAGCTATATGAATAGTTTTTGCTAATAATATTACAAATGCAAGAGTCTTGGTGTTTGGAATATAAATGAAAAATACATGACGTTTTCATAACAATTTAGAGTAAATGTATTTCTTTTAAGTCATTTCATAAGTATTTGTTCATTTAAAATGTATTAATAAGAATCTCATATGTCTTTTCTATAATCTAATTAATTTTTTCAAACAATCCTATAAATTTGGGGACATATTATGACTTTATTATATATCATTAGAGATTTTTTTTGACTTTATGGTATGAATTTGTGATTCCTTATGAATTATAAAGACTTATGAAAAATAGAAATACATATGAAATGTGTTTAAATTTAATCATATAGCCTATTAATTGGTTAAAGATCTATGTTTTCAAAATATAATTTTTTTTGTATTTATAGAATTAAATATTATAAAGAATTAAATCTGATGATGTTGATTGAACTGTTCTTCATTTAAATAAATATCAAAATAGATTGTTAAGATTCATTGTAAAATTCAAAGTCTCTCTGAATAAAGTGAATTTTTGGGTCATGGGACTTTTGGAATCCATGAAAAAATAGTTGGAATATTCAAATGGATTAATTATAGTGGTTTTTAGGGAAGATTTCTTAAAAGAAGAAGTTGAATAGTTTTGTGGAGGAATAAAAGGAATATGATCGTGGAATAATAAAGGAGGTAATTTAAATTTAAACATTTGAAATTTAATGCTATGAGAAAACAATATAATTATTTTGGAATAGTTGAGATAAGTTTTGAAGAGGCTGAAGTTCATGGAATTTTCATAATTAATTTTGCAAGTCGTATTCACTAATATTAAGTGAATTTAAAATATGTAAATTAAGAAGGAAGTTTCTATTGAAAATTTTTATCAAGAACGAATAAACAACATCACTACATATCTATGTTATTGAATAGAGGGAGAATAAAATTAAATATGGGGAAGATGTTATTTCTCTTAATTGTGTAAGAAATCAAATAAGAAGAATAGTGTAATTGTGACGGGGGAAGTTGGGAAGAGGGAAGAAACATAGTGATGATACAGTCAATGTATGATACAGGAGAATACTTTCTTATAATAGAAAAAACTCATTAAATCATAATTATTTTGTGGCATTCACATACACACTTCGGATATATTAGTTTGTAAAAATATTATTTTTATCCACTACATACTATAATAAATGATACTTTTTGAACTGGACTATGTTATCATGTGTGTTTCTAGATCATTCTAGTGATTATATACTCTTATTTTTTAGTGAGCCTTGTAAATTATTATATACCTTGTCTATTTTTTAGGTGGTTCAGTTTTAAAATATAATCCACATTACCCTATTTAGAAAATTTGATTGTAAATGGGGAAAATAATTGGTAATCCCTAATATACCCCCCCCCCATGATTTCACTAATCCTGTGGGTGGATTTTCAATTAGTATGAGAGATCGTTTCCATTAGATTGACTCATTTCCATTTAAAGGTCGATGCGGAGGTGTTTCTATTTGATTCAAGATTTATTTGTTGAATTTTCTTCCTTTATTTATAGAAATGACAATTTTATGATTAGAAAGGGTATTCTAACATTTTATATGAATAAATATCACATTTAAAGGGGTCATATATTTAATAATAATATTTTATTAATTAAGGATGTCCTAGATAATAAAAATGATTATTTCAATCCTTGTGTTAAAGGTTCTTCCCTAATAGTGAATAATGTAAATAATCTTAAATTGACTAGAATGATAAGAATTTCATAATGTATTCCTTATCGAAAGATTTTCTAAAAGTAATAGGTGGTAATTATGGATAATGTTTTTTGGATAAACATATAAATAATTATAAAAGGAAACAATAAAGTTGAGTGATAAAGGAAACATAATTATAGATTAAATATGAATATTTGGAGATGAAGGATAAAGAATTCTTAAATGAATTTTCACAAAAGTTGAGGAAATAGAGGTGATTGTTAGATTCTTTTATGATATTTTAAAAGATTCAATTATGGTTGATAATATTTTTCACATCATTCTATACATGTATAAAGAAAACGTATCAACCCTTAATTATAGAGACCTTGATACTCTACCTATTGTTTATTTTTATAGTATTATCATAGCCTATGAGATGAGGAAGCTTAATGTTTTCAATAATATGGGTAAGTATGGAAAATAAATTTCTTTTAAAGCCTCAAATAAATATAATTTCATGAAAAAAGATGATGATGATGAAGCTATTTATTATAAAATAGAAGAATTAAATGAGAAGATTAATGAATTCATTTCTCTTTTATTAGAAAAGGTGAGAGGGTAATAGGAAATTAAAATAGAAATCTACCATTAATGTTATTCAATTGGATATTAATTAGATAATTTTCATAAAACATTTCAACATTTATGGAAGAAGAATACAGAGGTAAAGAATATGAATGTTCTATAAGACCATCAAAGAAAATGGAAAACATGAAAAATACAACATATAAATGAAAGGGTGGGTTGATCAGTAAATATAAAAAGGGATCATTATTATTTAACTTTGAATTATATTAAGATAGTAAATATGAAGATGAATTTGAGACTTATGGTGATCAATTTAGTGATAAGATTCTCCTTTTTATATTGAATGATGAAAATTCCACTATTGATAAATGTAGTGACTATGGAAGTGAATAAGGAGAAAATCAGACGGAGTTTTTTAACAAAGAATGGAAATAATTTCTTACATAAATTTCAAATACTAAAAAAGAATTCATGATGAAAAAAAGGTATAATCAACTTACCAACAATAATAATTATAAATATCATAAAACATTACATGTTGAAAAATGGAATGGTGGATATGATGATTTTTTTGAGTGATTAAAATTTGAAAAATATAATTATAGAAGTTAAAGTGAACCAAAAAAGGGAATATGTTTGATTTTAGTAAATAAAAATAGGAGAATACTAATGAGTAAATCGATAAATTCATATTAAAATTTAAAAACCATACTTATATGTTAGATAAATTTAAATAAATATTGAGAAATTAGTGGATCATATTAAAACATTCACAAAATAAGCTATAAATTATTATAATGTTAGTATAATGTCTAAGAAAGAGGTTTAATCTAATGAAATCATGTTTGTGGCTAAATCAGTTAAGTCATATAATCCAAAAAAACTACGGGAACCTAATAATAATCTAAAAAACTACTATAATTAGTTACTTTTAGGAGGCTGATAAGATCCCTATGTTGAAGAATAATATGTTGTGTGTGTATAATAATTTTGTTCCGTAAAAATAATCTAACATTATTGGTTAAAATAAGTATCAAAGTAAAGTGTCATGTTCTAAATAGAGAACTACTTAAAAAGAAAAGTATGCATGTTATGGACAATATTTAAATTATAGAGGCTTTGGGAATATGTAAAGAATGTTTTTGTTCAATTATTAACATATATATGAACATCAAAGTTTTGTAATTAAAAACATGAATGAGAGTCAGTCTACTCAAAGAAAAAAAAATCTAGAAATAGCTTAAAAAATATATAATGACCTTCTAGAATAGATTTTAATATTTAGAAGAAGTATGTTAATGATTTTATAAAAAAACACCATACTAAGGGTTGAATATACATGTCATTGATCCTACTGAGTAAAACTATAATACTCAGAAGCCTTAATAGGAGAAGAAGTTGTGAGAAGAAAATGATATTTTTTTAGGTTGTACATAAAGGTTAAAAGGTGAATGTCCTTGGATTTGGGATAGAGGGTGTTATTCACAAATTATATAAGGACTAAATATGTTAAATAATGATTAAGATTAAATATAATGTTTAGTGATCTTAGAAAATGAGGAGTTACTTAAAATATATGTAGTTGCTGAAACTTTTATTTGTAAAGAAATGAATAAATCCAAGAAAATAATATATGTTTATGGGATAAAACACAATATATTAAGTGTTTATTAGGTCTAGGAATAAGAAAAAGTGTTTATTTTTATATAATATTAGTTTTTTGTGAAGATACATGAATATTAACTAATTTTTATAGATGGATAGAAAATTAAAGGACACTTATTTCAAGTGGCATATTCTCAAAACTCATTCTACCATGGGGTAGAATAAGGAATGTAGTTATAGAATATGAGGGTAAGACATATGTTCAAAACGAATATAAAAAATATATCCTGAAGATAGAATGTTCATGGTATTTCTGATATGAATAGAAAAAGGTATTAGATATGCTACACATGCCAAAAGGGGATTACAAATTTATTACTCAATTTAGATTCACACATCCCATAACTTAGATATTATTCATTATGAAATTGGTTGGCCTGTGAGAAAGATATCAATATATATATATAATTCATGTATTTAATTTATTTAATAATTCACTCATATTACATTAATTATATAAGGCCCCAACCTTAAATATTATATAATATTGAGTTAAGTCAAGAATTCGACATTAAGGATCTTTTCAGGTTTAGTGTTTTATAGAATTAGGTCATAAATATTACATTACATCTCCAAAATTACAAATTAGACACTTTTAATCTATATAATTCTTTTCAGAAAAATAAAACTCCTTAAATAAACATGAGTTATTTTCTTGACATAAATATTCCTGAACTTTTCCTTTATCTTACCCTTCCTTATAACTTTTGAAAACATTTCAAAAACTTGGGATGAGCATAAAAATCTCACTATGGGATATAAAATAAGGAAATAAAACATTTTTCCATGAATACATACATGCCAAAAAGTCATACTTTTCAATCATAAGCATATGCTCTTTAACATACCTCATGAAATAATAAGATTTATGAATAATACATGTAAATCATAAATCACATAGGTAACTTGTAGCATCCATAACATACTTACATTATAGCTTTCATAGCTATATAATGAGTTACGTTTGGAATAATCATCACAATATATTCCATAAATCTCTTAAGAGAAAAATTAACATTTACCTAGGTCAAGTTACCCAATACATTAGAGAATTATCTCAATCTCACCCGCCCTAGGTTTATCACGAAACCACATGTATATGTAAACAATACCCAAGAACCATAACATATTCATAACATATAAAACAAACATAAAGGAAAGATAAAACATCCACAACTCGATAAAAATACATCATTTCAAGATATTGAAATAATCAATGATTTATCAAAATCATTTTTAATACCAAAATACATAAAAAGGGTTTATTGTATTTATATTTCTTCACAAAACTTTATGACTTGTTAAGTAATCCAAATATCAATAATTCTTGTAGTGGCAGAAAGGTCATTGTCACTACGTAAGTTAAAAAGAAACATTATTTTTGTTATTTTGTAAAACAATTTGTAGAAAAAAGATTCCATTTTAATGAAATTAAAATTCAAAGGGGTTATATACCATATAAATTAAAGTCATGTATAAATAAAAATATGCCTCAATGAAAGGAGATAGAGATGAATTCCCTTATGAAAATTCACCAGCCTAACGACTTCACATAAAAATTCATAAAATGATTTGATGAGAAGAAGAATGGTATATCATCACTTGGACATAAAATAAATAGAAATCATGATATATAATAACATACCCCATCATTATAAAATGTAAATTAAGAGACATAACATAAATTAATTCTTTGACTAAAAGAGGAGGGTAAATGGTTCCCTTACCTTGAGTTTGACTCGTCACGTATGTTCCTTATTCTTCCTGAATAATAAAGTTAAGTTAATTTCTACTTGGTTAAGAACCTTTTTCATGTTTATTATTCCTTTTATATCACTTATTACCTAGTTATAAACATTACATAATTATTTAAGTAAATATTGGTTATTTTGTCGATATTTGGTACTTGAGTCGAAAATAGTCATGTTATAATTAAAAATTGATCATGTGGTCACAATTAAATTATCTCCAAAATATTATT
Source organism: Viscum album (assembly GCA_963277665.1). NCBI lineage: Eukaryota > Viridiplantae > Streptophyta > Magnoliopsida > Santalales > Viscaceae > Viscum > Viscum album. The sequence continues at coordinate 1,230,860,659 of OY728158.1, forward strand.
CATGATTTAAATATCATATATATATATCCAGTATATATGTATTTATAATATTCTATAACATTTGGAGATAAGAAATTAAATGCTCTGTTCATGGAGACGGTAAGCCATATGTACACATGAACGCTGCTTTCATTTATTTTTCATATTAAATAAATGAAAACTAAATGATAAATATGTATATTATAATTAAATTATAACATAATATGATATATAAGTTACATAATTTCATTAACTACATCCTTTATATATTCTATTTATGGAATAAACGAGTCATATCACTTTGAGAGGGCGGTTGTCCGCACTTCCTCAAATGAAATTATCGTATTTACAAATCATGAAAAGAGTAAAGGTAAGTTTGTAAATAAAAACTAAAATATCATAGAGAAAATATGAATATAATATATACCATATATAAAAACATTTCCATCATTGAGGACACCATGATAGGTGGTGGGGGAAAATCAAATAATCATTGTTTCGTGAGGTAGTAGTTCACCGTACACAGAAACCGTATGTTCGTATCCATTAGATGGAGGTTCATGAAAGTGTAGATATAGTTCTTATAAAAAAACCCTTTTATATTTAATATACTGATGTTGTTATAAAATAAAGGAATAAATAAATTTCTGGGGTTGTAATGGAAAAATAAATGAAAGAATTTTGAGAGAAGACGTTACCTCAAATTGGGTAACTCATTTTGATTTAAGCTAATAGGATTTCTTGAATTATCTTCTTTTCAAGGTGAGGATTATAATAGGAATATAGTGATTTGGGAAGATTATTTATTTATAATTTGTATTTGTTAAGGGGATTTTTATGTGTGATTAATGGTTATAAGTGATGCCCTTTTATAAGTGGGGTGGAAGGGCATTATAGGAAGGTATTGAAATATTATTTTATTATAAAATGATTCTCAGTTTTAAATGGTACCAAAGTCATTTATTTAAAATATAAGATGTTTTTGGGTAGAAAACCTCTCAACCAATTTGTTTTAGATAGGTATAGCTCACAAATGTAACCTTATCTTTTAGCTTTAACCCTTAGTTAACTAATTTACCTCTTGCCATGTCTTCTTGTATATTCATACTATATGGTTAAAATAGTTACCATAAAATTCCAATAAAACCACAAGTGGTTATGTAATGACATTTTAAACATTATCTAAGTCATTGGGAAGAATATTATATTTTTAGGATTATTATATCATTTAATTAGAAGTATTTTTCTTAAAAACTCATTTATGTCAGTTTGTATTCTATTCATATCACGACTTTTTAAAAGTCAATAACAACTTGATTCCTTCAAAACAAACTTCCTTAATTCAACTAAATCAAGTCATAATCAATCAAAAAATTAGTGTATGTCCTAAAAAGCTTAAAAATAAATTAATTTTAATATTTATAATCTCATTTATTTGAATCATTCATTAATAGGGAAATCACTACATCATTATTGTGTCATAAATAAATTTATTTATTTGATGTCTAAAAATTGATAATAAAATACCATGATGTAGAAAATATTTTTAAATTTATAATGACTATTTATATCCAAAGATATAACTTATATAACCTCGCATAAAAAATTAGTAAAAGATATATGTTTATGTTGTATTTTGTTTTACTTTAAATCAATTCTTTTAAAATGTCATTTTCACAAACAAGTGCCTCTATGGGGTCCCAAAATCAACCAAAGTATGCCCATGGTCAGAAATATCTCATCCAATAGTATTATGACACATGTTAGGGTAGTTTAATATTATTATAATATTATTATGTTACCCTTATTTACCAGATTTACCCTTTATCCATGGTAAAAATAATAATTACTGAAGTTACTATTCATAATGTATAAAAATAAAAGGTACTTATTTACACAATTTGAACCTCATGATTATAAATATGGAATCCATTTTCCCAAATTCAAAATATAGAAGTTTTAGTAATTAATTTAAAATTAATTCTCATGGTTGAAACAAAAAAAGATGGTTATTAAGAAATAATAACTACCAAAATATTGGCATGTGTTTATGTCCAATTTAAAAGTTAAAATACTTAGAATTAACATAATTGTATTAAATGAAAACAAAATAATCTAATTACACTTTAAAACAAAGTTAAATAATAATCTAACTATATAAATAAATTTGATGAAAAGGCAGTTTTGAATTAAAATGCCGTTTTTTTCATTATTCATAAAAATATGAATTTTACCAGAAAAATACAAAAAATTCATCAAAAGTAAATTTGATGTTCCACTTATATATAAAAAAGATTATTTTTAAAAATAAAACATATAAAATTGAATAAAACTAGATTTAAAAACGGTTCTCCATCAAAAGTCTGTAAAACAAGATTTTAAATATATTAGAGAATTTCCTTAAAGTCGTATTCATTATTATTTGAAGCCTCTAATATTCATTAGATAAATGTAAAAAAATTAAAAATTATTTGAAATCATAAAATAGTTATTTATGTTCAATTTCGGAAATATGACGATTATGTGTTAACTACCATTTAAAATAGTATTATTATTATATTATTTTTTGGTATAACTCAATGTTGTGTGCAACATAAGATTTCATAGAAACCCATTGTTGCATGTGTAATATGCTATTGGAAAAAGTTTCCTCTTTAACATAAAATTAATATCTTATTAATAAATATTAATAGATATGAACTTGTGTCATTCTATAAATACTTGGGTCATTACATCATTTCCCCCTTTTGGAAATTATTTCCTCGCAATTTTAAAATTAGGCTAGGAAACTTCATTGAAAGCCCCACATCAAAGCAGGAGTCAATAAAACTATAACTTTAAAATAATGAAATATAAGTACAAATGTCATCCGAGATAACCTATACTAGGATTCCATGTAGGATAACAAAGATATGGAAGAGAAACTAACCATCAAGTTCTGATGGAGAGTGATAGAAAACATGATTATAAGAAAGTTAACCACTAGAAAATCATAAACTCTTGATAGGTTAAATGGTCTTTAATTCCCCAAAATGAAAAGTAAATAGAGACCCTTTTTTGTTTATGTTCCTGTTCATAAATTTAAAAATTTTATTTGTGAGGTTGACTAAAAACATAAAAAAAATATACTTACTTTTCAAGTGGATTGTCATCCTTTAATAATGTTCTACCACAAACTCATATTTTCTCCAAACGATGAGTATTTATGATGACATGGTCAAACCTGATGTTCTAGAATCAAATTTTAGAGAATCATATAATCCACAAAATATAAACTATATATTTCCCCTATATTTAGACATTAACTAAAACCATAATGGTTAGGATGAGATCTGATAATCCCCAAAAATGATAATCCTTTATAAAAAGAAATACCACTCTTAATCTCTAAAATTCAACCAAAAATACTCAAAGTTCAACAAATACCATTCAATAAATAGTTGTCCTTAAAATTCATCAAAATAATCCAAAATAAGATTGAAACCCAAAACTCAGAATAATTTAATCACATAGTATTCTACTATAAATCTTAATATTTGACTCTAAATAACATCGATTATTCTTAAAGTCTCATACAGAAGTGTAATTAACCTAATCACATATTCTCTATGATAGGTTAATTGTTTCCATAAATAACCCAAATCGACATATGTCAACAATAAAAACATATATTCTTTAGAAATAAAATTTCAACCATTACTCCATAAATGAAATCCGAAAGTATTCTATTTTCCTTAGGCATGAAGTGTTCCTAAAAGAGATAATGTCTTCCAAAATAACCTTTATCACTTAATCACCAAATTATTTTCCTATAATAAGAATATCCATTTGATAAAACATAATTTCCCAAAATAAACGTATTATTTATCTATAAAATCATTTAAATAAAAATAATTAGTCATACTAACCAGGTAATTCAAATATTCCAGTGGTATGCGATAAATCTTTGTCGCACTTTGGTTGTGGGTTCGATTCCCGCAGTATTGTCCAACGTGATGGGTTATCACACGGTCTACATGTTGTACTTTTTCAAAACCCGTATAATTATAATAACATTAAAAAATGAGATAAAATCCTTAAAAATGTCCATAACATGTTTTAACCTCAAAGGTTATCTCATTCCCCTCATTTTCATCCCAAAAAGTACTAACCTGTAATTTCCTCAAATTCAAAGATCTTATAAACCCAAATGGATCTTTATAACTATATCCACAAAAGAAAAGATAATTCTTCCTAAAATAGCATCTTCACATAACAATCTTCAGGGATACACATACAAGAGAAAAATCTTTTATAGTAATCCAATCACAAAAGAGCATTAATACTTTTAAACATTTCATCACCCAGATATATAACATAACTCTGGAATTCCTAAAATGTAGACGTCTTAATCATCAAAAAATATTCATGATCCTATATCCATGTTTATTCATATTAGTATTTTATACTTATTTCCTACAAATAAAATCATGCATAATGTCCTAAGATTTCAGTAATGTCAAAACATGAGCTAATAAATAATCCATAACTTTCATAGGTCGTTTTTAGTTTCCTAATCTTTAATTGGAATGGAATTTGGAATTGTTAAACATATATCTGTATGATCCTACTTATCCTATTCCAAAACTTTCTTCATAGTACATCTATTTTTATAATGACCATGCAAACCACATTTAAAACATTTAATTGATCCTTTAGAAAGAACTTCTTTCCCTTTTTTAGATTCAGCTAGATGCTTCCATTTTCCATGACAAGATATTGCTTTATAACCTTAATTACCACATTTGAAACATCTTCATGTCCCATTGAAAGATTTTTCCAGGTGTTTCATCCCACATCATTTACAAATAGGTTTTTAAATATACATTCCTTTATGATTATTACCTAAAAATCCATTTGGATTTATTTCTCGCATATATGATGCCTTAGAAAAATCACCATGGTTCAAGTGGTCAATCATGAATTTAGATATTTGGTTAAGTATAACAACAACAGTTCTCATGCAGATCCCATTTTATTCAGTTTCTCATTCAGAAAACCACAACATTTTCATTCTAATCCATTGTTACTTTGGGGCCTCTAGATCCATCCATTTACTAAAATGAAAAAGGTATGTGTGAGTATATCAATAAAATCATCAAATATTATCTTATTAGGAGGGTATAAATTAATATATACTTATTCCTGTGATCTTAAACTCATTAAATTTATCTAAAATAAATATGACTCTTTTAGATATTCTAACCATTATGGTTATGTCACTTATGCTTAAATAACACCCTAGACTCTTAAGTTATCTAAACTGCCCTCCGATACCAATTATGAGGTCCAAGACATAAATATTACATAATATTGAGAAGTTAAGAACTTGAAATTGAGGATATTTTAATGTGTACTGTTTTACATAATTAGACCATAATTAATACATTTCATCTCAAAAATTATAAAATAGATATTTCTTCTCTATCCAAATTTTTCACAAAAATAAAACTCCTTAAATAAAAAATAATTATTTTCTGGATATAAATCTTCATGAATTCTTACATTATCTTACCCTTCTTTATACCCTGTGAAAAACATTTCAAAAACATTGGATGAGAATAAAAATCTTAGTATGGGATATAAAATAAGGAAAGAAAACATTAGTCCGAGAATACATACAAGTTAAAGAAGTCATAATTTTCAATCATAAACATATTATCTTTAACATACCTCATAAAATCATATTATTTATGAATAACACATATAAATCGTAAATCAAAAAGGTAACTTGTGGCATCCATAACATACTTACATTTTAGCTTTCACAACTACATAGGGAGTTACGTTTGAATACCCATCACAGTATATTACCTAAATCTCTTAGGAGAAAAATTAACATTTACCACTATCATGTTACCCAATGCATTGGAGATCTATCCAAGGATCACCCTCCCTAGATTTATCACAGAACCACCCATATATGTAAATGATTCCCAAGAGTCGTAACATATTCATAACACATAAAACAAACATAAAGAAAAGATAACATTTCCACATTTCAATAAAAATATATCATTTAAAGATATTGAAATAATCAATGATTTCTCAAATAATTTTTCAATAAACAAAATACATAAAAATGGTATATGGTATTTATTTACTTTGAAAAACATTACGGTCTATTAAGGAATCCAAATATCAATAATTATTGTGATGGTGGAAAGGTCATTATCACTACGTACGTTAAAAAACATTCTTTCTGTCATTTAGTAAAACGCTTCATAGAAGAAATATTCAAATTAAATGATATTAAAATTAAAATGGGTTTATACACTATATAAAATAAAGTTATGTATAAATCATAATATTCCTTAATGAAATGATATTGAGATGAAGTCCATTACAAAAATTTGGCATCCTAATGGATTCACATAAAAATTTCAAAAATGAGTTGATGAGAGAGAAAAGGGTATCTCATCACCAGAAAATAAAATGGAAAGAAATAAGGATATATAATAACATACCCCCAACATTATAAAATAGAAATTAAATGACATTACATAAAAGAAGTCATTGATAAAAAGAAGAGGGTGAAAGGTTCCCTTATATTGAGTCTGACTCGTCACGAATGTTCCTTGTTTTTCCTGAATAATAAGTATAAGTTAATTTTTACTTGGTTCTGAAATTTTTTAATGTTTATTATTCCTTTAATATCAGTTATTACCTCATTATAAACATTATATAATTATTTAAGTTAATATCGATCATTTTGTCGATATTTGGTACTTGAGTCGAAAATGATCTTGTTATAATTACAAATTGCACATGTGGTCAAAAGTAAATTTTCTCTAGAATAGTATTCATGATTTAAATATCATATATATCCAGTATATATATTTTTATAACATTCTATAACATTTAGAGATAAGAAAGGAAATTTACTGTTCATGGAGACGGTAAGCCATAAGTACACATGAACTCTGCTTTAATTTATTTTTCATATTATTGAAATGAAAAATAAATGATACATAAGTATATTATAATTAAACTATAATATAATATGATATATATGTTTCATAATTTAATTAACCCCATACTTTATAAGTTCCATGAATGGCATGAATGAGTCATATCACTTTGAGAGGGTGTTAGTCTGCACTTCCTCAAATGAAATTATCGTATTTACACATCATGAAAAGAATAAAGGTATGTTTGTAAATAAAAATTATAGTATCATAGACCCAATATAAATAAAATAATCATTTATAAATACAGTTATATCATAATGTTCACCATGAGAGGTGGTAGGGTAAAATCAAACAATCATTGTTTAGTGAGGCAGTAGTTCATCGTACAGAGAAACAGTGTGTTCGTATCCATTATATGGAGGTGTTAATAAGTGTAAATAGAATAATTATCTTAAAAACAACCTATTATATTGAAGATACTATTTTTGTTATAAAATAATGTAATAAATATATTTTAGGGGTTGGAGAAGGAAAATAAATGAACGAAGCTTGAGAGAAGATATTACCTCAAATCGGGTAACTCCATTTGATTTAAGCTAAAAGGATTTCTTAAATTGCCTTCTGCCTAAGGGGAGGATTCTAGGAGGAATAACAGGATGTTGGAACCTTATTTGGTCAGATTTTGGATGATCCAAGGGTCTTGAGATGTATGATTAATGGTTAGAGGTGATTCCCTTTTATAAGAGGGAAGAGGGGCACTTTAGGAAGGTATTGAAATATTATTTTATTATAAAATTATTTTCAGTTTCAAATCATCCAAAAGTCATTTATTTAAAATATAAGATTTTTTTGGGTTGAAAACCTCTCAACCAATAGGTTTTAGATAGGTCTAGGTTAAATTTTAACCTTATCTTTTAGCTTTAACCCTTAGTTAACTAATTTAACTCTTACCATGTCTTCTTGTATATTCATACTATACGGTTAAACTAGTTACCATAAAATTTTAATAGATCCTAAAGTACTTAATTTATGATAGTTTCAACATTTTCTAGTTCATTTTGATGAATTTTATATTTTTAGGACTATTATATCATTTAATAAAAAACTATTTGTTTTAAAAACTCACTTTTGTCAATTATTATACTATAAATACCACGACTTTTTAAAAATCCATAACAACTTGAGTATTTAAAAAAAACATCATCAATTTAAATATAACAAGTTATAATCATCCATAAAAGTATTGTATGGAATAAAAAGGTTAAAAATAAATTTATTTTAATATTTATAATCTCATTTATTTAAATCATTCATTAATTAGGAAATCAATACATCATCTTTGTTTCATAAAGAAATTTATTTATTTAATGTCTAGAAATTATAAATAAAATACCATGATGTAGTAAATATTTTTAGCTTCATAATAACTATTTATAGTCTAAGAGATATCTTATATAACCCCACATAAATTTGATTTAGTAAATGATATATGTTCATGTTATATTTTTCTTTACTATAAATTAACTCTTCTAAAATGTCATTTACACATAAAAGTGGATTCATGGGGTCCCAAAATCAACCCAAGGATGTCCATTTTTGGAATTAGCTCATAAAATATGATTATTACACGTGTTAGGGTATTTTAGTATTATTATAATATTATTATTTTTACCCTTATTTACTAGATTTACCCTTTTACCATGGTAAATAGAATAATTACTGAAGTTATTATCCATAATGTCTAAAAATAAAAGGTACCAATTTAAAAAAATTATACCTTATGATTCCTAATATGGAATCAATTTTTTCAAATTCAAAACACAAATGTTTTAGTAATTAGTTTAAAATTAAATCTCTATTGTCGAAACCCAAAATGGGTTTTTAAGAAGTAATAACTATTAAAATATTGACATGTGTTTATGTAAAATTTAAAAGTAAAATTACTTCAAATAACCATCATTGGATTAAATGATAAAAATATAATCCAACTACATGTTAGAACCAATTTAATGAATAATCTATCTATTGAAATAAATTAGATGAAAAGGTAGTTTTGAATTAAAATGCAGTATTTTTCAAAATTCATAAAAATATGAATTTTATCAGAAGAATTCCAAAATTTTATCAAAATTAAATTTGACATACATCTTATATATAAGAATTTTATTTTGTAAAATATAACATATTAAAGTGTAAAAACTAGATTTAAAAAGGGTTCTCCATCAAAAGGTAGTAAAACGACCTTTTAAAAATATTAAAGTATTTCAAGCTTAAAATCTAATTCATTCTTATGTGAAGAATCTAATATTCATTAGATAAATTTAAAAACGTTTAATAAATATTTAAAATCATAATATAGTTATTTATGTACATTCATGACAATAAAACGGCTGTGTGTTAACTACCATTTAAAATAATATTATTCTTATTTTATTTTTCAGCACAACTCAATGTTGTGTGCAACATAAGATTTCATAGAAACCTGTTGTTGCATATCGAGTAAGCTATCGGAAAAAGATTCCTACTTAACATAAAATTAATATCTTATCCATAAATACTAATATATATGAAAATGTATCATTTTATAAATACTTAGGTCTTTACAAATTATGTTTATGAAACATAAATCAAAGGCTATTAATATGTTCAACTGTTTTGGGAGGAGTTATAAAAAGGAGTTTGGCTAATCCACGAAGATTTATGAAATAGATAATATTGTTGAGTATATTTATGGACTATTTTTAACTTAACCTAAGAATTACATTGTTTACTATGAACTTGGTTCATCAGACACACCATAAGAAAGTGGTGTTCCTAAATGTAAGAATATAATCTTTGTGGATATGTCTCAAACCATGTTCATTTAACTATATACTTATAATTTTTTGGAGCTAAGATATTAGAGATAAAGGTTACATAAAAATCACTATTTTTATAAACCAAATTCTAACATGTCACCATTTTATATGTATTTCAAGAGTAAAAAATGTTTAAAGTGATTAAGGGTGTTTGATAGCTCCTATATTTTCAATATTAAAGGTGAAATTCATGGGATGTTTGATAAAATAGGTGTTGAATATATCTTTCAAGGTAATCTGCCAAATAAAATTGGATCCCAATGAAACAACAAGGAAATAAGTAATTTCATTAATTTTACTAAAGTTTAAGTGCTAGAAGATGTAAATTACGAAGACACAAATGAATTAATACATTTCTTAAGTGATGAATGTGAATCTATTTTAGAAAAATGGATGGATAAAGTTATAGAGAATAATGAAGGTTATGAAGAATTTTATGTAAAATATGGTGATTTAAGAAAATCTGGTCATGAGAAACAACATCCCTCATCTCATCCAAGGTTGAGAAGATTGGTGGAGGACCAAAAAATCATTATTGGTCAAGTGCTGAAAGTTCAAACTAGGATACCCTTTATAAAAACTCCACATGCCTCATTATTTTCATAGGTTGAACCAGGATATTTTGAAAAGGATTTGGCATATCTAGAATGGATTGATACCATGAATAAAGAATTGGAACATATAGATATGAATGATATATGGGAGTCATTACCCAACCCTAAAGATAAGAACATTATTGTAACAAAAAAAGTATTCTAAAACAAGTTGAATAGAAAAAGTGAAATGAATATAAACTAGAAAAATACTTGTTTATAAGGGTTATTATTATGTGGAAGGAGATTATTTTAAAGATACCTTTAAATCAGTCTTCAGTCTAGAAACAATAAGAATATTTATTTCTATTTCTACATAAAGGAAATATATGGTTTAATTATGGATGTAAAGTCTTCCTTCTTCAATAATGAGATGGAAGAGGAGGTTTATACTGGGAAACCTTGTGGATTCATTCTTGAGGAATATGATAATCATTTTTGGTGGTTAAATAAGGTTTATATGGTCTGAAATAATCCCCAAGATCTCAATATTCTAATATGGAACCTACTTTAAGAAACTGAAATTTAAAAATAGGAGAGGATATAAACCACTACATAAAAAATGTAAAAAAGGTAACTCTTATTATTATTGTTTATATTGATGATATAATTTTTTCTATAAATAATGAATAATTATATGAGAATTATTTTGTACATATGAGTAAGTTATTTCAAGTTTTCAAGCTTGGTGAGATGAGATATGTTCTGAGCTTACAGATTTCTCGAGGGAGAGATCATAACTTTCTTTCTCAAGAAAAGTGTACTAGGGAACTCATTAAAAATATTGGTCTCGATAATACAAGACCTTTTTCTACTCCTATCACTTTGGAAAACAAGGTTTCCAAATATTAATGAAACAAAGTGAATCAAAGAGAAATCTAAAATATTATTCGAAGTTTATTATACTTTATAACATCAATATTTGATATAATATATATTTTCACCCCTTGGTCTATTTTTAAAATTAATCCAAAAATATCACATCTTATGGTTAAAAAGGTATTATTCGAAACATTAAAATGAATAATTTATTATGGGTTTAAATATGATTGTAAAAGAGAGTAAATTCTATTTTTTAATACATATAAACATTGGGATTGTACTATTGATTAATATGAATTACACATCTAGTGGATCTTTTATTCTTTATGATATGTGTGTTTTTTGGAACACAATGAAGTATAGTTATATGAAACTAATCACTAATGAGGTATAGTATATGGTTTTATGTTTGTAAAAATCTTAGTTAATGTTGATGAAACTCATTTGGAAGACCTCATGGTAGAAGTGAAGATTCCACTAATCTTGGTTTGTGATAATCTTAGTTCTTATAATTTATCAACGAATATAGTTTACCATTAATGGTTTATGAATCTTTATATTAAATATAAATTAATCAAATATATTGTTGAAAGAAATCATTTCATGTTGGAATTTATTCCTACAAAGGATAAAATATTTACTGAGTTCAGAAAACCCTTGAAAATGGATTAATTTAAAATATTATGGCTCAAAATGGGAGTTCATTATCCCACCTCAAAAGGATAAGGTATGGTGGACTATTCCATCTCTCATCATTGTCATTAAATATTTGTTGTCAAATTGGGTGAAAATGGAAACATAAGTCCCTTTAAAATTAATCATGTTATGTATTCACAACAGTGAAGGATAACAATAAGAGATATTTATGAAGGAACATGCTTGTATTATTCTGGGGTATTATACATTTAAGGGGAGTTTATAAAATGGTAATATATGATTTCATCCACTTGGACGTAATTTTTCATGTGTTGAAAATAATTTTTGAAGTTTTTTAGAGTTTTTTATGAGAATGGATCCATTAATATGTCTTTTATAGGTTTAAGGGATAGATTTAGTGATGATCAAGTATTAATAAAAGAATAAATAATTGTGATGATGAAATATTTATTGAATAATAAAAATGATCATATTTGAAGTGGTTTAATGTAACTAATTGTTTTATGGACAATATGAATTTTTTCAATGTTCTTATTTCTCAAACTAACTATTGGATGATGATTCATTGTTATGCTTGATTATTGTTTTTGGGATTTACGTTCCTTGGTTGAAAATAAATCCAAAGGGTGATATTATTGATACCAATTCATGAGTTAAGGTATGTTTGAGAAGAATTTTATTTTTTTATGATATTATTGTTGACTTGAGATAAATTTTTTGTGTTTTTTGGATGAAGAAATTACTCTATAAATACGGAAATTAACAAGATATAATTTTTGGATAAGTCTGAATTGGATATTGTCTATGGTGTTTTATTTTGTTTTCAATACAAAAATAATATCCAAAATAAAATTACATATTTTTTATTTATATTAGGGGGATGTTATTATTTTTCTAGAGTTATTGGGGTTTAGTCAAAAGAGGTTATTTTAATAATATAAATAATTTTTAAGTTTTAGAGTTGGGGATAAAAATGGAAAAGGAATGATGTTTTCATATGAATTTTACATAAATGTATTACTTTGAAGTTACTTAAATAGTATATTTTAAATTTATAAGGATTAAAAAGGCTCTCATATGACTTTTACATTATCATTTTACTTTGATCAATATAGTGTATGACTTTGGGTGTTTTTTATAACATCAATGTATGACTTTGGTAGTTCTGTATCACTTCAACATATGTATATATGGATTTAATATTACATTAGATTATGAATTGTATATTTTTAATTAAATATAAATTCATATAAAAAATTTAAATACATATTACAATATTTTACTATGAATCATATGACATCTATAGTAGGTGAAAACTTTATGTCTTTATGAAGAACAACTTTTTTGGGATTTCTAGAATTAAAGATTCTAAATTATTAAATATGAGGATGAGGCATAATCTATTATTTATAAAAATTAATATCAAAATAAAAGATTAATATTATTATTTACAATAAACTAATACACACTGTAAGGATATGTTTTGGGTCAAGGGAGTGATGAGATACATGAACACATAGAAGAAATATTTATATAGTTTAATTTTCATAGTTTATGTGGTAGTTTTGAGAAGAGAAATAGTTATTTAGATTTATGGAAGAATGAAATGGATAAGATCATGTCACACTAAATGATGGAATATTATATTAAATATTTTAATATAAAATTGGTGAGAAATATTTAAAATGATTCAGAAATGGTTGACTTAATTTTTTAATAGGCTAATGTTCATGGAATTTCTATAATTAATTACTAAAATAATATTAACTAATATCCATTGAATCTAAAATATGAAAATGAATAAGATATTTTGTATCAAGAATTTATAATAATAACCAATACATTATAGTTATAAATATTCATTGTATCATACAAAATAATTAGAGTTAAGGATAAGAGTTTCATTCTCAATTTTGTGTAAGAAATAGAAGAATTAGAACAGACTTGTGATAGTAAATGTTGGGAAGAGGGAAGTAACACAATGATGATACGTTTGAGCTATAAAGTAGTGTAATAATTTCTTATTATTATAAATACTCTACAAATAGTTATTATTTTTCATTATTATAAATCAACATTGGGTGTCTATGGTGTATATAATGTTTCTGGTGGTCCCCTTGTAATTTCAATTCATAACATTCTTTCTATTGGACTATGTGATATTAGATATTTTGAGATCATTATAAGGATTATATAATCTTATTGAGTACTGAATATTGTAAATTAAATTTTTCCTTGTCTTTTAGTGCATTTGGGTGTGTGTTAAAAGATAAGTAATATTAATCTAACTAGCAATGAAGTTTGATAAAAGGGAAATATAAAATAATTGGTCATCACTATTTTATCCCACAAGGGATTTCATTGATCTCATGGTTGGATTAACTAAACCCTTTCATCAAATATCATCATCAATGATACTAACATATATAATAATTTGATAAAATATCAATAATGTCACAATAATCAAAATATACATCAATTCATAAAAACATCCTTAGCCCACTCCCATGAGATCTCCACCTTAATGATCTCTTTGTGAAATACAAAACCCGATGAAATTTCTCAATAACTTAACCTCATGAATAAATAACTAAAATTTTGGCCTCTCTTAATATAACGTGTTCTTTTATGGAATATCTAAATTAATCTTCAAATTATTTCTATGACCAACCTTTAATCCAAAGTAAACCAAAAATTCACTCACAAAAACAATGAAAAACATTCCAAGGTATTTTTGGAAGATAATATTCATTTAGAACATAAAATAGTATGAGAATTTGTTACCCTAAATAGAATTACAAAAATATCATAATTTTTATACCAGATACTAAATTCTATCTTTGGAATATCTTCAAATTTCACTAAACAAATAGTGATATACCAATAAAAAATAAATCATCAAAACCACTTAAATTTCTTCAACTGAAAAAAAAAGATTATTGATGTGTGGTAGAGGGTATTTACTCTTTACTGTAACTTAATTTTTCTTTAGTTAATTGATTTATGAATTAATGTTATTGTCAATCTCTTTGGAAAACAAAATCGGTATCACAAAAGGTGAAAACTCAATTAAATAAACCCTTTATCCTCTAAATTTTGTAACATGGAATTTTACTCGTGTATCTTTAAATGTTATATTTTATAAAAAGTGTACAATATTAAAATTATTCTAGGAAAAATATCTATAGAGAACTATGGTCCATTTTATTGTGACAACCTAAAGAATACTTCTTGAAATGCATAAAAGAAGTAAATCATTACTACTAACAACTGAGTATTTTTTTACTAATTCTACCAATCCATGAACTAATCCAACCATTCGGTACTCTAAATATCCAATCTCTTTAATAACAGGCATTTATCAATATAATTTAATGCATCACTCTCTTTAAAATATGAAAACACTTCCTTCGATTTAAAGTTAATGATACTATATAACTATATAAATAAATATGATCCATAAACATTTCAATAAAATCCATCATAATTATGAGGTTTTATGGGTTCATATCTAGACCAGTAAGTTCCCTGGGATATCCAAATCACAAACCACAATAAAAAATAATTAAATTTAAATTAATATTATATACTACCTTCAATAGGTGTATCAATCTTAGTAGAATAAGGCATTAAATCTATATAAAAATTTAACTGCTCTACTACTCATGTTGGTATTAATGAATGAGACGTACCTATATAAAACATCATATATTAAACTCTATTATTAGTTTAGTTTATCTATCAAAATCATTGATCCTTGCATCTTATTTGAATACTTAAAAATCAATTCATATGATAAATGGCTTCCAAAATTCTTTATATTTTCAATCTTACTACTCTAGTGACATGTCCTAGATTTATTAGGATAATCCATCATTTGGTTAACTATGATATCTCATCGATAACACACAAGTATTCTCCTCCCTTGAGATAAACTCATTATCATCAATTTATTTGGATCACCTCCTTATTAGGATCCATCCCACTTACTTTTTCCCTTTAATGAAAATGTTTTATTCTATTAGGGTAAAGAAAAAAATAATTTTTACCCCTCACATATATAATATTTACTTCTTCTGTGGATTCATTATTCACCACCACTATATATATTATAATATTGGATAATTTCACCCTTTATTGAATTTTAGGTTGAAGAAACATCCTAATCTACCACACCATTTAATTTTTAATTCTACTTAGCTTTAATTAAAATTAAATAACATCATAAAACATGAGATATACTCCGGATCCATTATATTAACAAGATTAATCTCAAAGAAAACCTAATATTTCCTCATCTATGAGGTTAATATATTGAACTACTAACTAAAAATATTATAGAATTTGGTCCATGAATGATTCTCATTCAACATTTCATCCATATTTATCTCCCATTATAGATGATCAGATCCCTCTAGCATATATGTGGAAAAATCCACATTTGAGATATTTTTAGTCTGAAAATACTCGAAGATTCAATTGATCCTCTCTAACTAGTACTTAAATTATTACCCATACCCATTACACAAGAATATAAAAGAATTGTCACTTTGTAACTCTTAAGGTTGACCCATTTTATTAATTCACTCTTTATTAATTCTTTTCCAAATTGTTTTAATTAAATATACCAATAAACTAAAGAGTTCAAGTACACCCTCCTTATTTTAAACATCTTCCACATGTATAGAGTCTTTACATAAATCCATTTATACCTTGTTAAAAAACCTAAAAATTAAAATAAATAACTATATAGAAATTCACTCTTTCATGATCATAATATTTTAAAAAAACATATAATGCTTAATTATGTTTATTTACCTTTATTCCCCCCCCTATGGTTAATTCTATTTTATAATTAATGTTTCACATAAAGAAATCAAAAGGATTCCAAAAAAAAAATTCAAAATAAAAACATTATGAAAACCATTTCAAACCAAATTCAAGGTAATTAAATCATTTTTAAAATATAAAACATATACATCTCATCTCTACAAATTATTACTATTAGGAATGAACACACATTCTTTCATAATAGTTTATAGATATAAACACATATATAATCTGAAAAACCTTCAACCTTAGAGAAAAACTCTATATTTATATCATACCCAAACTCCCTTGTGACTCATTTCTCTCCATAAAGAGTTTAGTTATCCCTTATTATTGGTAATAATTGATCTCCAATAATCTTAATAATTATGACGAATATATATCGTAATTTTAAAAATTGAAACCATTCGCTGATACCATTTCCTAATTACCTTTCTTAGATAACCACCTCAACTTTTGAATCATGTTGCTTCAAGGCTATAAGAACATTCCTCAACCATTAGAGGTTTGTATCTAGTAACAAGGTACATAATAGTATTATTTAGGAATTATTTTTATTCAAAATAAATAAACCATATACGTGTAATGTAAAATATATTTTTAACTGAGAAATATAAAACAAATTGTAAAATAAGTAATTTTAAAGTAAATATATTACCAAATAAAATTTAGTTGGAAAAAAAATAACCAATGGATAAACATGACATAACTAAATAAAATATAGAAATACCTATCTATAATTGATAGTATATCACCTCTATGATGAATAAAAAACTAATAGGTTGATACGTAGGAATTTTTATGTATCCTTAGTCTATGAATTCTTATTTTCCAAATAATGTAGCATAGTGCACACCATAAGGATGATCTCATAAGGAGGATATTTACACAAACAGATTTATTTTATCATAATTTTTTATTTATCTAATATACTACTATATTGTATAAAAATATAATTGGGGTGTCATGAATTGAATGATATTAATATATATGTGTGTGTGTATTTATATATATAAATATTTGAAATCATGGAAAAAATAATAAAACAAAACAAAAAAAGTGAAAATGATAAATGGTAGATTTCCAAGTGAGTTTGTAGATATTATATTATTGTTATTAAAATTATGATTCCCAATATCAATGTAGTTGTCGAGAATAATCACATTACACCCTTATTATTTTAATTATTATCACCCCACACTAAGACCTCAGAATGCAGGGAAATACTCTTGCAAATGTTTTCTATGATACCTCTTCATTGACAACACTATCTGAGCCAAACTCTGTCACATTAATAAAAAATATTTAACAGAATGGAATATTCATAACAAGGATAAAGAACAAAATTTTTCAAACAAAAGGAATCCACTCAATATAATCAATTCTACCTCTAATGAAATTATTAGAATATAATAAATAGATACATTGAAGGGAAATAACTCAATCATCCATTGTTACTCTCCATTGAATAAGGAATGAAGTTAGTTATCCATTTTCATAGAGGAACGAAAGTACAGTGGGGGAAACACAAAATAGAAAATAAAACAATGAATGAATAAGTAGAATAATATAAATTACAAATTTATAATACTATTATAGAAGAAAAAATCCTTTTCTAACGAAAGATACCTAACTCATTTGAATATAAGTGGAGGAGCACATTTATAAGAAAGGGGGTGAATATGTTTATCAAATTTATTATTAAACTTATAGTGCATGTTTATCCCATAAAATGGCTAAATCTTTAATAGTTTTATTCTTTCAATCTATTTTTATATGACTTTCTCATTTTACCAAAAAAATAGAGCTTATTTAGAAATATTTGTCCAATGTTATGAGTGGATTAATAATCAAACCATTCTTAACCTATAAAACTATTTAAGTTCCCATGATCTAGTATTCCATGCATTTATGACCTTCAAAATGGATTAATATCGAGTAGTCGTTGTTAATTAATTTGATCCTCGGCCTCTCGTTTATCTTCTTTTAAATCATCAACTCATTTTTATAGCTACTTTGTAAGATATGGGGTCATTTGAATACTCATAAATACTATGTACATATATCAATTTCCTAATTATATGCTGCATTTAGGCTATATATTATTATATTATACTTTAGGTTCAGTTGAATGAAATAAATCTCAATAAAAATAGGATCATAAAATAATAATTTCCAAATTTAAATCATTATATATAATTTCATGTTTGGAATATGACTATGATATAAAAATAAAAAATTGAAAAATTTATTTCATAAATCTTAATTTATTACAAAACCCTAAAATGTTATAATTATAATTAAAATAAAATTTTGGTGGAATTAAAACATGGAATTATAGAGTAAATTTTAAGAAAATTTGAGCTTCATTAATTTTCCTCACCTAACAATTATACTCTCAAGAAATAATATATACTGAGGTAAGAATAAACTTCTCAAGCTATAATTTGAAACACTACTGAAATAAAACACCTCAAAAAAATACCATGGCTCCTACATTAATCTCAATATAATAAATCATAAAACTAATCAAAAATTTCATTCAACTTCATGTTAATCCTTATGTGAATTTCATAATATCTAACTAGAAGTATATTTCTCCCTCACTCATAAATTTTTAATAGATATATTACCCTTCATAATAACATATAAGATCTCTATTAGATTTTTAATATTCTTATTCCTACGCACCATGATACTTAAAAAAATTCCATCATGAGATATTTTTCAATGTTATTTTGGTTTCTCGAGGTTTATGGGTAAAATTTCAAAAACAATAAATGTTGAAAAGTGTAGTTAAAACTCTTAAATATACTAAATTAATATTCAAGATAAATTTTAATAAATACCTCACTCAATTCCACTTAATATATGTACACCACACACCCCTTTTTTAGTGTTGGAACTACTATTCAACTAGTGAATGCGAAGAGGAATTCATCCTATTTATCATTTTATTAAATTGTAGATGATATAAAAATTAAATACATAATTTGAATAAAAACATGAAAGTGAGCATAATGAAGAATTCAATCTCATCTATATTTTCTATTTTTTTATTTTTTCATTGTTTAGCGAAACATGTGATATGAATGAATAAAAAATGATAGTAATTACTAATGTCCATTTCACTATCACCACTACCCATAATAATTATGCACACTTAACACCACCCTGTAATGAATTTATTTTCAAATAACATAAACTAAATAAACTTCCTTAATACTCAAACATGAAATGTACATGAAAAAAATACTATGAGTGAAGGTTGGTAAGAAAAATTTATATTTTAATGTATCTTAAATCATTAAGGAAATTCAAGGATTCCAATTAAAAAACCAGAGGTAGATATAAAGGTTTGTATCACGTTTAAAATGTGGATATCTAATAAATAACTCAATCAAATCAAAAAAATTATATACTCTATTTTTTAAAAGATAGAAATCAAAAGTTATGGTTCTCACATAAAATTAATGTTTCTCATAAGAACTTTAGGTACTAGGAATAATTTGAAAAAAGTGGTTCAGAATGCCACACAAAAATGGAAAAATATTTTGATTTAGTGTTTCATGGGAACTGATTTCAAAGAATTTCCTAACACATCAAAATATTCAAAAATAAAATCCAAGAAAATTTTTACATGGAAATAATCATTTAAAATCCATTTTAAAAAAAATCCCACATAAAATAAATTTAAGATTAAAATTTGATAAATAATATTTTTGAAGATTGTTCTTCCTAGAAATATGAAAAAAAAAACAAATAAACTCCTTCGTAGGTTGAAACTCCCCCATACTGAAATTTAATTACCCCTCATTTTACCTCAAACATATTAAAAAGATAAGATTACCAAAACCAAAGGGAAATAAAGAAAAAAAACATGGTTTATTTAGAATATTAGGAGTCTTGATTTATGCTCCTAGATGTTAAAACTTCAAAAATATGAGTAATAATGAACAAATAAATTTTTTGAATTTAAAATTAAAAAAAATAATGAAAAAGGAATGAAAATTGATAACACTTGGTTTGGATCCCAGAGTGGGTTCTTAATATCTACTACCCATAGTTATATAGTTATATCAATTTGTCCCTAGTATGAAGGTGGATGCGGTTTTCTTGGAATGAACTAACACACATTATTTCTCTTGATATCTATCAAAAGAAACCACGAGTGGGAACCCTAAAAGAAAAAAAAGTACCAACCCCCAAGATAGATGATTGATATAATTTGAGGTTCATAATGGGGAATAAAATTTTAATTTTATATTTATTTAAATTCATTTTTTCTACCTCTATTTCATAAATAAGTTGATATATAGGAGTTTTTTTCCATCACCATGGGATCCTTTAGAAATTATACTTCTTCGAATTCAACCACCATCTTCTCCTCCTTTGTGTATTATTTATTATGTTCTTCACCATCTAAGTCCATTATTGATGATGATTCTATGAATGAAAAGTGAGAGAAGTCTATTTTTAATTTATTATCAATTAACATTGAATGAAATTAATTATGAAAAAAATATAACTCTCTCATAAATTTCAACTTCAAACTCTTGTTCTTCAAACACACCTATGGTAAATTTTTCTATTGTAGTGAGAAATGGATCATTTAAAAAATATTTACCCTAATAATTGGGTTCTTCAACATTAAATGTGGGTTGAAACAGATTTAATTATGTTTTATATTATTTTTTCGGTTGTTTCATCCATAGAACATTGATTTCCTTGACTATGGTGGCCAATGATACAATTCTTCAATCAAATTCTAAAATCATTTTAAAAAAATCACTGGAATTCATAGATAGGATTTCCTAAAATCCTAATTCATTTTATTTTCAACATTACTAGAATAATAAAAATCACTATAAAAATATATATTGAAGAAATCAGTAAAAAAACATATACAATAAAGTTATACTTTTTAGTTATTTGATATTTATGATTATTTTTGTTTTTTCAAACACATGTAAATATGGAGAGAGCATGAAATCTATCCTTCGAAAATGAGGATGGAGATTTTGTGATATCTTGTTTTCTATTTTGATCTTAATTATGGGTTCGTTTAATCGTGACTAGGAATTTTCATTCCAGGAGAATCGTCCCTCGTCATAGGGTTATAGACTGCTCTCAGAATCCAAAGATACTACTACTTTGAGGAAGAAGGGTGTTTCCATTGCGGATGTGCTTTCTAGTTCATCAGATCTTAATAAGGAGGGTTCTTCAAAATCTTACAACCTTATCAGAAAAAAAATTTGTAGTTTTTCTATGGTGGTGGATTTAGAGGCTTTTAAATAGAGAATTGATCATTGAATACTCCCAATTCTAGGCTGCGTTATTTCTTCCAAGGGTGAAAATACTGAACATTCTTTGATCTCAAGAATAATATTTCTTATTGCTATGGTTTTAGAAACTTGAGGGTAATCCTAATTGGGAGAGGCTTATTTCTCGTTGTTCTTCAATCTAGGGATTAATTTAATAGATCGTGGGAGCTTGGAAGTCTGTAGATCAATCCTGTAAACCTGAGAATATCTGAATGGGATGTCAAATTTTATTTTCTTAATCTGAAGTAACCAATGCTCAAATTTAGGTCACACTCCATGGTTTAAATTAGATGTATTGTCATCCCAAGATCTTTAATGATCTTGATTCTTGCATTGGAACTCCTATTATACTGGATCAGAAAACTCATAATGGGGATCTTGGATATTTTTCTAGAATTTTGATAGATGTGAATCTGGAAGTCAAAAGACCTGTTAGTATCACTTTCCTTGCTGATGTAATCAAGACTGATATTAAAGTTTAATATGAACGTGTTCCTCATTTTTGTGATGTCTGAAAAATTGTAGGTCGTTCTGTTGTAAATTTCAGAATGTTTTAGAAGAAGGTGAATGACATACCCAAGGGCATGGATTAGAAAGAAGTAAATTAAAATAATAATAATAAATGTTGAGAATAAGGGGACCTAAAAAGAATTCCCTTCCTACATTATTATCCCTCTAAAAAAGTCATGGGATGATATTACTGAAGAAGTGGATCAAGGTAAGATCCCTAATTTATTTAGTCCTCCTACCAAGATGGGTTATGAGGTGAACAACACAGGGGGGTCTGATCACATAGAGGAGCATAATTTGAGTGTGAATTTCTCAAATGAGTTTTATAATTTGACTCTTCATAAAAAAATGGAAATGGGTGATATCTATTTGATGAATTAATTAAAACAAAACATAAGTGGTATTTTTATTTCGCTTTTGGAAGGTAAGGGGCCTAATGTGATCCCCATTATAGTAGGTCCTACTTCATCACCTTTGTTAAAAACTACTATTATTACAAATCCTGGTGTGGTCCTTTAGGAACCTAATACTATTATAAGATTTCATGCACATGTTGTGCTTGTCTATGATTCTACAATCATGTCTTACAAGGATCATGTCAATCTAGACCTTAATGAGGTATTGGTTCTCATGGGTACTGATTCATCTCCATTTGAGGATTCATTGAATAATTTCAGAGATAATCATGTTTCTTCTTCTTTGGCCCCCTCTGTTTTTTGGTCAGATTTGAAGGTTGTTGATAATAAAGGTAGGAATTCTTGTGTCAGCCTTAATTAGAGCTCATTTTTATATCCTGTTGTTAGTGGAATGAATGTCAAAATAGTAAATGGTAGCTCAAGAATCTATTATATAAATGATCTTCTTTGGGTTGTCTCCAACCCTAAAAGAAAGGTTATAAGACCTCATAATGTAGGAAATATGGAATCAGTAGGGATCAAAATGGGGGGATTCAACCCTAGCATCGAATTGAAATAAAGATTCTTTTTTGGAAGTGCCTAGGGCTAGCCAATCGTGACACCATTAGGTCCATTTTTATTTTTATTCTACATCTCAGGCCTCTCCTTATAGGTTTGTTTAAACCTAAGAGAGTATTTTCTTCCATTATCACTTGTTTGGAAAATTTGGGATTTCATTTGGTTGAATTTAATAGGTGTTTTTTAGAGGTCGAAAGTTTTTGTTTTTTGGATCAATGTTCTTTATCTTGTATTTGGTTGGTTTCTAAAAGTGTGAATCTTGTCACTTGTTCCTCAAAATTCCTCGGTTGTCAACATTTCTGCTCTTTTGTTTATACTCATAACAATTATCAGGATCATAGGAGTTTATGGATGGATATTTCTTCACTTAATTCTATTATTTATGGACCATGGGTTATTCATGGATATTGTAATTACATAATGAATCCAGATGAGAATATGGACCCCATGACAAAATCTATTTCCTCTAGAGAATTAAAAAAATTGAATTGATCATAATGGGTTGTTTGAGGTTAACCTGGGTGGGGAAAAATACACTTGGTACCATATATTTTTGAATAGGTTTGTTGTAGGTAGAATATATAGGGCCTTTTTAAATGAAGAATACTTAGACTCATGGGGATCCATTTCAACTACGACCCAGTCTAAAAATAATTTGGATCATCATCCCATATTGGTTGATCTTGTGGTAAAGGATCCCAATCCCCCTTTACCTTTTAGGTTCAACAAGGCCTGAACCATACATCCTGAGTGTAGGTCACTTATTGAGCAAACATTTTTATGTATAGAATGTAGTAATGATCAATTTTCTTGTGATGTCAAGCTGAAACTTCTAAAAATAAATTTTAAAATCTAGAGTAATGATCATTTAAGTTATCTTGATTCAGAAATCTCCTCCCTTGAAGATTATCTTCAACATTTTATGGAGAAAAACAGCCTAAATGACTTCTCGAATGGTTTTCATGGAGAAACTAAGATTGTTTCTAAGTTGAATAATATTTTGAATATTATGTAAGCTTTAAAAAGGTATATTTTTAAGTCTAGTTGGTTGAGGGATGGTGATAGGAACTCTAGGTTTTTTATTTCTCTTTAGAAAATTATAAAGGTTTCTAGGCCTCTTTTCTTGATTAGAAATTAGTATTAGATTATTGATAATAGGAGGGATCTCTCAAATAATGTGATTTCTTACTTCAAGGATCTTTTTAGTGGTCTGTATCTCCCTAATGATCTTGTAGAGGGTATTATTCCAAAATTTGTGAATCAAGAAGACAACTTCAATCTTATCTCTATTCCCCTAGATTTTGAAATTAAGGAAGTTGCCTTCAGTTTTAAATCTGAATGTAATCTGGATTTGGAAGGTTTTTCTAACGTTTTCTTCCAAATATTTTGGGATATTATTCAAAATGGTGTCTATTGGTTAGTCATTAAATTTTTTAAGTGGCGCACCCTTCCTCAAGGTTTGAATTATCAGTTTCTTGCTCTTATTCTCAAGGTATAAAATTTCAATGAGACCCATCTTTTCGGGCTAGTTGATTTGGTCAACACTACTTATAAAATTATTTCCAAATTTTTTATTATGATTTTGTCTTCAATTTAAATTAATACTATCTCTCCTAATTTGTTTTATTTTATTAAGGATAGATACATTAAGTATTGTATCATTACAGCTTTATAGTATGTTTATATACTTATGAAATCCACTATGTGTGGTAATATTTCTCTTAAACATGATATCAGGAAATCCTTTAATACAATGGATTGGGGATTCATTTGTAAGGTTATTTATATGTGTCGTTTTGACTGTGTCTTTATTTATTGTCTCTACTCGAATATATATCCTTATGAATGGGTCCCCTAATGGATATTTTGATTGTTCTAGGGGATTCATGCAGGGTCACCCCCTTTCTGCGATCATTTTTTCTATTGTGGAAACTTACCTTAGTATATTATTTTTTATTATAGATGGAAATAAAAAAATGAAGTCTATTAGTGCTGGTAGAGGTGTTTTTTCTCTAACTCATTTGTTGTATGATGACGATATTATTCTTTTCACTCAAAGTAATAAAAGGAATATCAAGAATATAAATAGATCATGTTTTAACTATGCTTCTATGTCTTTCCAAGATATCAGTTGGAGAAAATAGTTTATTTTTTTTGGTAGGAATATATCAAATCCCATTAAGATTGTTATTATTAGGTTGTTTGGTATTCAAGAGGGGGATATTCCTTTCACTTACTTAGGTGTTCCTATGTTTTGGGGGAGGCAAAAATCTTGTTATTTTTATAATATTATTAAAACAGTCAAAAGGAAACTTGCTACAATGAATGGGAACTCTATCTCTCTATGGATGGTCGTGTCTATTTGGTAAAATCTATTATTGTTTCCAAGTTTTTTTATTAATTTATGGTTTAAAAATGATCTTTATCACTCATTAGGAATATTAATTTCTTACTTAATAATTTCATTTGGAGTGGAAATATTCTTTATTGAAAACTGGCTATGGTTTCATGGAACAATTGTTGTAAACCTTATGATGTAGGGGATTAGGTATTAATAACCTTGGGAACTTTAATGATTCTTTGTAGTCTTCATTCATGGGGAGACTTTTCAATAGAAATTCAGAGGCCCTTTCTTTCATTATGATAAAATTTATTAATAGACTCAAGAATAGAGTTTTTATTCATCTCGATTTCTCGGTTTATCCTACTTTCAAGTCCACGTTTTCTTCAATATATTCTCATTTAAGATGGTTGGTTTCAAAGGATTAATCTATTGATTTTTTGTGAGAAAACTGGACTGCAAGTCCACTTACTAATTATGTGTTTGATGAGTCCATTACCTTGGATTTGGATATATCTATCAAAGCTCAGCTTTCTAATATGGAGGGTCTTCTGAATCATGTTATCAATATTGAGAACAATTATTTTTTTCTAGAAGGGAGGATTTCTAGGTCTGGGAACCTACTTGTAATGGTATTATCTATTAAAATATATTTTATAAACATTCCTTGCACTACAACATGGACTTTCAATGGATATGAAAGCTGAATAGTAACTCCATCAAGACTTCTTGATCCATACTGGTATGGAGATTGGCTCACCAGAAGATTCCAGCAGAGTATTTTATTTAGTCATGTGGTATATCTCTTTCTTATTCTAGTGTCCTTTTCAATTAATATTGGGAGGATTTGGACCACTTGTTTCATTGTTGTGTTGTTGTTTTGTCAATGTGGAAAGATATGACTGATTTATTTGATGTGTCTCTACTATGGATGGTCTTCATTCCTGACTTCCTTCATGTCTGGAGAACACTGGTGATTTCTCCTTAGCTGTTTGATCTTTTCTAGGTCATTCCATCTGAACTAATACACTTAATCTAGTATGTTAAAAATAGAGTGATCCATGATGGTCCTTCTTTCTTGATTGCTACTGCCTTCTCGGGAATTATTGCTACTGTTCCTAAGGTGTGTATAATGAAGAAACACTTTTTATCTTATACAATCCATGACAGGTCTATTCTTGCTCGGATTGGTTTCAAAAGGAATTTTCAGCCTCCATATGGTACCTTTTAATTCACATGTTAGGAAAAAAATTTGGGATGGATACAAGTTAATTATGATGGTGTATTTCAAGGTAATCTTGGACTTTCTACCTATGGTGCTATTTTTAGGGCTCACTGAGGGGAATTCCTTGGATGCTTTCATGGTTTCTATAGTTTTTTCTCATCATTTGAGGATAAAATTCTTGAAATTATTGTTTTAGTAGAGTAATCAAGGAGTCCTATGTGGAATAATATCTAGATTGAGAGTGATTCTACCATTATTGTTTCTACCATCAGGAAGGGATCTTCTCATTTATCAAGGAATATCACTAATTGAAGGATAAATTTTTTGTATTATCTCCTCTCCATGGATCATATCATCACCCAAATATATAAATAAGCTAATTCTGTGGCAAATGTCCAGGAAAATAAATGAGTCAGTGATGTTTACTTTGTTTGGAATGATCATATTCCTGATGATATTTTACCCTTGATTAAGAGGTATTGTGATAAATCTCTCATTCTTAGACTCTTGTAAGCTGTATTTTTTATTCAATAAAGGAGCTTTTCTTTTCTAGGCAAGGTCTCATCTATTATTAAAAACACATGTTAAATTATTTTTTCACATCAAAGTTAGTTCAAAATTGATGAGAGGAATTTGTATCATATCCCAAGTAAATACATTCTTAATTTTATAATAATGCACCAAACTGTAAAAACTAGGGTTGATATCACAATGAGTCCACAAAAACAAACAGATTTTCTATTTTAATTATAGATTATTTTATTAATATACTAAATATTCATATAATAATATAATGAGGGAGTTCTAAAATGAATGAAATTAATATATATATATATATATATTAATTCTTATAAATAAAAAATAATCTAACAAAATGTAAATATTTTAGTAAGAAATAGAGGGTATACTTGGGAGTTCAAGGTGTTTCTATCATTTTTATTGAAATTATAATTCACAAATTCATATACAATATAGTGATCAATAAATGAATCACTAAATTATACTTTTTTAATTGTTATTAATCCTTATATAATTCTCCTCATGAAATAAAATACTCTTCTTAAAGCTTACTAAGAGACTTGTTCACTAACTAACACTATATATGACAAAGTCCACCATATTAATGATTAAAATAATGAGTATAATGAATATTTATAATAAATAAGAAGAAGAAAATGGTATAAAAATTGGGTAACCACTCATAGTAATCTATTTAAAAACAATTTAAATTCTCAAAATTGAATTAATAGTGACATTTAAGTGCATGAAATCAAGCATCCACTACTACTTTCCTTCAAACCAACCCCAAAGTTAGTTCTCCAATTGCATAGAGTAAGGAATGTACGGTGGGGGAGATCACAACAGGGAAAAAAATAGTGTGAATGAAAAATAAAAATATATATAAAAAACAAATAATATTATTATATTAGAAAATATTATCCCTATCTATTGAATAATTCTTGACTCCTTCGAATATAAGTAGAGGTTCACATTTATAGTGGAGATACATGAACAATTTTCTATACAAATCATTCCTATAAAATATTATGTGTTCATTAAAAATTAAATGGCCTAATAATAGAAAGTGGTATTCTATAAATATATTATAATATTTCTTACACACTCACCCACAAAATTATAGCTTCTTTGGATAGGTATATAAAATGTTGTGACTAGATTACTAAAGAAAACTTTTATATATTTGAAAACAATTTGAGTTCCCATTATCTATTTATAATGAATCTATACCCTTAAAAATTGATTAATATTTTTTCCAAAATATTGATAAATTTTTTTATCAATGTATCCATTATCTTCCTTTAAAATTTAAGCTCATTTGGACTAGTACATTCTGAGATATGGGCTCCCCATAAAAATTTATCCGAACAACACTCAGATTTCAAGGCCCCAATTTCATGCTTCATTTTGGGAATCTATATTTGAATTCAAATTTATGAAAACATGAATTAAATGGATCCTAGCTGATATAAAATCCTAAAAATATTATTTCACAAATTGTATCATTAAAAAAATGTTATATCCAGAATATGATGTCGATAGAAAAATAAAAAAATAAGATGATTTCAGAATAAAACTCAAATAATTCTAAAACCTAAATATGTGAAAATTACCCTTAAAATAATAATTTAATTGTCTATAAATATAAATACTAGGCCTTAAACATTACATAATCTAGTAAATTCTTATACAATTCACGTCTCTACATTCCCAAAGATATTTTTAGTTTAGAGTTTTAGAGGATTACGATATAATTCATACATATCAAAAAATTAGAATAAAAAGTGGATACTACTAAAATGATATCCAGGTTTTTTATAATTCAAAATTTTCTAATAAAAAACATGAAAACTATTAATGAAAAATCTTCATGACATTTATCTTGGTTTCTTCTTTTCTCTTACCCATCCTTAAACCCTATGAAAAATATTTTAAAACTTGGGATGAGCACAAAAAAGCTCAGTAAGGTATATAAAAAGAAGGAGAGAACCTGTTATTACATGAATTTGTATAAACATATAAAATCATTTTCACAGGGAAATACTTCTTTCACAATAAGTATCATATAGTTACTTTGTGAAAACATGAGATTTCTTTAAAACCTAGAAAACATAAATAATACCATAATGGTAACTTGGGTAATTAATTACTTAAGATTGTAAGCATCGCGACTACCATATGAATTGTAACCCTCACATATACCTTGTAATGTAACCCTCATGGATACCTTACAATGTAACCCTCATAGCTAACTTATGGTGGACCATTATAGTTACACTTTAAGTAACCATATGGTTGACCTCCAACATAAACATACATAATTCATTGGAGGGAGATATAGGCCCCCCCTTTATCATAAACAATTACCATGAACTAGAACATAACCATAAAACAAAAATACTTATATCATATTGTTTCTGACACTTTCATCGGGGCGCACATCATCTGTGAGGACAAGTTTATTGAATCTATGCATTCCCTCTTTTCAAAGATGGGTGACATTAATCACTTCTTTAGAGTTTTTTTCTCCCTGATTGAAATGGGATGATGGGATGTTGTTCTCCCCTTCCATGGATTCCTCCTCAGAATTCATCACCTAGTGTGGGTCTCCCTTAAAGGTTAATATGTTTTTTTGTGAAACTCTTCTTGGTGTCATATCTTTTTTGATGCTGGTTAATTACACTACTTTTTCCAGGACATTCCCAAGGGGGTCGAGTCAAGGAAGCAACCTTCGGTCAGGAGAGTAGTCACGTTGGGGCACCACTGGCATATCTGGATGCTAAAACACTAGTACACCTAGATTACCCCTTATTAGAGGGCTTATTAAGGTTGTAGAAGCTCGAGGCATCCTATGCAGATTGTGGGTAATTAAATGCAGGAGGAATGTCTTCAAGGTTTTCATCAGCTTCCCATGTCTAACATGGGGTATGCTGAGAGTTTAACGTTTAGTATAGACAGATATAAATGATTGTAACATTGATGGGAGTGGATTATATGGGTACATCCCTAGGAGGGAGCACCTAAAAAGTTTACTAGATGGATGGGTCAGAATGCCCAATTAGGATGGACCTTGGATAGTGTGTCCCACAAAGGGAAGGATTCACACTGTAAAGGCTGATCTGGACACCACAAAGGGTGGGTCATAGAATTATGTGTCCCAATAATGAAGACACCAAGTTTTACCATTAGATGGGATTGAACCTTATGGAGGATTCCAATGTACCATGTTTAGAAGATAGGGATCAAAACTCACATAGTTTGAGTGGGTGGTTTGGGGATTACACACTAAGACAGCCTAGGTGCTATAAAGAGTAATGAGATTAATGGGACTTACAAATGGTTAGCTTCCTATTTGGATGTCATTATTTCACCGAGATGTTGTGGCCTAGGTAAAATATGGATGGATATGGATGAAGTGTTGAAGGGTGAATGAATGGGGATGGAACTGAGGGCATGTGTGAAGGTAACAGTATTGGTCTTAAACCTCTATGAGGATTCCTACATATCCTAGTTGTTGGGAATCAATGACCAGATAGTTTTGGTAAGGGTCTATGAGTCACCTGAGGAGGTATCTTGTAATAATGGATGCACGGATAGGACCTAAATAATGTTGAACCCATGGGTTGAGGCATGATCAACCCGAGACACAAAGGCTCGAGGGAAGGACCAAGATGGGACATGGGAGATGGGAGATTGGAGATGGGATATGGGCTTGAACCCTAGGTAGTCTTCCTATGTACCTTTCTCAAAAATGTCAAAGATCAAAGTCCATGAAGTTCAGATATGGGGGTATAGTATCATGGTGTACACAGAGGACAAACACCTGAATACATGTTGGGTATTATGCATGGCTAGTAGCCTATCGCAAGAGGGGTACTCTTGGTTGGAGGATTATTGATTGAGTGCGGGGCTTACACATGGATATCTTACTAGGAACTGGTTAGACACCACTAAGTGGCGAACTAAAGATGTGGGTCTACTAAAGGGGATTCTGAAGTTTACTAGTGTTTGGAGTTGAACATCTAGGAGGATTCCTACATACCCTATCTAGGATATTGGGATAAAACCCCACGTAGTTCTAAATCATACATTTTTGAATCCTGCAGGATGAAAGGGGAATACATTTTAATCATCATACAGGATGACATTGAACTGATATGAAGTGGTCGGGACCAATGGGTGATGGGCTTGAACCTCAAACAGTCTTCCTACATACCTTTCTCTAAAGGGGAAAGGAAAGTCCATGTAGTTTGGTAGAAAGGGGAATTGGAATTACACATGGTTAGTGGCCCAAAGATGATTTCATGGTCTATTCTAACTTTAAACCCACATGATTCATGCTAAGAGTGAGAAACAATAGGAAACAATTGACCTGATGATCACATCATGATATGTGAATCGATGAGGAGTGGATTGGGGATTACACATGGTTAACATCCTAAAGAGTAAATAGGGGAATACCTTGAGAGGGAATCCCAATTAGGTTTCCATATGTATTAGTAGAATATGACCACCATACATGGATCACCCTATCAAAGTGTTTTGGGTCTTACAAAAGGGCTTCTTGGGGTTCACATGGTGACAAAGTGCAGCGGGAGATGAGTGAGAGGGGGTTGGTTCCCATCCCCTTCATGGTCATCTTGATGTTTTTTACTTATGTGGTTATAAAAGTTTAACATCATTTTTTAAGGATGTGGGGTTCTTGGTAGTTTAACATCCTGCATCTCGGATGATGGGGATTCACTAATCACCCTTATGACATACATAACAGGCATGATTTATTCCTTGATGGAGGGAAGGAACTAGAAATATCATTGGTTAATGGGGTTTTGGAGTGATCTATTAGAGGTTCCTTGTTAGTGTGGATATTAAAGGAAGGAATAGACATTAGCATGCCTATGTGAAGAGGAAAAAGGTAGGTAAATGAAACAAGAAGTACCACTCGGGGAACCTTGAAATCATTTCGTACAATCCTAGAGGGCCACATGGAAGAGGGTTTCATAGAGCATAAGGCCTCACAGAGAGGGGAATCATGAAGCTCAAGTGCTTCACAAAGTGAAGGGGATTCATGAAGGAGAGTTCTTCATGAAGCATATTGACCCAGCCTAGGCATGGAGTCTACATGTTCTTGGAGGGTGCTTCATGAAGACTGAGTGATTTGCGATGTTCTGAGAACCCAAAGTGGTCTATTTCCTTCGCAATGGCTAAAGGGAACCGCAGTGGGCATGCATACGTGAACCAAAGGTAAAATAGAGCAATGGGAATGTGGATTTTCAATGCTCAAATACCTCATGTGGTTTATTTTATTAATTGTTTTCAGAGAAAATAGTGATTCATGAATTCACAGTGTGAAAGGTGAAAGGTTGGAGTTTCGATCCTTTGGAGTGGGGGTGGGATGGGTATTTATAGGCACCAGAAATCGCAATGCTCTTTGGATGAGCTATAAAGAAAATCGTACTTCACAATCAGAGACAAATTTTTAAAGTTTCTCAGACTCTTGGAGGCTTCTATCTATTCCTTTGCAGCATTCGCAGAGGCTTCAGTCACGTTTTGTGGAGTCACGAAGGCTTCCATCACTGCCTTTGTGGAATTCATGGAGGCTAGGGTCAAGTTCCTCCGAGTTTTGAAGGCATTCGTCACTACCTTTGTGGTGTTCTCATAGAATAGGGTCTAGTTCTTCATATTTATAAAGGCTTTTGTCACTGCCTTATCGGCATTCTCATAGGAGTATTTTTTCGGTGTCATGGTGAAGCTTTTCGGGCATCTTTTTGGTGGTCATGATGAATTTGGTCTTTTCAAATGAACTTCATGATTCATACCATTTTACTTTTCATTCCCTTACCCTATTTATTCCAATTCATGGAATTTTGGTGAAAATAAATGCCCCTCCCCCCCCTCAAAATAGGATTCGAGGAGAAAATGAGGGTTATATATTGAGGGTATGTCGCCAAAATCTAGGTAGATCACGAATCTGAATCATATAGGAGGTAGGCAGAACACTGATTGAGAACGTTGTGAAGCTTGATGTGGCCAAGTGCACAGTGAGTCCTGGGAGGTCATCGTCTATAAATAAGACCCATGTACCCTTATTTTTTCTATATTTATCTATGTGATCTTATTCTTGATCTCTCAAATCGTGAATCTCTTCACTCCATGAATGCTCTTTGCAAACCGGGCTTTACGTATCAGTGATCCATGAATGATTCTAAGAGAACTAGTAAACTATGATCCCTTATTGATCTGCACCACACAATGATTCCTTAGTCTCTATGACCGCACACTCCATGAACACTCTCTATGATCGACCTCTGCGAATAGAAAATAAAAACTTCCAAAGTCCTAAAATCAAATTGTTAACCATGAAGATACTCGGGAGTTCCTTGTAGATTCCACTCAAGGGGAAGGGATGGAAAACAATTTGGGGATCAAAGAGTATGTGTGAAGCCACATGAACCACAATTCCCTATTTGGGCTACT
This sequence comes from Viscum album, assembly GCA_963277665.1. Taxonomy (NCBI): domain Eukaryota; kingdom Viridiplantae; phylum Streptophyta; class Magnoliopsida; order Santalales; family Viscaceae; genus Viscum; species Viscum album. The sequence continues at coordinate 1,230,894,718 of OY728158.1, forward strand.
GAAAGAATGAAAAAATAACTATACACTCTAAAAAAGACTATTGATATATGAATTTGGTCTTAGGGATAAAGTCTTCATCCTGGGATAAATTAGGGATGAACTGGCTTACTGGTTTAGGAGCATTCCAATTTAGTTCCAGTGGTTTAGGGTTGTCGATGGCCATACATGGGAAGACCACACACCTATTTTCACCAACTATCTACATAATCACGTCCATAATATTAATGGGAAATCACTACAGCTAGAGGTATCTCCCCCTCAATACCATACCATTATGAAGGAGGGATTAGGGAACCTAGAGAAGGGGTGGACCGAAAATTGGGACCTACACCCAGGTGGAAACGTCACGGATGACTAGGCTTGGTCTTACAGGGTCTGTGCATCCTTTGATGAATTCAGGGTGGTTTTGAAGCAGTTAGGTCTATATGAAGTTGTGTGGGCTTCCAAATTTCATATCTACCAGCCTAAACATATAATGTTGGGGTTTCTGAGTAGGTGGTCATTGTTGACCAACACTATTCATCTCTACCACAAGGAGGTCAGCATCAGCCTTTAAGACCTCCATCAGATCTCCAGAATCCCCATTCTGGGGGTGATATATAATGAGTTCTTTCCTTCAAAGAACACATGGGAGGATTCAGAGTAGATTTTGTGGTTGTCAAAGTTGTTGATGGAATTGGTTCGAGGAGATGAAAAATAGTCGGTGAGGAACATTTATTACAAGTTTTTTATATAGATGTTTCGTACACATCCCACCATAGCATACCATTGGAGGGGAAGAGGCACCTATGAAGCTACCAGTAAGGCCTCCCACTTTTCTGAAGGGATCCCAACGCATCCATGAAAATTCTTATGGGTGAATCCTGGAGGATAGCCAATAGAAACTATAGGGATACAGTGTCGACACCGAGCAGCAACTGGTGGTTATCCTTGCTAGTTTTATCTCTACACTTATTTGTGGATGGATGTTGTAGTTCAAGTATATGAATATGGTAATTCGACCAAGAATGTTCATTATGGAACCCATGTTGGTGATGGGGGAGCATTTCAACCTTTGAATCCCAGTACTGGTGAAATTGTACAAGGTGTTTTGGCACATCAGTGAGGGTAAGAAACCACAATGGGTATGATGGTCAATCCAATTTATGTATAGTTAGATAGTGGCACATATGAATTCCTACAAATATCTGAACCCTTTTCTCCTACGAGGCCAAACTTTCGACCAGCCATCCTGAATGTAGTGGGGAGATTTCCTGTCATGCTAACTTCTCCGCTTGTACTGAACTGGGTCTGGAATGTGGATGAATTCAACTTCCATTCCTTTTCACTACCGACGTGGGTATTCACCGATGATGTCCAAGGAACTAAGGCGCATTGGTCCAAACTCTTAGCCTTTTGGGGTGGAGTTTTGGTGGTGCAGGTCAACCGTGAGCCCATCTGTGAGCCATATATGCCGCACCACTTTGCAAGGCAATTCTGGTGAATATAGAGATTGACCCATAATTTATACCTAGGGGTACTCCATAAATATCATCTATGAACCATGATGAAGATGTGTCTTATGTTTATGTGGGAGGATGGAAAGATTTAGAATGAGATGCCTCCGCCTACCACTGTTTATGGGTTTGTTAAGAAGTATACAAAGAGCTAGGAAGTAGCCTACCTAGGGGACATGTTGATGCAATGAACTATCCATGTTTAGGATGGGGTGCCTCCTCAACCTCGAGGCTGGCGCCGGAAAATGGAAACTACATTTTGTGGTGGCGGGGTTGCGGTAATGACTAGGAAAATAATTTCAAGACCTGCATCAAGCAGGAGTCAAGAGGTAGCGGCGGACCTAGTAATCCCAAATGAGAAGATCTAGATGGAAGGGAGGCCACCGTGGGGGTTCTATAGGATATCCACTCATGCTCTTGGGAAGCAGCTGTGCCACATAGACATGCCTAAAGATGTTGTTTTTCTGAAATCTTAGGACACTTGGGATGTAAAAAAACAATTTTCCAGTCTTTCCCAGAAGTGGGACCACCTCAACCAACATGGGATGGATCTATCAAAGATCGGCCATCCCAAGTCCATATTTCTAGTGTCTCAAGTAGAATGGGAGAAATAAATCACTGAGCTGGAGGACTTCATGAATTCTTAGGGTACACTGCATCCAATGATAGACTAGGTGGAAGTACTTCTTGATCAAACAGTCCCACCAGAATCTCCTAACACTAAGTTGAGAAAGAATTTCCCTTTACCTGAAGAATCTGAGGTGGATTTATAGGGATTGTAGGCTAGTAGGTGGATCCCTTTAGAGGAAAGGGAAGTTGTGACTTTAGAACTGGAAAAGTTTTCCAAGACTGTTGAGGTAAACTTCAAACCATTATATCGTGGAACATTCTCAGGTCATCTAGGATTTCTCAACTAACATTCATCTTGTATAGGGGAACACTATACACAAAACTTGTTCTAGAATGTTAGTGGATGAAGATTTAGGATCGACTCCTGGAACGATAGTGAGTGCAGAATCTAGCTGGGCTATGATAACTAGGGTGACCCCTCCAGAATCATTAGATCATACAACCATATATGGGGGGTCCATGTCCTGGGGTTTTGAAGGCAGTGACTGGAGGGTGAGACCAATTATTTGTTCTATGTAAGCCCTCCACCTCACATAATCATATTGTTTCCCATCTAAATAGTCCAACTGAAATTTGTGTATTTCTATCTGAATATCTCTTCAAATGGTGTGGCCAATACTGGGGAGGATGGATGGGGATCTTGGCCCTCCTCTCCTGAGGGGAACTCTAATTGTCTTGGAATTGGATTCCCAATCTATACAAATCACGGAATTTGTGGCCATAGGTAGGGTGACTAGCAGAACAGAACTAGAGATTATCGGGGTGGAATCTAGAGATGAAGACCAACCTCATGATATGAGTCCCAACCTATATTATGGGATTCCATAGGTAGACCCTACTGCTGAACTTTTGGAGGAATTCCCAGAATAAGAACCTACTGAAAAAGGAGATCTGGACAAGACCACTTCTGATGAAGATGGTAGTAAGGTTGTCCATTTTCAATCATGGAAACAGATCCAGTACTTTATCAAGGACACCCCTCAATAAGAGTGGTCAAATTAGATGGTGATACTTTGTTCCCAGATGTGTGAACTATGTGTTGGAGGAGTGGATACTCGATTCCCTCATATGATCATTCGAGATTACATGGTGGAGAAAATATGAGAATACGACCATGGCCTTAGTGTCAGATGGTAGCATAAGAAGTCTTTCAACACCAAGAAACTTAATGAGGCTGAGAAAGTGATCCAACACTTAAGGTAATGGTTGAATGAACACTCTTCTTTCATTGATGCTCAATCAGATCTCATATCATGATAGAAGGAATAGTTGGTAGAGGCTGAGGAGAAGATGAGGTGAGCGTCCCAAGAGATGGATAAAATCTGAGCTGATGAGGATTGGGCATGAATTAGGGTTGATGAACTTCTCCCTATATTCAGTGAAGAAGAGAGTGTTCTTAGCAGGCAACAAAAAATCTTGGAGGCCAAAACCCTGAAACTGGTGGGGTTAAGATGCTCCATTGAAAAGTTCAACCCATATATCTGAGGGGTCAGTCCATGGGAGTTTTAATTTGAATGAACTCAGAAACATACTTTCATGATTTCTTTCTTATTTTGTTTTCATTCATGAGTCTCATTATCTACTTTCATTATGTTGTCTCAATCGTATCTGTAAAATAACTAGCGATCAATCCCTACGCTCACATGGGTCATTCCCACTGTGAGAAACAAGGGATGACTATATAATTATTTACCTTGAATATGAGAGTTCCAACCAATAAACAGACATCTGGGGTCTGAATGACCACTCCGAGTTTCTGGGAGGAAAGAGGGGAGCCGTGGTTAGAGAATAATGTACTCAAAACAGCCAGACTGCCCTTTCCCAACATTCTCTAGCACATGAGTGGGGTAAATCTAGGGGCATTAGAATAAATCCGAATGAATGGGAATGAAATGTGTCAATCATGATACCCAAAATTCGAATCACAATGAGGGTGGCATGATGATGGAGGATAACTATTGACCCAATTTTAAACAAATCATTCACATTGCGTTACCCTGAAATGGGAATAAGAAAACAAGGGCCAACCACTGACTGTATTCAAAAACACGGGGCCAAACTCGAATTGTTGTCTGATGTCTTTCAGAACATTGGCCCAGGATGGTAGTCGATCCTTAAGGCCAAGCATCCTAACATTTATGGGGCTCCATCAAATGTGAAAGGGAATGATGATTCAAAATAGGGTGCACACAGAGCGTGGTGATGGAATGATGGGTTGTTCAAATAAAGTCCAACACTCTTGAAATTATGACATCGTGATGAAAGTACATTGGTTGAGCATATCGATCAGAATAAATATCAAACCTACTCAAAATAGGACCTTTTCCAGAGAGGTCCAATAATGCCTTGTGCTTTTACGTCATGAAAATGAGGAAGATACACCCGTATTTTAGCATCGTATGATGAGGATGGTATACAAAATAGTTTAACATCATATTTCCAAGATGGTGTATATAGTTTAAGGTCATACATCATGAAATATGGTTAACAGTTTAATGCCATGTTACATAGACTAGGGATTCCTACTTTAGGGTCATATAATTTGGACCGTAATTAGGGGTGGTGATTAGAAAGGCTTAATGAACTTGTGGGTGGGCCTGAGGTGAGGTGTTGGGAGTCCTTATGTATCCTAGGAGGGAAGTAATCAATCTAAACATATCTATATAATCACATCATGGTTAGAAACCAACACCAGTAGGGGTAATCTTCTCTAAAGAGGAAACTAAAGCATCCCATAATTGTTATGGGGCATCCTGAGCATATCATCAGTGGGTTCGTAGTTTAGGGTCATGTGTTGAAGGAAATTGGCACCCCAAGGGAGAGAGATATAGTGAAGTACATAAAATTAGTGTGAATGAGGACAAAATAAGTCCACACTACAACACATGTTCCTAAAAGGGGCTAGGAATAGGTGGCCAGAAAGATGAAAGGGGTTGCGGCTGAACCATAGATGAATAGTCTATGTGTCACTACATATCTCATGAGAATGAAAATTAAGCCACATGTAGTTCTTGATGACGACATGGTAGATGGACAATACCAAAAATAATGAAATCAACTCAAGTGATAAAAATCATAGTTATTGCATTGTTTAATATCATGAAAACTCGGACATAGGAAGTCCTAGTTTAGAGGTCATAGAGTTTGGACCAAAATGGGAAGATTCCTAAAGTGAAAATATGTGATGTGGATCCATAAAAAACCCAACATGAATAAGGAAAAATTAGTCTACATTGAATTAAAAATTATCACAAGAATCCACACAATTTATAGTCATGAAGCCTGGACTAGGGGATTGGAGATCCTTGTTTAACATCATAGAGTTTGGACCAAAAGGTTGTGTGACTCTTCCATGTAGGCACACACCTTACCCAAATACCTAATACCACATGATCCATGCTCATAATGGGAAACAAGGATGGAGACCATCTTTACAATGCATGGAAGCACATGGTAGGGGATGAAGTTGTAGAGTTAAAGATCACCCCATGACACATGTTCGTCCTCTCAGCGCGTAATGGTGCACGAAGGGATAACACCATGTGTGTAAATGTTCTATCTGAACATGATGAAATAGAAATCTATGTGAATCAAAAAATCAATATTCTAGGAATAATGGGGTTGGAGTAACGATGTAGGATAATTTTTGACCATATTTGAAGCACAATATCCATATCGAATGACCTAGGATGGGAAAAAACAAGTGATGGTAGACCACAGACCATTTTCGTGATGTGGAACTATTTCAAATGTCTTTTAATATCCTCCAAGATGTTGGTCCAAAATGGTAGGTGATCCAAAAGTTCGAGCATCTGTACCTCCCTAGGGTACTTTCGGATGTGAGAAGTGATGGAAACCCAAATAAAAGGACACATGAAGCATGGATATGGAAGGAAAAAATGATCATGTAGGACTCAACACTTTAGGTCCTAAACCACAACACATCTAAGAACACTTATGAGTCATAATAGAGGTTGAGGGACCTAGTTAAGGGTGCAAAAATCGAGAAGGAGAGTTGAGGAAATGGTAAACCGGTGGCTAGACTTGAAGATAAAATATATGGGTGTTCCTATGTATCCCATTAGAATGGGAATCAAGAAACACATAGTTCTAGAATTATATATAGATTAACATCATGCGGTAAGGAATAAGATGAAAGGAATGTCTCAAAAAAAAGGTAATAAGTATGGTGTGCAAAAATAGCCCGATATGAATAAAGAAAAAAGAAGCCCCATACCACACCATGCACTCCAAAGAATCATACAGGATGAAGGGGTACTTACCATTTATGGTTATGGAGACAAGACCATGAATGATTTTCATTTTAATGTCTTATAATCAGGATAGAACAATTTATTGTCATGTAAGATGGGTGAGATCTTAGTTTAATATCATATAACACAGACCACAGGATAAGGATTAAAGGGATAAAAATGTTAAGGAACCTAGGGATGGACCCAAAGATCAAATTTCCATGAATTTATACATATACTACGAGGTTATGATTCAAGCCACTTGTAGTTCTAGAATCTTGTGTGGTTTAACATCATAAGGTAAGAATGTAGAGGGAAGGGAGATATTCTCAAGTGAGGCGCATGGTTCGGCTGTTGAAAACCCAATGTGAATGAGGATAAAAGAAGTCCACATCACACCATATTCATCCTTCAAATAAAACTAAACCCATAGTAGGAAACCAAGGAGATGAGGAGATTTTTTGGGCTGGACCTGAAGAAAAAACATCAAGGCATTCATATGTATCCTGCGAGGGCAAGAATCAAGACACACATAGTTCTTAAGTTGTTATTAAGTTTAACATAATGTGGTTAGAATATAGAGGGGAGATCCATGAAGGGGAACATGATGGGTTATTCGTAAGCCTGATGTGAATGGGGGAAAAATCCCACATCACGCCACGTGTTCTTGTGATACTTAGGCTGAGAGGCCAAAAGGAAGGCATAATCTACAGTACCTGGGGATGGACCAAAATACAAAATTTTGTGGTGTTCCTACATATCCCATTTTTATGGAAATAAATCCACCCATAGTTCTTAAATTCCATGAATTTTAAATTCATATAGTAAGTACGAAGGAGATCTTAGTTTAATGTTATGTAGCTCAGTCCATAGATGCCCAGTATAATGTCATGTACATGGGACATAAGAGAAGAAATAAGTTTAATTGATGTTCTTAATATTTGGGAGTCCATGGGGATAGAGATAATAATGGAGGATAACTTCTAACCATGTTCTCAACACAATATTCATATCGTGAGACCTAGAATGGGAACGAACAATTGAGCATCGACCGTTAACCATATTCACAATGCGAGACTAGTATCAAATTTGCATTTGGAATCCTTTGGGAATTTGTCATAGAATGGTATATGAGCCAAAGTGTCATGAGAATAGTCTAATTTGGGGTCCTTTCATATGTGAATGATGATGAAGGCCCAGACAAAGGGGTGTGTGAAGCGTGGTGGTAACCGTGCAGTTTAACATCTTGTGGTAAGGATGATGGAGATCTTTATTTAAGGTCATAGAGGTCAAACCATAAGATGTATTCACCATTTGGAGTTTATTATCATGAAGGATTAGGGGGATCTTAGTTTAAGGTTGTAGATATCAGACCATATGGTTTGTTTACTGCCTATAGATTATCAACATACAGGATTAAAGGGATATTAGTTTAAGGTCGTAGAGATCAGACCATTTTTCATCATACAGGATGATAGGGACCACTCAAGTGAAGTACTTCTTGAGGAATTTTGAATTGGTGGGAGGAGTGATACGCTCATCATCCATGGTAACCAAGGAGTATGTACCATTGGGGTTTACCCTATGAATGATATAGGGTCCCTCCCATTTTGGATTCCAAAATTGGTGGTTTCCTTCGAAATATAATTGGAATCCTCATGGTTAATACTGTGTCACCTTGAAGAATGGAACATAGGTGAAATTTATTATTGAAATCTCAAGATATATTGTTTTGATGTCTCTCCATATTGTGAAAGGCACAAATCCGATTATAATCAAGGGCTTACAGTTCATCCAAACATAAGTATGCTACCTTTTCTGGCATTTTCTGATCATAAACGGCTGTGTGGAGTGATGGTAACTAAATCTCATTGGGAAGGACTACCTCTATTCTATACACCATGGAATATGGGGTCACCTGGGTGGAATAACAAGTCATCGTATGGTAATACCAGAGAGCATTAGGAATCTTTTTCCTCCAGCTCTTCTTATTCTGACAAACCATATTTTTCAATATGTTAGAGATGGTTTTTTTGAACTCCTTGATATACCCATTTTCTTGTGCTTGATAATGAGAGGTATTATTAGAAAATATATTATACTTGGCATACAATTTCTTCATCTCAGCTACTTGGAAGTTGGTTTTGTTATAGATGAGGACGGTATGAGGGTATCTGAATCGGGGGATGATATTGGATCTCACGAAATCAATGATAGAATATCCCTTGACTTCCTTGATTGGAATTATCTATGCCCTCTTTGAAAATAAATCCATAACGGTCATGATGAACCTACACTGGTGATCTGTTGCTAGTGGATATGGACCCATGACATTGAGTCCCCAGACCATAAAGGTCCAAGTGTACTTGGTAGTATGGAGAGGATCTAGAAGCCAATAAAAAAATTAGCATGGATCTGGAATGCATGGAACCTTCTGGATAACTTGATACTGTCATTGACCTTGGTGGTCAAGAAGTAGCCCAACCTTCAAATCTGATGAGAGAGCTTCGGGCCTGTCTGATTAGCTCTATAGAAACCAGCATAAAATTCATGCATAACATGGGGGATATCATCTCTTTGAATGTAATGGAGGAGAATCCCATTAAACCCATGTCTTTAAATGATCTACTCAAGACTGGGACCACTCTGGAGGGTGAAATACACTGCGTGCTGATGGACTCACTCATGTTCAGCTTAGTCTGTTTGGAGATTACCATGTGGGAGATACTCAATGATGGGAGTTTTCCTACCAGGGGTCCCTTCTAATACTATGGAAGGGGATCCAGGGGTTTCAATGTGGACATGTTAGTGGTGAGATGACTAACCTTCTAGCTATCGTCATCATTTAGAGTGACAGAAGCCATGAATCTTTGATGCGCTACATGGATAATCAAATCGTCCTTGTTAGAATTTTTAGGATATGTAGCAAGGATGGAAAAGGCATCGGCTTGGCCATTCTTTGACAGAGGGATATGATTAAATTCTATACGAGAATAGATCTGGTCTATTAGTCTGTGATTTCACTCTAGTAAGGGTACATGCTCTGGTTTCCTAACCACATAGTCTCTGTTGATCTTCTTGATGACCAATTCAGAGTCCCCTTTTACATGTTAGTGGGGAACACCAGTTAAAATGGATAGCTCGAGGCTAGATATGAGGACTTGAAACTCAGCCTCATTGTTCATGTATCTTTCTGATAATAAGAACTAATAGCGCAAGATAGCTTTCATAGGTGTGATGAAGATGATACCCTATCCTACTCTATTAAGTCTGGGATCACTGAGTCTCCTACCCGTAGGGCTCTATGAAGTACCATTGAAGTGAATTTTACAACATAGAGCGGCCTGATCCACTGAGGGGATTGCCTCATCATGGAAATAATGATCTAGAGACTTCTCAAATGGGGATGGATGGGTGGAAAGAAATTCTTCCAGTGCCTGACCCTTGATATCCTTTTGCAGAATAAACCTGATGTCATACTACTGAAGGATCACTGCCCACCAAGCCATAAAACCAATCAACATGGGGTAGTTTAGAATATACATTAGTGGCAGTACACGAGACACCAGATGTATCTCTTAATGTTGTAGGTAATGTCAAAATTTATGGACAGAAAATACCAGTGAAAGGTAGCTCTTTTTTATAGAGGAATATCTGGCCTCTGTATCAAGGATCATGCAGATGAGATAATATAAGTTGTTCGGTGTCCCGTCATTGTCCTTCTAGGTAAAAAGGGAACCAAGAGATCATTCCAGGGTGGTCACATAAAGGACCAACAACTTTTTTGAGATGGGTGGAATCAGAACCAAAGGTGTCCTGACACTCTTCATCCCACTTGTAGTTAGTACCTTTCGTCATGATCTGGGAAAAGGGACTACAATTTCTAGTCATATTTTCAATGAATCAGCATATGTAGGCTAAGTGGCCTTGAAATATTCAGAGATCCCGAATGTTACTTGGAGGAGGAATCTGAATGATGTGTTTAATCATCTCTAGATCAATCTTTATGCCTCTACATCTGATGAAAAAACTGAGAAACTTTTCAGAGGTAACCCTGAAGGCATATTTCAAGGGGTTGATCATCAAATGGTGGGAGCATAGGAAGCCAAACACATTCTCAAGATCTTTGAGTTGGTTCTGAAACTGGAAGGATTTGACCACCAAATCATCTACATATTATTCCACCAATTTTCGGATGATCAGTTTGAATATGTGATGCATTGAATGATAATATTTTGATCCTACATTCTTTAGACCGAAAGACATTACTTGGTAGAAAATGGTACTTTTTGGTTCTCTAAAGGCTATAGAATCTTCATCTTCAGAGTCCATTCAGATTTGATTGTGTCTATAATACATATCGATGAACAAGAGATCTTGGAATCGATTAGTATCATCATTCAACAACTCTGTCACAGGAAGGGTGAAATCATCCTTCGAGAAGTGATAGTTGAGATCCCAGAAGTTGATGTAGATTCTGATTTGTCTGTTCTTCTTCCAGATCAGTACAATGTTGGCTATCAATTTTGGGTACTATAATAGATGAATTTATCTTTAATGAGATTGTAAACCTCAACCTTGTCCATTGCATCATGAGAAGGGTGCATCTTTCTGAGAGTTTGTTTGAACCTGCAATGGTTTATCGGGAGAACAAGGTGATGGATGGAAACTTAAGGATCCAATCATGGAATCTCACCATAGATCCTATAAAATACATCTTGATGATCATTTAGAAAACCCACATACTATTTTTCTCCTCTTCAGACATGGATACACTAACCAATGTTGGTTTTAGATCTATCTCAATGTCAAGGTTCACCTATACCAACACATCAATGGTAGTGGACACACCCTCCTAAAATGAAGGAGGAGTGTGTTCCAAATCCTCTTCATCATCCATGGAAAGAGGATCATCCGCAGGTGAAATCCATTTGAGTGGGTTGATCATTAAATAATTCTAGTGTCATTCTTAGTAGAAGTGGGATATTCAATGTGGCACCCATGTGTTGCTGAAATCATGGAAATGAAATCTTTAGATCTGATTCCATCAGGATTTCGACCCAAGGGGCCACTCTTGATAATACTAAAGTAGTAGTGGTGTGTTGGCTTGAGACTGTTCAACCCATACAGGTCGAACAAGCAAGTATAATGTGTTTTCTATTGTGAAAACATCATGATACCTTATAAGGGTAAGGGGATTTGGCATCACTCGACCCTGATTCGTAAAAAATTAAAAAAGTGATCTTCTTATGCTCCCTACACCTCATAATGTGCTTTCCCTTTGTCCTATAGATGGTGAACTATTGTCCCATGTCTGGGGTTGTGGACTCCAATTTTTGAATTGGGAAAATTTAGGCATCATCTAGTTCTACCCATGGGTTGGACAAAATGGTAGTATGCTCAAACTCATTGTCTTGGATCTGCTTCTCCTTTCCCTTTTAGTAGTCAGCATCCAGGTAGCGGGCTTCATAAAAGACCAAGGGAGGCTCATCACCTTAGAGAATTACCAATCTACCATTAAGGTAGTACTTGAGTCATTGGTGATATGAGGAGTTTATTGCCTCATGCATATGGATCCAGGGTCTATCTATCAATGCATTGTAGGTGGTGTTTTGCGAGACAACCATGAAATCTGTTCTAGAAATTATGCCACTGAATTGGGTCTTCAAGTAAATTTCTAAAACAAATGCTTGATTTTTCCTATCATAACCTTGAATCTTATATTCATAGATATATATATCTCCTTCAAATAACTTCATCTTGTGGAGCATCTGGGGTAGGGTGAGATTGATCCCGGAACCCGTGTCAACGAGACAACGGTAGACTTCAACACCATTAAACTGACCTGTGATATACAGTGGGATGATGTGACACTATATGGGAGAACATTTTTCTTCTCCTAATAATTAAATGATTTACTAACATTCTTCATGCCATGTTTCATTATAATTGAAGGCTTCTTCAGCCGCTACCTCTATTTCAAACTGGAATGTGCTTCTTAAAGACTTTGTGACGTCTTCATGTGTGTCTACAAATAGGTGAAGAGCCTCAAGGATTGAGAGACTTAGAGAAATTATGGTAAGGTTCCTAAATAAATCATACTTTCATGTGAGTCTCACACTTCTTTTGATATGAGGTTTCTCCGCAATATGAGGTATAGCGGACACTTCAGGTTGAACCAGTGGATTTCAACTTGTGCTAGGGATATCCCTCTCCTCATATGTTGAACCATGCAGAGTGACCACTGGATGATGGCTAGATGATTGAGGTATATCCTCAACTGAACATGGTTGGTTGTTGTGAAATCTTGGTGTATCTTCCTGATCAAACAATACAAATGACAGTGGGGATAATCTGAAAAAAAAGTTATGAGAAGAATCTACATACTGAGATCTGTGTTGGGCCTACTATCTAGTCTCAGTGGCACACACGGCTTGGCTGGGAGAACTGTGCTAAACATTCTGGTGATTTTCATACCCACATATTTGTCGATGCTAGCATCTACTAGGGACATTAGGAGGGTCTTCCCGGCGCTCTTCATCATTGGGTACCATGTAGGGGTCCACCAATTCAATGGTATTCACCAAAGCATACTCTTGATCATCACTTGTGGAGTCTTCTATTGCTATGAAAATTCTATGGGAAATCCCTATTTTGGGGGGAATGAAATTTATGAGAGTATCTGATGGGATTGACATTGGTGGAAGGCTTTGATCACCTTTGTGTTATCAATGCTTTCTCTTATCTGAGGATTAAAGTTTAGGTTTCAATGTAGAGGTAGTAGTTGGTAATAGAATACCTACTTTGGATGGATTGGTTGATTCAAACGATCATGAATAATACCATGGGCCTGAGAAACTACCTTTCTTATTATCCAGTTGTCATACTTTTTAGACCTGTGGTGAGAGACCTTCTTCCATTCACCCTCACTATCACTATTAAGCATTGCAGACCCACATTCCACTTGTGTCGAGGCTAGATACAATCTGACTACATTTTTATCGACCTTGTCTTAGAGACAATAATTGAACACATAGCGCTTCTTGAGAGTGTTTCCAAGAAACCAGTGATAGGGGAAGAAATTGGGGTGATCAGTGAGATCTACCTATTTGGGACTCCGACATTCGGGAAACTATAGGATTCCCTGCTCCAAGGAACTCTGAAAATATCTGAGGACCTAGGCCTCATTGAATGAGTAGGTCTGATTTGTCTGATCTGAGAAAGGGGCTCAAGGAGCCAAGCCCTGATGAGGGTCTGGAGCCTAGAGAGGTGGGGGAACCTATTTTTCTTTCCTAGCTGACGGTGGTACGTTACATGGTGGTGCCTTCCGATTCTGAGGGGGGGGATATTTTGAGCTGGAGGTTGAGCCTGAGGTGGTGGCCCTCGAAAAGGCTATGGAAGTGGATCTACTAGTAAAAAATACAACTATATCAGGGCCTCTATCTGTACAATAGTAGCGGTCTCATCCTTTTAATCTCTTCTTGTAGGAGTTGTGAGAGGCAGCAGGCCTGTCTGCTTGGCTTGCTGTAGGGATTCTTCTAAACGTTGAGCTTTGTTAGAGAAATCTCAGAACCCACCTGGGATGTTCAGAGTGATAAGAGAAGGAACCAGTAAATTCTTCACATTCCCTATGCACATCATTATAAGTTTTTCATGAGTTAGTGGCATATTGAGTGAATACATGAGGCCCTAACACCTAGAAAAAAAGTCTGCAACTCACTCATCTTGACTTTTCATGCACTTGAAGAGGTCAGAAATACTAGTCTTGTGGGTGGTGGAACTGAACTGATATAGAAAATGTATGTGGAGATCCTCCCAAATTGTTATGGACCTAATGGGTAACTGACAGTACTAGATGAATTTGGGCCCTTCTAGTGTCTATACGAAACAACAGAACATAGAGGCTTCCTGCTATGTTGGAGTTCCCAGCATGGGTCCACATCTTGAAATGAAGTGGGAAAGATGTTGTAGTAGATCACATGTCCCATTGAAAGGGGAGAAGGTAGGATTTTCAAAACCTAGGGGTGCTTGAATATCATCCACTCATGTCGTATATGGCTTACCATTAGGCATTATTACCACCTGGTGAGTTTCAAGAGCCTTGAGGTCAAAAATAAGAGCAGCCATCAGATTATCCTCATGAGTATTCCGATCTTAGAAAGGATTCCTGACTACCAGTGTATCAGTCAGTTCTTCAATGTGGTAATCTAGTTGAGAGGCTCATGGAGAGACTGGTGGGATGAACTGAGGGGCCGCTGGAGGAACCTTCAAAGCAGCCGGTAAAACTTGAGGACCAACTTGTAGAACTAGAGTCAGGTCCTGAGTTGGATTCTCATGTAGATTAGGTGGATTTGGTGATTCATGATGGGGTATTTTTCCATAAACAATTACCTATAAACTATCTAGATGGGTAGGGATATTGAGATCACCTAGGGGATATTTTTCAGGGGCAGAAGGGGGAGTTGTTCCTATTCCTACTGCCCTAGCCTAGAATTACCGTAACATGGTCATCATTCTGTGGTGTATTTGGTGAGGATCTCATCAACCATCCTTCTCTGTTTGGTGATCTGTTGATGAAAATTCTACCTTTTTAGGATCATCCTCCATCATAAGTATAGATCTAAACTAGTCAGGGGGCTTGACCGTCCTAGCATGCTTCATATTATTATTAGGGTCTCGATCGAAAGGCAATGACTCATAAGGTGTAGAAAGGCCAACAAAAGTTCTTTGTTGGAGAGTGTGGACACCTGTAGGTTCTTCTAGGTGTTTTGTTTCCCCAATGGGTTTTTCATATTCTCCAATACCTATTTCGGTTCCCCCTTCTAAATATATCTCAAGAACAACCATGTTTACTGTGACGATGCTCAAAGTAATATCCTTGATATCCTTGGTGAACCAAGTTGGCACAGGATAGGAATAAAACATTGGGAACCATACTACCCCCATACATGGATCTGTACATGTGAGGAAGACTCCTCAATAACTCTAAAGAGAACTGTAAATATTTGAACTCATCATTACTGGAGGGCCTGATGATAACCGAGCAACGTAGGGTGCTGATAAACAGGGAGATTGGCTAACTAACCTAGGAAACACTTTTGACCAATTTCATAGAAGTGTTATAGGATTTTGGTGTAAGTTAACCATAAATGAAAGATATGGAAATGCATCATCCCTATGTTTCAGCGGAAACACATAACCTATTCGTGGGTGAGGGACTCTAGAATATTGAAGTTTGTACTTGAAATCGGCTAAAAAATCATTGGGAGATGGTCCGCTATGCGAATGTCCCTGAATTATCTCAGCTCAGACTCAAGATATGGCCCTTAGTTTCCCCATTCATCGACTGTGGTGGTTGAGGGATAGGTAATTTCACTGATGTGGACCATTGTAGCAGTAGGCTGGTCGGGGGACAGTATAGTGCATGAGCTAAAAAACCGCTATATCTTGGGCTGTCTTCCGGAGATTGATCTGACTGCATCACCACATCACTATATGATGGGATACTAACCACTACATCTTATACAGGGGTGGTGGTCATTGGGGGAATATTAGGATGGTTCTCATCATTGATTAGTCCCCAAATAAATTATATGGAATCTCTAATAAAAGTAGAGAATCATCTTGGTGGTGAGAGAGAGGATTGCACAATAAGAACATGGAAAGGAGACAAATCTTCCTCCACCTATATGTATCTACAGAGGGATTCAGGGATCCAGTGCATCTTTCTATTTGGGAGGAAAAAACTGATACACCTAGTTCTTTCCCTAGACCCCAATACAGAGGATTAGGATGATGGTTCCATCAATGAGTCGCACTCTAATTCAGAGAATGAAAATCGGACTGGGTTTACCATGATCCAAGGATTCTCAGGGTTCTTCCTCTAGCGGCGATGACCCTCCCTCTTCCCCAATATGAATCTTTAAATTAGGGTACATCTTCTACATTGGGAAGACATCCATGTGAGTTTGTATTGGGGAGGGGAGGACCTCTGCTTGGATGATATGGGGTGTGGGGGGAACCTTGAAAAATATGGAATAGAACACTGGGAGGACCTCCATGGTGATGGTGGATAAGGCGAGGATGCCTTAATTCTGGTTGATATCTCCATGGGGAGGGCCTCCTCTTGAGTTGGTAATTATGCGAGGAGGGCCTTCACATCTATAGCCTAAAATATGGGGAGAACCTCCATACCTAAGACAATGGGAATGAGGAGAACCTTCATGTCAGGTGTCAATAAGATGGGAAGGTCCTCTCCCTAGACTAATGAAGGTAGCATGGGGAGGACCTTGATACTAAACATCATAAGGAAGTGGACATCCACTCTGGTCAGGGGTGGTATGAGTACGGTCTTGATACTAAATTTCATCACCACGGGTTTTCCCGCAACGGTTCCTAATTGCGCTGGTGACAGAGGATGTCAACCCAACCTACCTGTGCGGTTATTGGAATCTCAATCCTGATCAGGCATAGAGATTCCCTTGTTCCTTAGTAACAGGGAGGTGAGAGTATATATCGGTGGCAGCCCAGGAAACTGAAGTCCTAAAAGATGATTCCCCATAGAGTGCATCATCCTGAGCTTTCACCTAGCATTGGCATTGATTCAACTGAGCTAGGGCCAGCTGTGCAGGGGTATGGGAAACCTACTCTTTGGTCTGCGGGACTAGCAGACGTGGCCTGGTGGCAGCCCTTCTTGGAGGCTCCCTGGCTTAATTCATGGCCAGGAGGACTGGAAAATCCCTCACTTCTTCATCATAAGGTAGTTAGTAATAAGAGCTTTCTAGGGAGAGGATCTTGAAATTATTGAAGATCAAAGTGGGTAGAAGCGGCTCTATGTGTGGTCCTTAGGGTGGTAGCATCTGTGGGGCACATAAGCCTCCAAATCCTGACCATCCATATCCCTCATCGGAATGACCCCCTCTTGTTTGTACCATTGAAAAAGAGTATATATTACCCTCCTTTGAATAAATTATAAGCATGAGATAAATCATGGTATCCTAGTAGTTTTGGTCATTGAAGTCATCGCATAATAGGTGAAGCTGTGCGGGATTTATGCATTTGTATTACCCCTACCCCTATGTCTATGTGCGGGAGGTGATCGGTTTCCTACAGCTGTAGCTTAGTCCTACAAAGAAGGAAGATTCATCCATCATTACAGATAGTATGAAAGTGATGAATAGTTTCTTACCATCATTAAGTCTTCCATGGATGGATAGAAATATCCACAGTGACAATGTCATAGACCAGTATGCCCAATGATTAACTGCCACAAATACTGGTGAGTATCACGACAAGCCCACTATATTCGTGGTGGGACCTAGAACCAGATAACTGGATATGGTGACATGATCATCTAGTGATGCCTCAAGAAATACTAATCCCCATATTGATGAGAATAATTTCACATCTATTTCACTATTTTTGTTTCTGATGCTTTCGTCGAGGGGTGCATTGCCTATGAGGACAGGCTAATTGTTTCCCCACATTCTCACTTTCCAAAGGTGGGCGGTATTCATAACTTCTTCAAATATGTATTCTCCTTAATGAAATGGGATGGTGGGATATCAGTCTCTCCTTCCATGGATTCCTTCTCATAATTTGTTTGCTAGTTCGAGTCTCCTTTAAAGATTAAGACATTGTTCACAAAACTCTTCTGAGTTCCATATCTTTGTGGACGTCGGTTAATTACACTACTTCTATTAGGAAATTCCCAAGGGGGTTAAGTTTGGGCAACAACCTTTGGTCAAGATAATATTCATGTTGGGGCATCGCTGGCATGTATGGACATTGAAACACTGGTACATCTGGATTTTCCATTATTAGAGGGCTTCTCAAGGGCATATATACCCAAGGAATCCCAAGTTAAATGTGGGTAATTATATATAGAAGGAATGTATATGAGGTTTACCTCAGTTTACCATGTTTCAAACAGGGTATTCCACAAGTTTAACATCTAGCAGAGATGGATCAGACTGATCAAAAAACTACTGGGATTGGATTAGATGGGCACATCCCTAGGAGGGAGCACCTAGATAGTTTACCATATGGATGGGTCAGAACTCCCAATAAATATGAACCTTGGATGGTGTGTCTCACAAAGGGTAAGGTTTCACATCGTGAAGGATAATATAGACACCACAAAGGGAATATCAAAGGATAGTGGGTCCCAAAAAATGGGACACCAAATTTTACTATCGGCTGGGATTGAACCTTATGGAGGCTTCCTACATTCCATGTTTAGAATACAAGAATCAAAACCCAAGTTTTTCAAAGGGGTGGTTCAGTGCTTATGAACTAAGAAGTACTATTTGATACAATGATTAATTAGATGAATAGGGATTACACATGGTTAGCTGCCCGTGTGGATGGCATGATTTCACCGGGATGTGGCGGCCCGGGTAAAATCAAGATGGATATGGATGAAGTGTTAATGGGTGAATGAATGGGGATACAACTGAGAGCCTGTGTGAAGGTGACAGTATTGGGATTGAAACTTAGTAAGGTTTCCTATATATCCCGGTGGTAGGGAATCAAATTCCATGTGGTTCTGGGATGGGTTTATGAGTCACCTGAGGATGCATCTTATGATAATGGACACATGGATAGGACCCGAATGAAGTAGAACCCCCGGGTGGAGGAATGATTTTCCTAATATTCAAAGGCTTGAGGGAAGGGCAAGGGTGGGACATGATATTTAGTAGATGGGAGATGGGAGATGGGTTGGAACCTCAGGAAGGATTCCTACATACCTTACTCAAAAAGGGAAAATATCAAAGTCCACGTAGTTCAGATATGTGGGTATAGTATCGGGGTCGACATAGAGGAAAAAAACCCAAATACATTTTGGGGCCTATGCATGGTTAGAAGCCTATTGCAAGAGGGGACCTCTTGGTTGGGGGAGTATGGGTTGAGTGTGGGGATTTTTCATGGTTAGCTTCCTAGGAACTGACTTGACACCACAAAGGGGTGGACCACGGATGTGGGTCCCACCAAAGGGGATGCTGAATTTTACCAGTGTTTGGGTTTCAACCTCAGAGAGGCTTCCTACATACCATGTATTGGAGCCAAGTATCAAAACCCACATAGTTCAAAATCATATAGTTTAGTGTCATGAAGGAAAAAAAGGTGAATCTAGTTTAATCGTCATGCGGGATGATGGTGAACCAACAGGAAGTGGTAGGACCAATGGGTGATGGGATTTAACCTCAAATAGGCTTCTTATGTACCTTCCTTGAAAAGGGAAAGGATAAAAGTCCACATAGTTTGGTAGAAATGTTCATGGGGCTTACACATGATTAGCGGCCCAAAGAAGATGTCATGGTCGATTCTTACTCTAATCCCATGGGATTCATGCTCGGAGTGAGAAACATGAGGCAAAAAAAGACATGAAGATCACATTGCGAAAGGTGTGTCTACAAGGAGTGTAGTGGGTATTATGCATGGTTAGAGGCCCAAAGAGGAAACATAGGCTTACTCCGAGAGGGAGTCCTAAATAGGGGTCTAGGAGTACGAGGATAATATGACCACCGTACATGGAGAACCCTATCAAGGTGTATTGGGGCTTACGAAAGGGTTGCCCAGGGCACACATGGTGAAAAAGCATAGTGGGAGAGAAGGAGTGAAGACATTGGTTCTCATCCAATTCACGGTCCTCTCGGGGATTTTCACTTATGTGGTGATAACAGTTTAATTTTGTGTGTTGAGGAAGTGTGGTTTCTTTGTATTTTAACATCCTAATGCTTGAACGATGGGGATTCACTCCTCACCCCAAAAACATAGATAATTGGTGTGCTCTATCACTTAGTGGAAGGAAGGCACCTGCAATGCCATTGGTTAATGGGGTTTTGGATTGATCCATTGGAGGGTCCACATTACTATGGATATGAAAGTAAGTAATAGCTATTAGTGTTCCTATGTGAAGAAGCATAAGACCTGGCAATGCAACATGAAGCATCACTTAGGGAACATTAAAATCATTTCATACAAGCCTGTAGGACCGCACTGAAGAGGGTTTTTCAAAGAAAAATGCCCCACAGAGAGGGGATTCTTGAAGTGAAGGGGATTCATGAAGGATAGTTCTTCGTGAAGCATAGTGACCTAGCCTAGGCATGGATCCTACATGTGCTTTGAGGGTGCTTCGCAAAGACTGGGTGCCTTAAAAAGTTCTGAGTACCCAAATGGGTCTTTTTCTTTCACGATGGCTAAAGGGCTTCATGAAGGGCATCCCTACTTGAAGCATAGGTAAAATAAAGAAAAGGGAACGTGGGTTTGCAATGCTCAAATACCTTAGATGGTTAATTTTATTGATGGTTCATAGGGTAAAGTGTGCTTTGTGAATTGAGTGTTTGAAATGTGAAAGGAAGGAGTTTCGATCCTTTGGATTGGTGGTGGGATGAGTATTTATAAGAAATAGGAATCACAATGCTATATGGATGCGCTATGAAGAAAGTCATGCTTCACAATTAGATACATATCTTCCATGTTTCTCAGACTCACAAAGGCTTCCTTAAATTCCATTTCGACATTCGCGGAGGCTCTGTTCATGTTCCTCGAAGCCGTGAAGGCTTTTGTAATTACATTTGTTGTGTTCACATAGGTCAGGGTCAAGTTCCTTGGAGTCATGAAGGATTGTTTTAATGAATTTGCAATGTTCAGAAATTCAAGGGTCAAGTTCCTCATAATCATGAAGGTTATCATCACTGCCTTTGCGATGTTTGTGGAAGAGTCTTTTTTTAGCAGCACAGAGAAGCCTTCCAAGAGGCTTTGCAGTGGTCGCGACGTAGGAGGTCTTTGAAAAAGAATTTTACGATGAATTTTTTTTAATTTTCATGACCTTTCCCAATTTATTCCAAGGCATATAATTTTTTTCACAGCACATATAAATCATTCATTTTAAAAAAAGAAAGGTTATTAAAATAGGTTTTTTAAAGAAAAGTCCCTTACAAATATCATATATTTGAAGTAATAATTAATAGAATGAAAGAAATATGTTTATACACTATAAATATACATAATAAAACATAATATAAAAATAATAATTACAAAAATAATCTTAGTACCACATAATCTATGAAGTATAATGTTAACCCAAATAATGGTAATTGGGTTAAGAATTCCCTTACCTCAGGTTCATCTTACTTCAAATGTGTTAAAACCTATTTTATAATGGTTTAATGAGTGTTATTAATATATTAAATAACCATATAAATGCTTATAATTAATTATATGATATTATCATAACATATTTCTACCCATTTATTAATAATATTGTGTTATTTTTGTTGTTTTGGGTGCATTTATTTCTTGGTTTCCATGGTTGGTTTATTATGGATTTTCTTGTCGGAGGGGAGAAGAAATCCAAAATTGAAAATAATTTTATTGGTGAACTTATAGAATATTAAATGGTATTATATATAATTTTGTTTATATTTCATGGGTATGAATCATTTGATAAAACATTATTTATTAATATTGGTTTATTTTGGTGAATTTGGACATTACGAACCACTTTTATTTTATTAATTAATATTATGTACAATAACTGGATTCAAAACATAATATAACATGTAATATGAATAATAAAATATTATTTAACCATATTAATGGTTTTATAAATAGCCTTGAATATGGTAATGAAAATTGAAAACACGTCATCCATGATGTTGGTATATCGACACATCACGGACGATGTTTTTATTTTTAAAATAAAAGGGAGAGGAGAAGAAGTATGATGATAAATTATTTAAATAAACACGATAACATTCTGGTATAAGATACTAGAGTTTTCATGAATCTTGGATAAGGGTAGGTGAAGATATTATAAGAAAAGAAACATAATTGAAAATAAAAAAAAGAATGTGAAAGAGGATTTTTACCTATTGAATTCTCTTCCTTTAGTACCACCTTAAGGCCCATGGTTTTGGTCTTTTGGTGAGACCAGAACGTCTTGAACATGGGTAGGAGGCTTGGTAAGGGATTTTGGTAGAAATTAATTGAACTAAAAGTATTTGAGGTGTGTGGGGAAAAGGTGGTGAGGGGAGGTATTTATAGTAGAGGAGAGGGGTATTTTCTCATTATTATATTCATTAGTTTATTAATTTGGCTCAATACTGTGAATATTCTGAGAATTATCATAAAATATAATAAAATAATTATTTATAGTTCTATATTTTTGGCTTACATCATCTTTACATCATCTATGACTCAATAAATCTTGTATTTAGCTTATATCATAAATTATAGTATTTCACTATTCACCAAAAAATCAATTATTTCAGAAAAAATATCTAAAATTCACCCAAACCATTTTTTGACATATAGAATTCTAAAATTAACTACATATTTTAATAATAATATTATAAATATGAAAATAAAAATTAATTAAAATCATAATTTATTTGAAAAATACAAGTTTCAAAACAAAAACCGATTTTATAACACTTTGAAAACTTAGTAACTCTCATAAAATAATATTATAATCTTAAGAAAACAAAATAATAATTGATGAATCTATTTTATGAAAATATATTTTCTTTTAAATCATTATATTAATTATAAATTTGTAATTAAATATTTATGACTCACAAAAATACCAACACTTAATTTATAATTTTCAAAAAATTATTTACTTGTTCAATGATATAAATATATCATATATTCACTTATAAGATGGATAAATTTTATTTATACTTCATTAGGTGGGGTTTCTATTCTATTGTCTGTATTACTATTCCTAATGGTCATGATATTATTCCTGAGGTCAAGATATTATTCAATCAGTATAAATTCATTAATTTCTATAAATAAAATTTATTTCATTATACATTTATAATGAATTTGAGTACTTAATTTTATAATGAAAAGAAATTATTTTATATATACCTGGGTTGTTAAATCTTCCCCACCATTTGGAAATTTGGTCCTCAACATTTTTTTATTTACTAATTAAACAACTGAGGGTACCTTTCCCACCTCGAATTTTTATAATCTCGTGTTGCTTCTTCAACCATGTGGTTTCTCCAAAAAAACCTTAACCAGGTGAATTACCTTATTCTTCCATCATTTATCTCTACAATAAAGAATCTGAATAGGTTTATTTTCAAAAGAAAGCTTATATTCTAGATGAACTAGTTCTGGTCTCAAAACATGTTATGAATCTAGCACATAGTTTCTCACCATCAAAACATAAAAACACTATCTACCTAAGATAAATTCGGAGGCAAAGATACTCAGTTGGCGACTGGCCCAACTTCCTCTAGGAGTTAAAAAGTTCCAATAAATTGTGGACTTAGTTTTCCTTTATTACTAAAATGCATAACCCATTTCAAAGGAGTGATTCTAAGAAAAACAAGATCACCTACCTCGAAAGATAATTCATTCCATCTATGATTTGCATAACCTTTCCACCAACTCTATGTTTCCCTCATATTTTTATGGATCATATCCACTTTATTAGCCACTTCCTATAATAATTATAGTCCCATCAACTTCCTTTCCCAAACTTCATTCTAAAATTCTAGAGTTCGACATTGCTTCCCATATAATGCCTGAAAAGGTTTCACCTATATACTGGAATGAAAACTATTATTATAAGAAAACTAAAATAAGGAAATATATTGATCCCAACTTCACTAGTAATCCATTAAATAATCTTGAAGAATTTCTTCCAAGGGTTGATTTGTTTTCTCGGTCTGTCCATCAAATTGAGTATGAAAAGTAGTGATGAAATTTAATTCAGTTCCCAATAACATATAAAATCCTTTCCAAATGTTAGAAGTGAACATGAGATATCTGTCAAATATAATGGATAGAGTAACTCCATGTAACCTAAAAAAAATTTAAGTTACAGTTGACAAATCTGATCCAAAGGCAAAGTATCTTCAATAGGAAGGAAATGTGAAGATTTAGTTAGTCAGTTAACAATGACCCAAATTTCATTTTTACATGAATAGTTCTCTTGCAGTCCCACCCAGAAAGTCCATTGATATATTTTCTCATATCCACTCTAGCACTAGAAACAGATGAGGAATCTCCTTTGGTAGTTGTTTCATATCATTAACATTTTGACATTTCAATCATTTCATAGTAAAATATGAAATATCTCTTTGTATTCTATCCCATCAATAATACTCTTGAAGGTCTCTATACATCATTATACTACTAGGATGAACTAAAAAAGAGAACTATGAACTTCACACAACAGTTCTTTCATCAACTGGGAGTCACATGGCACACATAATCTCTTTCCAAATCTCAAAACACAATCTTTATCAAAATTAAATTCTAGCAACTTATCTTTTTTCACCAATTCTACCATTTTATATAAATCTTGGTCTTCCTTTTATGCTTTATTAATTATATCTAATAGATATGGTTATACTGACACCTAAAACAAAATAGAGGAATTTCCTATACCAACAACATCCAATCCAATATTCACCAAATCATTAATTAGGGGGTCTTATTCTAAATGTAATAGAGTTAATGATGTGTAATGTTTTTGACTAAAGGCATCATCCGTTGTTTACTTTTATATGATGGTAATTGATCATGAAATCATAATACTTTATCAGATCAAGATGCCTTGTCCGCCTCATGTTTAATTCCTTCTAAGTGAATATATACTTCAGGACTTTATGGTCAGTATAAATTTTACATTTGGCTTCGTATAATTGATTCCTCCATGTTTTCAAAGTGAAAATCACATCTTCTAATTATAAATCATGTGTAGGATAATTTAACTCATTAGGTTTCATTTTTCTTCAATCATAAGCAATTACCTAATCATTTTGCATCAGAACAAAACAAAATTCTTTTAATGAAGTATAATTATAGATGAAAAATTCACCATTTCTGAAAGGCTAGGCCAAAACTGGTGCATTCACCAATATATTCTTAGTTCCTGAAAAAAAACGTCACATTATTCTATCCAAATAAATTTAACTATTTTTCAGGTAAACATGGTTAGTGGGCTAGATAACCAAGAATTTTTTTTTAACAAACTGTCATTAATAACCATTTAATATAAGAAAAATACAAATATTTGTAACATTTGTTGGTCTTGGTCATTCATCAACCACTTATTTTTTTAGAATCAACTATTATTCCATCCTTTTTTATAATGTTCCCAAGAAAATAAATATGTTTCCACCAAAAATCAATTTTCCTAAATTTTTCATATAACATATTTTCTTTTAGTGTTTTCAAGAAAATCCTTAAATGTTTTTCATGATCCTTATAACTTTTTGGAAAGACCAAAATATCATCACAAAAATAATAACAAACATATCCAAATTTTCATGGAATATTATATTCATAAGATCCATGAATAAAATTAGGGAATTTTTTGAACCAAATGGCGTAACAATAAACTCATAATGCCCATATCTAGTAGGAAAATCATTTTTAGGATGCCATACTCCTTCACCTTTAGCTGATGGTGCCCTAATATCAAGTCAATCTTGGAAAAATAAAGATCTCCCTGGATAGGATCAGACATGTAATCGATATGAGTAAAAGGATACTTATTCTTAACAGCAATATTATTGAAAGTTTAGAATCAAGGAAAAGTGTCATGGAACCATCTTTATTTTTAATGACCAAAATAGGATCACCCCATGGTGAAGTACTAGGACGAATAAAGGTTTATTAACTAACTCCTAAAACTGATCTTTCAATTAAATAAGTTCCACTCAATCCATTCGGTAAGGGGATTTTGAAATTTTCATAGCATTAGTAACTATGTAAATAGATAATTAATCTTCTTGATAATGTATAACACTGAGAAACTCATTAGTAAAAACATCCATGTATTTATTTACCATTATCACAGAATTTATTTTAATGGTTCTCATGTTTTCAAAAATAGGACTAGGATAAATTTCATTTCCATATTTTAATATTTTCTTAGATTCCCGATATGTTATTAATTTTGTGGGTTCATTCTTGTATAAAAACTAAAAAACAGTTTGAAAAAATAACTTCTTTAGCTCTACAATCAATCTTATCATGATTAACAAAAAGAAAATCCATGCCTATAATGACATCTAACTCTACTAAGGGTAAAACAATAAGGATTACAAGTACAGTCTTTCCATAGTCAAAAAAATTAATATTCTAATAATACCTTTTTGTTGTAATATTTCCCCTAGTGTTTTAACCATAGGTTATGGTTTCATTTCTTGAGTTGAAATTTCCAATTTACTAGAAAATTTCCCAAAAAAAGGAATGTGTAGACCCCGTATCAAACAAGACATTACAAAAATATGAGTAAACAAACAAATTACCTGATTCCACTTTATTGGATGACCTAACATTGTCTAACGTAGTCGTAAAGGATCTTAGTGCACCTTTATGCTTATAATTCGGTTTCTTTCCATCATTCTGATCTTTCTTTGGGTAGGTGTTTGCATAATGACCCATATCACCACATTTAAAACACTTTATAGTTTTATTATCAGTATAAATATTATGATCATTTTTATTAAAATATCGGTCCCTATTTCCAAACTTACCACATCGAAAAAACATCCTAGATTTTTTAATACATTCCCCAGGGTACTTTTTACCACACTTTTCAAAACCCCAAAACTGGACTTTATTACCTTCAGATTTATTTGATTAATTATTACCCATAACTTTCTATATATACCTCTTATTTGGATGGTTTTCAAATTATATTTTATCATCATCAAACTCCATTTCTACCTTCCAAACACAATTAAAAAAATTCATAAATTTTGAATTCATGGGAATCTAATACCCTTTGATATCTTGGATTTAATCCTGAGTAAATATGATTGATTTTGTTATCAAGATCTCGGATAAGATTTGGAGTGTACTTTACCAATCGAGTGAAGTTTGCTTCATACAGGGTCAATTAAACCTCTTCATTTTGTTTCAATTCAAGGAGTTTCTTTTCCATCCTAATTTCAACCACCTGAGGGAAATATTTTTCTAGAAAAATATTTTTAAATTCATCCCACTCTAAGTCATCAATATCATCACTATCACTAATATTCATGACCATTGACCACCACTGGCCATCTTAAACATAAAAATGATAAATTAAAAGAATAAAAGTTTTATTATCTAAACACCCCATAACATTGAATATTTTTTCAAGGGCTTTAATCCACCTTTTAGATGCCATTGGGTTAGCAGGTCAACTGGAAGCAGGAGGGTATTTCTTTATAATATTTTCTATTATCATCATGTTCCTTTTTGGTAGCTTTGGTTATTCAATTTCATGGATTACACAACCGTTTATAGCCTACGTCATTCGATCCATTACAATCACAAACTATTTGTTTCCAATTCAAACCATTCCTAGTTGAGGATTCAAAAAGATTCAGTCCTATCAGTGCCTTTCTACATCATCTTTCCTATTTCTCCTATAGAAAAACATTTTTAATAGACATATCTTAGATGACGCAACATGGTAATCTTAAAATACTATATAATTTTAACATAAAAATGAGGTAAAAACATTTATGGTATTCTATTAACATCATCCTAAACCATAAAGTTATCTAAATCATTCTCATATACCAACTATAAGGACCCAGCCTTAAACATTACATAATCTAGTAAATTCCTTTAGAATTCACTTCTCTACATTCCCAAAGATCATTTTAGCTTAATTTTTTATAGGATTAGGATATAATTCATAAATATTAACACATAATAATAAAAAAATGTATACTTTTAATACAATATCCATTTTTTCATATTACAAATGTTTCTAATAAAAAACATGAAAACTCTTCACAACATTAATCTTAGATTCTCCTTTTCTATTATCCATACTTAAACCCTGAGAAAAATATTTTAATCTTTGTATGAGAACCAAAATATCAGTATGGAATATAAAAAGAAGGATAGAAACCATTAGTACATTAATTATTATAAATATATTAAATCACTTTTAAAAGGACATACTTTTCACCCAATAAGTATCATATAGTTACTTTGTGAAAACATGAGATTTCCATACAACATAGAAAACATAAATAATACCATAAAGGTAACTTGGGGAATTACTTAATTAATATTGTAAAAATCATGGATACTATATTATTTTTAACCCTTATGGCCACCTTACAATGTAACCCTCACGGGTACCTTACAATGTAACTCTCATAGAAACCTTATGGTATAACCATCATAGTTACACATGGAGTAACCATAAGGTGGACCTCCAACATTAACATACCCAATGAATTAGAGGAAGATATAGGTCCCACACTTCATCATAAATAATTCCCAATAAACATATAATAATCATAAAACAAGAATTATTATATCACATAAATGCTTCCTTTTAAAAAAGGTAATTAAAAGAGGATTTTTAAAGAAAATTCCTTTACAAATATCATATATTGGAAGTAATAACTAATATAATTAAAGAAATATGTGTATAAAAAATAAACCCACATAATAAAACATAATATAAACAAAACTAATTACAAAAATAATCTTATTACCATATAATTAATTAACTAGAAGGTTAACCCAAAGAATGGAAATTGGGTTAAGAATTACCTTAATTCAGATTCATGTTACTTAAAATGTGTTAAAACATCCTGTACAATTGTTCAAAGAGTGTTATTAATATATTAAGGAACCATATTCATATTTATAATACTTATATGATATTATCATAACATCTTGCAACCCATTTATAAATAATATTTTGTTATTTTCTTTGTTTCAGGTGCATTTATTTCATGGTTTCCATTGTTGGTTTATTATGGATTTTCTTATTGTAAGGGAGAAAAACTCTAGAATAGAAATTTAATGTTATTAATGAACATCCAGAATATTAAATGGTATTAAATATCATTTTGGTTATATGTTATTAGGATGAATCATTAGATAAAACACTAGTGATGAATGTTAGTTTATTTTGTTGATTTTTTATCATTACAAACCACTTTTGTTTTATTAATTAATATTATGTATAAAAACATTTTCCATAACATAATATAACATAAAATATGAATAATAAAATATTATTTAACTATCTTAATGGTTTTATGACCATACTTGAAGGTTGTATTAGAAACTGAAAACACATTGTCCACGATGTTGGTAAATTGGCATGTCATGGATGGTGTTTTTATTTTTAAAATAAAAGAGCGGGGAGAAGAAGTATGATGAGGAAATTTTTCCTTAAACATGATAACATTGTAGTAAAATATTCTATAGTTTTCATGCCTCTAGGATAAGGGGAGGTGAATAGATTATAATAAAAGAATAAAATTGTTAATAAAATAAAAGGAAATTGAAAGAGGGTTTTTACCTCTTAAATTCGCTTCCCTGAGTACCTCCTTAAGGCCCTTGGTTTTGGACTTTTGGTGAGATCAGTAGGTATTGTACATGGTGAAGATGCTTGGGACTATATTTTGGTATAAAGTAATAAATACACAAGGCATTGAGGTGTGTAGGGGAGAGGTGGTGTGGGAAGGTATTTATAGTGGACAAGAGGGGTGTTTTCCCATTATTATATTCATTATTTTATACATTTGGCACAAGAATATGAATAGTTTCAGAATTATCATAAAATATATTAAAATAATTAAGTATATTTCAATTTTTTGTGCTTAAATCATCCCCACATAATATATGACTCAATAAATCATGTATTTAGCTTATATCGTAAATTTCTATATTTCATTATTAACTAAAAAATCAAGTATTTCATGAAAAAACCCTAAATTTCTCTAGAATCAATTTTTTACATTTATAATTAAAAATATTAACTCTATTTTTTAAAAATAATTTTTAAATTTGAGAATTTTAATTTTTAATTTAAATAATAATTTATTCCAAAAATACATGTTTTTAAACTATAACTGATTTAATAACACTTTGAAAAATTAATTAATGTCACACAAAGTTATCTTATAACAATAATACAAAAAATAATAATTTATGAATATATTTTATGAAAAAATATTTTATTGTAAATATTTATATTAATTATAAAACAGTAATTAAATATTTATGACTCACAAAAATGCCAATACTTAAATTATGATTTTCATAAAATTGTTAACTTGTTCAATGATATAAATATATCATATTTTCAATTATAAGGTGGATAAATTTTATTTATAATTTATTATGTGAGGTTACTATTCTATTTTCTAGATTACTATTCCTAATGGTCATCTTAATATTCCCAAGGTCATGTTACTATTCCATCAGTATAAATTCTTTAATTTCTATAAAGGCAACTTATTTCATTATAAATTTATATTGAATTTGACTTCTTAATTTGGAAATGAAAATAAATTATTTTATATGTACCTGGTTTTTTACAGGAAACATTGAATTACACAATAATGTATATGAAAATATGAGCTTCATCACATTGTCCTCCCCAAATTATCTCTAATGATCAATCATTGATGAATATAAATTGTTTTCCCTATCATGCATCATGATAAAACATATCTATATATACTTCAAGATGTGATGGTAGGGTGAGTAAAATAATAATAAATTAAATTTTTATGTGTCAATATCATTAATTCCCATGTATGATCAATATAAAATCATATAATTAATATTATTTAATACATTTAATCACCTTTTAAAAGAAATTAATTTATACCAAAGTTTATATAAACTAGTCTTCAAGTCAAAATAACTCACACTTGAGTTTTCCTAAAAAAATTGTAACCCCACCCTATTTTCCCTATCATTAAAGTAAACTATTAATCTTAATAATATTATGATTCATGTGAAATATAAAATATTATACTTATAATACTTGGTGGATATTATATCATTCAGGTGCCATGGATCATCAACCAAATGTTTTTTTTAAAAAATAATTATGGATTCCCCCTATATATCACATGCATTTTAGCTACCCATCCAAAATAAACTTTAATATCTATGATAATTATTAAAACCTTCCATTCATTCCTAAGAATTCCTAATCATTGATAATATTGATGTATATCCAATTACCAAAACTATTGTTCTTATGAAAAATAAATTTCCCAAATAAATACATAAAAGACAATTATCTTAAATCCAAATAACATTTATGATATAAAACCAACCTTTTATATAAAATACTCAATTTAAACAAAATATCATGGTTTGTATCATTATCTCAAAATATAGATTTCATAATTTCAAAAAATGACATATTTTCATAAAACCAATTATATAAAATTATTTAATAAAAATACACATTCTTAAGTAGTTAAAAATAATATCAATCATAATTTCAAGAATCACAATCCATTAAGGAATGAATATGAACCACTAGCTGTAGATTAAAAATTTTCGGAGTTTAAGAAAACCTAGAATTGATTTTGAATATCACTATTTACTCCATCAAAAATAATTATCATGAACATGGGATCATGATTCTTTAATTTGTGATTCAAGATAAAAAATTCCATCACTCTATATCTAATCCACCAAGATTGATATATCTTGAAGAGTGCAATAGAATGAGATTGAGATTGATATTGATATCCAATGACATCATAAATGACATACCTGTAATTTGGGGACTATATGATTGATATTATAGAGAATCAAAATTTTCTAAGGTGGAAAATCTCCAAATTGACTCACAAGAATTCATGAATTCATATAAAGATGATTTAAGGTGTAAATGTTGTTCAAGTTATAATAATAATAATTTAAAAATTGAACTGACATAACCCTATCCCAACTACAAAGTTTTTCAACATGGTATGGAGGGGTCATGAGCATACACATATAGACATCACTATCACAAAACCTAGGACATTTAATTGGGAATCAATTTCCATTGGAACAAACACCTAAATATTTACATATCCTTATCCCCTAACGAACACTACGTGGTTAGGTTTTATGATTTGGAAGACTTTGAATCCAACCATTAACTCATTGTCAAATCCTAAAATCTTTGAAAGTTTTTATCCACAAGTCACCAAAACTCAAAAGTAACTTACATAAAATGTACAGGGTGTCAAGGATTTTTATTATAATAATTTTATATTAAATATGGTAAATTTTAATTTTAATTTAAATATTTCAGTACTTATAAATTATTGGTTTTTAATTTAGGTGAAATTAATCGTTGAGGAATTTTATTTTATACCCTGATACAATTTATCAGCCTCTGAAGATCGGTGAGTTCTCTTGAGGCTATATGGTATTGTTCCTCAAGTATCAACTCAAGAATCCAAGTAATAGTGTTATAGAATATATCATACCATATATGGAGTTAGAATCTTATAATTTCAAAATAAATTTTAAAATTATTTTTTTCTAGTTCTCAAGAACATAATATTTTCCTTTATAGTTTTCAATCCTTAGTCCAAAAAACTAGAAATACTATAATAGGATACTATATGAGACACCACAAATCTTAACATTCATATATATTATTATTATTTTATATTCAAAATATTAATAAAGCTAATTAATTTAAAAAATAATTATTTTTATTAAATTTAGAATTAAATAAATGGTTCATAAAATAAGATACAACTACTTCTATTTGTAAAATATTTCTGTAATTCAGTGAACTTGAATATGATATATAATTATTCTATTACTCATAAAATTCTTTATTTATAGTGTATTTACATAAAATTACAAATGGTAACTATAAAATTTTAGTAAGGGTTTTGTAAAATGATGGTTACATGTCATGGAAGAAAACATCATATATCCTAGAAAAGATAATAAAATAATTATAAAACATGGGACCTGATCTTTTTTTTATTATTTTCATAAAACAACCTTCTTAGAGTGGAACCACACAAAACATCACACAGTACAGCAAGAATATAATTTTAGTCCCATCCCAAGATTAATAAAATTATATAAATGATTAGGTAACATAGAACATTTATAATAGTATTAATCATCAATGGGGACCCATTATCAAGGTAAGTATGTGTTTAAAGAATCCCTTAATTGAAGTATTATAACTTATCAAAAACATTTCCCTTCAATAAATAAATAATAATACTAAAGTCAATTATGGAGGAAGATAATATCTTGGTTGGAAGAATTATTGAAAAGGATATATCAAGAATTCTTTGTATAATCTCATGATATTAATAGTAATGAATGAATAGGTTCCTCATGAATGGATAATTTTTTACAAGGAATTATAATGTTGGATGACTAATTGAGTCTTAGATAAAACTCATTTTATTTTAAGTGTATAATTTGTATATCTAACTTTCATTGTATGTACAAAAAAATCATAAAAAATCATTGGACTAGAAACATCATTAATAATGGTTCACATGTGAAAATAAAAGGAGTAGTCTTCAAGATCTTGGAAAATTATATATAAAATATTAATTATCCCATATTTAAAAATTCCCCTTAAAATATCATATCCATAATACACTTGATACATGAGATATATAGAAATATAGAATGATTTTACTAGAATAGGGGTTGAATTATCATATTATCTTCAAAGACTTAGAAAAAGAGTATAATAATAATGATTGGGAAAATATTATGATTAGTAGAAGAAATTAATATCACTAAAATATATTTATAATCCAAACTAAATACTAAAATATAATTAAAAGTTATTATAAAAAATCAAAACATTAAAGAAAGAGGGAGGATAATAGAATAAATTTACATTATTTATCACTTCTCTGAACTTTAGAAAGAAATCCCTAAAAACTAAGGATATTTACGAAGAGATAATTGGGTAATAAAATGAGAGAATAAATGTGCTCGTGATTATTAGAGTGAAGATTAATCATTAGTGTGGGTACAATTTAAAGTGACACAAATATAACATTTTAATAACCTTTTTTTCAACCCTTAGAATCATGTTTACAAAATATTCATATTTAAAAATGAAAAAATGGTCTTATATCGATCACTTATTATTACTATACTTGGTTTTTTTATTTTAAAATACATGATTTTTTATCCATTAGGTAACCTAGAAGAAAAACCAATTTTAGAAATAAAATATAAATTTTAAGGAATGGTTAAACAGTTTTTTAATTGATAAAGTATATTATATATATTATATATTATGTTATAGGTGGTAGGTTGATTATAATATTAGTATATGAGTATTTTATCCAATAAAACGTATTTGAAGGCACGTAAATGAAAATAAATATTATTATATATTTTTTATGACATGACTCACTCATGAATTATATCACGTGCATATATTGAATCATAATATTTTTTAAAAGTTAAAATGATTATAAAACCCCAAAATTTTCACCATTACCTAATTTTTATGTGTTGATTGAAAATTTGAAATAAATTTTAACAAATTAAAATTATAATTTTGTGAAATTTATCTTTCAATTAATAATATTAAATCACACAAAAAAATTATGTAAAATGAAGGAAATTGTATTTATAAAAAATCACATGTAAATATCACATTAACACCTAGATATATGACCACATATTAAACTAATATATATCCTAAGGGTAAGGTGGGAAATAGTTTTACCTTTATGTTTTTTTCACTTTCATAGACTTTATAGTGATATTTCAAGCATATAAATCTCCCTTAAAAGATTATGTTAAAGCTTTACTTATTTGGTCTTAGTAAAGGCATGCTTCATAACAAACATTGTTGATTATAACATCTACATATTAGAAAAAATAACTTTATAATGAACAACATTACTACTTAATCTCATTTTTCATCTCTTCTGCACAAATTTCACCATTTCATGAAACAAATCTCAATGGTATCATACAATAATTATTTCACCAATTATCATATAAAAGGTACTCTATACTTTTAAAATCATCATGTAATTTCAATATAACCATTGCACTTTCATACAAATTTTTTTTACTCATGTCAAAAATATTTTTTTCTAGTGTACTTTTATTTAAGAAAGTATTTATTTAATAGATTGTATTTTCTTCTCTATATAAAATATTTCTTGTGATCATGATTTTTTAGGGAAAACAAGGTAAGATAATTTTAAATTGTTTCATTGATATTTATTTATATTTTTTATTATTTTCTATTTTTAGTGGTTATTGTGAATGTCTAACTTTGACTAATCAATATATGTTATGAAATGAGAAAAAAATTAATTTCATATTTGGGGAATAGTATTTATTTTCCTTTATGAAATAGTTACTTTTCACTAACATTATATAATCAAATGTTATTTTATTCTCTATAGATAGGTCAGATTATGTAGACTAGGTTTTTAGTTATATTATTTCATTGGTTTAGAAGGTTGGATTTAGACTAATTATGGAATTTTTTATACACAAAATGTTTTACTTGTTGTTTTACTAAAGATGTTTCAAATATTATTTATAATCCAAAGTCTATTTATAAGTCTTTATGTAATTACATGTGTTTATTTTTGCATAATGTTTGACTAGAAAAGAAACAAAAATAATTTATTATCACCTAAATAATGACTCGTGTAAGGATAAACCACTTGCAGTTTACTCAAGATAATAATCTATGGGGAAATTTTATTTTTCCCTGGATTCACTTAGGGAGAAATCATTTAGACCTAAAATCCTTTATTATATATGATAATTTTATATTTGGTTATCATTCAACCTGGTTTCATTATATTATATGATCATTTAAGGTCCATATTTTATGAGTTTACCTTGATTTAGATGGAAAAATAATCAAATTGTTTTCAAGATATGTATAATACTACAGACTTCACAAACTATACAACCTAATATAGGTGTTCAAAATTATCATAATCACACTTTGATATCTATAGAGGATGATAAATATCACTAACATTTTATGATTTTATAATTGGGAAGTTACTTACCCTTAAGTAATAATATAAAATACCATTAATAACTGAAATTAATTTGGTATTTATAATAACATTGTGTAACAACCCTTATTGAATCGCAATGTAAGGTTAACCATGCTAATAAATATATGATAGTAACATTAATATAATGTAATACTAGATCTTGTCATATAATTATATGAAATGGTTTACCCATTGGATTGAATGTATAAAATATAGTATGGGAATATAATAAGAATGGTGGATATAACTCATCCCATAAGTACTCAATCAATCTATTGTACCAATTCTCCACTAGCTCTATCAAATCACTACCAACACGACCACCATTAATTGGTCACTTTCACTTACATGTGTCATGATCTATAATGGTTGTGCATGCACTAACATGTGTATGGTGGGTGTGAGTTTGAAACTAGATCATACACCATTAATGGGCTCTTAAAAAATTCATATATGATGATGAGTGAAATTCTATAATAGTCGAATAACACTAATAACATAATTTAGTTAAGTGAAATCATCTTTACCAATCAACCAAAATACCCAACCCTACCAGCTTCGGCTATTGGGGGTGTGTCATGTCTGTTGTAATACCAAAATATCACATCATTTCATGTCAAGTCTCATGGAATAACATACCTAACTCACACCACATCACATCAGGGGTTCATTCCATGACATAGTTACCCCATATCAGATCATCTTGAGATGAGTAGTGTAATATCATCAGCCTTTATCACATAACATTGGGATATGTATTTTAACATATCTCACTTATGGAATCACATAACCTTTTCTGGAATCATGGGTCATGTTGTGTGATCAATCCCTTAATAAATTAATATGATTCATGGAGTAACATGGATCACCCATATAATGAACCTTCATTCCATAGTTTGGATACAATACCAAGGAATAAAAAACAATATAACTAAAGAAGAAGGCTTATATATATATCCCACGAATGACCCAAGACCTTACAATTTGAAAATAATTCCCATTTTCTCATCCTATGAATTGATACGTTCCCATTAATCTGGACACATAGGTTCAATAAACAATTTAGAGATAACATAAATTTATTGGAAGAAAATCAATAAATCAATATGGAAATAATCAACCATATCCTTCTCAATAAGCCTATATGTCACATACCATTTCCTAAATCTCATGGAAACTCATTGGAGTACAACCTTTCCTAAACTAAAATATAATTTACATTTACCATTTATAAAACACAAGTATGTTATGTAGACCTTCCATTTCTATTTTAAAGCAATATTATATTTATGTGATCATTTCATCAGTGGTGTGAAATTTAGTCTACCCTCGAAAAATAATTAATCATAGTCACATCAAATCTCTCATGCCCATTTATTTCATTTCCCCAACCAAATTTGAGGTCATATTATGGTCTGATCCTAATAGACCAACCTGTTTCATTTGTAGAAAATATTATTCAAGATTTAAATTTTATAACTCATATAAAAATGATATTTTCAAAATTATGCCCTCTATGATCATAATCCAAGTGGGAAAACTTATACATTTTATGGGTCATATTATTTAATATTAATTATATTTTAATGTTAAAATAATATAATTATTTCATTTCATTTTTACACTAGTTATTATAAAATATTTTCTATAATGTTCTGTGAAACATATGTGGGGATATTTTTTATTAGTAATACCATATTGATTTATAATGCATGTTAACACTGGTATTATATATAAGTGTTTTATAATCCTATAAGGACCCATTGAACCAACAATCTTTCAACCCTCGTTCAATAAACTAAATTTACCATAAACTCCTTATGGAAATCTAGTAGTTAGTCATACTTCTTATTCATCTGACCATAGGTAATTCCTTCATCATCTCATCTTACTTACCAAGGAATAAAACCAACACCACCAATATACCTTATTTTTTCCATAACAAGTCCACAAAGCGAGTATTTATAAATATTTACCACCTATGTGATCTACCACATAAAGTAGAGCAATTTTAGTGTCATCATCCCTTAGGTAATTCATAAGTAGTAGGTGAGTCACTCATTGTTACATGAAAAGTTCTCTTTGTTCTCAAAATGAAACTGTATGTAGATTCTTCATAATCAAAGAGTCATTGTCTCATAGGAAGTTCTTAGAGGGATAGAAGGATAAAAAAATAAGGGATTTTAAATTCAATATTGTATAGAATCAACCTCGTGATAGTCTGACCTATTTGGGTTGGGCAAGCCCATTTTCCCATATCTAAATCTGAGAACACTTGTTAGGTTCCCCATTTAATAATAACCCATGGATCAAAGTTATATCTTTTCATTGAGTGGTAAGAAATTAAATATATTCAAGGTAGTTGGTTTGATACAACCCATCTAGTCTACAAACATGAATTACACTATTTCTTGATACTCTAGACCCTAGTTTGAGTCTATTTAATCTCATTGAGTTATGTTTTCAACACCAGAACACATGAAATGAACACATAACCATTAATGATTATAACGGAATCCTACCACTCAATTTCATTAAATAAATCAATAATAATCTTCATTGTATTTTAAAAAAATATAATTATTTATTAAAATAAATGGAAATGATGAAAATTTGATTTTTTGAGTGATAAATAATAAATAGTAATATAAATTGACAAATCAAGGGTGTTTTAATGACGTGTGTTGTTAAAAGTTGGTAAACTTGGGGGGAATTTGAATTTTATGTCCCATGGAATATGGTGTGTCGTCAATCATCCCAAAATAACCATCTAACTGGGCTCTGAAACGGAACCTAAAAAGACCCAAAGGGTATTTCGAATCCCCATGGGATAATGACTAGCACCCGAGCATCTAATGAAAACCAAAGGGAATGATTTTTCCAACCTAAAACAACCAAAATGGAATAAATATAGAGAAATATAGCCACAAAGTACATATAACATAACCAAAAACAACAAAAGTGGTATAGATATAACCAATGAAACCAATAAAAACCAAGTTACATGTATAACAATAGAACCAAAGGAAACCCAAACTACCAACAGTAACTTTGTGTGATAGGTGGGGAACATCCCATTATCTAACTAGCATCTACCAATTACCAGTGGACATGAATCCCTAAGACCACATTTCAGAACCTTTAACTTTCATGTATCATGAAAATAAAAGGTTGACACATCCCCAAGGGAGTTTGAATGGTGTGATAAAAATAATCCCAGTAATATCCCACCTAAGTGTGCCATAGAAAGCCTCTATCAAATAATCCCAATATTTTCAATATATGAAAAACATTCCTTGATAAAATAGTTTTAACATTTTTATCAAAACCATTTTAAATTATTTACCCTTTTAATAGTTATAAAACAATTTTAATATAACATAGGTCAATGCCCATTTTCAAATAAACCATTTATCAAATAACCCATAACTTATCATTATCAAACCAAATCAATACATGAAAATAAAAATTGATAACATCCCTATGGTAACATTAGACTAGTTTATATAGGTATCTCATGACTTTATAATTAATTCAACACTTAGTGTCCTATAAAAGTTCCCTAGAATAATAGAGCCTAAAGAACAGAGGAAAACCCCAGGATTGAACTATGACAACCCTGCTTTTTATTACAACTTAAACATGATTTATTATATGAAACTTCACTTGATACAACAAATAAGATCAAGTGGTTTAGTTTATTTGGGGCTTAGTATCATTACATAACAACTTAAAACATGAAATACAACATCTTTATTGAAAACTTCCTTTACATGACCACTACATTCCCTCGTACTTAGAATTGCATGGGATAACCTGAGGACATGCATAAGAAAAGGGTGAGCTATAAAGCCCAGTAAGGGAGTACACATGGAATAACATGAGGAGTACAATACATGTTATACAATAGGCATATCAATAGAGCATAAAATAAATATGAACATAAAGGCATGATAAAGCATGATAATCATAACATGGAAATGTGGCAACAACACTTAACATGGAATTAGCATGAGCCAAGTCTCATTGCACATAAATAATTGCACATGAAGCACGAGTAAACCCTCATTGCACTTGAATTATCATGATTCAATACTCATTTCACATGACGTATCATGATACTATACTTTACCCAATGCATTGGATCACTATAAGGGCGCACCCTTCTTAAACATTTCATTTCATGCATAAGTGTACCACATGGATCATAAAACATGGATTCATAAAACATAATCATTTATTACAAGATAAAGAAATGTGGAATTCATACATGAAACTTTATAAACAATAAGTAAATGTGCATAAAGGTGAATACCCTTGATGGAGAAATGGGCATGGTATTCACTACACAATGGCATTGTCTTAGAAAATCGGTGCGATTTCGGCAGCGTAACGGCATGACATAAGAATTAATAAAAATGGTTTGATGAGAGAGAAAGGATGTATCATCATATTTAAATGAAATTTACAGTAATGGGGTCATATAGATACATGTCCAAACAATTGTAATGGAATTTAAATTCATGATACAAAAGTACTGCTTGAATGTAAAAGAAGAGAGAGAAGTTCCTTTCGGAATTTCGGCATAGTAACGGGTGTACATGGGAGGCATTAAATGAGAGAGAAAGGGTTATCCCATCATTCAAACAATAATAGGGCAGTATGGGGGAGGTGCAAAACCATACCCCAAAATTCATAATTGGAATTAAAAGGGCAATACAACTTAATGAAAATTGACAAAAAATGAGAAAGGAAGAAAAAACCCTTACTTGGAAGTGTGCTTCCAAAGGCTAGAGAGAGGCTTGTGAGAGGCTTATTGGGAGCTTGGGGCACCTTGGGAGGATTATAGAGAGAGTAGGTCAGAGTTTGGACTAACTCCAAGGGATTTTAGTGAGGAGGAAGTGGGAGCTTGGGTGGGTTTATATAGGAAAGGTGAGGGAATTATTTATTATTTAGGTTTGGGTCCCCTTACATTAAATTAATCCAAACCACAAACCATCCCATGGTTTTTTAACATGGTTTTTGGAAAAGGGAAGAGGAAAACAATATTTTATAAGGCCCAAGTCCTAAATTCTTAAAATAATAATGTTGCTTATGTGGAAGTGAGTCACACTCCCATGGAAATTAATTTAAAAAGGCCAAGTGTTGAATATGTCTTGAGGGGTCCATTAATGCTTTGAAAAGTAAGTCAAACAAACCCAAAATCACATTATTTTAATTTTAAAACATATATTGGACGAACATAAGGATTATGGTATTTTATTACATCACCATTGGGTCATTATGATGTCATAAAACACATTATATATTTAAACAGTATTTAATTTTTAGCCAAAAATTTGACTATCTCAGAAAATTATGAAAAATTCACCGTTGGATAATTTCGATGTCCTGATTCCAAAAATAACATTTCTTTTATCTAAATAATTTTCTAAATATGTAAATTTTCACTTTTAAAATAAAAACCGACATTTATCGAAAATTCATGGGTTTCGACAGAAATGGATTTTAAACCTTAATAAAAAATTTATCTGCATTCATAAAATTATAAGATCATTTATATTTAATAAAAATTAATTTAATAATATTATTATTATTTTATTAAAATATTATTTAATTCAAAAATACCTTAATTTAATAAAATAGATTTCTTAATTAAATAATAACTAAAAACACCATTTGTACTTTAAAAACTATTTACAATGTATCAAAAATGACTAGAAATTATATTCATTATTATATACAAAAATAATGTACATGAACATAGTACTACTTATTTGTTACATAAGGTGTGTGATGGTGATAGACTCTTGGGGCAGCTCGGATAACATCGCTCGAGTGGTAATTTCAATCAACTTCCACTTTTCCCGTAGACGGTCACGTTCGAGCTTGACATGATGAAGCTCAGCTTGGGCTTGGTCAAGGGCGAAGCCCAAGGATGCCACCTATTTTCTGAGCTCCGACAAATGGGCTTCGTATGGAGCAATTATATTGGATGAGTCCATCGCTTCTTTTGTCTGAGTAAATTGGATTTGTTAAGGTCCTATATTTATACTAATCATGTGATCACTGTTCAACAGCTATATTAACAACAGTCACAATTCTTAACATAAGACCAAAGAAGTTGACATCTTATAAAAACATTTTTCATAAAGATACATTTAACTGGATCAAGAGGTATTTTCCATTAATAAAACATTGGGTCGTTACATGAACACACTATGATGTCAGATAATCAGGTCCCTAGAACAAGGAATAGTGAATAGAGGAATACCCCATGAGTGAAACCCCACATAGAAACAAATACATGTACCAATACTAGAACACCATCCAAGGTTCCCAAGTATCGGATGTTCTATATATGTCAAAATTATTAAAAAGGGATAATATAATTTCATAAAACACTTTCTAAGAAACTCTATTTCCTCATAAAAATCAAGCTTTAGAAAACAATTTCACAAACCATTTCACGGTTCTTTGAAATCATATTTACTTTACCAAAACAAGGGATAAATAATATTTTATTAAATATTATTTACATATTCATGTAAAGAGTTTCAAGGACCATTCCAATAATCTACTAGAAAATAAATTAAAGAAAAATAGCATTTGTGGTTCACCAAACATTAGCTAGAGACAAAATAGCCTACCTCACACTTGGGTTCACAAGACAACCAAAAAATGGTATACATGATCTAGAAGTAAAGACAACACATAATAAAGTTAGAGGAGTCCCTAGACATTGACAGTCACATTTTTTAATTATATTTCTATAAAATTAAGGTTGGTGGAGAATAAAATAGATTACATACTTCATATCACATGAACTCTTCACCTAACAAAAATAGAAAAGAACATCCTTGAGATCAATGGAAAGAAATGGAAAAATACATACCACAAAGGTTACCAAAAAATACCAAGGAAATACCATATATTTCTGATATCGCAAAAAATAATAATGGGTCAATGGAATAAAATCATCCTAAGAAGAACAAAAACCAAAACACCTCCCAAGAAAAACTGATTCAAAACTCTAGATCAGGAATAAGACTGGATGGAATAAAAGAGGTGAAACCCAATTCAAAACTATACTAAAATACCCCTCTTAAGGATCCCATATATTTCTATAAACAAGGATAATGGCTCCTATA
Organism: Viscum album; assembly: GCA_963277665.1. Taxonomy (NCBI): domain Eukaryota; kingdom Viridiplantae; phylum Streptophyta; class Magnoliopsida; order Santalales; family Viscaceae; genus Viscum; species Viscum album. The sequence continues at coordinate 1,230,938,034 of OY728158.1, forward strand.
AAAACTAGAGGAAAATTGTCCATTATAATTTTTCCAAACCATGTAACACCATGATGTAGTGGAGGTTCACCTCACCCATGGTGGCCTTGGTCACATTTGGCCAAGGGACCAGACATGCCTAGCCAATATGCCCTGGACTTGACACCCGGGCCATTTTGGTCTAGTCACGGCCTCTTCCACAGTCGTGGTGGGGCTTTGTGTATATAAAGTACATGGAGATCATAAATTATCCATACCTCAGACCACATCCATATCCCGGTGTAGTGGATCTTCCATTTTACATAGTATCACCATGGGCTCACTATCATCTCTATCACATCAATGTTCTTATCTATGGTTCTCCAAAAGTCCCAAAACCATCATTTAATCCACTAAGGTATTCCCATATCTTTCTAAACCTAGTGGAAATAATTAAAATCTCATAAATAGAACATACCTTAAGTCAGGATGTTATAACATTCCCACCAATGCACTTTATGTCCCCATAAGTCATATAAAAGGATGAAGAAACAAAAATAGATGATTACACTACTATTTAATAAAATATTCCCTCTAACAATATTTTAAGAATCTAATGTATTCCTCTATAACACAGTGACCAATGGAATATACTTCCCATGAAGAATATTCTTTTGAGAACCAATGGTATCCAATGGATACTCCCCAACTAATACATCTAGCTCTACCTAAAATTACTCACAATTAAAAACATAGGATGGATCAAGATAATACTTATTAAGAAGAGATGTGTGGAAGATATCGTGAATACGTATCTAGTGATCCAGTGACACAAACTAATAATCTTCCTTCCCAATCCGCTCAGTGATCTCGAATGGTTTAACATATCTCAAAGCCAACTTCCCCTATTTCTTCAGCCAACTATGACCCAATCGATATGAAGTATTTACAAATACCTGATCGCCAATAGAAAACTACAAAAAAATGAAATCAATGATCCACCTAATATTATCCATATCTAAGTTGTGACCAATTGTTTATGTATATCTTGGATCCTTTTGGATGAATCCTCAATAATACATAGTCCCTTAATATCAGCCTCACCCACCTATGACCAATAAAGAGGTTACCTATATGGGTAACCATACAAAGACTTGAATGGATCCATTGTAAAAGATGACTAGAAATTGGTATTATAATAAATATCAACTAGTCATAGGTGTATATCATAAGATCCTATAAAATCTAAGACACATGTGTGTAGAATATCCTCCAGAATCTAAATAGCATGCTCTTTCTTGCCATCCGTAAATGGATGATGTGTTATACTCAACCAGACCTAAGTCCCCATCTCTGCTTAGAGACCTTTCCATAATCATGAAGTAATCCTCAGTTCCTTTTCAAATACAATAGAAGAGGGAACCCCATGTAACCTTATGGTATCTTAAACTTATAGCTTTCCTAGATCATTAACCATGGTGGAATCCCTAGTCAGAATAAATTAGAATATTTTTTAAGTTGATCAATCACAACCAAGGTTGTATTTTTCCTTTACAATTCTTGTAATGAACCAAATATAATATAAATGAATTATTAATTAATGTAGTTATAGAAAAAAACATGCACTAATTTTGTTATTTTGGAATGTTATATCCTTTTATATTTGAAAGACTTTTAAGAATCATAACCATTGATAATATATTCATAGAACAATGAACATATGAATAGTATATATAATAGGTTGTGATAAAGAAAAACTATTATAGACAAAATAACTGATAGCCTCAACCATTAGTATCGTATCTTATGAAGCACATTTATCAGTACTTCCAAGGGGGGTTGCGTAACTAGGATTTCCCTTTATCAATATCAAGCTATGATTCAAAAAATAAACCACAATAGGAACAATTTATGGGATAACTTAAAGATTATCTAGATCAATACCTGAACCATTTTTACCAAACCACCCCATGAAAATCCCACGATCGCACACCTTTCCCTTAGGAATTTTGATGGGGTAATAAAGTGTTATGTACCAAGACCCTAAAACTATGAATTTTTATATTTTGTTATATAATAATGGTTGTATTTATATTTTATGTTTACTATTAATTTTTAATGATTAGATAATTAGTTTGATAAAAAAAGATTTTGATACGATGAAATGTAAATAGTATTTTTTTGGGAAATGTAATGGTTTGATCCAGATGCTCTATTTTAATGAATTAAAGAATTTTTCAAATACATAATATTTTAATAAAAAATTATTATTAAAAAAATTATTAAATTTAAAATATTATATAATTTTACAAAGTCAAAAATAATTTTTATAACATTAGGAAAACTGTTATTATAAAAAATATAGCATTTTTCAATAAAGGTAGATTTTTTATTTAAAAGTGAAAATTCTCATTCATAGATATTTTTCTAGATAAAAGAGATATTATATTGGTTATCATCATGTCAAAATGATCCAATGTTGATTTTTTCATAATTTTTAGAGACAACCAATTTGTTTGGTTAAAATTAAATATGGTATAAATATATTGTATTTATTATGACATCATAATGATCCAAAAGTAATGTAATATATGAAATAAAATGTATCAAAAACCAAATATAAATTTAAATTTTAAAATATTTTATCTTTTATGTTATTTGAATGCTTTTATAAACCCTAAAACAATCCTCAGAAACCAATATTATATTTTAAGGTTTTAAAATAAATTCTTGAGGACAGCGATAATATTTTATTGAGATTTTTTTTAAAATTTTAAATAATTTAAACCTATTCACTTTTTTTGGAACCATTTTAAAAATCCATGGTATGTTATATGGTTTTGAATACATTATTTTACAGAGTCTAAAACCTATGTTTAGAAAATAATAACGAACTCTCCTTTATTTTCCAATATAAACCCACCCAAGATCCAATATATATTCACTAATAAACAATATATCTTGAAATTAATCTTCCATTTTTTCTATATATTCCTCCCAAGTTTCCCCCATCCTCTTTATAATATCCTCCCATTCTTTTGGATACTCCCTCTAAAGGTAATAGATCCTCTCCATCTACTCTTTATTCAAGTACTTTCTCTATATTATGCCTTTTAATTACCAATATTTCATGTTGGATTATATTCTTATGAATCCCTATTATTGTAAATATTATTTCTATGTGATTATAGAACCATTTAAATCTCATTAATACCTCCCATGAATATTTGAGTAACCCTATTATTCTTCCAAAATTATCCTACAATTTTCCATGCCAAACATTTATTTTATGAATTATCATACCCACTTCCACTAAAGTTTATTCAACTAGATGTACTAATAAATAATTTATTTTGGACTTCCATGTAAGTATCCCACACTCCTTAATAATTTCATTATATTTAATGAAATATAATCCTATGTTGAATGATCTAAGTGGCACACTTATGTGTGTACATGATTTGAAAGCGATATGTGGTCCCATAATTATATTACCCTATAATGCATTTGGTAATATCTTAATCTCTTGATATTCTATTTATAGTGAGTGGGAGGTTATCCTAATCACACTATGTTGTGTTTTCTTGGTTTTTATCATTGACTTGTGTTTATAATTCCATTTTTTATATTATTTCTAACTCATTTTATGTTCCACTAAAATTTCTATTGAAAAAAATATAATAATTTCTTCAACTTTTTAGTTTTTTATTCTTTTATTGGTATTTATATATCATACCATTATTATGAATGTCACTACTTTTTATTGTGCATATTTAAAAGAGAAATGGATTTTTAGAGCATGTTAAGGAAGATTTAATTAATGTGTTGTATGCATGTATCATGTAGATGTTATTTGTTTATAATATCACAAAGAAACTAGGGTTCATGATCTTTTTGGATCTTTTTATGTGTTTATTTATGTAATAAATCACGAAATAAAGTAAATTAGATATAAGTATTTTCATAGTTGGTTTAGAGAAATGTATAGTTATTTTGTGAACATGATTAGAAAACTTTTGAGAAAGCCTTATGGAAAAAATAAATATATGATCACATCCATAAATTTTGATAGAGTATAGAGTAATCAGTTTCCAAGAAAATACATACCTAAATATATAATAAAAGTGGATGTGGCTCTAACACAGATGTACCAATGGGTAATAACCCTAAAAATAGCATATTGATCTAGACTTGATCATAAACTATTTCAAAACAATTGTCCTTGATGAACACTTGGTTTTACACTCCTGAGGGATATACTTTGGTAAATTGAAAATCCCATTATGAACCATTTTTAAGGGAATATAAATTCCTCTAGGATTATATATTTGAAAATAGATAAGTGGTAACCTATATTGAACCATATAAATTCATAGGTTAAGGAATATATGTCATCTATGATTTATCACTTTAATATTCATTTTTTACCTTTTATGTGATTAATATTTTAAAAATATTGATCCCTAATTTTACCTACATTCTAGTCAATTACTGAAAATGGGAGGAATAAATTCAACAACCAATTTTATAGGCAATGTGATGACTGCTCAATTGAGTTTCCCAACATGATGGTAGAAATAATCAAAAACGTCAAGACTATACATTCTTAGTTGAATATAGTTTTTAACTGAAACATAAATCAGGAGGAACCACCAAAACCCATTAAGAAAGAGAAATATTCAATTAAGATCATATACTAAAAGGGCCTCTTACTTTTAGTAGATTATTAATCCCTTAATTATGGAATAGGTGATCATATTCCTTGAAAATATCTTCTACTTCCTTCAATGGTTTTAGAAAGGAATGTTTTTCGTATATGTTTTTTATATGAATGGATAATCTGATAAATGGTGGTTGTTTTCCAAAATTATGAATCCTAAGGAATATATTGGACTGATGGAGTGTAAGAAATTCCATTAAATGTTTTTTGATAATTATTTTCCTCATACTCCTTGATTCTAAATGTATAGGGTTTTCATTTCCCTTAAGAAAAATAATGAAAAAATTAATGGAGGTATGAGTAAAAATTCACAAGACTTTCATAATAAGCCTCTATATTTACCTTTACCCTTGAATTTAAATTTTATAACTTCTTCGGTGGACCAAATATGTGTCTATTTAATGCCTTAGAAATTGTATACTTCTATATAAATGAAGAAAATTTATGATGTGCCATAAAAATTGAAATAGATATTAGTGAATCTCAAGGGTATCATGGGGATTGGAAGCAGAAATTGAAGTTTAATTCAGGTGGTGTTATGGAGAAATATAAGGGTGGAAAGAAATTTAAAAATCCCACTTATCAAAGGTGTGGGAAGAAGTACCTCAGAAATTTCTTGAATGGGGGAATAAATTCATTAATTGGGGGGAACGATTGACATTAATCTTGTGATTGCTGATGGGAGAAACCCACCAATGTGATGGAATAAAGAAATTATCCATTAAACCCTGATACCATTTTCCATTATATTAACTATAATGAATAATTACACTATAATAATAAATTTATTAAGTTGTAGTTTTTCAATGACAACCGATGATAGAAACCTTTATATCCTGGAGAAAATGGGTACACCTATTCCATTACAATTATATAGGTGGATCCCAAAAATGAAGTGGTAATAGGTACTCTAATTATTCATTCAATAATAGTGAAGGTAAAATTTAATTCTAGTTCAATATATTCCTTAATATCTCACATGTTTAGTAACAAATTTCAAACACCACTACAAAGAATGGAAGTAAATTTATCAATGAAGAAAAAAAATAAAAAAATTATTGTATCCTAGGTATATAACTCCTCCCTTATCAAGATTTGTGGGATGAAATTCCCAATTAACCTTATGATAATTTATTAAGAATAATTCAATACTATTATAATCATGTATTATCTTTCTTTATATAGATCCAACATAAATTTTCGCGAGAAATAAATTAGCCTATGTATCGCAGATCACCTTCCAATTCTAGACAAGTGAAGGGATGAGGATGAATCTTCATTTTTATCATCATCTCAAACGTGGATATTGTTTCTTTATAGGAAATAATATCTAGATAAAATTAATGGTTTCAATGAAAATATAATCCTCTAATACATTTCTATTTTGATGGAATACATTGATGTGTTCCCAAAAGAATTACATAGTCTTCCACCTAGTAGTGATTTTGAATTTTCAATTAAGATTATACCAATATCATTGACAATATCCATGATTTTGAATAAAATGGTTGTTGTTGAACTCAAAAAGATAAAGAAGAAACTATTGGAGAATCTATATAAATGTTTTATATATCCAATTTCTTCATAATGGAGTGTATAGGTCCTCTTTGTTGATAATAAGAATGAGTAAATCCATCTCTATATTGATTATCATGAGATAAACAAGATCATTATAAAGAACAAGTATCCTATTACATGTATTAATGACTTATTTGATCATATATGTAGAGCCTATTATTTCTCTAATGTGGATCTATGGTTAGGATACTATCAAGTAAAGGTGGATAGGGAGGATATCCCCAAGGTTTCTCTTAACACAAGTTACATGCACTACAAGTTTATAATAATTCCATTTAGGCTCACTAATAATCTAGAAATTTTCATGGACTTGATGAATAGAGTTAATAGATATTACCTCAACAAATTCTTGGTAGTCTTTATTGATGATATTATCATTAAATCCAAAATAAAGGAGGTACATGAGGAGAATTTGAATAATGTACTGAATACCCAGTAGAAAGAAAATATGTATTCGATGAATAATAAATGTGAATTCTGTTTCAGGTTAGTAACATTCCCAGGGAGTGTTATCACAAAAAATGGATATATGTGGACCCTTCAAAAACATAGGTAATTAAAGGATGACCAATAACAACCTATATGATAAAACCTATTAGTTTACTTGGATTATCTTTGTACTATCAGCGATTTTTGAGAAAGATTATCATGATTTTCAATCCCCCTTACCAAGATAACTTGTAAAGGAGTCATTTTTTTATGGAATGATTAAAGTGAGTAATGTTTTAAAGAACATAACAAGACGATAATCACTACACCTATGCTCACATTACAAGAAATTGGGAAAGGATTTTGGATCTATATTGATGTATCCAAAAATTTTGTGGGTTGTGTACTCATGTAAGTTGACATAGTGATAGCTTATGCCTCTCTCCAAATAAAGATTCACCATAAGAGTTACCAAACTCGTGATTTTTAATTTTTTTGAAATCTTTACATTAATTATTTTGTGGCATTATTTATATAGGGAGATGTGTGATATATATATATATATATATATGTGTGTGTGTGTGTGTGTGTGAGTGTGAATCCTAAAATCCCCAAGTATATATTCACACAAAAGCATATTAATATGAACGAATGAATGTGGCTAGAGATAATAATGGATTATAATGGTTTAATCCATTACCATTATGGGAATTTGAAAAATGTGGCAGCTTCTCTAAGTAAAAAAGGATACTACAACTCTATCTATGATTATGATTGAAACAAAACAAATAATATTGTATATGAAAATGATGGATATGGGGATAATAAAAGGATATTCATCCTTCCATTATAAAATAAATGTCGAACCATACATTCTTGAGAGAATCAATGAGGATAAAAAAATGTTGAGTTACTAAAAAATAAGTTATTGAATATTTTTTATTTTAAATTTTTTGAGGATACTGTTATAAGGATTCGGACTTGGATATGTGTTACATTAAAACCATAAATAAAGAAGGAAATTTTAGATGATGAAAATAGATCTACCTTCTATATTCACCTTAGAAGCACCAAGATGTATAGAGATTTAAAGAAATATTTATGGTGGGATAACATGAATATAGATATTAAATAGATTGTATCTTGATGCATGGTGTGCCAGTAAGTCAAGGGTAAATGATAAAAGTTTAAGGGTATGATGAAAAAAATTCTGATTCCAGTATGGAAATGTTAAAACATATCCATGTATTTCATCATAGGACTCCTTAGGACATTTAAAGGCAATAATTCCATCTATGTGGTAGTCAATTGCCTTATAAATTTTACACTTTTAATTAATATAAATAAAAATTTATCTCTTGACCTACTCTCTAAGATACACATAAGGGAAGTGGAACGACTTAATGGATTTCCACTCTCCATTATATCTGATCAAGATCGATGGTTTGCCTTAACGTTTTGGAGAATCCTTCAGTAATTGTTTGATATAGAAATAAGATTCAATACATCTTGTACCCCTCATAAGTATGGTCATACTTGATGGAACATTAAAACACTTGAGGATATATTGAGATCATGTTCAATAGATTTCCAAGGATGTTGGGACCATCACGTTCCCCTATATGAGTTATCATGTAACAACACTTTCTATTATAGAATTTAAATGGAACCTTATGAGGCCCTATATGGGAATATGTTTCAAACTCTAACATGATTGGATTAATTTATAGAGCCAATGCTGATGGGACCTAATCTTATCCAAGAGATGACAGAGAAGGTCCAAACCATTTCACATCATTTAAAATCCAAAAAAACAATAGAAAATCTATGTAGAAAATAAATGATGAGACCCTAATTTTGAGGTTAGTGATAAATTATTCCTTGATATATGTCCATAGAAGAAATTCATGAGATTTGGGAGGAAGATAAATCTTAGTGCCAGAGACATTGTCCCCTTTGAGATCCTTGATCACATCAAAGTGGTGGCCAATTGACTAGAACTACCACTTAACCTATCTCAAGTACATGACATGTTTGATGTATACATTATAAGGAAGTACATACCAGACCCCTCACATGTAATGAGTCAAAAGGTGGTACTATTGGGGAATGATCTTTCATATGAGGTGGAGCTGGTGAAGATCTTAGATCATATAGAAAACATTCTACTAAATAAGAAAAATCACCTAGTAAATGTGTTATGGTGAAACCAAAAGTTTGATGAAGCAACATGGGAAATAGAAGAGGTGATGAAATAGATGCACCCTATTCTATTTTAGTGTATAAATGAAAATTTCAAGTGTGATGTTTTTGAAGGGGGAATAATGTAACGACCCGAACATTTATAAATGAAATTACCTTTTTGATGAATTAATATGTTATTGTGTAATGTATATAAAACACATGCACTAATTTGGTTAATTTGGAATGCTATATCCTTTTAGATTAAAAATAAAATTAATAATCATAACTTTTGATAATATAACCAATGAATAGTGATCATATGAATAATATATATAAAGGGTTATGATAAAGCCTAGTTTATATAGAAGAAAGAAGTGATGGCCTCGACTGGTAAGATAGTATCCTATGAAGAATTTTTATCATAACCCCCATGGGAGATAACATCAATAGTATTTCCCTTTGATTAATCCCAATTCTAAATTATGTGAATAAAGTATGATTGAAGCTATTTATGGTAGAATTTCAAGCTCATTGAGATCATGACCCAAACCATCTTCACTGAACCACCCCATAAAAAACTGAGGATCGCACACCTTGCCCTTAGAGATTTTTCTGGTGTAATAAAGGGATATATATCAAGACCCTAAAAGTATAAATTTTTATATTTATTTATAAAATAATGGATATATTTTTTAATTATTATACTTCATTAATAATCGATAATTATTTTTAAAAAATTGTATTTCAATACGATGAAATGAAAATTATATTATTCTTGGAAAATGTATAGTTTTGAACATAATGCTCTATTTTAATGAACTCAATAATTTTTTAAATAAATTATATTTTAATAAAAAAATATTTAATAATTTTTATAAAATATAAATTATACTATAATTTTATGAAGTCAAAAATAATTTTATAAGGGTCAAAAAACTGTTATTGTCAAAAAAAACTATATTTTTCAAAAAAAAATATAGATTATTTATATTAAAGTGTAACTTTTCTTAAATGAAGATTTTTTTCAGTGAAATAAATAATATTTATTGAAATAATCACTTCAAAATTAACCAATGGTGATGTTTTCATAATTTTCAGAGATAGATGATTGTTTTGGTCAAAATAAAATACGGTATATATATACAATGTGTATTATGACATCATAATGACCAAAAAGTGATGTAATGTCTTCCATAAAAGGTATATGTAACCAAATAAATATTTCGATTTTAAAATAATTTTTTTATTATGTTATTTGATTTGTTTTATAAACCCTTAATGAATCCTCAAAAATATATATTATATTTTATAGTTTTAAAATAAAATCATTATGAACATGACTCACTTACACATCACCAAGGGTAATATTTTAATGAGATTAGTTCTATAAATTTTAAAATAATAACAACAAATCCAAATTTTTTAAATAACATGGTAAAACCCATGGGATGGTTGTTGGTTTTGAATAATTTGTTGTATATAGTTCAAAACCTAAATTTTGAAAATTATAAAGAATTACCCTATCTTTTTCTATATAAAATCACCCAAAAACCCATTTCTATTCACATAAAAAGCTTTTATAATGGCATAACTCTTAACTTTACTCTTTGTATCCCCTATAAGGTTCCCCAAATCTCTCAATAAGATCCTCCCATGCTTTTGGAAACACCCTCTCAATGTAAGGGATCCTCTCTTTCTCCAATTTATTCAAGAACCTTCTTTTTCTTATGCATTTAAACTCCCAATTATTCATGTTGGGTTATGTTATTATAAAATATATATTAATTTATGATTTAAAAGTGATTAGATACCCCTTTCACTATAATTAATCTCTCTCATGAATCTTTGAGTAACCCTGTTATACTGCCAACATTATCCTGTGATTTTCCATGAAAAAAAATTTCTTTGTGAATACTCATCCCCATTTCCACTCAAGTATATTCACCTAGATGTAAATATAATTCATTAATTTTTTAATTACATATATTTATCCCACAATAATTAATCAAGGTATTAAATGTGATAAAATATGATCCTATGTTGAATGATCTAAGTGACAGACTTATAGATTTACGTGATATGAAAGTGGTGGGTCGGCCTGGAATTATATAGAACTTAAATGCATTGGGTAATGTTTTATTTCCGGATATTCCATATATGGTGTGTGGTAGGTTATCCTAATCATGTAATTTTATGTTTTATTGGGGGTTGGATTTTACTTAGGTTTATGATGCTATGTTTTATGTTGTTTTCACATTCCCGTGTTTTATTTATGTTATCATCATATATCATGCTTAAATGATAATATTTCTGATTCTCACCCCATTTATGTCCAATTTATATGACTATTGACTAACATGTAATACTTTCTTCATGTTATTTTGTGTTTATTATCTTATCAGACTTTATGGATCACCCTTTTTTATGAATATCCCTAGTTTATCCCATGTATTTTTGAAATAAAAATGGAATTTTTGATCATGTTAAGGATATTTTAATTAATATTGTTGTATATATGTATTAACATGATTATATTTTTATCTAATATATAAAGTAAACTTGGAATCATGATATTTTGGGATTGTTTTATATGTACCTTAATGTAATAAATCATGAAATATGGTGAATTAAATATATAGGTTGTCATAAGTCTATAGAAATACAACTATGAAGTACATGGATTTCTCATACCATTTCTATACCAACACTAGAAGATATTAAAGAAAACCATAAGGCTTTAAGTGCTATATTTTAATCATATGGTAGGTGTAAGAGTGATATAAATAGTCAGCAATGTCATGTTTTATACCTGACCACCAGGAACACTATCTCATGTCATAATACATATTATTTGGGCTAGGATTATTTTTCCATAAAGAACTACAAAAATCAAGAATAACTAATTTTTTTATTGAAAAATGGATAATGAACCAACCCCCTGAGTTAATAATTCAATCAGAGTGGAGAGACTATCCAATAATGGTCTCCCCACTATATAAGGATTACATGATTCATCTAAACTCACCATCCTATAATTTTTCTTATAGAATTTTATCAAGGAAAGAGGATAAAAACTAAACACTATTTAGAACCACAACTGAATCATCCTCATGCTCATCTAGATGCAACTGAGTGAAAGGCCCCATAAAGTTACACTTTCTCTTTAAGGTATCTTGTGTAGAAAGTTTTCTACTGAGTGAATCTACAATATCATTATTCTTTCCATGGGTATAGTTTATGTAAATGTCTAAATTCTAGAGGTATTTCTCCCATCTCATCTACATGAGGTTTATTTCATTATGAGATAAGATATAACATACAAACTTATGATTAGAATAGACTATTAACCACTCACTTAGAATATAGTGTCTCTGACACTTGTGAGAATGCATAACATAGGTGATTTCCAAGTCATTAGTATGATGATTATACTCATGAATATAAAGATGATGATAACCATATGACACAACATGATCATCCTATATAAGCATGGATCTCATACCATTACTAAAAGAATCACAACAAACCACATAGCCTGAATCAGGTTCTGAAAATAGAAGAATAGGATATGATGTCAAACAATATTTTAACTCTTCAAAAGAGTCTTGACACTTATCATCCAATGATAATTTCACATATCTCTTCGTAAGATCATTGAATGGTGCTACCAGGTTTGAGAAATCCTTTATAGACCATCAATAATACTCATAAAGTCCGAGGAAGATCTATATCTAATATAAATTCTATGGTTTTTTCTATGATAAGACAACCTTTACCTTTTTAGTATTAACTAAGAGAAAACATTCACAAAATAATATTTCCTAAGAACAACACCTCTCGAATCCATAAATAAAATTCTAGTAACTCTGCATTAAAGTGGTTCTTCATCATGATTTCCAAAACTAAATTCAAATGGTACGAAATTTCTTTGTCAATTATTAAATAGACCGAGATATCATCCACAAACACTAAAAAATTGAATCGAGATATTAGTGAAAAAACTAGTTCACAAAATCCATACAACTTTCATGAGAATTATTTAATCAAAATGGTATCATAGGATATTCATATTTGTCATACCATCTCTTGAAAGTTGTCTTTAGGATATCTGACTCCTCAACTCTGAGCTGATGATAATATCATCAACAATCTATTTTTGAAAAACAAAATCACCTTTAACAGATAAAAAAATCCACAAGGAGAAAAGGATGATTATTATTTATTATTACCTAACCCAGATTCTAATAATCAACACATATATTAATAGAATCATCAACCTTATTAAAAATAGAATAGGGGTCTTTCATGGTGAAACACTAGTACAAAAAATCTTTTATCAAACAGATCATCCAACTAAATATTAAGATTTCTGAAACATTGGGTTTTATACAATAAGTTGGTATATAAATTGGTTGCATACCCTAAACAAGATAAATTGAAAATATACCTCCTTATATAGAGGAAGGGAAAATAATTCAAATGGAAAAGCCTTAGGAAAATCATGAACAACCAAGGGATGGTAAACATGGGAACATAAATTATTTGTATCAACCACATCAGTGACAATATATTTTTAAACTATAGGAGAGAAGGTACTATAAGGATAGACCTCATATAAAACTCTTCTTGAAACACTCAAGATCCTCTATTTATAATAAATAATGAAACACACAGATGATAAAAATCAATCGTGGTATAACATAAAAATGATCCAGGTCATGAACTCAAAATTCCTCGACTAACTCAACATCAGCTATTTAAGGAAAACATGAAAGAAAAAAAAACCCATGCTCCTTCCTCTTTCCAATAGTCAATACCACTCTATAACATAGGACATGAGATCTTTTATATGTTTATAAAACCCATTAAATAGTAATATATAAAGTATGTTGAGACAAGAGTACCAAAAAATTCGATTTCTATAGAATATGCAACAAATATAATCCCACCACTCTAGATGGGCATGCATCAACTTCTATCGGTATCTCCTATAATGCATGAAACTACTTCACTCTGGAGGTTTGTAGCTGGAGTTTTACTGAATTTATAGATCCTTAATTCTCTATAGTGACCTTTGGATATGATGATCTGTAACTATATAGAGGCATAGAAAGATCCTGGTATAATCTCTATATATTAACTCGGCGACCAAATGTCGTACAAGTATTTAGATGTGTGGGAAAAAATCCTCAAGTATTCCCTACCTTACCAAAATATTAGCAAGTAATTGATATACTACTAGCCTCTACTAATGTATTATAAATAGCCTACTACTATGAGATACCTCCACCCCCTAATGTGGTTGTCATTCCACTTGCTCTTCATCCTAAGTGTGACATTAAAATTTCCATATTGTGGAAGGGAAACCCCAAACAAGCCTGAACTACCCTACAAATACATATCTATCATAATAGACTTGTCAACCATTTCTATATAGGTTTTGAGCATCAGTATATTCCCTTGTGATTGGATATCAGGTCACAATCCTTGCGTGAATTTATGATCCATCATCATATAATTCATCACCACCTCGAGTAAAAAATAAATTAATTCAGAAAAATAGTTTTTTTACTCCATCACTGAATGGTCTCCCTGATGAAATAATAGAAACTCCATATACTTATCCATCATCAAGGATTCAGTATTTAACAACTAATAAGAAATTTTATTTAAGCCTTACGACTTCAATCATACATGCAGATTCACCTGAACCATTGAGTCTTGAAACTTCTTTTTTGGACCCTTGAGCTTAAACATTGTGTATTTCACCTTAACACACTCAGGTGTCTCCTGGAATTCAAAGACCTGATCACTCTTTTCCATCCAGTCCTCTAATTCCTAAGGCTCAGTATTACCATTAAAATATGCTAGATTATAGTGTAGTAACTTTTTAACTCGATATTTATCTCTCTTAGCTCATATTTGTGCCTTTTAATCTTAGTTATGAATATGTAGGGCATTCTGATCCACAGCATAAACTTTATGTACTAAAACCTTGATGAGATTCTAATAAATTAGTGTATTTACTTGAGGAAACATCACCACTACACACACATAAGTAATCCCTACAAGATAGCTCATAGGAATTATTCTATAAGCCAAAAATAGAATGAAACTATCATATATCCAAACAATCTTAGTTTACACCAATATAACAGAAGATTAAACTGAGATCTTGATCAAAACCCAACATATGAGATACAAAACCCAATATCATGTAGTTAATTAAGACTCTTTATAATGAGATCTATCAAGGAAATAACTCTCAACATACCCCTAAAGTTATAAAAATCTCATCTCATATCTATAAAACATCCAAAGAAATGAACATTTGAGGATAAACTGGCTCTGATTCCAAATTTTCATGACCCGACTCAAAAACATCATCTGACTAATCTTTAAACCAGACCATGATAAGATTGAAAAGGAATTCCTGACCTCTATGGGCTGGAGACTAGCACCCATGCATCTAATGAAAACAATAGGGAATGATTTTCTCAACCTGAAACAACAAACCTTGAATACATGTAGATAATGATAACTATAAAGGAAATATGATATAGCAAAAAAATAGAATTAGGGATACCACCAAGATAACATACCAAAATCAATTTACATGTATATGAAAACAAACAAAATGCAACCAAAACTATTTAAAAAACCCTATGTGATATGTTGGAAGCATCAAACCATATTACCAACATCTACCCATTCCCATCTAACAAGAAATCATACTGCCACACTAAAACATTTCTCCCTTTACTTCTTCAAAAAATTAATGATCTAAACACCCCCAAGGGTGTGTTTAGGGAGTGAGTAAAACAATCCCAAGAGTATCCCACCAAATTTTTTACAGCAAGTCTCTGTCAAATAATCTTAATTTGCTCAATATATAAAAAACATGGCATGATAAAAAAATCAAATTTATACAAAATGAATGGTAAAACATTTACCATTTATATAGTTCTAAAATAGATTACATATAATGCAATACAAATCACATTTTCAAGTAAAAAATTTATCAAATAATTCATCATTTATCTATTTCAAACCAAATCCAAATAAGAAAATATCAATAGAGAAAACCCTTAAGGATAACATAGTTATAGGATAGATAGGTCTCTCAAACCTCAATAATAAATTCAATACTTAGTATACTATATAATTTGCCTAAAATTTAAGGGATAGGGAATAGAGGAACACCCCATGAATGAACCCACTGTAATTTTAAATAATCTTCTCTTAAATAAGAGGGCCTAGTGAATAGAGAAACACCCCATTTGTCTTCCCCTGGTAGAAACAAGGAAAACCCAATACTAGAACCTCCTCCTAGGTTCCTAAACTCCCATCTGTTTCATAAGTCATTAAATTTCGAAATTTCACATGTAATGTTATAAAACAATTTCCAAACTACCCGTTTCCACGTAAAAATCATGCCTTGAAAACCAATTTCACAAACCAATTCATAGTGATTGTAAATCATTGTTATTTTATGAAAACAAGGGAATAAATCTTTTATCAAAAACCATTTATATACACATATCAGTATTATCAAGTATCATTGCAATCATCTTTTATAAAACATGTTAGAAAAACCAAAGAATGTGTGTTTCTCAAAACATAGGCTAGAGATGGAATCACCTACATCACACATGGGTTCACATGAAAAAAAAATGGGATCCATGAACTGGAAGGAAATGGAACACATGGTAAAGTGATAGCATTCCCTAAAAATAAATTCTCACAACTTGAAATCAGGTTTCCATATTCACAAGTTTAGCTGAGAAGATAATAGATCACATACCTCATAGCACATGAAATTCACACCCAACCAAACTATAAATCAAAATCCTCAAGATAAATGGAGACAAAGGGAATAATACATTCTACAATGGTTCCTATAAAATGATCAAGGAAATCTAGTATCCTTCTATCTTATCCTGATATCATAGAATTGATGAACTAGAATAGATCATGCGAATAAGATCACCCAGAGTATAATAGATTCTAATGCTCCTCCCAAAAACTCCTAATTTAAAACACTTAACTATAATGAGAATGAATGGATTAATGTAGGTGGAAACCAAGTCAAACACACATTAAAAGACCCCACTTATGGATCCTCTATGTTTACATAAATAATAATAATGAATTTCATAAATGGTCATCCAAATAGGTTATTTGAATTTTTCTAAACTAGGTGATGACACGAATTGGTGGAGGTTCACCACGCCCATGATGGCCTTAGTACCATCTTGCAAAGGGGCCCAACACACCCTACCCCTAATTCCTAGTTCATTTTGGTATTTCCATGGCCTACATGATGAAATGGTGGGGCTTTATGGTTGCAGTGCATTGGGGGACCACCAACTGGACATGCCTATCACCACACCCTGATCTGGGTGTGGTGGCTCATCTATTTTACACAGGATCAGTATGGTCCCACAAAAGCCTCTACCATGAAAATTTTTATACCCATGGTGCCCAAAAAGTACCAAAAACCTCATTTTAATCCACTAATCCATTCATAATGCTTCTGAACACCATAGGGAAACATAAAAATCACAAAAATAGAACATACTTTGAGATATAATTTTATAGGTTGTTTTGGTATTTTGGATTCATATTGGAATTCATGGGTTTGGGACATCCTTATAGGGTTTTTCACAAGTTTTATATTGTTTTAGGGGCTTCTATAGGCTTTGGGTGATGTTTGGGAGAGTTTATATTCATGTAAAATGGAAAATTATGCTATTTATGGAACATCACGTTATAGTTTAAGTTTTTTCACCATGGGGTGGTGAAGGGGGGTGTATCATATTATAGCATAAGGTGATACACTATAATCCTTACTCTTAAGGTATTTATCACATTAACACCAAAGGATTAAACTTTGAAATCTTAATAAGGGATGAGAATTATGTTGAACCTATGTGGAGGCTTGCATCATGGCACTCAGAAACACTACAATGTGTGATTGAGGATTTCCTAGTTCTTATCATGAGTTGGACAACGTAGTTTGAGATTAATATTCATGATACAATGTGTTAACCATGGGAAATTATGATTTTAACCTCTATATTACATCATAATGAACCTCCTTTATGAAGAAAAATGAGAAGTATTATTTAAAAAAATAAAAGTCCCTCTTCCGCATATCTTGGTTGCTCAACTAACATCCCACATCCAACTTTTACTTGTTGTTTCCCCCTCTCCCTCCACTTTATTTAAGATCCCATAAGAACATATCTTATTGTATTGATGTACCCTATGAAGGAGGAGGTTCCTCTAGGAATGTATAAGGTAATCTCTTAGTTTCTTATTACTTTTTCCCCAATTAATCATTATTTTAGTGTAACCCTTTTTACGGCTTATTTTATGTATTTCTCAGTTTTTGGAGAATGGGACCTCATCAAGTCATGATATTATAAAAGTTATATTTTTTAATCTTATGTAATTAGTTACTTTAATATATAATTATAAATTTTCTATGTGAATTTTTCTTGTATCCGTGAAATTTGGGGACTATGTTTAAGAATTTTTCATGTTGTACAAGTACATTTTGAAATGTGTATTATTTTATGAAAGAACCTTATATAAGTAGATTGGTATAATTGTGGATGAGTTTTTCGTTTTATATTCAATGAGTGATTATTCTTCCAAGGGGAGTGTCCTTGAATTGTGTGTGTTAGAGCTTATAAGGTTCTTATCCTATGTGATAAATTTTTAAAGGAAATTGAAGAGTCTTGGTATATTAATTTAAGGCTTTCTAAGCTATTGGAATCTTGATTCAAGTTTAGGGTGATAATAATGTCTTGGAACTAGAACAATATTGATCCTAGAAATGTATTATGGGATTAAATCCCACGATCAGGGTAATTTTTCAATGAGGAGGATTTTATGTTGAAGAAATAGAGTCATTCTAAGGTATGGACCTTCAAAAATATCCTTTCTTGGTTGGTTGGGTTTGGAGGTGGTTAGTCCTTGTGTTAGAAAGTACATTGGTGGGGTCAATTTTATATTTTGAACACTACCATGGAAATTTATGATGTGAGTCTTGATAAATATAGAATAATTTTTTATCCATGGGTAGTACAAACATAGTTTAAGGTTGTGAAATCCTTGGAATGTATTGTTCTTGTGTAAGAAGTGGTCTTGACTTGGAAAATCTACAAAGTATGATGCCTAAAGATGAGAGAAGTGAAGTGAGGGATAGTTTATGTAATCCCTATACAGGCCTGATGTATGGTCAAGAATTTAAAGGATATAATACATCATTTGAAAAACCTTAGTACTATATGTTGGGAACTAGTGGTGTGATAAGTGTTAGTGTGTGTCCCTTAAGTCCCCATGGGGTGGTGTATATCCTAAATTGGGGCATAGTGAGTTGGAATTATCAAGTGTGACTGGTGATCCAATATATTATATGGGTATAGGTATATATGACCAAGAATTCATGCATAGATGTTTGGTTATTTCCTGAGGGATTCATGATCATCATGGGATCTACCTTAAGGAGGTTTGTTTCATCTCATCCAGAATGTTGAATCTCTTATTTCTTTTAATGGGATCTGCTTTATATTCAAAAATATCTAGCTAGGGGAACTTCCCTAAGCTTGTGTGGTCCATCCCATCTATCATTTTATTATTTTTATTACCCTTCATTATTCATTAACTATTTAATTATATTTATCCATGTGACCTAATATCAGAGGGTGTGTTTTGTCTCATGTGGGAGGATGGATCTATTATCCTATCCTCATGAGTCACTTACTATTTTGATTAGTGAGTAAATGATACTCCCTTGGGTACAATCCCTAATGGGGTGGATTTGATTATGTGAGATATTAGATATGTTATTACATCCTTGAATCACTTACTATGATGCATGAAATGTGTTCAACCACATGTGTGTTAAGTTCTCAATACAGGGTTATCCCATCCTTTAATATTGATCCAAATTGGTATGGTTAAGTGTTAATATTACCTGGTTATCACATTATACCCTAGAATAATTTCAAGTGTATCTTTTATATTTTTCCTATACATCTATACACTATATATTTTTTCATATAGGAGGAACCACATTTATTTTTTTCATACAAAGTGATAAATTCACACCCTATATAGCCATCCTAGTATACATCTAGATCTCATGTTTCACTTTGAAGTCATAAGTTATACCATGGATCTAGATAAAATTATAGTATATTAATTGATACTCTATATTGTTTAGGGACTCGTGTTTGTTGATATATCCCCACCAGTTTTTATTATCCTTTTTCTTTTGTTCTATACGAGAATGTCTAAAATGGGAATTTCTTTTTGAGTTATGTATATATGTGGGAAAGGTTCATTTTATTATGCTATATTGATATTTATATAATTTTTTTCGTTGTAAATATGATATGATTCCATTCACTAAATTTGATGTTTTCATTAATTCAATTATTTATATGTTATTTTGTGTTATGGGGCTGAGAGTTTACTATCACCATGTTTTTTTAACTCTCGATGCTAGTTAACATTCACTAGAAAATTAGGAGGAACACATGAGTTCATGTGTATCCCTAGTTCTACTTTCTATTCTAGTTCTTTGGTAGGACTATTACCAAATGGTATCATAGAATTGGTTTAGTAATCTTAATATTTGGGATATTGTAATTAGATCTAGGAAGTGTTAAGGATTCATATGTATATTTATTTTGTGCATCATGAAAGCCTACATGGTGGAACCCCAAATCATTGAGAATATGGGAATATTATTATTATTGTATGTTGTTTTGATTGAGGTATTTACAAAAATATGATGTTATGGGATGAGATTTTTTTATTATTTTATGCTAGATTAGGGTGGAAATCTTTTGGGAGTACATGGATCCTGATAGGCATGTTGAGATACATGGACATGTTCATGACTGCTGGACAATATGAAATGGTTTTCAAATAGGATTTTTTTTTGAAAATGGAATTTAGTAAAATTCAAAGAACTATTTTGAAAAATATTATTTTGGATAATTAGAAAATCAAAAAAACTTATTCACCGTCTTTACTAATAATTTATTTTTGGTGCATTAATTAACTAAAATCAAAACTATCATTATTGTGTTGTTGTTTATTTATTTTATGGTGCATTAATGCTCATAATGGATAAAAATTTTGTATTAGGTTGGTTTGGGTAGTGGATTACTTGATTAAAATTGGTATAAATAGTGTGATAGATTTAGAGAACCATATAGGTTGAGTTTTCAAGTAGTATCTATTTATGTTAGTCATATGGATCTCCATAGAGTGAGTACGGAGTGGTTTTGGGTTTATCTGGTGGATATTCTACTTGATAGTTAGGTTTTGGTTGGTTTTTTACCCTCAAGTGGGTTAATGTATTTTGTCTCAATTGAATAGTGCTTTGAATCGCCAAGAATTATCATCATGATCGAGTAATGTTAAACAAAGTTCTCTATGTTGATTAGGAAATACATTTGGTATGTTATAAGTAGAATCATTTTTTAGTGTTACACAATAAATGTTTTGGCCTTTACAGGTGGGTAAGGTATGGTGGTTGGCCTCTAGTTTTGGACCATAATCCATAGTGTCCTTAGAGTGATAGAGGCATGTCATAATAGCTTAACATATTGAATTCCATGCGAATCATGGTGATATTGTGATGTGGATGACATGACATGTTAAGATGATCATATTTTGAGTGTCATGGATGTTTGTATTTAAGGGTTTAAGGAACCTTTAGGTCATGTATAAGTCATTTATATGAGACTTTTAGTTGAGTATCTTGGTGTTAGTGAGTGTTGTTTAGTAGGAAATTTCTATGAGAACATTTAATGTTGTCAAGGAATGTTTCTGATGTGTACTTACCTTATGAAACTTCCTAGGAGTTGGAGTGAGGTAAAAATTTAGAGAAATTAGTGGTGTGATCAATGTGAGATGGATGGTGCTTTAATCCTTGGTTTTTCATGGTAATATTTTCAACTACTTAGAGGATTCTAGGATTACTATTATGGTTGGTGAAGAAATTACAAGGTGTAGAAGATTGGTTTTATATTAGAATGACTACCTCAATTGATGTTTGTAAAAAGTTACATCTCAGCTAGAGTGAGATGGGACATGGGCAGTGCTTACAAAGTTCTCTAAATGAGAAATGTGGTATTGAACCAATTGTTCTTATAAAGTAAGTGATGGTGTATGGGGATAGTCTAGATTAGTTTTGATTGGTTACTTGTCTAACGGATGATGAGTAAATGGGTTGGGCTGCATAGATATTGTCACTGAAAACCAAGGCATAATAGGATCAAGCGGGGACTTTTTGGGATGGATTAAATTAAAAGGACCCAGAAAAAGGATTCGTATGAAGATATTGATAGGTTATAATGATTTGGTATCATGTTTTGTGGTTCTTCTAGAATTTCAGTATCTATTAGAGATGACATAATATCCCCTAGCCTGATACTCCCTCATGTGACAAAGTCAAGGTTGGTTCTGTGTCCTCAAATTGGCCTCCCCATAAGCCAATGGTTTCTAACTAGCAGTAAGGGTATAAAGAATATAGTGGGGGATACTATACCCTCTGTAATAGAGTATCAATACAACATAAAATAATAATGTATTAGTGGATATAATGGAAACCAATATAATCAAAAACCATGCATCCATAGAAGAATGAAAAAATAGCTCAATAATAATAGAATCATGTGATGACAAGGTGAATGTAACTAAAAGATTTGTTTTAATTCAGAAAAATAGAGGCCTAAACATACTCAAATAAAGACCCCAAAATTATGGTCCTAAACCCCATGTCATTCCCTTCTCATAGATCTATCCCATTAGGAATGTAATAATCAAAAACAAGGTCCCTTTCCCTTGTCCAAACCTGTATCCATGAAATATTTCCATGTATCAATTGGTGGCCCATCTAGGGTGTGGGTACAACTTAGTGGGTTGACACCACCGTGTCTAAAAAATCCAATATAAGATATATAGTGCAAGAAATAAAGTGATAAAAAGGTATTAATTTAATCTATTAATACTTTACATGATAAAAATTCACTAACCCTCGAGCTCCGAGTTAACACCCAGGGTCAGCCCCGACCTGCTTTGGCACCATGATGAAATATCTATGAGAATATCATGGAACTATTCCAACCATTAACATATCCCTCTTAGGGTATATCCATATGTAATTACAGGAGATTCAATTAGAGACCTATAAGAATTATAGTCGAACCAGGTAGATCCCAATAAGCATTACAGCATCTAGGCGGAGCCCTGCAAGAATTACTGCATCCTGGAAGAGCCCTATAAGCATTTCACCATCTTTGAAGATCCCTATAATCATTAAAAAATCATGTCCAATCCCAATAAGAATTAAAACATCTCACAATTCATTACTATATATTTCGTTCAATTAACCAAATTACCATTGATCATGTTAAACCCCATGGTTATTAGGATACCTAACAACCAATTCTTAATTTGTGTGATCTCATATCAATTAAGTACATCAATATTATTAGATATGAAAATTAATAACATTGAGATATTAACTCCTCACCTAACATATCATAGAGTACAAAGCTCAAACTAACCAAGGTCCAGAAAAGTTCAAATGTTGGAGAACCTATTAAAGGTCTATATGTCTCGGACTCAATACTATAAGACCCATGGTATCAAGTGGGAGGTCTATACAGGTGTAACACAATAGGAATAGATTAATTTATTATTTAGGTCTCTCATATGATGTGTCATCATGATTTAATGTATTGAACATACTATAATTGTTCAAATAGACAAACGATGTATTTTCTAGACCACCCAAATCAAACGAAGAAGACAAAAAAACTTTCATAATCCTAGATAACACTTGTCTTCTTTTCCCCTATATAATATGATGAAAAACAATTAACAATATTTCCTTTAGGAAAAACCAAATAATGAGAAGAAGAAGTAGAAGAAGAGAAACTGTAAGCCTTACCATCATATCATGAGGGTCCCTGAAATATTCCCCAATTTAGAAATGGGTGTAAATAATCATGATGTATGTACCTCTCATAGTTCATTACTCTGCATGTAGTGTTACTCCACATATCAATTTTTAAAACATAGAGTCCTTACATCAGATCATGAGGGTACCTGAAATCTCATCTTCCAGCTGGTCTCCCTAGCCTACATCATAAACAAATGTTAAATAATATTGTTTCCATACTAAACAATGTAATCCTCACTAGTTCCTAGCATAAAACACAATCCTAACTCTTAAAAAAAGCTCAGATGCCACTCTTTCACAACTATCCCCCAATGGGAACCCCTCCTGGGCCTATAGTGAAGAAAAGAGTGACCCCCCGAGTCCAACCGCTAATAAGCCCCTGGTTGGGAACTATAACTTAGTGTATAAAACATGTAAATTGTGAGGTTCACTCTTATATAACCCTATAATTCATAAATAAAAATACCAAAAAACATCATATATAAATAAATTAATATCTATAATAATCCCACAATACATGTAAGATGTCAAAAAAACCTCAATATAAAAAATACAAATAATTTGCTAAGCAATAACTCCATAGCCACTTCCAAGATATAACAACCCTTCTCTTTATTTCACATTAATACATGATTTATTACATAAAAATACACTTAATACAATCCATAATATCAAGAAGTATTCTATTTTTCGGATTTAGGTGCATTACATAACAACTTGAAATTGGAAATACAACATCTTTATTGAAAACTTTGTTAACATCCTAATAGTATTCCAATGTACTTAAAACTACATGGGATAGCCTGAGGATATACATAAGAAAGGGGTGAGATATAAATCCTGATAAGGAAATAAACATGGAATAACATGAATAAAGTAATACAAGTTAGACAATAAGAATAACAATGGGACATAAAAGGGGTGATAGTCATAAACATGAACAATGAGGCATGATATAGAATGATAACAAAAAGAAAACATGGAAAATGCGGAAATAATTCTAGGCATACCCACCACTATATAATTTCATGAGACAAAACATTACCTAATGCATTAGAGCACTATATAATTCTAGGCATACCCACCACTTTAATTTCATTTCCATGCTTAAGTGTTTCACATAGATCATAAAATATTGAATCATTTATCATCACATTTTATTCAACAATAATTGATTTTGGAATAAATACATGAATTTTCCTAATCAATAAGTATAAGTGAAAAAACGTGAACACCCTTGATAGGAAATGGGTATGGGTATTCACTACACAATTTTTTGGCATGGAAAATCATGGCGGAATTCCGATAGCATAATGACACCACTTAAAAATTCATAAAATCTATTAATGTGACAGAAAGGGGTATCTCTGAAATTATAAATAAAATTTAATGTAATAGGGACGTGGAAAAACATATCCCAATAATGGGAATCATAAATAGAATGCATAATATAATGATAAAACTTTATTAAAGAGGAAAAATAAAAGAACCCTTACTTTAGTGTGTGGCTCCAAATTCTTGGGAGGAGTTTCTTGAGATATTGGGGTCACCTTGGTAGGACTCTATAGATGGTAGGGAAGATTAAGAACCTTATACAAAGATTTTGAGTGAAGATAAATGGGAGATCGGGTGGTTTTATATTGGAAAAGAGTGGTAAATTATTTATCATTTCTCAAACATAGGGTTTGGACTCTATATAATAAAATGACAAAAACCAAAAAAATTCCCATGATTTTTCCCATGTTTTCTAAAAAATAGGAGTGTTTTCGTAATTTTATAAGTCCAAGGGCCGAACTTATTAAAAATATTAGCCATAGTGATGTGAAGTTGAGTCACACACTTAAAGAAATGATTTTAAAACCTTAACATATACTAATGGTTTTGGAGGATTTATAAGGGAATTATTAAATTAATCAAATTAACATAAAATCACATTATTTTAAATGGAAAACATATATTTGATCATGGATACACTTTTTACTATTTATTATATCACTTTTTTCATTATGATGTCATGATATACACTATATATTTATATGGTATTTAATTTTTACATGCAAATTTGACAATCTCGAAAAAGTATGAAAAATTCACCATTGGAAAATTTTGAAATTATGAATCCAAAAATAATATTCATTTTATCTAAATAATTTTATAAATATGTGCATTTTCATTTTCAAAATAAGAATCAACATTTATTGGAAAATACTAGGTTTTTTATAATAATAATTTCTGAACCCTTGTAAAAATTATATTTGAATTCAGAAGAACTTATATGATAATTCATATTCAATAAAAGTTATTTGATAATAATATTTTATTAAAATATTATTTATCTAAAATATCCATTAATTCATGAAAATAAATGCCTTAACTGAATCTGGAAATTACTTAAACATATAATTTGGGTTTTATTTTATGAAAAATCAAAATTGTTTATAAAGTAATAATAAGAATTAAATATAACCATTATTTGATTGAAAATAGAATATTATTGTTCTTATTATTAATTTATTGATACTTATCCCTTTAATACACTAGTAAACTCCCTAAGGGTAAGGTGCGCGACTGTGACACTTTCATGGGTTGGTTCAGCGAACATGGTTTGGGTCATGATCTTGATGAGCTTTAACTTCTCCCATAAACTGTTTATCTCATGCTTAATTTGTTGGATTTCATCTTGGGTTTAGTCAAGGTAAAATCCTAGTGATGTTATCTCCCTTTTAAACTCTGATAAATGGGATTCATAGGGTATGATCCTACTATTTTAGGTCATATCTTCCTTTGTTTGTGTCAATTAGATTTGTTAAAACCTTATATTTATACTAATCATGTGATCGTTGTTCAATGACTATATTATCAATGGTAAATATTATTAATGGTATTTTAAATATCATATAATAAAAACATGTAAGTTAATTTGTTTTATATAATCACAGTACATAATAATTCATTAAATTAAATTAAAAAGGTAATTTTATTTATAAAGTTTCTGGTCATTACAATCTTCCCCCTTTAGAAATTTCACCTTCAAAATTTTCATTTCCCACACTAAAATAGTTGAGTGTAACTCTGTTTCATCGCCTCCTCTGGTTCCCATGTCACTTCTTCAAACTTTTTGTTTCTCTAAAAGTCTTTGATAAGGTTCATTGTCTTATTTCATTGTACTTTGTCTCAATGATCTAAGATTTTTACTGGATACTCTTCATAGGAATGATCATTATCCAATGGAACAAACTTTGGATTAAGTAAATGTGAGGGGTATGGTATGCACTTCTTCAAGAGGGATACGTAGAATACATTATGTACTTGAGATAGGTTATTTGGGAGTTCTAGTCGATAGGCCACCGCTCCAATGTGATCAAGGATCTCAAAAGGGTCAATGTATCTTGGAATAAGCTTTCCCTTCTTCCTAAATATCATCACTTTATCAGATGAAGGTATGTGGAGAAATACCATGTATCCAACATCAAACTATATGTATCATAAATGGTTTTTATCATAGATCTTATGTCTACTCTGAGGATCCTTGATGTTCTTCCGAATGGTTTTAACCTTTTCTTCAATTTCCTTGACCATTTCAGGACCAATAAGTTTTTGTTCCCCAACTTTATCCCAGCTTGAAGGTGTTTTATACCTCTTCCCACAAAGGTTATCATAAGGATCCATTTGTATTCTTTGGTGGAAACTATTATTTTATGATAACTCATCCATAGGAAAATGTTGATCTCAACCTTCTTTGAAGTCAATAAAGCATTCTCTCAACATTTCCTTGAATGTCTGGATAGTTCACTCATATTGGTCATCAGTTTGAGGGTGATAATTCATGCTGAAGTTCAACTCAGTATTTATAGTGTGTTGCAGACTCTTCTAGAACATGTAGGTAAATCAGGGGTCTCTATTTAATACAATTTATAGTATTGTTACATGCAACCTTTCCACTTCTCTAATGTATATCCATGCAATTTTATCGAGTGAGAAATCCTCTCAAATTACAATAAAGTAAGAAGTCTTCATAAGATGATCCAAAACAACCCATAGATAATTATTTTATATTGATATCTTTTTAAGACTAGTTATAAATTCCATGGTGATTTTTCCCCATTATCATATAGGTATGGGTGATGGTTGCACCATCCCCTTGTATTTTTTCCTTCCTACCTTCACTTGCTGACATACAAGACATATTGATGTATATTCTACCATATCCTTCTTCATATTTTATCACTAATAGTTCTCTTGTAGATATTGATACATATTTGTGCTTCTAAGATGGATATATAAGGTAGAACTATTTTCATCATCCAACAACTCCTTATTTAAATAAGGATTTGATGGTACACATAGTCATGACCCAAATCCTACAACTCCTTCTTCATTAATATTGAACACAAAGGATTTTACATTTCTTATAGTTTCCAATTTATTCTGAATTCCCATGTCATCTCTTTGAGATTACTTTATCTTTTCCAACATAGATGGTTGATCAATAATTTGTAAAAGGATTGATGATGTTTCTTCCTTTATGATTCCCATGTTCATCCTCTTTAAGTATTAGAATATGAGATCCCACTCAATTATCATCAATAATAGATTTGATGGATCCTTTATATTTATAGAATCTGTCATATTTAGGTCCACTAGGCTAGATACCCTAAGAGGGGGGTGAATCAGGGTATGAAAAATTAAAATAACTGCCCCTTTTGATCTTGTTTTGTTGTTAGAAAAAAACCCGCTTTTATCTCTCTCTCCTTCCCATTGCAGATGAATGAATCTTAAAGAAAGCACAGGACACAAAAAAATTTACTTGGTTCACCCTCACTAGGCTACATCCAAGGAGAATACATCGGCGATGGTCTAATGTACCCAATCCACTATAAGTTTATTTCTATTTACAAGTTCGGAGGGGACTCACTGTTCCTCCTGGTTTACAACCACTCACAATATGAAAGCTCACTTCTCTCTCAATTGAAGTGTGATCACTGCTTCTTCAGAAAATCCACTCATATTTTATAGACCTATAGGTATCTTCATTGTATCTAATGAAATCTACATCCTTAACTGTTGATAGATGCTCTATTGACGTCCAGCTTTCACCCACAGATGAATCTCTCTTTGCACCGGGTGTACCGGGAAACCCCAAATCTTTCCTGCAACCCTTATTGTGTTTTTTGCACGACATTAATGCCTTGTGCGCAAGATTATAATTTTTTCATGAAACACCCTTTACACAAAACTTTAATATTTTATGCAACTCAAAGCTTACGCACAACATTCTTAGCTTGTGTGCAACTCAAAATCTTTTGCGCAACTCCCTTTGCATGAACGTTTTTACACTATATAGTGCTCGTATTTTCTCTAAGTATTGAGCTCTTATAGTGTGAGGGGGTCACCTCTTATTTATAGACCTAATTGACCCCAACATTCAAAAACCCTTAAGCATCATGCAAGATCCTGATGTTTAACACAAAACCCCATTTTATGTCTCCTTTGGCACGTAAGTCTCTTTCGCGCTAACATCTTCTTTCGTACCCTTCTTGAATATTTCGCATGCTTCCTTTGCCATTTTTTGATGTTTGTACCATGAATCATGCCTAGTGCACAAAACCCCCTTTGACGTCACCTTAGGTGCACAAGTTTCTTTCATGCAATCTCCTCTTTCGTGCTAATGTTCAAATCTTTCGTGCACCTCATGCCTTTTCTGTTTTTTGACCTTGTGCTCCCAAAACCCCCCTTGTTCGCAAGATTCCAAACCACCATAGATTATCCATGCAACATCCTTTTCCAAAGACATGTCTCCGCATTTTCCGATTTTGAGGCCCAAAAATTTGACAAACACTGTAAAATGGCGCCACCTTAGATTTTTCTTTTTGTATTGTCTTCAGATCGTACATTCCTTTTTCATCATTCTTTGTCAACATTAGTTGTCAAAAATATCTATGGAGTTTGAGAAATCAGCATGTAAACCCCCTTTGTCAATAAAATTAATATTGTGGTCTGCTCTGTCAACATAGAGGTCCGCTTTGTGAACAAACACAATTACCTCAAAAATGCATCAATGATGCCTTGAGGGATTTTTTTCCAACAATATCCCCCTTTGGGTTTGTTGAAAACTATTCTCATAACAATATTTTGTAATTTGATACCTCATTAATGCTCCTTCCATCCGCTAGCACCATTTGCCTCTTATGATTCTGATAGCATTCAAGGATTCACTTAACATGTACTCTAAGCTCACATGAGAAATGCTCACCATGAGAAACAAGAGTAAATGAAAAGATAAACGATGAATCACTTCATTTCTAACACCAATTTTTGATTCCACATTGATACAAATTGCTAAGTAGATACCAATTGTGGATCGCTAGAAACCTTCTCATACTATTCCAACATCACTCTTCTTATTTTATCATGATCCTCAGATACCTTAATATCTAATCTTTAATTGATCACTTCTAGCATCATCATATTTAAAAAAAACTCTCCCCTAATCTCATTTCTCTCCCCCTATCTCGTTGCTCCACCAATCAACTATTCCTCAGGTCTTTGACAAAGAGATTTTCTCCCTTCCTTAGCAACAGTTTCTCCCCTTGAGGAGTCACTATTTCTCCCCCTTTGTCAACGAACCCATAGGGAACTCCTTTGTAACCTGAGACATTGGAAAGAATACATATTAGCACGGTAGAGAAAAACACACCATACCTCGAGGAGCGGGGGGGGTGGGTTCCCCCATCCATACTTGTTCAAGTGTGGGGAGTCGACTAAACTCCCAGAGCCAGTCGATGCCTCTCAAAAGCTTCCATGGGTAAGGTCTTTGTCAGAATGTCTGCAACCTGTAGTTCTGTAGGCACATACTCCAACTTCACAATTCTCTGCTCAACCTTCTCCTTGATAAAATGATACTTTATCCCAATGTGATTTGTCCTTGAGTGATGGACAGGATTTTTGTTGAGATTGATAGCACTTAAGTTATCGCACTAGATTCCAATCAGATATTTCACTTCAATACCCATATCATCAAGCTGCTGCTTCATCCACAATAATTGTGTTCAAGATTGAGTGGCAGAAATATACTCAGCTTCTGTGGTACTCAATAAAATGCAATATTCCTTCTTGATAATCCAAGAAACACACAATCCGCCAAGATAGAAAGCACCTCCTGACATTGATTTCCTATCATCCACTGAACCACCCCAATCTTCATCGGTATATACTAGTAATTCTGACTGCAATTTGTCAGTATATATCAAGACAAAATCCAATGTGCCCTTTATATACCAAAGTATTCTTTTCACTGCAAGCATGTGAATTTCCTAGGGATTACTCCAATATCTCGCTGCTTGGAATGTAGTGAATACAATGTCAGAACTTATCACAGTCACGTATAGAAAACTTCCAATGATTTTCCTATATTCTATGATATTAACTGCCTTGCCATCCTCATCTTTCGACAGTTTCATCTGAGGAGGAACCAGAGTCTTCATATCCTTGTAATTTTCCATTACACATCTTCTCAAAACATTCTTGGAATATTTGGATTGAGAAATTAAAGTTCCATTCCATCCTTGTGTCACCTGTAGACCAAGAAAAAACGTTAGTTCTCCAATCATTGACATTTTGATCTCACTTTTCATGAATTCGGAGAACTTTATACACTGAGCTTCATCTAATCTGCCAAATATTATGTCGTAAACCTAAACCAGGACCATCATCCTTTGATTAATATTGTTTTTGAAATAGAGATTGTAATCAACTCCCCCACGCTAGAAACCAAGCTTCTTCAAGTACTGATCAAGCCATGAGTACCATACTCTTGGTGCATGTTTCATCTCATACAATGCCTTCATCAGTCTGCCAACCTTATTCTTATCCACGTGAATGAGAAAACCATTTGGTTTCTCAATATAAACTTCTTCCTTTAGAACCCCATTCAAAAATTCATATTTGACGTCCATCTAGAAAACTTTGAAATTTGGTTGCTCTACAATGGCTAGGAATAATCTGATTGTCTCTAGTCTTGAAACTGGTGAAAATGTCTCATTAACATCTATTCCTTCTATCCTCCTCCAAATCAAATTTTTATTCAAAACAGGAAAAAAAACAACCCGGGTGACCCAGGGCTAGGGAGGTCTGAAATAGTGCAAACCAAGGGAATACCCTCTAAGTAAGTTAATTCACTCTAGTTTCAAACTATTGATAGGGAGATGGTAAGTGGAGATGGAGGTCTGAACCGCCAAGGAAGCCAAATGATCCACTGCCTTATTACCCTCGCCCCAAGTGTGAGACACCTCGATATTGGGACTAAGAAGAGATCTTCATTTTCTAACAATGTAAGCAATAGTCCATGGGGGAAACCTGATTCCAAGCATGGCATCGTGGAGAATCCTGGAATCTATCTCTGCCCTGGTTAGATCCAACTTCTCCTACTTACAGAGGGAAAGCCCCGTGAGCATGGCCATAGCCTCGGCCAAGAGAGACGTGCCCTTTCCAAAGAAGGACGTGAATGCCATAACCCCCCTGGGGCCATGGACTATGCCCCCTCCTTTAATCACCCCCATAGTACAGGACCCGTCAGTATTCAGCTTCAATCCAGAATAAGGGGGTTTCCAGCTTACCCAGTTTCCTTGTTGGGCGACCCGAGTAGGAGAAGCCAAGGAGCTACTTGCCTATTGCCGATTGAGAGAGGGTACCCCCGGCCAGTACTTTATGAGCGGAGCCAGATCAATCAGCAGGAAGAGAGTCTGCGCAATGACGGACCTGACCGAAGGAGCGAGGCCCTCGAACCTTGCGTGGTTCCTGGCTTGCCACAAGCTCCAACAACCTGCACTGAAAATCACCGAACGAACCATCCTACCCTTCTCAGATACTATAACGCCTTGGAACCAGCTTTCCACAAACGTTATGTCATTCTGCTCAAGAGTGGAGAGCGGAAAGGAGCCACCGAAGCAAGACCACACCACCTGAGCCCAATCGCCTTCAAAAAATAGGTGTTTCATGCTCTCTTCCCGCTTGAAGTGGCAGTAAGAACACCTCAACGCCAAGAAAATACCCATCTTATTCACATTCTTGTCCATCACTAACACAGCGTTCCTAATGCGCCAGGTTAGAAAGTTGAACTTCTATCTGTGAGTATCCTTTTTATACTAGTCATGCTTTGTTCTGAATCATTGTGACATCTTCATTCATCTTGTTGTGATAGACCCATTTAGTCACGATGACATTCTTATTTGCTGGCCTCAAAACAATATCCCAGGTCCGATTCTTCTCAATAGAATCAATCTCTTCATTCATGGCCTGAACCCAGTTTCCATCTTCAGCTACATCATCAAAGCATTTAGGCTCTACCTGTGATAAGAAAGATGACTGTTGTAGTGACTTCATTCTTCTTTTCTGAACTAGAGATGATTGATCACCAATGATATTTTTTCTGTCAATTTCAGCTCGACTCCTTGACTTCTATGTAGATACAAATTTTTCTACTTCATACTCATCATCAGTATATTGTAATTAATTAGCATCACCCACTTCTTTTCCTCCTGAATTACTTTCCTCCTCATTGCTTTCATCTGAAAATTGTCCACTGTGCTTTTGAATACTCTCTTCATTCTCTACTATAGTGACATCATTGCTCTCAACTACTTTTCCCAGCCTTTTGTTAAAGCATTTGTATGCTTTTCTTTTTCCCGAGTAGCCAAGGAATATCCCCGCATCTCCATGCGACTCAAATTTCCTTTTTTTCTCCTTATTGAGGATAAATAACTTACATCCAAATATTCGAAAGTATTTCATTGTTTTCTTCTTTCCATACCACATCCCATATGGAGTCTTTCCTTCCTTCTAACACAACAGAGCCCTGTTAGAAATGTAGACTGATGTCAATACTGCCTCCTTCCAAAATTTCTCTAGTAGGTCTTTTTCTATGAGCATCATTTTGGCCATGTTGTTGATGATCTCATTTCTTCTTTCAACCACTCCATTTGGTTGGGGAGTTCTCACTGAAGAAACTCGATGCCTTATCTCGTGTTTCTCAAGATAGACTTCCACCTGACTGTTTTTGAATTATGTACCATTACTATACAAAACTTTAGAATTTTCTATCCAAGAATCCTTTTGCACTCTCTCCGATACTTTTTTAAGTAGTTGAACACATCAGAATTATGGGAAACAACAAATACACGTGCCATTCTTCTATAGTCATCAATAAAAAAGAATGTTGTACCTCTTTCCTTCAATTTCTATTGGTGTGATAGGCCCACAAACATCATCATGTACTAATTCGAGCACTCTTGTTGACTTCTTTTCCTTGTCATTATACGTCTTTCTGATGATCTTCCCTTGTTGGCATGAATCGCACATGTGAGTTCAATCATGTGATAGCTTAGGGCGGTCTCTTGTTGTATCACACTTTACCATCTCTTCCAGGGATGGTTGTCATAGATGACCAAGTTGTTTATGCCCCATCTTTTTTTCTTCTTCTTTGGATAGAAAGCACATATATTCTTCTCCACTTACCAGGTAGATATTCCCCTTTTTTCTGTTTCCCTGTAGAACAACTGCCCCGTCTCTTCCTTTGAAGATACACATCTTCTTAGTAAACCTTATAGAATGTCCTAAGTCACATAGCTGACTCACACTAAGAAAATTGTGATTGGGGCCTTCTACTACTAAGACATCAACACGTCTCATCTCTTTTCCCCCAAACTTGTCCTTTCCTGAGCCAAAAATCTTCAGGCCTTCATCGTTTCCAAACATGAAAACTCCTTCTTTGTCATCTTTTATGCCTAGAACAAGATCCTTATTACCTGTCTTGTGAGATGTGCAACCATTTTCAAGGATCCACACACCAGAGCGATCTGATGTTTAAGGGAAATTTCTGCCACCACTTCCTTCTCATCCTTTTTCTTCTTGTTCCATATTTTTACCTTCACACTCAACATGGATTGAGACTTTTTATCTTTCTCAGAGTATGATAGACTAGCTTCATCAAGCAAAGATTCAAATATTTTTGCATTTTTAACTCACCTGTTGGTTCATTGATCTGCTGCTTGGAAACATTTTGATTCTCCTTTGTCACATTCCTCTGTATGGTCGAAGTACAATACCTATCCATGTTCCCAAATCCTACGCACCAAAAATAGTGTCCTTCAAAATATTTTCTACAGAACCATTCTCTGTTTGGATGCCACCTCTATTCTTGTACCCTTCAATATCTCTTGTCTATGGAACACACATACTATGAAGGTCCCATATTTCTAAAAAATAACACCTCATATATGGAACATTCCTTCATGTCACTTCAGCACTGCTAGTTTCCCCTTCAGATCTCTGAATATTCGTAATCTTCTTTTTCCCCAAATCAACCTTCAATCTTGGAATGAGTGCTTGCGGTCTGAATTCAATTTTCATATATTTTTTTAGATCAAGCCCCCCATCGGCCTTAGCATCTAAACATAATTGATTCCTCCTTTCTGCTGAAACACTATTCTCCATTTTCAGATTCTCAGTTTTCTGAGTGATCTTATTTCCTGTTGTACCAGTAGGAGTCAAGAGTTTTTCTTGATCCTTAAATTGTTTTCGCAAACCGACAACTTCTCCTTCAAGTTCTTCAATATGATTGATTTGATATTTCCCTGTGTTATTTAAGCTATTGATCTCCCTTTTCTATTCTTCAATATTTATTTTATACTCACTAACTGATTCTGAGTCCTCTGAAGTTGATGACTTGAGTTTCTCAATTTCTTCCATCAACTCAGACTTCCCTTCTTCATGCTGCTACATATAGAGTTTGGAGTTGCAAAAAAATTTGTTGGATTTATTTGTTTCAGCTCTCCAAACATCTATCTCATCAAGAGAAGCATCTAAATCAGATTTCATATCAACTCTTCCCTCAACTTATTCTTCTTCTTCATCAGCTTCAGTTTCATTATTCTTCTGAGAACTATCGACAACTACAACCATAGCATTTTCTCCATGATCTCTGTAGTTATCAATCTCTTCAACCTCCTAAAACTTAGACTCTTCTGAACTGTCATATTATTTTGAAATAAGGTTCTTCTTATTAAATAAATTTCTCTTGAACTATATCTTTCCTTTCCCATAGGCTGGAGACTTCTTCTTGGGAATTTCGATTTCATCGACATGATCATCCTCTTGGAACATTTTATGGAACCTTGTTGTAAGATATCCAACATTTCCACATCAAAAACAGTCAATTGGAATCTTCCCTTTAAACATTCATTTTCATCTTTGAAGGTTTGAGGAGAAGAATGACATCACCTCATCTGTCTCTTCTTCTTCCTGAGAATCTTCAATGGTGAGGTACTTTATGGCCTTGAATGCCACCTCTTTGGATCTCTCTTTTTCTACAACATCATTATCATCATTTATCATTTCATATGCAACAAGGGTGTCGTACAGGTTATCGAATTTCATCTCTTTTAGGTCTTTATCTTCCAAAACTAAAACTATCAGATTGAACTGAGGTAGAAGTTTCCTGAAGATGTGTTTTACAATCTTTATGTATTCAATAACTTCTCCAAGACCTCGTATGTCTTCCACTACAACAATTACCCTATCAAAGAATACATCAACAGAATCATTCGGGTTCATTCTCAGATATTTATACTTGTTCCACAACACTTAGAGCTTTGCCTCTCTGACCTTTGTATCTCCTTTATATATATTCAATAGCTTTTCCCACATGGCATGTGACATTTTTAATGAAATCAATTTCGTATAAAAAACATTTGATAGGGATCCCCCTAAATAATTAATTCCCTTGGCATAAGAATCCAATTATCTATGCTCTACTTCAGATAATGCAACACTATTAATATCAGATGTTATACCATGAATTTCTACTTTGAAAACATCCATTCCCAAATATTAAAAGTGGTGTTGCATCTAATTCTTCCATTGCTGAAAATTGTTCTCATCGAAGATCGTAATACCTTTATGATTGGTGACCTACATTTGATATAGAACCACTAATATTAACCTTTACCTATGATACCAATTTTTTGGTCCACTAGGCTAGATACCCTGAGAGAGGGGTGAATCAGTGTATGAAAAATTAAAATAACTTCCCCTTTTGATCTAGTTTTGTTGTTAGACAAAACCCTCTTTTCCATCTTTCATTCCCATTACAGATGAATGAATCTTAAAGAAAGAACGGGACACGGTAATTTTTACTTGGTTCACCCTCACTGGGCTGTGTCCAAGGATCATACCCCAGTGATGTTCCAATTTAACCAATCCACTATAAGCACACTACTGTTTACAAGTTCAGAGCGGACTAACGGTCCCTCCAGGTTTACAACCACTCACAATATGAAAGCTCATTGCTCTCTCAACTGAAGTGTGCTCACTGATTCTTTAGAAGATCCACTCATAGTTTATATACCTTTTGGTCACTTCATTATCTCTAATGAAATCTGCATTCTTAACTGTTGATAGATGCTCTATTGACGTCCAGCTTTCACCCACAGATGAATCTCTCTTTACACCAGGTGTACCGGGAAACCCCAAATCTTCCACACAACCTTTATTGTGTCTTGAGTGAAACTGTAATGCCTTGAACGCAAGATTCCACATTTTCACAAAACACCCTTTTTGCGCAACTTCAATCTTTCGCACAACTCAAATCTTATGTGCAACTTTCTAAGCTTGCACGTAACTCAAAATCTTCCACACAACTCCCTTTGCACAAAATTCTTACATGATCTGGTGCCTAGATTTTCTCTAAGTATCGAGCTCTTATAGTGTGAGGGGGTCACCTATTATTTATATACCTCATTGACCCCTACGCGCAAAAACCCCGACGTGTCACACAAGATCCTGACGTGTCATGAAAAACCCCATTTTATGTCTCCTTTGGCGCGTTAGTCTCTTTTGCGCCAACCTATTCTTTCGTACCCTTCTTGAAACTTTCACACACTTTCTTCCTTTTCCATTTTTTGATGTTCGGACCACGAATCATGCCTAGCATGCAAGACCCCATTTGATTTTTCCTTAGCCACACAAGTTTCTTTCATGCAATATCCTCTTTAATGCTAATGTTCAAATCTTTCGTGCAACCTCCTCTTTTGTGCTAATTCTCCAATATTTCATGCACCTCATGCACCTCATGACTTTTCCACCTTAGATATGTTATTTTTGTAATGCATCCAGATCGTCCATTCCTTTTTCATCATTCTTTGTCAACATAGGTTTTCAAAAATATCTATGGAGTTCGATAAATCACCATGTAAACCCCCTTTGTCAAAAAAATTAACATTGTGGTCTGCTCTGTCAACATGGAGGTCTGCTCTGTCAACAAACACAATTACCTAAAAAATCCATCAATGATACCTTGAGGGATTTTTTCCCAATATCCATATTATTCAATTTCCTGGGATGGTAGTTTTTTGAGAATTTGTAGTACTTGATCTTATCTAACCATTTTCATTGGCCCATATTCATCTCTTTTTGTGTGAATATATGCTTAAGGATTTTTTGATTTGTATATATTTCACAATTTTCACCAAATAGAATGTCTCTATATTTTCAAAGAGAGGATCACTATAGCCAACTTTAGATATTGTGTTGGGTAGTTCTATCCATTAACTTTAAACTTCCTTGAATCATAGGTTATTACTTTTTCATTCTTTATTAACACACATCCCAAGACCTTCTTCGAAGCATAGCTGAATACCCCGAATATTTATCAACTTTTGGGTATTATGAGTAAAAGTGTAGTCATGAGACTCTTTTTCAACGCATTTAAGATCTATTTACATTAATCATTAAAATAAAATTTTAATCCCTTTCAAGTTATCTTGGTTATAGTGTTCAACAATTGTGATATGTTTCACACAAATCGACAATAGTACCCATCTAATTCATGGAAACTACAAATATCTATCACAGATGTTGGCCTCATCCATCCTTTAATTGATTATTTTTTAGAAGGTTACATAGATATCCCATTTATTGTGACTTTATACCCTAATAAGGAGACTTCATTCAACCAAAAATTACATTTTTTGTAATTTTCAAAAATCTTCCCCTTTTACAAGGTCTTTAGCACAGTGCTTAGATGCTCTTCATGCTCTTCCTTTGTTTCAGAGAATTTTAGAATATAATATATAAATACTACCAAATATTTGTCAAGTTAATCTCTAAGGATTATATTAATCAATTCCATGAATATTTATATATCATTAGCGAGTCTAAAAGGCATTTAAAATGCCCTAAAATTCTAAAGTAAGAACATTGTATTCCATAGCGTGTTTGACACACAACACCAAGAGCATAAGATAATATAATATCCTAAGAATTAAAAATATCATTAATTTTTAAATTAAATACAATATATTATATATATTTCAATTCACACAATACTGAGTTAGCTTACATTACACGCAACAAATACTTTCTTGGATATCTTTCATTACACGCAAGACTGAGTTTTACCGAGTAAGAATATATTATGAAAATATTATTATTTAATATAATAAGATATAACATAGAATTTAAATTATAATTTGTGAATAGGATTAAATAATTTCAGGAAATATATGTTTTACACAAATATAATATGAATTCATAGGTTAACAATTAATTATAAATGAATATAAAACCCAATTGAATATAAAGGAAAAGTTTATATAATCACAAAGGTGTTTTATCCTAATAAATGAAATTTATTACTATTACTAAATGATATTAATAAAATATATATTTTATATATTCAATAAAATATTATTTACATTAATCCAATATATTTAATGGGCATAAAATAAGAAGAAACCAAATTTTATGCATTAAAAGCAATATTTTTCTAAATGCAATTTTATCACCTTTTAATGGAGAACCTATTTTAAATCCTATTTTGGGAATTATTATAAATTTTATATGTCAAAATAAAATTAATTTTTGAAATATAAACATAAAAATTATCTTAGGGTTACTTTTCGGTATTTTTCGGTGAGGTTTTATATTTTTATGAATAGTGAAAATACTGAATTTTAATTCAAAACTGCTTTTTAGTCTAATTTATTTAGAATATTAAATTATATTTTAAATTTGTTTTAAAGTAAGATTTTATAAATTATATATAAACTAATCCTATTAAGGTAATTGGAATCAATTTCTAATTGAATTTGGATATAAACACATCTCAAACTTTTAGAAACTTTTACATTATAAACCTGCTTTGTCATCCCATCTACGAGATTAAATTTATATTCATTTCTGCCACTTATATGAATGAAATTTGAAAAAATAGATTAAATATTTTGAATAATAGTAATTTATAATTTATAATAAGTTCAAATTGTTTTTTATCAAAAAAAATCAGTGAAAGTAATTAAAATTAATTAGAGTGATTGAGAGAAAAATTAGCATAAAACGGACTAAACCTTAAACTTAATGGCCAAAATGACATTTAAACTTTTCCAAAATACATTTTTTATTAATATTAAAACCCTATACTCACTTTTATATAATATTTAACATTATTTGAGCCACTTGAAATGGTAAAAATGTGGGTGGAATTCCCTTTTCAAATATTTACAAGAATGTCACTCCTCCCTCGCTATAAAAAGGCAATCACCTCTCCCACTTATTTATACCTCTAAATCCCTTTTTATTGACCAAAATATGGTAAAATAAGCTAAATATTTCCCTAAACTAATCTTATTATCCTCCCTTTGTGAAAAAATCCAACCAAGGAAGTCTTTTTGTATAAAACAAAAGCAGTTACCTAAATAAGAGGTAATGTTCTTCAATAATCACTTTTGTTTTATTTCTTTCTCCACTCCTTAAATTATATTTATTACATGATTATATAATAAAATAATTATACTCAATATACTGAGATTTTTTATGTTATGTTTTTTACTTCTATCTATACACACTTCCTTTAAATGGTTAACAAATTTATCGTTCGTGTACGGTGAACTACCGCCTCGTGAAACGGTGTCATTCATTTTTACTTTACCACCTCTCATGGTTGGTCATCATGAAGGAAATAATGATTTTATATGATATTTATGATTTATTTATGCTTATTTAATCTCTATATAATACATACATTCATGCTTTCCATTTTGTGGGAATACGATATGATTATTTGTGAATAGTGGACTACTGCCTCCTCAAAGCAATGTGATTCATTCACGCGATACATGGAATGTATAAATGATGGTTTTAATAGAAATACATAAAATATATGAAATAAATATGATAATTTAATTTTAACATACATATATATCATTAAATTTTAATTCTTTTAATATGGAAAGGAAATGGAAGTAGGGTTCATGCATATGCACAGCCTACCATCTCCATGAACAGTGCATTTCATTTCCTATCTCCAAATATTATGGATTATTATAAATACATATATAATAAATATATATGATATTTAAATCATTTTTAACATTATTTATATGATTTAATCATGATCTAATTAATAGTAACAACAAATAACAAGTCAAAACATACTCAAAAAACTATGCAATTAACACCCAAAATAGTTAAAATACTGAAAGTTTTTTCAAAAATGGGTAATAATATATTTTAAGAAGTTAATATATGATATTATAAATATTATTATGGTTATTGTAGAAGTTATTAAAATGGTTTAATCAATTATATAGGAGGTTAAGGGGTATTCACATGAAAATGAAATTCAAGGAAATAAATTTTCATCTTTCTTTTTACATCTATGAGATAAATATCATATTCACCACTTAGATATTTTTTTGTTTTATATACTAACCATTTTCATATATTATATCATGAATTGTTTTATATTCATGGAATTTTTAGTTTCAATTTTACTTATTTATTCTAAGTGTATTTGAGTTAAAAGTCACCAAGTGGTAGAGAATTTCATAACCTGGTTCATTTTTATTGGGTTATATTACTTCTTCATTATCATTAATATTATAAGATTATGTATGTAATAAATTTTTACTATACATTTTTGTATTTACAAGTGTTTTATATGGATTTAAATTTTTCACACATAATCTATTAATTGATTGATTCTCACAACAACGTTATGGTATTTTCAAGGGTTTACTTCACAATCACATTTTTTTCGGGATTGTTTACACTTGAATTTACATAAGAGAAACTTATTGGATATTTGTTTAATAAATACTTTTATTTTATACTCCTCAGGTTATTCATGACCTTTTCCAAGTAATAGTACCATTTTTCCCCACTCTTTTTTATTCAAAATATTTTAGAAAATGTTTTTAAGAAAACCCAACTTCATTTCTCTCTTTAGTCTGAGAACCTGTTATCTTATAAAAAAAAATTTCTAAAAAGGTTCTCAAAAATGTTTTTAACCATTCCAAAATTATTTATTAAATAAATTTTTACCCCTTTATTCTTTTACAAATTTTTTCAAAGTAACCTTCTTTCCTCTTTTTGAATAAGGTATTTTTCTAACCTTTTACCTTACAAAAGGAATGTTCTTTTTACCTTTTATAGCATGTAAAGAATTAATGAACATAATTTCTTAGTGTCTTAAATTGTATGTTTAAATGGTTATTTTTTAAATAAAATTTTTTCAAAAAGTGATTCTCAAAGAAAATTATTTTAAAAAAAATCAAAATGAAAAGGATATTTTTCCACAAGAATGTTTTTAGAAGATCTTTTTATAGTATTTTTATTCATCAATGATGAGAACCCTTTATTTTACTCTACTTAGGATATGTTTTATTAATACAATTGTTATTATTCCTCTGTATAGTTCATGATTCATTTAACTAAAGATAGTTTTGGCATTCACTACCTTGATTCCTTTGTTAGTTCTCATTAAATATTCAATTTACAATGATCATTGAACATTGAATTTCCCCTTATTATCCATATCATTTATCATGGATATGTTAATTACCTAAACTATATATCATTTTTACATACAGTTTTTTCTTTGAAAGTAATTTGTTTTACTGGGGAAATATTGATAAATCCATATCTTTTACTCAATACATATATTTGGTAAGGAATATATTTTTTAAAAATCAATTATTCGATATATGATAAAAGCTTTGGACTTGAAATACACGGGTTGGGGACCATTTAATTTAATATTATCAATGCATCTATGGTCTCATGAAATTAAATTAATTAGAAAAAAAAAATCTTCAATATTATTTCCAAGTAGAATAGATGGATTTTACCAACAAATTTAAACTGTCTTGTGAAATTGTTTTCCAATAGTATGTTAATACATCTTATCAAAGGTCTTGATGGTAAAGGTATCATGTTCTTAAGAAACATTAAGTCTAATAATTAATAATTTATGCTATTTTTATTTTGTTATTATTATCCATGGGATTTTTTCTTTGACATTATCTATAGATGCATCTCACTCTTAGTTTATTGATTAAATGGCATGTGTGTCATTTACTTACCTTTACATATTGATTATGAATTATCTAGTTATTTAAATGGAATCTGTTTTTAGTTATTTACCTTGAAATATTTTTTACACACTTAATTCATAGTTTATTTATTACATGAAATGTGTCTTTAGTTATTACCTTTCCATATTGATTGTTCTCATTGATTCATTATTTCTTCCACTATACATGACCCTTACCAAGCATTTTAACTCACCCTTATTTTTTTCCTTTAACCAAGATTCAATGAAGTGTACTAGAAAATATATGGGAGGACACTCTAGATAGAATAAAGTTATTATCCCTAAAATAAAAAAACATATGTTGTAATTTGTATATTCATTTATAAAAAAAACAATCATTTATCTATCTAGTTTACCAAGACTTTTAAATAGTTTGGTCTTTTGGGATGTGATTTACTTGCATATTATGTTAATGTAAAGGTAGAATGACACCAACACTAGTATTTCTAGGGTTAGGTCTCTACAATTGGTATTAGATAAGTTTTAGTAGAAACCTTGGGAACTAGATTTAAGAAAACATAAATTAGAGAACATAACCTGAAGGCATAATTTGAAGATAAGTGTATAAGAACATCCTAGAATTTTGGTAAGGTGTAGATTATATGGGTATTCCTATAAATAAATCTTTGTTTGGATACTATAAGTGGAAATGGTTCTACCATAGATGTACCTAGGGGTAACAACTTCGAAAAGGTGTGTCAGGCCTGACTCGAGCATAACCGGGTATACTAAAATGGGCCTTAATGCACACTTGGTTTGACACTCTTCAGAGATACTCTAAAGATAATTCAAATTTTATTTAAAAACCATTAATAATTATTTGAATATATAATAAAAAAAATGTCTTAGTTTAAACCTTAGACTATGGAAGGGCCAATGTTGAAATAAAGAGGATGAAGTGTTCATGTATTGAAGTTAAATTAAAAATCACGGTTAAAAGGATATTTAGTGATTAACCTTATTTCAAGTATGTCCATAATATTTATTTTTAAAATTATATTAATATGGTTTTATAAAAGTACAACCTACAAGTTGGGTGATAACCCATCAAGCCCAAAAATTCCACAGGACTTGAACCCTTGACCGAGGGAAGATAAGGGTTTAATGTTATCCACTGACCTATGCAATGTCCTAGTTAAAGTTTCATTATTTTTAGTTAAAAACATTTTAGAATAAAAGTTAATAATAGACCAGTAGTGTTATATTTAAGGTTTAGAGATTAATATATTAACCTTATT
The DNA here is from genome assembly GCA_963277665.1 of Viscum album. Classification (NCBI taxonomy): domain Eukaryota; kingdom Viridiplantae; phylum Streptophyta; class Magnoliopsida; order Santalales; family Viscaceae; genus Viscum; species Viscum album. The sequence continues at coordinate 1,230,982,562 of OY728158.1, forward strand.
ATCTTTGGAGAATAGTTAGAGAAAAATGTAAATACTTCTCTCTTTTACGGGCCTTACGACCCATTAAAATTATATTTTAGTGATTTAGGAGTCAATATTAATTTCTGGATATCAATTTCATGGAGTAAGGGATGAATTGTAATTTTATCAAGGTATATCAAAAAGATGAAATTTTTCTTATGAAATTGAAACTATCAAGTAATTATATTTCCTTACATTCTTGGTCAATAAAATAATTCCTCACAATTATGAAAATGATTAAAAAAATGTTGTCCTAATAGCTTAATTTTTGTTGAGCCGTTAGTCTTTTAAATTATAAAGGATTTATAGATTTGATTCCCTTAGCATTCCACAAATAATTCACATGTTTTTTATTGATGGCCTCAATCACTCCCTATAAATATTTATGCTTTTTCTCTGTGTACATATCTCCACTAGCCACTAATGTTTTCCTAATTAGATACCAAGTTATATGTTAGTAGATGTGACCTTTGTACTTCCCATTATTTCTTTTCTAGATGATTTTTTTCAAAATATTATCACAAATTGGGATTTAAAAATAGGAAATATCAAAAAAATTATTTCCAAGGTTGAGTTTAAATTTTGAAGGCACAATTTAATTAAGGTGGGGAGAATGTAACACCCCCAAATTCTAAAGTAATAACATTATATTTGATAGCATGTATAACACGAAATACAAAGAATGTAAGGGAATATAATATCATAAGACTTTTAATTTATATTTAAAAAAATAATCTATGATATAGCCTTCAATGCTTGCAATAATGAGTTATCTTGTGTTGTATGCAATAAAGACTTTCTTCAATATCTTGTGTTACATGCAAGACCGAGTTTTACCAAGAAACAATATATTATTCAAATATTAATATTTAGTATGATAAGATATAACCTAGATATTAAATTTTTTATTTTTAATCCGATTAAATAACTTATGGAAGTATATGGTTTACACAAATATAAGATGAATTCATAGGTTAACAATTAATTAGAAATTAATATAAAAACAAATTGAATATAAAGAAAATGTTTTTATGCTCACAAAGGTGTTTTTTACTAAAAAAATAAATTAATTACTAATAGTGAAATATAATAATGAAATATATATTTTATATATTCAATTAAATATTTTTCTCATTCATCTAATAGATTGGATAGTCATAAAATAATAAAATCCGTAATTATACGCATAAAAAGAAATATTTTTCTAAGGTAAATTTTACTTTCTTTTAATGGAGAAGATATTTTAAATATATTTTTTGATAAATTTATAAATTTTACATTTAAAAGTAATATTAATTTTTTAAATAGGTAAAAATTATCTTAGGCTGAATCTTTGGTACTTTTCTATGAGGTATTATATTTTGATAAGTAGTGTAAAATACTGAATTTTAATTCATAACTTCTTTTTTTTATAATTTATTTATAATGTAAAATTATATTTTAAATTTATTTTAAAATTAAATTATATATATTATACATGAATTAATCTAATAAAGATCATTGGAATCAATTTCTCAACAAAATTGGATATAAACGCATCTCAAAATTATGAAAATTTTTCTTTTAAAAACCCACTTTGTCATCTCATCTCTGGGATTAAATTTAAATTAATTTATGAAACTTATATGATTAGAATTTGGAAACATGATTTCCATATTTAGAATCATAATAATTTATATTGACAAATAATTTCAACTTACTTTTTTACAAAAAAATTTAGTGAATGTAATTAAAATTAATTATAGTGATTAAGAGAAAAATTATCTTAAAAAGTGACTAAACATTAAACATAAGGGAAAAAATGTCCTAGAAACTTGTCCAAAAATCCATTAGATAATTATATTTTGACCCTATACTCACTAGGATAAAATTTGAAAAATTATTGGTGTAGGTTCCCATTGTAGTGAAAGCATGTGATGTGTAGTTCCCAATATTGATTTTTCTCATGTTCAATGATCAATCTGAGATCTAAATAATGATAAATGATGTGTACAATGAAATTCAATCAAAGAAGACAGACAACATGAATCATCTTGGAAATAGAGATAGAGGATCGTCATATATTATTTATAATTAATTTAATTAAATAATATTTACCTTGATGGAATTCTTTCTTTGTTTACGGATCTGGTATCAGATCTACGATGCACCATCGTTGAATTGTAGGAATCAAGTATATATTACCTCTAACAGTGACCCATGCTTGTCCCATGAATCTCAATATATTGCTGAAATAATCTAAAGGTACTAGAATGGAAAATCTTTTTTCATGTGTCATCTGGATTTTATCACAACAAGAATTACTTCCAAATCATTCTCTTTGATCTGGTGGAGGAAGATTTCCCTCCATTCATTGGATCGATATTGGAGAAAATATATCTCGATGGATTCATAGAATTATCCAATTCCATTATGCATAACCCAAAAAAATGAATTGTTCTCCTGAGAAAATAAAATAACTGGGTTTATATATCACTACAGTTAAAAGAAAATAATTTCATATGTTCTTTTATTTATTTATTTAATCTTATAAAAAACCCCATGTCAAATAATAATATTATTATTATTGTTTCACTACATGATCTTAACTTTTGAATTAAAATTAAACATTATTTATACAAATAATATTCAATATTTATTATTTTCTCACTGAACCTAAAATCTTGGTCTGTCATTCCTCCATAATATTTATCAAATCTTGAATAATGTCTATTTATTAATTAAAAAATATCATTGAAATATTCACTAATAAATAAATAAATATTATATTTACTAAATAGAACATAAATATTTATATGTGATGAAGCATACATGAATAATTATTAAACCACATGTGGGGATAATTTTTATTGAAATTGTCAAATAATAAATAATAATATATTATTTAAATAAGATTCTGGATACACATTGTGTGTGACCCTCTAGGTCTCTTTCTTATTGGCACTAGAAGAAGCAGCCAAAAGTCCAATGTTAGCATCTATCAACACGTCAAGGCACCCATAGAGAAGGAATTAAATTTCACCATGACAAGTTACCTCATATGGAGGCTTACTTTTTAATATACTCCCTTTATCTCATATTTATAATCAAATAGGTTACATGTTGGTTCCATCAACCAAAGCACTCGGTGTCTCTTACTTTGATTTACCAGAAAATGAACTTTCATATCAAACACCATAAACACATGTTTATTTAGGCTATATCATTTCAAAAGAAGGTCCTGAGATATAAACTTCTATTGAAACAGAATGGAAAAATCCTTTCTCACATTATTCATTAATGAATTATTAATCCTGACACACCCAACATATCCTACCTCACCATGAACATATTTCATCATATATTTCATCAATACATCAAAGTATGTGACTCATAATATTCATTAATAATAATCATGATGTCTATGGATCAATACACATGTCTGTAGATAATAATATCTAGTGACACATAGAATTGTGGATTTCTTACTGGCAGGTCTCGTTCTCATAACATCGTACTAGATATTACCAAGGGTGTACACCATGAGAAGGTTTCTCAAAGTCCTTTGAGTCTCTACTCCTAATATCCTATATCATTTGTGTCCCTAAAATTATATCATCTGGCTATAGAAATTATATTCTCAAGAATAGTGTCATAGAACTTCCGAGTTCTCATCATAGCAGGGATATTTTATGACATTTTAGTGTGATAGCTACTATTGGGAAATATCACATACTATGTTATGTAGAAGAAAAATCATGATGTGATAAGAAGTTTATTGATATTCAAAAAATATGAATATAGTTTATCATAATATATAAAGTAGTTGGTTTTATGGCACCAACTCCAACAGACTTCCACTTTCACTTGAGTCAACTACTAACAAACTTTAGTGCACTTGCTCTCACATGATACTCATTCTTAAAATATGATAGGCCTTTAGTCAGGGGGTCTTCCATGTTCTCTTCCATGGGTACTATTATTTCTTAAATTTCACCCTTATAATAAATAACCCTCAAGAGGTTATACTTCCAGAGTATAATCTTTGTCTGTTGGGGTGACCTAGTATATTTTGCAAGATTCACCACTAAAGTATTATCAAAAGAAAAATGTGACGAGTTCTTTATCTCTAGGTACCACATTAAGATCTTTGATAAAGTTTCAAATCCAAACAGCATTCTGGACTAGCTAAAAAGCCACTAATACTCAGGGCCCTTTGTAGAATCAGTGACAACTGGTTACTTTGAATTCTTCTATTTCATAGTTTCTTCATTGAGACATAAAAAATATCATGATTGTAACTTTATATCATTATGATCTACTGGAAAACTAGCATCAATATAACCCAGTATGACTATCCCACGTATCCCTTATACACTAAGAACATATCCATATTTCTTATTAGATACTTAAGGATATCCTTAACAGTAGTCCAATTTGTTTCTCCTAGATTTTATTGATATATTCATACCATGCTCAATTCAAATGAAACATCAAATATAGTACATAACATGGCATACATGATTGATCATATTGCTAAATAATATGGGATCTTTCTCATTCTTTATTTCTCATGTTGTGTCTGAGGACGTGTTTTATTATACAGATGAAAACCATGTGACATTAGAACCAATCCCCTCTTGTATTATTCCATAAAAAATCTCATTAGTATATGGTAAACATATATACTTTGACTTCATCCAAGAAGCCTCTTGGATCTATCAAGATTGATATTGATCCCTATAATATAGGCTACTTCACCTAAGTCCTTCATGGAGAAACATTTGTTTAACCAGTCCTTAATAATCTGTAAGACTGGTATGTCATTTACAATAAGTAATATGTCATTAACATATACTAATGGGATCAAAACTCAATTTCCACTAAACCTATTGTAAACACAGGTATCCATTCATTCCAAATGAAACAAAATTATTTTATGGCTTCATCAAATTGAATGTTTAATAACCTGGATGCTTACTTCAATCCATAAATGGATCTCTAAAATGTGAAAATCTTCTTGGTATCACCTGGAGACACAAACCCTTATAGTTGTGTCATATAGAAACCTTTCTAAAGATTCCTATTAAGGAAAGTAGTTTTTACATCCATCTATCAAATTTCATAGTCAAGGTATGTTGTTATAGTAAGTATAATTCTAACATATTTAAACATAGAAACTGGTGAAAAGGTTTTATCATAGTCAATTTCTTGAAACTATTTAAACTTTTTAGCCACTATCCAAGATTTATAGGCATTTAGTTTACCTTCCATGTCTAGTTTCATCTTAAATACCCATCTATATCCCACAGTCTTTACATCAATTGGCATATCGACTAGAACTCAAACTTAGTTCTAATACATTGAATCCAATTTGGAATTCATGGATTCTTTTCATATTGTGGATTTTTAGCTCTCTACATACTTCTTTTCTAATTAAGGTGCATCATTTTCAATCAATAATGAGTCACCATATTCAGTGACTAGAAAATTATATCTCTCTAGTTTTCTTACCTCTCTTTTGATCCTATGCGATACTTATGTTTCAGGAACTACTTCTTCCACAGGGACCTATGGAAACTGTTCCTGCTCCAACTCTTGTGTTCCTGAGCATAAAATCCATCGAATTAAATCTTGATCCCACTATTCTTTTTAAATATATGCTCCCTATCAAGGAATAAGGATTGTCTAGAAACAATCACTTTCTTTTCTGATAGGTTGTATAGGTAGTATCTCTTTGTTTCTTTAGGATAACCTATAAAGACACACTTTTTTTCCAAGGTGCTAGTTTGTTTCCTGAGAAGTCCTTAACAAACACCCCTCAACCCCAGACACATTTATTCAACTAAACAATTTTCTTTCAACTTCATAATTCAAAGGGAATTCCATTTGCTTCATTATTTGTAACTTAGTTTAATGAGTAATCTATAATTTTTAATGCATATCCCCAAAAAAATAATGGAAGATCTGCATGACTCATCATCAACCTTACCATGTATAATAAGGTATGATTACTTCTTTGACTAACATCATTCCACTATGTTTTATAAGGTGTATTGACTTCATATAGAATCCCAAACTCCCATATAAAGTAAATGAACTGTTGGTTAGGATATTCACCACCTCAATCTGATTGAAGATTATATATCTTCTTACCAAGATAACTCTCTACTTCATTTCTGAATTCCTTCAATTTATCAAAGGAATAATATTTATATGTAATCAAGTAAACAAAGACATATCTACTCATATCTTTATTAAAAGTTATAAATTAATAATATCCACCTCTATCTTTTACTAGAAATGGTCCACACAGAACAATGTGTACCAATCTTAGAAGATTTGTGTCCCTTTTCCACTTTTCCACCAAATTGTGGTTTGGTCATTCTTTTCTTATACAAAACATGACATTTGTCACTTGGTTTTATCTTAGATGATTCTAAATAACCATCTTAATAGAGCTTTGTCAAATTCTTCTCATTAACATGACCAAGATAATGATGCCAAATTTGGGTGTTATATGAGTCGAGTGAACATGATGCCATATCAATTTTAAACATTAGTTTCTCATAATTTAATACATAAAGATGATTATTTAAATGTTCCATATCGTAATATATTTTTTCCTTATAAAAGAAACAATTTTTTTTTCAAAACTTGAAAATAAACCCATCTGAATCTAAGAATGGTACAAAAATTATGTTCTTGGTAACCGTGGGTACATAATAATAATATTTTAAAAACAAAATCATTCTTATTGGAAATAAAAAGTGGTAGTCACCAATGGCCAGAGTAACCATCCTAGAACCATTAGCAGCTCTCATATCCACCTATCCTCTAGAAAAATTTCAAAATCTACTTGGTTCCTTCATTTGGATATAGATGTGAGAACCACAAGCTGTATCTAATAAGCAATGTGTAAATATGGAAAGATTACACTCGATAACGAATTAACCTTTCGCTTACCCTAGCTTATGGGTGTAGTTTCTCTTCCAGTATTTTGGCTTTCCACACACAAAACATACTCCCTCCTTTTCCTTTTCTTTCCTCTTGGTATTCCTCTTCTTAGAAGGATAATGCTCGAGAGATTTATAATGTTTATAGGTCTTGGTCCACTTTTCCTTGTTCTTCCTTTTCTTATTCACTATAAGTACTGTGGGTTTATCATGCCCCATGTCCTTATCCACTTGGTGAATCAATGTGAGAAGTTACAAAACACTCTTCTCAATATTGATCATGTTTTAATTTACAATAAAACTCGATAACGTCTTAGGGAGTGATGAAAGAATGAGATATTTATTCAACTCATCTGGTAATTTAATCCTTAAGATTTATAAGAATTTAATGTATCCAATAAGCTTGACTACATGATGCCCAGTTGGTGTAGGCTCTCTAAGATTACTTATAATCAAATCATTGGAGATGTCATACCTATCTTGTCTCACCTTCTCTTGATAGAGATCCTAAAGGTGAGACACCATTTTATATACATCTATATCCTCATGATGCTTCAAAAGCTCATTGGAAATTTATTATATCATGAAACATTGGAAATATTTGGAATCATTAAATTTTTTCTCATTGAGTTTTAACTCTTCCTCACTAGACTCATTTCTAGGTACTTTAGGAAGAGGTTCTTCTAGCACATATAATTTCCTTTCATGGTGAAGGATGGCATGTAGGCATCTTTTTCATTCTTATAAATTTATGTTGATGATAATATTTACCTTTTCAAGTATGGAATGAAATGATATGTTTGATGTAATATTATATTATTTATACAAATAAGATGGGAATAGATTTTAGTAATTTATATTATAAAATTTAGACAAATAAATAAATTTATATTTATTAGTCTCCCAATATATTATCAAAACCCAATAACCCTCAGCATTGGATTCAAAATATCATGTTTCTTGGACATCCTAGTGGAAAGGATCCAAATTCCCCTTCTCAATACCCCATAATTGGTTGGTCAAGACACTTGAATGGTTTTAGGTAGGCATTACAAATGCCAACTGCATTAACTCATAGTTCTTTGATCCTTTGAGTGGACTCCCCAATCCTAAAATCCTTAAATTGGATAACCTTAACATTTTCCTCTTAGTTACACCAAGTCCTACTTTTGAAGTCAACCCTTGATGTGAACTATGTTAATTCAACCCAAAACATCATGTTAGAATTCTATGATAATTGAAATCATCCCAACGTTGGCATGTTAAGCACTTTGAACTATGGTTTGATTCTAACTGAAGTAGTGGAAGGATATACTAACTTAATATATATAATTGAGTTATTTTATCCTTTTATGTGTAAATTTACAATTATTATATTTATTACATACCTTTTAATAATAAGTGGATTTATTTAAGTAATTAACCATGTATTAGATAAAAAAATTTATAATCCAATTTATTTTAGTTCTATCATTCATGCTCGTTAATTTCATTAATAATGTTATCACGACAAAACATCCATAATTAAATAATCAGAAAAATTGACAAAGATAAAATAATAAAGTAGTATAATAATGACTATTTAATAATGGTTAGTTTATCTAGTAGTTGATAAAATAACTGCTGACCTTGAGGAAAAACACCTTGAACCAATTGAGGTTCATATTATAGATTTCCACCAGTACACCAATGTATCTTTCTTGGATTGGTTTCACCTCATCTCCAAACATGAACTACCTCCTCTATCTTGGGATATCCATCTATTATATATGATTCTACTCACACACAGGTGAAAGAAAAGGGTTTATATAAAATAAACTGTGAGAACACGTTACCTACATAAAAAAGAGGAGATAAGTCACATAGGAAAACAATTTAATTTAATAATAAATTAAATGAAACCAATCACATACAAAGTTATGGTCCATTCTCATGATCATCCAAAAACATGAAACAAATGATGAATTTAATAAAACTAGCATTAAATTCTTAATCGTTCTTATTTAAGAAAAATCATGATTGAATCAATTAATTATCTTATATAATTAATAAATTCTTTTATCATAATTCTCATTCAAAATTTTCTCAAGATTCTCATCCATCAAAATTTAAAAAAATTAAATAAATTCATTTAAAATTATTTGTGTACATAAATATACCTTCGAGGAAATATGGTGAATAAATATCCAATTCTACCCAATATGTATTATACTAGTATATTTTTAACTCTTCTGACATATGGAATACACAAATTATCATATACTTTAATGATGTGTATTATAAAGTTAATGACTACACGAATTACATGATTTTTCAGTCATGTGTTATGATCAATGTATATAGAGTAGCAACTGTAATACAAATCATACATGATATGAAGATCTTAACATTATGTAGATATTAATTAAACAATTATATATACATATATCAAAAACCTATCACACTTTATGTCCTATCAACATAATGACTACGTGCAAGAACATTTCTATAAGATTTATATAGTATAATAAATACATTTTAAATCTTCGTAATTTAGTATAAGTACACGGTATGTATAAGAGAGCACATGACATGTATGGATTTCACCGTATATATGATACAGACACCTAGGGACTCGGTATGTATATCGTACCTTGGAAACTATAGGACACAACATGTACATTGGGATACATGTCGTCTGATCTTTGAATTACATGATCACCAGTTAGGTAGATCATGTATTAAAATACATGGCATTTCTTTGACTCAAAGGGACTGCACACTGTCTACATAGGCTACACGGTGTGTACTCAAGCTAACTATGCTCCAATATAACCTGTTTAACACATGGTGTGAGGTAATGAATACATCGCATGTCATCAATGCATATGAATAAATTAATTCAAAATTAATTCCTGATGCATTGAACACAACTAAATAGCATGTAACTCTAGTTATATGGAATGTAATGCTTTTTTATCTTGCTATAATCCTTGGCATCTCTGAATGATATCTTCAATTTTTTTTATTCATAAAAATAATTATATTGATTAGATCTATGAGAAATGAAGAAGGAATAAGAGGTTCTCACAATTCAGATTAAAACAATGATTAAACATGAATTGAAAAACTAAATTAAAATTAATAAATCTATAACCATCTTTAAATAATTTTAAATAATTATGTAACCACTTCGATACCACTTATAGGTTCTAGGCGTAGTGGAAGCATGAAATCGATAGTTCCCAACAATTATTTTTTTCAGGTTAATGATCAATACGAGATCTACATTATGATAAACATCATGTTCAATGGAATTGAATCAAATAATACAAAAAACATGAATCATGACATAACAATATAGATTATCATCACATATTATTTATAATTAATTTAATTAAATAACGATTACCTTGATGTAATTATTTCTTTTGTGATTGATCTAGTAACAGACCTATGATGAACTATTGTTGAATTATTGGAATCAAGTGAAAATTCCCTCTAGTTGTGATTCACATGTGTTCCATGAATCCCCATATGTCTCTAAAATAATCTTTGACTACTATCATGGAAGATCCTTACACATTCATCATCCTCATTTGATAGCTACGTAAATTGGTTCCAAAGTATTCTCCTTGATCTGGTGGAGGAATATTTCTCTCCATTCTTAGGACTGATCATGAAGAAGAGGGATCTCTAGTTATTGAAAGAATTCCCAAATTGTGTTGCACACAACCAAAACAAATGAAATGTTCTCTTGAGAAAATAACATAACTAGGTTTATATATCACTAGGGTTAAAATAAATTTCATAATTTCCCTAAATTATTTATTTAATACTAGATAAAATCCATTGTTAAATAATATTATAATTATTATTATTTTGGGACATGTGGATAAATTTCTAATTAAAATTAACTATAATTTAATCAAATAATATTCAATATTTATTATTTTCTCACCATACCTAAAATCATGGTCCATCATTCCTCAATAATATTTTTTGGACATTGAGTAATGTATATTTAATTATTAAATAAATATCACTACATTATTATCCAAAAAATAAATAAATATTATATTTACTAAATAGAAAATGAATATTTATATGTGATCAAGCATACATGGAAAATTATTAAACCATGTTCAGGAATAATATTTATTCAAATTGTTAAATAATAAATAATAACATATTATTTAACTGAGATTTTGGATGCACTTAGTGTGTGACACTCTAGGACTCTTTCTCGGTTCCTTTCGGAGAAGCAGCCTAAAGTCCAAGGTAAGCATCTAGAAACACACCAAAGAACCCATAGAGAAATAATTTAATGTAGAAATGAAATTTTACCTCATAAATAAACTTACTATGTAATATAATCACATTATCAGGATATCTCTAATCAAGTAGGTTGCATGTTGGTGTCATCAACCAAACTTCTCGATATCTCTTTCTTTGATTTCATAGAAAATGAACTTTCCTATTGAACATCGTGGTCATGGAATTATTTAGGATATATCATTTCCATAAAAGTTTTGAGATATCAACTTCCATTAAAATTGAAGGGACAAATCCTTTTTCACATTATTCATTAATTCAATGTTACTCATTACACACCCAACAAATTCTACCTCACTGCGAACATATATCTTCACGGTTTTCAGCAATACGTAAATTTTAGTGACTCATAATATTCATTAATGATAATAATAAAGTATAAGTATCAATACACATGTTCTTAGATAGGAATATCCAATGACACATAGAAATATGGACTTCCTACTGGTGGGTCTCATTCTCATAATATCATACTGGATATTACCAAGGTCGCCCAAAGAAGGTGCATCAAAGTAGTATGAGTATCCACCCCTAAAATAATGTATAATTTGTGTCCCTAAAATGATATAATCCATATATAAAACATATATTCAAGAATATTTTCTTAGAACTTTTTGTTTTTCATCATAGCGGGAAACTGCTATGACCTTTTAGTGCGACAGCTACTCTAGGGACATTATCACATATTATGTTTCGAAGAAGGATAATCATGATGTTATAATAAGAATATTAATATTAAAAAACTATTAATATAGATTATCATAAACTATAAATAAGTCATTTATATGTTACCACCATCAATAATTTGAGCCTTTTGACATGGTAAAAACATTTTTGGAATTCCCTTTTCAAAAATTTACAAGAATTTCAATCCTCCTCCACTATAAAAAGGCACTCACCCCTCCAAATTATTCACACCTCTCAATAACTTTAGCTCACCCAAAATCTGATCAAATAAGATCCAAAAATACCTCCCCTCATCCTAGAAGCATCCCATTGGGTATAAATAAATCAAAAGAATTATTTTGGTATAAACCAAAAGGAGTTACCGAAATAAGAGGTACCTTTCTTCAATAATCACTTTAGTTTTATTTCATTATCCACTCTTTAAGTTATCCTTATTCTATGATTACATAATAAAATTAGTATCCTAAATATACTAAGGCTTTTTTATGTTAATGGTTCTAACTACACCTACAAAAACATCTATGAAATGGGTAATGAACTTACTATTTGTATACAGTGATCTACTTCCTCGAGAAATAATATTGTTTGTTTCTCAATTACCACCTATCATGGTTGGGAATTATGGTGGAAACACTATTTTTATATTATATATATGATATTTATGTTATTTTTATGCTTCTATTATTTATATATAAAACATACCTTCATGCATTCCATTTTGTGGGAATACGATAACATCGTTTGTGGAAGTGTGGACTACCACCACGTCAAAGCGATGTGATTCATTCACACTATACATGGAATGTATGAAGGATTTTTTTAATAAACCTATGTGACATATGTTAAATAAATATTATATTTTAATTATAATATAGATATATAATTTTCATTATTTTAATACATTAAAGAAATGGGATTAGCGATCATGCGTGCGTACGGCCTACCGTCTCCATGAACGCTGCATTTAATTCCCTATCTCCAAGTATTATGGATTATTATAAATAATTATATATTAAATATATAAGATATTTAAATAATGTTTTACATTATTTATATTATTAAAACATGATATAATTAATAATAACAACAAGTAACAAGTCAAAACATACTTGAAAAACTAGGCAATTAACTCTCGAAATAGTGAAAATAATGAATAATTATTAACAAAAAGGTAATAAGATAATATAAGAAGTTAATATATGATATTATAAATATAATTTTGGTTCTTTTATAATTTATAGACATGATTAAAACCATTATAAATGAGGTTGAAGGATGTTCTCTCAAAAATAAAATGCAAGGTTAAGGGATTTTCATCTCACTTTTTAAATCTGTGAGATAAATGTCATATTCACCACTTAATTATTTTGTGTAGTTTTTCTACTGACCATTTTGATATATTATATCATGAATTACTTAATCTTGAGGTTATTTTTAGTTTCAATTTTAATTATTTAATATAAATGGTTTTTATTTAAAAGTTACCAAGTAAAAGAGAATTTCATATCCTGATTCCTTTTCATTGGGTTATATTGCATTCTTATTATAGTTAATATTATAAGATTGCATGTGTAATAACTTTTTACCATATATTTTTTAATTTAAATTTGTTTTATTTGGATATACATTTTAAAAACATAATTTTTTCATTATTTTATTCTTACATCAACATTATGGCATTTTCAAGGGTTTACTTCACAATCTCATTTTTTCAAGATTGATTACACTTGAATTTCCATTAAAGGAAATTTTTGGAAAATTATTTAATAAATAATTTAATATTCTTCTCTTATAGTTATTAATTAACTTTTAAAATTAATAGAATCATTTTTTCACTCTTTGGAACACAAAATGTTTTAGAAAATGTTTTTAAGAAAACACAACTTCATTTTTCTCTTTATTTGGAGAACCTGCCTTCTTCTAAAAATATTGTTTTCTAAAAATGTTTTCAAAAAAGTTTTTAACATTTAAAAATTGATTTAATAAAGTCATTTTATTTTTTTTATTTTACAAATTTCTTCAAAGGAATCTTATTATCTCTTTCTGAACGAGGCATTTTTCTAACATTTTACCTTAAAAAGTAATGTTCTTTTTACCTTGTATGATATGTATAGAATTACCCATCATCATTTATTTTAGGCTTCCTTTTTAACTTTAAAAGGTTAATTTTTAAAGAATTTTTTTTCAATATGTGATTCTCAAAGAAAATTATTTTTAAAATGTTTTTCCAAATAAAAAAGATATTTTCCTGAAAAATGTTTCTAAAAGATCCTTTTATAGTATTTTCATCCATTAAAAACAACAACCATTTATTTTACTACACTTGGGATATGTTGTATTAATATCATCCTTATTTTTCCTCTATATGTTTTATGATTACTTTGACCTAGGATAGTATTGACATTCACTACTTTGATTCCACTGTTAGTCCCCTTATAATATTCAATTTCCTATTATCATTGAACATTGAATTTCACCTAATTATCAATATCATTAATCATTCATATTTTCATTTCCTAAATCATATATAATTTTTACATATGGTGTTTACTTTGAAAGTTATTTGATTTTATGGGAAAATATTGATAAATCTATATATTTTAATCAGTATGGATATTTCCTAAGGCACATTTCTTTTGAATTAAATTGATTATTCAATATATGAGGAATGATTTGGATATGAAATACATGGGTTGGATACCATTTAAAGTAATCCACTCTATGTATCGGTAGTCTCATGATATGATCTTAGTTGGAAAAAACCCCTTCACGTTTTTTTTTCAAGAAGAATAGATAGGTTTTTACCCACATAATTAAATTGTCCTGGGAAAGGTCCTAACTGTAGTATGTTAAATTGTCCTGTGAAAATTATTGAAGTTAAAGGTATCATGTACCTGGGAAACATGAAATCCAATAATTAATCATTTCCTTCATTTTTATGTATTTATTATTATCCATGATATTTTTTATATGACATTATATATGGATGCATCTCACTCTCAATTCATTGATTAAATGGAATGTGTTTAGGTTACTTACCTTTACATATTGATTTTTCCTTATTTAGTTATTTAAATGGATTATGTTTTCAATTGTTTACATTAAAATATATTTTATCCACTTCCTTTTTAGTTTATTAATTACATGGAATGTGTCTTCAGTTATTACTTCCCCATATTTAAATTTCATGTGGATTCTTTATTGATTCTCTTATTTGACCATTACTCAGATTCAGAGCTCAACCTTATTTTTTTCCTATCCCTAAGATTCCCTAAAGTGTACTAAGAAAGATATGTAGGGATAAGCTAGATGGAATAATGTTATTATCCTTGAATGAAAAAAAGTAATATTGTAATTAATTTATTAATTTTTAAAACAAGACTCATGTATATACAAAGTTTACCAAGCATACTAAACTATATTGCCCTTCGGGACACAATTTACTAGTATCTTATTCTAATGTAATGGTATCATGACACTGACTTTGGAATTTCTAATGTTATATCACTACAGCATTACTATGAACTCATAGTGCTTATACCTTATATGAAAAGTAGTCTTGGGGATATCCTCCTTCTTCACCCTAACTTGGTAATACCCAGATCACAATACACCATGGAGAAGTATTGTGATCTATATAGATAATCAAAAAAGTAATCAATCTAAAGGTAGAGGATACTTGTTCTTTATCATGATCTTTTTTAACTCATAATAATCAATGCAATGGCTCATTGACCTGTCCTTCTTCTTGAGGAATGGGACTGGTGCAGCCCATGGTAAATCACCCAGGCATAGGAACACTTTATCCATATTCTCCTATAGTTATTTTTTCAACTCCTCAAGTTCCACAACATACATTATTTATGTATTCATGGATAATTTTAGTTCCTTAGGTATAATATTTATTAAAAATTCAACCTACTAGCTATGAGTAACACCAAGTAATTCTTTCGGAAACACATCAGTATATTACCTCATAGTGGGAATGGCTTCACGGAATATTATTTCCTTAGACTCAATAATTTGATATAGATATTATTACTAATTGGGAAATAATATCCATGCTTGAGATGTTTGTGCTAAATAAGATTCATCTTCCTCCTTGAACTTGTATAGAATCAGGGGTTGATTTGTGATATGGAGATTGATTTCCTTCTCACAGAAATTTTTGTAGTCTCTATATAGGTAAACCCATTCCATAACAAGAATTGAATCAAATTCCAATAAATAGAGTGTCATAAGGTTCTCTAGGAAATTAACCCCACAAATTTTGACAAGGGAGTTAATTACTTGGGATGCAATAATTGACCAATTTTCTATTTTTACTTACTACTCTACTTCCATACTTTGTGGTGGGGTTTGAATAGTTTTACTAATCTTTCATGATATGAAGTAATGCATAGAACCAAAATAAAAAGGTATTTTCACTATTATTGAGTGAAAAAACAATCATACCTATCACCACTTCATTTTCAAGATCCACCTCAGTAGTTGCGATATAAAAAGTTATTCCTTGATCCCTTGGAGGTTGTCAGATGTCTTCTAAAACCCTTAGATTAGTGTATTTGTTTGAAAAGTTCCAAAGTTCCTTGTAATTGGAGCAATGAAAAATGTGTTGAGGGTTTATGAGAGAATTCCTTTCCTCCATCACATTGGTTAGTTTCTCTTATTGGTAATCTCTATCTAGGTCCCCTTCCTATCCACACCTAAAGAATTTCCTTGTCCCTATTAGGAAATTTATAGGTTTCTTCTTTCTACACCACTTACAAGTAAGGTATTTAAATTTCATGTCACTGTTAGATTTCTCCATCAGACCTCCATAATTAAACATCACTTTCCGATTCTTATTCCTATGATACCCTTGAGATTCTTCAATATCCATTTTGACTTTGAGGGCACATTAGAAAATTTCATCATAGATATAAAATTCTAATATCACCATGTATTTTTGTAGACTAGTTTTTATCCCACCAATGAAGCGGTCAACCTTATATTTGGGGGTAACAACAAAGATAAAGGCGTATCATGAAATTATTTTGAGTTTTTCTTTATATGCCCCGATAGATCCATCCTCTTTTTGATTGAGGGAAAGGAAATTCCTTTCCATTTCAAGTTAGAAAGTATGAGGAAATATTTATCAAAAACCATTTTATAGAATTCCTTCCACCCCAATGATTTGATCTCTTTCTCAGGCATTATATTCTTGATCAATTTATACCACTGATTAGCTTCTCCCTCTATATGATAAACAACCAATAGAACCTTATATTGATCATAAAATTAAAATATGGATAAGATATTCTCAATATATTTGATCCATTGTTCCCTAATTAATGGATTAGATGATCCATTGAAATTCATAGGCCTTTTTCACATAAATCTCTCAATTTCAGCTTGTTCATTCTTAGGGGAATTTGGGTGATCCACTTGATGCAAGTTTCTATTTGGAAATTAACTCATATGAGATATTATTGAATGAATTTTCATGAGACTTAAAATTGATAATGTTTCTAAATATCATTTATAGTATAGGTAGTACCCTAGGTCATCTCTCAAGGAGTGTTGATAGGTTTAGAGTATGCATTTTTAATAAAAAGTTCAAAAAAGGGGGTGGTTTAGAAAATAGTTTTAAGGAAATAACTTGATTTAAAGAGTTTAATAGTTGATAAATAAAGGTGGTGTTTTAATAATTATGTGATAAGGAGTTCATTTAAATTTCACTACACTTATTGGATAGTTCATTTTTTTCAAATTTTATATGGTTTAATGAAATTATTTGGTTGAGGTTTGTCAAGATCTTGATTCCCCTTTTGCCTATTAAAATGATGCAAAAATAAGTAACCCTTGACACAAAAATCATGATTTCATGGTTTTTACCTCAAGAATAGAACAAGGGATACCAAATTATACATAAATATCATGATTTTGTGTGAGAGAAAAGGATTCCTTTGTTGTCCAATTAGAACAACCAAAGATCCCCACTTGAAATCTCAACCCAATCGGTGTTGAGATAAAAAAGTGTTTCACTTAATTAAAATAAAAGAAATGTATTTAGAGGATAATAACATCAATATTAAACATATATAAAATATTTAAGAAACAAATTACACAAAAAAAGTAGAATAAAAAGTTTTGGGACTCCCTCCCAAATATGTATAGCTCCCTCGAAATGATTGTCCACTATTTAGATCATCATTGAGAAGAAAAGGAGGATCAGGTGGAACTTTTCCTTCATCATTAATCCCCCTATAATGGTAGGGGCCTCCATAACTTCTTGTATTATGAGAGTAATCCTTGGGGACTCCAAAATACTAGAGCATTCTCTTCATGCTGAACTTACAAAAGGGGTGCCCTAGGAGACGTTTTATAGGCAAAGCATAAGGTGATTTTGAGAACATAGATTTCTTAAAACCAATTGGAACATGGTTTTAGACCTCCATAACGTCTCATCTAGATTCGGGGAAAATTAAAAAAATTATCCCCAACTCCTCAATATCTACATCGAAAATGTGGCACCATTTGGACAACTACAGCTCGAGATATTGATAGAACACATCGCACCAGTTTTGACTTCTTGAAGATTTAGTGGCTTGGATAGATCAGTTCATATGGTCCCATTAATAGAAGAATTGGATTTGGTTATATTAATTAGAGTTGTATCCCACGAAATTTTGGATCAGTATAATAAATATTAGCCAAATTAGACATACTTATTATAAGAAGTGTGTGGTTGAGTCCATTGGTGTGGTTGGATCCTACACAGTTTGGCCCATTTTTCTTTAACTTTGTCCTGGGCCCTCCAAATAACCTCCACCAAAAATATAATTATCAAAACAAGTAACATTTCCTTTTTTAACAGTGATAAAAAAAATTGAATTAAATATGAAGTGAAATTTGTTATTATTTTGTAAATTTTCAATACAAAACGAGTTTAGCAGAGTCGTATAAGGGTGAAAATGAAACAGTGAATTGTGGTGTGATCACACCCTCACACCTAAAACATTTTACCCATAGAAAAAGTCATATTTCCAAAAATTATGCATTACAACTTCATAAATATTTAACATTCACTGAAACTTTAGTTCTTGATAGAAATTTGATCCAAGAAAAAATCACACCAAGGAGTTATTCTCGGTAATCATAGAAAAATACATCTCAAAAACTATATCAAAATAAAATTCTCCGAGATGCATGATACCAATAGAATAAAATAATTCAAAGGTTTATCAAGTAAATAATTATCCATGTGTGTGTGTGACAACCATTTCATTAAATTCTTTCCACTTTCTATCATGTAAATATAAGTTATTTTAAAAATTGTCTACTTACATGATATTTTTCACTAAACCTTCCCTATATCCTTTGCAATCAAATTTCAAGAACCACTCACTTAAGAATTCCCAAAAGTCAAACTACAAGATACTAACCTAGATATCCCCATATGTTTTACATTTCATCACTCTCCTTGATGTTTATTTTTTTTAGGGCATACAACAATCAGATAACATGTACACATGCATAGGTCTATCTAATATAGTAATGAAATAGATTGGATATGGAACGAATGTATGAAAAAATAATTTTTGAAAGTAGAGAAAATTTAACCTAACTTATATTTACCCTTTATTAAATAAGAAATTTTCACACTTAATGGTTGGGTGAAAATGTGTGTGGAGAAATTAAGTGACACAATTTTCCCTTAAACTACTCACACAAATGGTACCATTCTTCTCAAAGGTTTTAAAATGATAAAACCATGTATATCATTGATAAATAACCAAATTTCAAAATAAAGACACACCAAAGTATTGATTTCTTACTTAAATGCACATTTCATCATATTTTTTCGAATTCTAGAATAATATGAAATACGGAAATTCCCCATACATTTTAAATAACTTCCATGATTAAATTGGCATAATTTTCCAGGATAAATTGAGCATAGAAAAGTAACATTCTGGAACAAAAGTGAGGGGGAAGGGAGGAAGTAATAGTACTATTTAGAAATCTAAAAAGAGAAAAGGAATAAAGCTGATGAAAATTCCCAACTAACCTAGGAATCTACCCAACCATTCAAACTGAGAGTATGAAGTGTCTTCACTATAAAGGTTTTTTTGGTTTCTTCATTTTGAACCTGAACAAAACCAAATGGATATATATTATTAATAGTGTATGAACCAAAATAGTGGGAACAAACCTTAACTACATGCAACTTCAGCCTTGTATTGTAATGTAGGACCTTAAGACCAATTTGGAATTGATAATGAAGGATGGATGGTCGTAGTAATCCTTGGTTGTAACCTTATAAATCCTAGAGTTCTCATATGAATTTATGAATTTCCTCTAACTCCTGAATCTGCAACTTAATTTGAGAACCTACACTATAAATATTAGAATTGATTCATTTGATGTCTCAGAAGGCCCAGTTATCTTTCTCAATAGGGAGGTGACAAATCTTTCCAAACACTAGCTGATTTGGTGACATGCCAATGAGGAAACATCTCAAGAGGAAATGGTCGAGGCTTTGGACTGTGATGAGCCCAAGGAACTGGTCATAGAGGAGGATTATTTTAGATCCTCTATGTGGAAGGGAAAGAACAAAGTTATTGACTCAGATGGTTTCATTTTGAAAAACCAGAGGTCGCACAGAAGGAAGGATTACTCCAACCTCCCTATCCCTCTTATTACTAGATCATCTAGTAAGGGAAAGTTGTCCCCGAAGGCCTCCACTAAGGTTGGCAGCCCAACCATGAACAAGTCCAAAGACCTTTTCCAACAGGAGGTGGCCTCCATCTCCAAGGACTTTGTTCTGTCAAGCTGTGAGGCTGCTCCTCTAGACTCTTCTTCAGGTGCAGAGTTGATGGGTCGGGAGAAACAACATGAAGGTGGTTCTAAAGCTGACTCACAACGACAAATGGTCTCTGTACTAGAACATAGGGATATACTCATGCATTCGGATGAGGAAATGATGGAGGGAACTTTGGATATCAAAGCTTTGAAGAAGAGCAGACCGATCCAGGTGGCCACTAAAAAGGAGCAAGACGATTGGGATGATAAGTAGGCGTGCATCCTTCTAAGAGGATCCAACATGGGGAAGATTAGTAAAGAGGAGTACAAGAAATCCTGGGACAACATGGCTCTTCTTTTTGAGGGAACCTTAAAGGATTTCCCCGACACGAAGGTAAGCGATATTCCTTGGGTTTTTTTCAGGGAAAATGAATCCAAACAACTCACTCTTTTCTTTAATAGATCTGTCGTATCATTTGGTACTAAAACTAGTTAATTGTGAGGGTTCCCACTTTCCCCTTAAAGGTTCTTGCTATTAATAAAAAATTAACATTGGATGGATGGGTTGAAACATTTTTTCCTAGAATCTGTTTTACATCTCTATTTTAAACATCAACTTGACCATTGGTATATGGGTGATATGCAGTAGAAACTCCATGCATGACCTCATACTGACACAAAATACATTTCGTTGTCCAGTTGAAGAAATGAGAACATCAGTCACTGATGATGAACTTAGGTAATCCAAACCTATTAAAAATTTTGGTTCTCAAAAATTCCACAACAATCTTGGAATCATTAGACCTTATGGAGCATGATTCTACCCATTTTGACACATAATAAACTTCCAAAATAATGTAAAATTTCCCAAATGAATTGGGGAATGGTCCCATAAATTCAATTCCCCAAACATCAAAAATTTCATGGAAGAGAAAGGGTTGTTGGGGAATTTCATTTCTTTTAGATACATTCCCCATTATTGGATAGAAAATAAAAGATTTATAAAAATCATGGTAATCCCAAAATAATGTTGACCAAAAGAGTCCATAATTGAGGACCTTACGAGCAGTATACTGGGGACCAAATTTTTCCCTACAAGCAAGAGTGTGGCAGAACCTAACAATGGAATGAAACTCACTATCAGGAAAACAATGTCAGGGGACATGATCACTACATGTGTTCCAAAGGTAGGGTTACTCTAAAGTGTGCCAATGGGACTCATTTTTTATATGGTCGGCCTAGTTTTTGTTGAAATCAGTAGAAATGAAAGATTCTACCAAATAATATACAATTTAAGCATACCATGGAATAACATCTTTCACTCGGTACAATTTCTCATCAGGAAACATGTCATTTATAGGAATATGGGGGGGATGAGTCAATGTCTAAGTATGGTTTTATCCTACTAATATGGTTATCCACCACATTCTGTATAAGGCCCCAGCCTTAAACCTTACATAATATTGAGTTATTACAAGATTACACATTGAGGATCTTTTCGGGTTTAGAGTTTTAGAGAATTAGATCATAAAACTTGCATTACATTCCAAATATAAACAAAGTGGTTACATAAAGATAGTATTCTTCATTCCCATCAATGGACACATATTTAAAATAAAAAAAGGATTTTTTCTTGACACTTCCTTGAAACTATCATCATATCATGTACCTTTCCCTTGACCTGTGAAAAACATTTCAAAAAACATGGGATGAGCATAAAAAAGCTCAGTAAGGGATATAAAAATATGGAAAGGAAACATGGGTACATATATACATAAGAATGAGATCATACTTTACCCATAAAAAATAAGCACTTCAACATACCTCATCAAATCATGAATAAATCATAGAAATCCTAAGACATAAAGGTAACTTGAGGCATTCATAACATCCTTACGTAGGGAGTAACCCTCTTGGTTACGTTTGAAATACCCATCACAGTATATTCCCTAAATATCTTCGGAGAAACCTTAATGTTTCACTCCTTCGCGTTACCCAATGCATTGGAGAGCAATATCGGGCTCACCCGCCCTTAGTCTATCACGGAACCACCCGTCTTCATAATAATGCCCAAGAACCTCAACATAATCATATCACATAAAACATGCATAAAGGAAACATAACATTTCCACATTTGAATCACAAGATATCAATACAACACATTGATATAAAAACATTAGGAAAACCATTTTCAATACCAAAATAAAAGAAAAGTAAAACATGGTATTTATTTTTCTTTTAAAAAAAAGTATGGCTTGTAGAGGAAACTGAAACTGAAATAATGGTCACAGCGGCGGAGAAGTCGTTGTCGCCGCATACGTACTAAAAAAACATTCCCTTTTGTCGTTTAGTAAACACTTCATATAAAAAAGATTCATTTTGAATAAACGTAAAATTCAAAGGGGTTTATACACCGTATAAAAGAAGGTTGTGTATAAAACAAAATATGCCTCAATGAAAGGATATTGAGACGAAGTCCCATACCTCGGGTCCGACTTGACTCGGTCGTTCTTTAATGTCCTGAATAATAAACTTGAGTTAATTTATACTTGCTTAAGAACCTTTTTCAAGTTCATTATTCCTTTTATATCACTTATTACCATGTCATGAACACTATGTAATTATTTAAGTTAATAACAGTCATTTTAACGATCATTGGTACTTGAGTCAAAAATAAACCCTTATAATTACAAGTTGTTCATGTATCCATTATATCCATAATGGTATTCATGATATAGATATCATATATGTCATATATATCTAGTAAATACGTTCATTTATAATATTACATAATCATTTAGAGGTAAGAAATGAAATGCACCGTTCATGGAGACGGTAAGCCGTACGTACGTATGAACGCTACTTTCATTTCTATTTCGTATTTTATAGAATGGAATCATAATGATATAAAGGTATATTATAATTCCAGTATAATATCATATATAATATCATAGTTCCATCCTTTATACGCCCCACATATGGTATTTAACAAATCAAATCACTTTGAGGGGGCGGTAGTACGCACTTCCTTAAATAAAGATATCGCGTTTACCCATAATGGAAACCATAAAGGTATGACCAAAAAGGAAAATACAGAAGCTTAAGGAAAACATAAACATATTATATATCATATATAAATATAGTTACATCTTAATCGCCACCTTTTAAGGTGTTAAAAGAATGTTGAGCAATCATCGTTTCGGGAGACATAAATTCACCATCCACGGAAACCGTATGTTCTTTAACCATTATATGTAGGTGTGTGTAAGTGTATCTTGAATCCTTCTTATAAAAACATCCTATTATATTGAGGATACTGGATTTGTTACAAAAGAAAAGAATAAAAAGAGTTTAGGTGGTTGGAGAAGCAAAATAAAACAAAAGGACTCAAAAGAAGACATTACCTTAAAATCGGGTAACTCCCTTTGGTTTGAACTCAAAGACTTCCTTGGGAAGACATCTGCCCAAAGTGAGGCTTCAAGGGGTAATATAGGGAAGTGGAGAGACAAAATGGGTAGGGGTTGGCCGAGCCAAAGGCTTTGGGAGTGTGGTTAAGGAGGTAGAGGTGGGGGCCTTTTATAAGAGGAGAGGAGGGGCACTCTTGGAAAGTAAAGATAAGTTTATTTATTTTAAAATGCGTTTCAGATTCAAAAGGTACCACATTGATATAATTCTAGGATAAGGTGATAAGGGTTCTAAATCCACTCATCCAATTGGGTTTTTCCATGTGTAGGTCTTAGATTTTACATTATCTTTTCATTTTATTTAAATCGTTAAATAATGAGGTCATCGCTGCATCATCATGATGTCATAAATAATTTAATTTATTTAATGTCTAAAAATTATAAAAAAACTACTATGATGTAGGAACTCTTTTTAGCTTTCTAATTAATATTTATAGTCAAAAATATGACTTGTATAACCCCATATAAAAATTGTTTTAGTAACATAACTCATGTTTGTGTCATTTTTACTTTAACATTAAATAAAAAGTTATTTATGTCATTTCCCAACCAAAGTGGATCCATGGGGTCCCCAAGTTGACCCATGGCTTATCTTGGTCGGCCATGACACATCCAATGAGGGTAGGACATGTGTCAAGCTCAACTCATACTATTAAAATATTATTTTTACCTTAAACTACACTAATTACCACTAATCGCGATTAAAAACTTAATAAGTTACTATTCACCAAAAAAATTATTATAATCCCATTGAACCACATTTTACTTCTTAATGACAACCATGTATGTCGGATTTTTGAAATTAAAAACACAATGATGGCAAAATTTCATTTAAACGGAAAAATCAGTTTTTATAAGTACCACTTAGTGGTTTCACTATTCATCAAAAATTGAAGTTTTTCAGAAAATTACCAAAAATTCACCCTAAGCTATATTTGATATTCCGAATTCAAAAATGAAGTCTATTTTACAAAATTCAAAACATATAAGTCAAATTAATTAATTTAATAATTAATTCTCGCTGTCATGACAAATAGCGTGTTTTTATGAAACAATAAGTATCAAAAGATTGACACTAGTTTAAGTCCAATTTCAAAGTGAAATTGATTACAATGACCACCATTGGATAAAATGGTAAAAATATATTCTAATTCCACTTCAAAACCAATTCAAAAGATAATCTAATCATATAAATAAATTAGATTAAAAAGAGGTTTTGAATTAAAATATAACATTTTTCACTATTCATTAAAAAATGAACTTTATCGGAAAAATACCAAAAATTCACACAAAGTAAATTTTGATGTCCCAATGATAAATAATAATTTTATTTTGACAAACATAGCTTATAAAATTGTCAAAATATAGATTTAAAAAGGGTTTTGCCATCAAAAGGGAGTAAAACAATCTTTTAAGAATATTAGTGTATTCCATGCATAAGATTGTATTTATTTTCATTTTAAGCCTCTAAAACACTATCTTAATCATTAATAGACATAGATAAAAATATCTATTATTCATTACTTACTTGGGATGTTACATCCTTCCCCCCTTTAGAAAATTGTGTCCCCGCAATTTATTTACTTATCAAATAAATGGGGGTACTTATCCCTCATTGCATTTTCAGATTCCCATGTTGCCTCTTCCATCATGTGGTTTTTCCACAAAACCTTTACCCGATTAATCACCTTATTCCGTAACACTTGCTCCCTGTGGTCAAGAATCTGGACCGGTTATTCCTCATAAGATAGGTTCTCTTCCAGCTGAACTACCTCTAGACTCAAAACATGATATGGATCTGGCATATACTTTCTCAACATCGAAACGTGAAAAACATTGTGTACCTGAGATAAACTCGGAGTTAAAGCCACTTGGTACGCAACTGATCCAACTCTCTCCAGAATTTCATATGGTCCAATAAACCTTGGACTCAGCTTTCCTTTCTTACCAAATCTCATCACACTTTTCCAAGGAGAAACCTTGAGAAAAACATGATCACCTACCTCGAAAGATAGATCCTTCCTCCAGTTATCCGCATAACTCTTCTGCCTGCTCTGAGCTGTTCTAATGTGCTTCTGAATCAGCTGAACTTTTTCTACCATCTCTTCTACCAATTCTGGTACCATAAACTTCCTTTCACCCACTTCATCCCAGAAATCTGGAGTTCGACACCGCTTCCCATATAATGCCTCAAATGGTGCCATCTGTATACTGGAATGAAAACTGTTATTATATGAAAATTCAACCAAAGAACAATGTTGGTCCCAACTTCCCTAATAATCCATAGAGCAAGAATGTAGCATATCCTCCAAGGTCTGAATTATTCATTCTGACTGCCCATCTGATTGAGGATGAA
Source organism: Viscum album (assembly GCA_963277665.1). Taxonomy (NCBI): domain Eukaryota; kingdom Viridiplantae; phylum Streptophyta; class Magnoliopsida; order Santalales; family Viscaceae; genus Viscum; species Viscum album. Next base: position 1,231,009,126 of record OY728158.1, read on the forward strand.
AAGCTGTACTAAAATTTAATTCAGTACCCAACGACTACTGAAGGCCTTTCCAAAAGTTATAAGTGAACCTGGGATCACGGTCAGATACAATGGAGAGAGTAACTCCATGTAACCTGACTACCTCTTTAAGATACAAACGGGAAAGTTGATCTAGGGAAAAAGTATCTCGTATAGCAAATAAATGAGCAGATTTGGTCAAGCGATCAACAATAACCCAGATTGCATTATTACCTCGAGATGTCTTCAGTAATCCCACAACAAAGTCCATGGATATATTCTCCCATTTCCACTATGGCACTGGTAAAGGCTGAATCATCCCTTTCGGTAACTGCCGCTCTGCTTTAACCTGCTGACAAGTCAAACACTTCACAGTAAAATCAACAATATCTCTTTTCATTCCATCCCACCAGTAATACTCCCGCAGATCTCTATACATCTTAGTACTGCCAGGATGAACTGAAAATGGAGACCTATGAGCTTCACATAACAACTCTCTCTTCAACTTTGAATCACAAGGCACACACAATCTCTTCCCAAATCTCAAAACATAATCACTATCAATGTTGAATTCAGGCAACTTACCTTTCTGAACCAGCTCTACCTTTTTCTGTAACTCACTGTCTTGCTTCTGTGCTTGCTTGATTCTATCTGATAGAGATGATCTCACTAATACCTGAAACAAAATAGAAGAACTTCTTGCACCAACAACTTCTATGCCAAAGTTCATCAAATCCTTAACCAAAGGATTACATTCCAAACGCAACATTGCTAATGAAGCATTACTTTTTCGACTCAAAGCATCAGCCACTTTATTTTCTTTTCCCGGATAGTAATGAATTGTACAATCATAATCCTTGATTAATTATAGCCATCTCATTTGTCTCATGTTCAATTCTTTCTGAGTGAATATATACTTTAAACTTTTGTGATCGGTATATATTTCACACTTTACTCCATACAAATGATGCCTCTAAATTTTTAAAGCAAAAACAACAGTAGCTAATTCCAAATCATGTGTAGGGTAATTTACCTCATGAGTTTTCAACTGTCATGAAGCATAAGCAATTACCTGATCATTCTGCATTAGGACGCAACCAAGTCCTTTCAATGAAGCATCACTGTATATAAAAAACTCACCATTCCAGGAAGGTAGTGCCAAAACTGGATCATTCGCCAATCTTCTTTTCAATTCCTGAAAATAATCATCACATTCTTTTGTCCAGATAAACTTAACACCCTTCCGAGTTAGCTTAGTCATTGGACTAGATAACCGTGAAAAATTTCTAACAAACCTTCGGTAATAGCCTGCCAAACCAAGGAAGCTACGAATCTCAGTTACATTTGTGGGTCTTGGCCATTCTTCAACAAATTTTGTTTTTGCAGGATCAACAGTTATCCCATCTTTAGATACAATGTGTCCAAGGAAAGAAATTTGTTGCAACCAAAACTCACACTTGCTGAATTTCCCATACAATTTCTTTTCTTTTAAGGTTTGAAAGATAACCCTTAAATGTCTTTCATGCTCCTATTTACTTTTAGAAAACACCAAAATATCACCAATAAACACAACCACCATTTATCACCTGATTCAACGGAGCCATCACAGCAACAAACTTTTTAGTTCTGATTCTGACCACCTCAGGATACTGATTTGAAAGGTCATTTCCCTATGTATGTCTTCCCAGAAAAGCTATTCTGTTTCCTCTATGAAAAACCATTCTTAACACGGAAATATCTTAGGCGAAGCAACATGGTAATATTTAAATGCTATATCATTTCAATTGTACCATAAATTAACTTATAATTTTACACTTTTCTAACTCCTAAAGTTCTCTAAACCGAAATTTGATACCAACTATAAGGCCCCAACCTTAAACCTTACTTAATCTTGAGTTATTACAAGAGTACACATTGAGGATCTTTTCGGGTTTAGAGTTTTATATAATTAGATCATAAAACTTGCATTACATTCCACATATAAACAAAGTGGTTACATAAAGATAGTATTCTTCATTCCCATCAATGGACACATATTTAAAATAAAAAAAGGATTCTTTCTTGACACTTCCTTGACACTATCATCATATCATATACCTTTCCCTTGACCTGTTAAAAACATTTCAAAAAACATGGGATGAGTATAAAAATCTCAGTAAGGGATATCAAAATATGGAAAGGAAACATGGGTACATATATACATAAGAATGAGATCATACTTTACCCATAAAACATAAGCACTTCAACATACCTCATCAAATCATGAATAAATCATAGAAATCATAAGACATAAAGGTAACTTGAGGCATTCATAACATCCTTACGTAGGGAGTAACCCTCTTGGCTACGTTTGGAATACCCATCATAGTATATTCCCTAAATCTCTTCGGAGAAACCTTAACGTTTCACTCCTTCGTGTTACCCAATGCATTGGAGAGCTATATCGGGCTCACCCGCCCTTAGTCTATCACGGAACCACCCGTCTTCATAATAATGCCCAAGAACCTCAACATAATCGTATCACATAAAACATGCATAAAGGAAACAAAACATTTCCACCTTTCAATCACAAGATATCAATACAACACATTGATATAAAAAAATTAGGAAAACCATTTTCAATACCAAAATAAAAGAAAAGTAAAACATGGTATTTATTTTTCTTTTAAAAAAAAGTATGGCTTGTAGAGGAAACTGAAACTCAAATAATGGTCACGGCGGCGGAGAAGTCGTTGTCGCCGCATACGTACGAAAAAAACATTCCCTTTTGTCGTTTAGTAAAAACTTCGTATAAAAGAGATTCCTTGTGAATAAACGTAAAAGTCAAAGGGGTTTATACACCGTATAAAATAAGGTTTTGTATAAAACAAAATATGCCTCAATGAAAGGAGATTGAGACGAAGTCCCATACCTCGGGTCCGACTTGACTCGATCGTTCTTTAATGTCCTGAATAATAAACTTGAGTTAATTTATACTTGCTTAAGAACCTTTTTCAAGTTCATTATTCCTTTTATATCACTTATTACCATGTCATAAACACTATGTAATTATTTAAGTTAATAACGGTCATTTTAACGATCATTGGTACTTGAGTCAAAAATAAACCCTTTATAATTACAAGTTGTTCATGTATCCATTATATCCAGAATGGAATTCATGATATAGATATCATATATGTCATATATATCCAGTACATGCATTCATTTATAATATTACATAATCATTTAGAGGTAAGAAATGAAATGCACCGTTCAGGGAGACGGTAAGCCGTAGGTACGCATGAACGCTACTTTCATTTCTATTTCGTATTTTATAGAATGGAATCATAATGATATAAAGGTATATTATAATTCAAGTATAATATCATATATAATATCGTAGTTCCATCCTTTATACGTCCCACATATGGTATTTAACGAATCAAATCACTTTGAGGGGGCGGTAGTCCGCACTTCCTTAAATGAAGATATCGCGTTTACCCATAATGGAAACCATAAAGGTATGACCAAAAATGAAAATACAGAAGCTTAAGGAAAACATAAACATATTATATATCATATATAAATATATTGACATCTTAATGGCCACCTTTGAAGGTGTTAAAAGAATGTTGACCAATCATCGTTTCGGGAGGCATAAATTCACCATCCACGGAAACTGTATGTTCTTTAACCATTATATGTAGATGTGTGTAAGTGTATCTTGAATCCTTCTTATAAAAACATCCTAGTATATTGAGGATACTGGATTTGTTACAAAAGAAAAGAATAAAAAGAGTTTAGGTGGTTGGAGAAGCAAAATAAAACAAAAGGACTCAAAAGAAGACATTACCTTAAAATCGGGTAACTTTCTTTGGTTTGAACTCAAAGGCTTCCTTGGGAAGACTTCTGCCCAAAGTGAGGCTTCAAGGAGTAATAGAGGGAAGTGGAGAGACAAAATGGGCATGGTTTGGCCGAACCAAAGGCTTTGGGAGTGTGGGTAAGGAGGTAGAGGTGAGGGCCTTTTATAAGAGGAGAGGAGGGGCACTCTTGGAAAGTAAAGATAAGTTACTTTATTTTAAAATGAGTTTCGGATTCAAAAGGTCCCACATTGATATAATTCAAGGATAAGGTGATAAGGGTTCGAAATCCACTCATCTAATTGGGTTTGGCCATGTTTAGGTCTTAGATTTTACATTATATTTCCATTTTATTTAAATCGTTAAATAATGAGGTCATCGCTGCATCATTATGATGTCATAAATAATTTAATTTATTTAATGTCTAAAAATTATATAAAAAAATACTAAGATGTAGGAACTATTTTTATATTTCTAATGAATATTTATAGTAAAAAATATGACTTGTATAACCCCATATAAAAATTGTTTTAGTAACATAACTCATGTTTGTGTCATTTTTACTTTAACATTAAATAAAAAGTTATTTATGTCATTTCCCAACCAAAGTGGATCCATGGGGTCCCCAAGTTGACCCATGGCTTGTCTTGGTAGGCCATGACACATAAAATTAGGGTAGTACATGTGTCAAGCTCATCTCATACTATTAAAACATTATTTTTACCTTAAACTACACTAATTACCACTAATCGCGATTAAAATCTTAATAAGTTACTATTCACCAAAAAATTATTATAATCCCATTGAACCACATTTTACTTCTTAATGAAAACCATGTATGTCGGATTTTTGAAATTCAAAACACAATGATGGCAAAATTTCATTTAAACGGAAAAATCAGTTTTTATAAGTACCACTTAGTGGTTTCACTATTCATCAAAAATTGAAGTTTTTCAGAAAATTACCAAAAATTCACCCTAAGCTATATTTGATATTCCGAATTCAAAAATGAAGTCTATTTTACAAAATTCAAAACATATAAGTCACATTAATTAATTTAATAATTAATTCCCGCTGTCATGACAAATAGCGTGTTTTTATGAAACAATAAGTATCAAAAGATTGACACTAGTTTAAGTCCAATTTCAAAGTGAAATTGATTCCAATGACCATCATTGGATAAAATGGTAAAAAATATATTCTAATTTAAATTAAAAACCAATTCAAAAGATAATCTAATCATATAAATAAATTATATTAAAAGAGGTTTTGAATTAAAATACAACATTTTTCACTATTCATTAAAAAATGGACTTTATCAGAAAAATACCAAAAATTCACACAAAGTAAATTTTGATGTCCCAATTATAAATAATAATTTTATTTTGACAAAAATAGCTTATAAAATTGTCAAAAGATAGATTTAAAAATGGTTTGCCATCAAAAGGCAGTAAAACAATCTTTTAAGAATATTAGTGTATTTCATGCATAAGATTGTATTTATTTTCATTTTAAGCCTCTAAAACACTATCTTATTCATTAATAGACATAGATAAAAATATATATTATTCATTACTTACTTGGGATGTTACATTCTCTACTCCTTTTTTATCTCTAATTTTTATATTTAATTACTGAAGGAGGAGCATTCATCAAATGAGATGTGGTTTGGCTTCTGGTTTCATAAGGACATACAGGAGGCCTACATGGTCTGATAAATCAATGAATTTGGACCCTAAAATGTATGACCTAAATTTATCCTTGGAAAACACAATGGAAGGGAATTATTTTCCATTTTTGGATTAGTTTTCTTGGGAAGGGTCCAATGTACATGAGGCATAAGCAATGACATGTCGAGCTCGATCAACCCTTTGTGATAATACTTCCCCAACTGCATAGTTAGATGTGTCACACATGAGCTCAAATGGTAAATCCCATTGAGGTAATTGGATTACCAAGGGTTATTTAATAATCTATTTTAATTTATTAAAATAATCCTCACATTATTTATTAAAAATATATACTTTTTCTTTTTGGTGAAATTGGGAGAGGGGGAGTGTGATCTTACTGAAGTACGAATGAAATGGTAGTAAAATTCAGCATGACATAGGAAATATCGCACATCCCATACATTTTTAGGGAAGGGTACTGAAGAAATGAAATCCACTTTTGATTTATCAACTTGGATACCATCTCCATAAATGACATGTCCCAATACTATACCTTGTCGCACCATGAAATGGCATTTCTCATAATTTAATACAAGATTATTTTCAATATAGCGATGTAGGAATGAACCAAGACTACTCAAACATTCATCAAAATAGGAGCCATAAACTATGAAATCATCCCTGAATACTTCCATTAAATTCTCCAGGTAATCTAAAAAAACTAACCATGCATCGATAGAAATTACCTAGAGCATTGCATATACCAAATGGAATCCTTCTATATAAAAATTTTCTAAAGGGGAAATTAAAGGTTGTCTCTTCCTAATCCTTGGGTGAAATGTATATCCTAAAGTATCTAGAATATCCATTAAGAAAATAGTAATGTGACTTCCCTACTAGCTTCTCTAGCATATAATCAATGAATTTCAATAGGAAATGGTCCTTCCTAGTGTTTTGGGTTTGTCGGCGATAGTCTATACAAACACGCCAACTATTCTACAAATGAGTTAGAAGAAATTCATTATTTACATTTTTAATTACCATTGGAACAGTTGTTTTAGGAACCACTTCTACTAGATTAACCCATTGGCTATCATATATGGGGTAAATGATTCCAATAACCAATAATTTTTTTGCCTCATTTTTAATAACATCAAGGAGGTTTGGGTTTAGTCAACATTGTGACTTCCATACTGTTTTAGCCTCATCATTTAATAATATATGATGTGTACAATTTGGTGGGATAATACAAAGAATTTCATCAGGTTTCTATCCCAAATCTTTTCTATACTCCCTCAAAAGTTCAAGAATACACAATTCATACTCAGGAGGGAGTGAACTAGCAATGATGACAGGAAAATTATTTCAATTATCAATATATGAATATTTTAAATCTTGAGGTAGTTTTCTAGTTCCAATTCAGGGGTATTTTGGATTGATGGGAGTTTTTTTGAATGTGAGACATCACTGATCTCATATAACTTTTCAATGGTATCATCCTTAGATGAGGAATGAGCTTTTACAAGCTTATAAGTATCATAGATGACCATGCGATCCTCAGTTTTCAAGAAATCATAAATTAATAAGAATAAATGACATTTTTCTAGACTGGTATAACATTCTCTACATGGTTCATTTCCTAGAATTTCAATTAATGTAGAAAACTCTGAAAGGGGATTGGTGGAATGAAAGGAATTTTTTTAGGGTAATGTAGTACATCAATTGAATTAATAGAGAGAGAGTAATGTTTTTATAATGGGTGCTTCATGGAATCATGGATATTTAAGTGGAAAATGTCACCCAAAAAATCCATAGATTATATACCATTGTGTACATTAATTATGGTTTTTGTAGTTTTCAAGAAGGGGATTCCTAATATAATTAGGCCATGTCCATTCATCCTATCATCTTTGATTTTTAGCACATAAAAATTAACAGGAAAAATTAAAATTTTCACCCTCACAAGAACATCCTCTAACACACAATAAGGGTGTGTTTTACTCTGCATTTATAATTAAACAAAAAATATAGTGGGCTTCAATTTTCCAACCTACAATAAAGAGTAAATAGAGTGAGGAATCACATTTATAGAAGCACCCAAATCAAGCATAGCATTGGAAAAAGAATACTCCACTACAGTACATAGAATTGATAATGTTCATAGACCATTTAATTTCATGGTAAGTGATAGATCTATCAATGTTTATACCTTCCTCCATAATCTCACCTTCTCATCACCTCGATTTTGCCTTCGGTGTACACATATCCTTAAAAAACATGGCATATCTTGGAATTTTATTCACGTAATCGATAAAGGGGACATTAACCTACACTTTTATAGAATTTTCCAATATTTCTTTACCAAATTTAGTAAATTTTTGTTTTCTTGGTTGGTTTTCCCTTTGGGGAAATGGAGGAGGAATAGTTTGGCTAGGCGACTCATCAACAGATACACTCTTCCTTTAGAAGGGCTTCTCTCATAACAAGGTTTGCGAACATTTTTACTAATTTCAATAGTTGAGAGGGTATTTTCCTCATGATGGGATGACTCTAAAGGAGGGTTCATTTGGATTTTAAGTTGAAACACACTCCTAAGGTTAATGTAACTAACATTTACATTATCCCTAGGGTTTACTAGTGGTTGAGAGGGTAGTTTACCTAGCCCATGACTTTGGATTTCCCCCACTGAGTTGGAAAGTTGTCCTAATTGGGTTTTTAGGTCTGGTATGGAATCTTGGGTGGTTTTTTTCAATTGGATATTGTTAGAAGCCATTTGTTTCATCATGTATTCTATTCTAGTCTTTGTTTTTGGAGGGGGTTGTTGGAAAGACCTTTATTGTGGTTGAGGATTTCTAGGTGGTGGTGGTTGAATACTCTGACGTAGTTGGTTCTATGGTTATTGAGGTTTTTTTTAATATCCACATTTCCAATAGTCTTGTTTTTCTTTCCACACATGGTTGGACTAATAGTAAGGTTCTTTCCTAAAGATTTTGTTATAGGGGTGCCCTGTAAAGATTGCCTCATAACCATAAGATGTTTCTCTCAGTTGAGGGCATTGGTCATAATAGTGGGTGTAAAAAGAATATACATCATAATGGATGGGAGGAGAAGATTGGGATTTCCCTTGGGAAAGATCAAGTTTTAGAATATGGGTACTTACCTCTTCGAACTTCATGTCCACCTTCCTCTCAAATTCAATACGTTTAACCTCATAGACTACTCGAATGGGTACACTATACCTTGAAAAAAATTGAGTTTTTTTCACCATGTTCTCAATCAAAGTCCTTGCATAAATTGGAATTTTATGAAATAACACACCACCTGCAGTATCATAAATCATATTTTGATCAATAGGAATTAAACCTTCATAAAAATACTAAATTAAAAGTTGATCACTTCTTTGGTGGTGTGGATATCTTGAAAATAACCTCTTAAATCTCTCCCAATATTCATGAAGTGTTTCCCCTTGTGATTTTTTTATCCCACAAATTTCTTTCCTTATTGTTACAGTTTGAGAGGCTGGGAAAAAATTTCAATAAAAATGCATTTTATCTTCACTCAACCCCTAATTGGTGAATTAACATAATACAACCAATCTTTCGCAATGTCTTCTGAAGAAAATGGAAATTATCGAAGTTTTACTTGTTCTTCATCCACATGAGAATGTTGTAATGTAGAACACACTATATCAAATTATTTTATGTTCTTATGTGGATCGTCTCCAGAAATTTTATGAAATCTTGGAAATAAGTGAATTAGACCAGATTTTAGTTCAAAATTGGGTGCCTCACCTTACAATTGAATATAGGTGTGTTTGATATCAACATCAGGTGAGGTTAGTTATTTTAATGTTTTTTTATTTAATAAATATTATTCAAGTTTAATTAATTTTTGATTTTTGTCCTAGAAGATAAATAAGGATTAAGAAGAGGTTCAAGATGTGATTTGTCTTTCTTCAAAGGGTTCCCTTGTGTGTCATGGTGTCACTGACGTAGGATCCACTTCGGTTTGGGTTCAAAAGGAAGTAAATTTATTAGAGTAGAATGAATCATGCATATAACCTACACGAGAGGAATATTTTAGAAATCAACTAAAAGAATAAGTAAGTGAATAATAATAGAAATAATTGTAAAATTAATAATATTTTTATAAAAACACACTAAAAACAAAAGCGTTCCCCGGAAATGGAGCCAAAATTTGAATGTTTTTTCATAACACATCAAATTGATTATGTTTTCAAAGATGATTTATAGTAAATTTCATACCCTGTGTCATCTCTCAAGTAGCATTTATAGGTTTAGAATAATCATTTTTAATAAAAATTTCTAAAAAGGGGGTTGGTTTAGAAATTAGTTTTAAGAAAATAACATGATTTAAAAAGTTTAATAGTTGATAAATAAAGGCAGTTCTTTATGAATTATGAGATATGGATATCATTTCAGGTTCACTAAACATCTTTTATATTTCAGTGTTCAAAAAAATTTATATGTTTTAATGTAATTATTTGGTTGAAGGTTATCAAGATCTCGATTCCCCTCTTACCCCTAAAAATGATGCTCAAAGAAGAAACCATTGACACAACAATCATGATGTAAAGGTTTGGACCCAAAACAAAGAAAAAGGACTACAAAATCATATAGAAATCTCAAGATTGTGTGTGATAGAAAAGGATTTTTGTGTTTCCTAATCGGAATAACCAAAGAACCCCATTTGAAATCTGAACCAAATCGATGTTGAGATAAAAAGTGATTCACTTAATTATAAAAATACAATGTATTCATAAGAAAATAAAATAGAGATTGAAAATAAGTGAAATATTTAAAAAAAATACACAAAACCATTAGAAGAACAAGTTTCGGAACTCCCTCCCAAGTATGTATAGCTCCCTCGAAATGACCATCCACTGTTTAGCTCGTCATTGAGAGGAGGAGGAGGCTCAGGTTGAACTTCTCCTTCATCCTTGATCCCCCTATAAAGATAAGGGAATCCAGAACTTCCTAGATGATTATAGGAATACTTGGGGTCTCTAAAATTCATTAGATTTTCCTCCTGGATGAACTTACAAATGGGGTGCCCAAGGTTCCATTTTATAGGCAAAGTGGAAGGTGGTTTTGGGAACATATATTTCTTAAAACCACTTGGAACATGGTTTTTAACCTCCATAAAGTATTATATCTCTTTATAGAAAATTAAAACGTTGTATACCTACCTTTTTAATATCTCCATAGAAAATTTGGAACTATTTGGACAACTAAAGCTTGAGATATCGATAGAACACAGCACACTACTTTTGACTTCATGCAGATTCGGTGGCTTGGGAAGATCATTTTGGATGGGGCCCTTAATGGATTAATTGGACTTGGGTGTCTTCAGAATAGTTGTATACCACTGAATTTTAGATCATCCCACAAATTATCACCCCAATTAGAATTACGAATTAGAATTAGTGTGTGGATAAGTCCACTAGTTTTCTTAGATCTTGCGCAGTTTGGCCAAATTTTTTTAACTTTGTCATGGGCCCTCCAAATCACCTCCACCTATAATGTATTTATCAAAACAAGTAACATTTACCTTTTTAACAATGATAAAAACAAAATAATTGAATCAAAAATGAAGTGAAATTTGTTATTAGTTTTATAATTTTCAATACAAAACTAGTTTAGCGCAGTGGTGTAAGGGTGAAAATGAAATATTGAATCATGGTGCGGTCAAGTATCATCACAAAGTTCTTGATTCTCACCCTAATCAAGTTGGGTATCTCATTGAAGAAGTCATCACATTTCCCATCACATTGATTGTTCACCTGATTCTAACTATTTTCAACCATTGACTAGAATAAAGGGAAAATTATAGAGGAGTATTTTTAAACTATTAAATGCATAGAAGGGAATCCAATGAAATTAAACAGATAACTTATACGTTATATCTATTTTATTAGCTTATGAACCTCAAGGATTTAGTATATGTTATCCATGATATATTTCCTAACATAGACTCTTATGGTCATTTTTGTTACCTTAATAATGGTTTTTAATGAGATTAGGAATCTACTAAAGAAAATCCCTTGGGAGTGTCAAACTAGCTGTGAAGAAAGGCATGTTTTCATGCACTAGTTCCCAGTTGAGTCTAGATCAACGTGGTGTTTTTGAGTTTTACCCCAATGTACATATATGTTAGAGACACATATAATTGTAATATCCAAACATGGATGTATTTTCTTGATAAAACACTTAATCTATACTTACCAAAATTTAGGGATGTTTTCTTACACATAGTCTTATCACTTTGTATTTTTAGTTTTCTAATCCAAATTCCAAAAATAACTATACATTTCCATTGATACCAACTATAAAAACCACTTTAATTTCTTTCACATTAATACATGATTTACTATATAATAATACACTTAATACAACCCAGTATATTAATAAGTCTAGTGTCTTTGGGATTTAGGTACATTACATAACAACTTAAAATAGGAAATACATCATCTTTATTGAAAACTTCCTTAACATGCTTAGACTATTCAAATATACTTAAAACTGCATGTGATAACCTAGGGAAATACATAAGAAAAGGGTGAGATATAAATCTCAGTAATGGAATAAACATGGAATAACATGAAGAAATTAATACATGTTAGACAATAAGATAATAAATAGTACATAAAAGGGGTGAGAATCATGAACTTTAACAATAAGGTAGGACGTAGCATGATAATATAAAGAAAGCATGGAAAATGTGTAAAAAACTTAAAACACTGCATTGTAAATATTGGTCAAGGTTAACTTCCAAGAAATAATGATGGAAAAAATCCCATAAATGAATCAGGTTCACACAATTTCCCAATATGACATCTCATGAGACTAAACATTACTCAATTCATTAGAGCACTATATAATTTCAGGTGCAGCTGTCACTTTCATTTTATTCTCCTACTTAAATGTGCCACATAGATCATAAAAAATGCAATCATTTATCATCACATTTTATTCCACAATCATGTAGTTTTGAATAAATACATTTAATTCCCAAATCAATAAGTATATGTGTATAAAGGTTAATTCCCTTCATAGGAAATGGGTAAAGGTATTTACTACACAATTGTTTGGCATGGAAAATTGTAGTGGAATTTCAGAAGAGTAACGGCATCACTTAAAAATTAATAATTTTTTTGATGAGATTAAAATGGGTCTCTCATAATTTTCAAAGAAAATTTATAGTAATAGGGACATGTAAAAACATATCCCAATAATATTAATTGGAAATATAAGTAATAAAATAATGAAGAAACATTTATAAGGAGGAGATAGAAAAGAACCCTTACTTGAGTGTGTGACTCCAAATTCTTGGGAGGAGCTTCTTGAAAGATTTCAGGCACCTTGGGAGGACTTTAGAGATGGTATTAAGGTGTATAGATGTTACCCAGGTATTTTTAGTGAAGATAAATGGGATATTGGGTGGTTTTATTGTAACACCGTGAGATTTTATGAGAAATATTATTTTTTAATTTCTTTGATGCCTGGTGTTTTACGCTAAACCAAAATCATCTTGTGATATACGCAACACCATATTAGCTTGTATTATATGCAAACACTATTCTTGGTTTGTGTTGTACGCAAGAGCGACCATCCTCAATAGCATGTGTTGTACACAATACTGAGTTTCACTAAAAAACGATATATTTTTATAATATTATTATGAACTAGCCATTATTTATAGTATTAACCAAATTTTTAATTTTATAACATTATAATTCACCTTACACATTTTCTAGATCATGGTATGAGAACAAAATAAATTTTTCGGGTAAAATAAGTATTTTTCAAAACAATGCAGTTTTGCCGCCTTTTGATGGTGAACCCATTTTAAATATAGTTTTTGAAATATTTATAAGTTCAATTTGTCAAAATAAAATTATTATTTTCAATCATGATATAAAAATTTACTTTGGATAAATTTTTGATATTTGTTTGATAAGTTTCTTATTTTAATGAATAGTAAAAATATGCTAAATTTTAATTAATTCATCAAGATAATTTATATGGTTAAATTATAATATTGAATGGTTTTAAAGTATAAATAGAATATATTTTTACCATTTAATATAATTTATATCATTATCATTAATTTTACATTGAATTCATAGGTAAAATAATTTCAATCTTTTGCAATGTTTTAAACAAAAATCTGTTTTTTTCGACAACAGGATTAATTTTTAATTAATTTATGCAACTTATGTGTCTTAAATTTGGAAAAATGGATTCCATATTTGGAATCATTGGTTCCAAATTATGTTAAAAGGATACTTTTATTTTTGGGCATTATGAATAGTAACTATGGTAAAAAAAATTACCATAGTTAAAGGTAAATTGGGTAATTAACGGTAAATATAATATTATAAAATTATCCTAACACATTTATTAATATAATTGGATGATTATATTTACTCCTAAAATATACTTGGGTCGAAATGGTATCTATTTGAACCCACTTGTATGTGATTAAGACCTTTTATTTATTTTATTTAAAGGAAAGTGAAATATGTCTCACTCAAACTCTCATAATTAGATTATTTTTAATATAAGGTTATATAGAATATAAATTAGAATATAAATACTTATTTGAAATATAAAATGTTTTACTTTATCATGGTAATTTATTTGTAATTTTTAAGAAATATTTAATTACTTTTATAGCTTATACATTAATGATGTAGAAATTATTAATTTAGTGAAAAATCAATAATATAGTTTTTATTAAAATAATAATACCCATAAAAAGACCCAAACACTTGCCCAAAACTTATTGGTTGAGTATATATACACCATAATCATCCAAGTGTCGATTTTTGGACCATTTGGAGCCTTATAAAATAGATTTGGACATTTATATTATTTTATTTTAAATGATGTCAAAGTTGTCACCTTCATAATTCAACGATTATAAAAATTTAAATGTTGTGATTGTAAGATGATAAATTTTGAGTAAAAGTATTATTATGAAATTTATTATATTTATATTAATCTTAGGATTTTATTTTTAATTTTTATGAAACAAATAAGTATATTAAATAATTATCCCAAAATGTTGTATTAATTATTTTATTAAGAGAAATATCAAATAAATGGTTTTAAAAAATATTAAAATAAATATTATATAAACTAATTAATGTTCTCCATGATTTTTCTAGATTAATATGGCATGTTATTAATCTATTAAATATTTGTTTTTAATATATCTTCTGTGTGGATTTTATTTAAATTCAAATAAATGAATAGTGTCAAAATTGACACTATTGATATTTTATATGAAGAACATATTCTTAAATTCTTTAAAAATCACAAAAATATTTAAAAATTATAAATTTAAATTTATATGGCCTAAAATGTCATTAAATATCAAATTATATAAATTACACAACATATAAGTAAGTATTTATATTGATTTAAAATTTAGAATATTATTACCACAAATAAAATTAAATAGATTAAATAAGGATAAATCAAAATGCTAAGGTTTAAAATAAAATCAAAATATGTCTAAATTTTATTGGTTGATGTTATTACAATCCTATATTACCTCATATCCTAATTTGATTAACTTTGGAAGTTTTTATGTGGGGTTTGGGTTTATTGTAAATTAATATTTTAGAGGTTTCCAAAAGTGCTTCTCTCCACTCTTATAAAAGGGCACCCCTTCCCTCTCCTCTTCACACAATTTTGAGCATTCAAGATCTGAAAAACCCTGCCCATTACTCTTCTCAACTTCCCTATTCACATTTTTTAGGTTCTGGTCTTCTCAAAGGACCCACTCCAGTCCCTTAAGAGGAATCATAAAGGAGGTGCATCGAGGAAGAGGTAATGTCTTCTACCAATTTTTTCAGGTTAATTTCTTCTTCAACCTCCTCTTATTTAGTTGTTTCATTATAAATTAATAACATCAGTATCACTAATATACTGATATGTTATTATAAATATGAAACAACCCTATTTCACCCTATACCCATCCTACGAAAAATGAAATCACCACACGTGTGTACGTACGGCCTACCATCTCCACGCCGTGGTGTAATCTGTTTTTTCACCAACATCATACTTGGATGGGTATAATGGTGGAAATAATAACTATATATTATTATCATACTAATTCTGAGATATTATATCATCCACTATAATTCCATTCAATAATTATGGGAATGATATCATTGCTCGTGCGTACGTACGTATTACCGTCTCCATGACGCGATGAGATTCATTCACCATGTTAACCATTATAAAATGATTATAAAGTAAATATAATAAATAATGAAATATATGACATAATAATGATACTATATTTATGTATATGTTATTTACTTACTTCTATTCAATTTAATAAGGAAACAAAAATAGAGTTCATGCGTACGTACGGCCTACCGTCTCCATGAACGGTGTATTTCATTTCATTTATTGATCTACTATATATATTTATATTCTGAATATATATTATATATAAATCATTTTTTACATTATGGAATTTATTAATAATGATCTAAGTAATCATATGAATAATTAAAATTCAAAACATGTATGATAAATGAAACGATTTTACCCAAAATGCTACTTTAACATGGAATTGACAAATGAACGGGTAATATAAAGTCGTAAGTGAATCATATATGATATCATAAATATTATTATGGTTCTGTTACAAGTTAATAATATGTTTAAACCCATAATACAGGAGTCTTAAACACATATAGAAGAAATTGGACATAAGTTAAGGGATAATTATTCCAATCTCATTCTTAACCGAGATTATTTATTCGTAAGTATTTACTGGGGTTATATTTATCATCCATGTCCATATCTTCTAAAACTATTTTCATAAAATCTTTACTATTAATCCATTTATTTTTAAATTCATTTTTACCCTTTGTTTACTTTTACCACATGGTATGGAAGGAATCTTTCTTTTGTTTACCATATGAGGTACTTTTTGACTTTTCCAGTAAAAGTACAAGGAGAATGTTTTTTAACTTACACAGCATAAATGGATTTTTACGGTTTCGTAACACCTTATTTTCATGAAGCTTCCTATATAAGATTTCATGATTATTTTCAACAAAAATCTTTTCTTTTAAAATTGCACGGCATTTTGAGAAAAGAAAATTATTTTGAAGAAGAAAGGATATTTTCCTCAAGAATTCATTTCAAGTGTTTTATCAATACTATTTTCCATATAAGATTACATTATTTAATATGGTCATATTTCAAGTACAAAGTCAATATTATTTACATGGTTTGATTTTTTTTATGATGAAATGAGATCCATTTTTTATATGGATTATGTTATGATGGGATGATGTTTATGAAACCCATTTTATTATTTGGGTTATGATGAATGATTTATTTTTATTTTGTGGCAGACATAAGAATGATTTCATTATGAGATGGGTGGGACATATATATCCCTCCAATTAATTGGGTAAAGATTTATATCTCATGAGATATACATGGATGGAACGACAAGTGAATCTGGTTCAGTAATACAGGGCTGGAACGGCAAGTAAACTCGGTTCTGTAATGGAATTTTCCCACTATGATGGTCTTGGAAGCAATGCCTTGGCTACTATGGAAATAATAACATGTGATTAATGGTTTTCCACAATTACATGTTTTATTATCATGCTATTTTACCATGATTATTGTTCCTTTATGAATTATTCCTTACGTACTGCCAAGATTTATTTCACCACTCAAGATTTTGATGTTTAAACTTTATGTTCATGTTTTTTTTAAGTTCAAATGTATATGGTTTGTTTTATTTTCTCTATGCTTACCCTTACTGAGAATTTGAGCTCACCCTTTATATGTTTTCTTTTCCCCAGGATATAAAGAAAGGTTTTAGGTAAGAAAAAAAAGGGGAATATCTTTATGGGAGATGTTGAAGATCTTTCACCATGATTAGGAGATTATGTTCCGAGTTTCCAAAGACACTAAACTATTATGGTCCTTGGGTGTCTATTTTTTTTATTTATTAAGTATTCTACAAAAGTAATGTAATGTCCATGTATATAAAGATTGGGTCTCTAGAGTTGGTATAAGAGGAAAGGTTTAGTTAACCTTTGGAAACATGGATACAAAAACTTTAGTGAGATCCCTAGAGATATGTCTAAGGTATGTATAGGTATGTCTATAAGGTTAAGTATAATTATAGGTTACAGTCCTAGAATTATGATAATGATCATGAATAACCTAGCATTAAACCTAAGATGTTATAGATTTTAAGTACTCCCCCTTGATTATGTTGTTTTCCTAGTATGATTTTTTCCTCCCATGCTATTATTTTGGGGTTTTAGAAATTGGCTGGAAATAGGAAGATTCACAATAATGGAGTATATAATGAACAATGTAATGATATTCTAAATGGGCAACCAAATGAAACGGGATTTGGAAGTCCAAACATTGTTATTATGCCTAATCAGAAATCTCATAATATGATCAATAATCTCAATATTGGTATGATTCCTGACTTAGTTAATAAAAGAAAGATGGAGTTTCATGATGATCATAGAAGAAATAAAGTTCAATTCCATCATGTAAATCATGTGGTATGAGGCATCAGGGAGAATGTTTCAAAGGAACTGGAAGATTCTTTGGGTGTGGAAAAGAAGGAAACAAATCCATAAATTGCAAAGTAAAAGGTTTAGTTAACACCATGGACAAGGATAATGGTATTGATAAGATAGCAACAATGGTTAAATGTTTTAAATGTGGAATGTACATGAATTATGAAAACCAATATACTAAGGTAAAATCTCATGAAGAGAATTAGCATGGTTGTATGATTAGTATTTATGCTGATGATGATGAAGAGACTACAAATGATATATGAGATGAAAGAAGTATTGAGGAATAAAATGATGAAGCTCGGTCAATGGATTAAGAAGGTAGTGGAATGATTGTATGTTTATCAAGAGTTATGTTGTATAGGTAATTTAATGGTACTATGGAATAAAGAAACATCTAAGGATTGTTACACTATAGTTTTTCCTAAATTATTTGAAAGTATATGCTGAATGGTATAGGTAACCATGAAAGGTTATTCAGATATTTTTGGAAAGTAGATTATATGTGCATAATGAAGGGATAAGAATATAATTATATGTTTGATAGTATTAATGATCTCAAGACTGGTATAAGCACAAAGTAATGTCATGGTTTGGGTATATTGATTTTTTTGGGGGGGGGATTTTGGTATGTGGAAAGAGTTAACTTTTGACAGCATTCATGTTTTCACTAAGGTTCTATGGTAATTCATGTTTCAAGAGAATACATGATTAAGGTATACACATGTTTGGAATGTGACCAACAATATATATCTTATGATATATGGGGGATAAATGATGGTATTTACATGCTTGGTATATGACCTCTCTATCAATATTTTTCTTTATACTGTGAGTCTGGACACAAGTATTTTGGATAAGCCTAAAGATTGCAATGGATTAAGTTGGACATCAAACAGTATTGTTTAAGGCTATAACTTTTTGATAATATGATAGTATAGTTTTAGAAAAAGGACAACCCATAGGATGGGTGACAACACATCGCATCAGACAAGGATGCGAGAATCGAACCCACAACCGAAGTGCGACAGGCCTTTACCACTGGCCTACAAAAAGTCCATGGTTAGTAGAAATTAGTTTTATTTTATTAAGAGGTATTATAGTTGAAATATAAGTCCATTTTTGGAATCATATATGGTTAATCTCACTATATATGGAGTTATATATATTTAATAACTTTTGCGAACTTTTTGAGACAGATGGAATAACCTATCATTCTATCGCATGATCTGCTAACATTTCAAGAAGGACAAATTCAACTTAATTTCTTTAAATAAGAGATGAAGTGGAAATTGTTCATGGAATGACCAGCCATGATATTACACTAAAATCATGTAAGTATTTCTCCTTATGCAAAAAATTCATCAACTTTAGGAAATGATCTTGAAAACCACAAATTTTGTCTTATTACCCTCATATTCGATAAATCAGATGGTATATTAGATCATCCTAAATTTATGGCTTTGGGATTGTCGGATTTTTCATAGCCAGGTTCTCTACCACTCTCTATCAGAACATGATGGTCGGATTTCTCTTCCATATCCATATTTTTACTAATGTTCTCCTATGTGGAAACCCAGTGATGAGTTAATTTGGGTAACCATTACGTTTCATACTTTAGTTCTTAAAATTAAGTTTTAGTATTCCTTTTTACGATGTGGGTTTATATGAATGAAACTTTCAAGTAGTAAACCATTTATAACCCCGATGAATTTTGAGGTTGAAATTCATTTTAAGGGGGGTAGAATGTAACACCCCGAGATTTTATGAGAAATATTATTTTTCAATTTATTTGATGTCTGGTATTGTACGCTACACCAAAATTATCTTGTGCTATACACAACACTGTATTATCTTCTATTATACGCAAACACAATTCTTTTCCTGTGTTGCATGCAAGAGCAACCATCCTCAATAGCGTGTGTTGTGCACAATACTGAGTTTCACTAAACAATAATTTATTGTTATAATATTATTATGAACTAGCCGTTATGAATACTATTAACCAAATTTTGAATTTTATAACATTATAATTCATCTTACACATTTTCTAGATTAAGGTATTAGAACAAAATAAATGTTTTGGGAAAAATAATTATTTTTCAAAACAATGTAGTTTTACCGCATTTTAATGGCGCACCCATTTTAAATCTAGTTTTTGACATTTTATAAGTTAAATTTGACAAAATAAAATTCTTCTTTGAAATCAGGATATAAAAATTTACTTTGGATAATTTTTTGATATTTTTTTGATAAGTTTATTATTTTGATGAATAGTAAAAATATGCTGAATTTTAATTAAAAATAACTTTTTTTCATCAAGATAATTTATATGGTTAAATTATAATATTGAATGGTTTTAAATTATAAATATAATATATTTTTACCATTTAATATAATTTATTTCATTAGCATTAATTTTACATTGATTTCATAGATAAATTCATTTCAATCTTTTGCAATGTTTTAAACAAAAAAAAGTTTTTATTTTTGACAACGGGATTAATTCTAAATTAATTTCTGAAACTTATGTGTCTTAAATTTTGAAAAATAGATTCCATATTTGGAATCAGTGGGTCCAAATTATTTTAATAGGATACTTTTATTTTCTGGCATTATGAATAGTAACTATGGTAAATTTTATTTACCATAGTTAAAGGTAAATCGGGTAATTAAGGGTAAATATAATATTATAAAATTACCCTAACACATGTATTAATATAATTGGATGATTATATTTAGTTCTAAAATATACTTGGTTCTAAATTTTTTCTATTGGAACCCACTTGTATGTGATTAAGACCTTTTATTTATTTTATTTAAAGGAAAGTGAAATATGTCTCACTCAAACTTAAATAATTATATTATTTTTAATATAAGGTTATACAGAATATAAATCCAATTATAAATACTCACTTGAAATATAAAATGTTTTTCTTTATCATGGTAATTTATTTGTAAGTTTTAAGAAATATTTGATTACCTTAATAGCTTATACATTAATGATGTAGAAATTATTAATTTAGTGAAAAATCTATAATATAGTTTTTATTAAAATACTAATACGCATAAAAAGACTCAAACACATGACCAAAACGTATTTTTTGAGTATATATACACCATAATAATCAAATTCTAGATTTGTGGACCATTTAGAGCCTTATAAAACAGGTTAGTACATTTATATTATTTTATTTTAAATGAGGTCAAAGTTGTCACCTTCATAATTTAATGAATATAACAATTTAAAGGTTGTGATTGTAAGATGATAATTTAGAGTAAAAATATTATTATTAAAGATATTATACTTAACTTCATAATAGGATTTTATTTTTAATTTTTATGCAACAAATAAGTATATTAAATAATTATACAAAAATGTTGTATTAATTATTTTATTAAGAGAAATAAAAAATAAATGAATTTAAAAATATTAAAATAAATATTATATGAACAAATTAATGTTCAATGCTAATTTTTTATATTAATATGACATATTAGGAATCTATTAAATATTTTTTTTGAATATATATTCTGTGTGGATTTTATTTAAATTCAAAGAAATGAATAGTGTCAAAATTGACACTATTGATATTTTATAAAAAGAACATATTATTAAATTTTTTAAAAATCACAAAAATATTTCAAAATTATAAATTGAAATTTATATGGTCTAAAATGTCATTAAATATCCAATTATGGAAAATACCACACATAAGTAAGTATTTATAATGATTTAAAATTTAGAATATTATTACCACAAATAAAATTAAATAGATTAAATAATGATTAATCAAAATGATAAGGTTTAAAATAAAATCAAAACATGTCTAAATTTTATTGGTTGATTAGATTACAACCCTATATTACCTCATATCCGAATTTTAGTCACTTTGGAAGATTTTAAGTGGGGTTTGGGTTTATTATAAATTAATATTTTAGAGGTTTCCAAAAGTGCCCCTCTCATCTCTTATAAAAGGGCACCACTTCCCTCTCCTCTTCACACAATTTTGAGCCTTCAAGCTCGAAAACACACTGCCCATTTCTCTTCTCAACTTCCCTAGTCACATTATGGAGGTTCTGGTCTTCTCAAAGGATCACCTCTAGTCCCTTAAGAGACAGTCTAAAGGAGGTGTGTCGAGGAAGAGGTAATCTCTTCTACCGATTCTTTCAAGTTTCTTTCTTCTTCAACTTACTCTTATTTTATTGTTTCATTATAAAGTAATAAAATAAGTATAACTAAAATACTTATATGTTATTATAAATATGATACAACCCTATTTCACCCTATACCCATCCTGTGAAAAACAAAATCACCGCGTATGCGTACGTACGGCTTACCGTCTCCACATCGTGGTGTAATCTGTTTTTTCACCAAAATCATACTTGGATGGATATAATGGTGGAAATAATAAATATATTATTATCATACTGATTATGAGATATTATATCATCCACTATAATTCCATTCAATAATTATGGGAACGATATCATCGCCTGTGCGTACGTACGGATTACCGTCTCCACGACGCGATGAGATTCTCACCATGTTAACCATTCCAAAATTATTATAAAGTATATATAATAAATAATCAAATATATGACATAATAATGATACTATATTTATTTATATGTTATTTACTTACTTCCATTCAATTTAATAAGGAAATTAAAATAGTGTTCATGCATACGTACGGCCTACTGTCTCCTTAAACGGTGTATTTCATTTCATTTATTGATCTACTATATATATTTATACGCTGAATATATATTATATATAAATCATGTTTTACATTATGGAATTTATTAATCATGATCTAAGTAATAATATGAATAATTACAAGTCAAAACATGTATGATAAATGAAACAATTTTACCCAAAACGTTGCTTTAACATGGAATTGACAAATGAACAGGTAATATAAAGTCGTAAGTGAATCATATATGATATCATAAATATTATTATGGTTCTGTTACAAGTTAATAATATGTTTAAACCCACTATACAATAGTCTCGGACACATATGGAAGAAATTGGACATAAGGTAAGGGATAATTATTAAAATCTTGTTCTTAACCGAGATTGTTTATTCGTAAGTATTTACTGGGGTTATATTTATCATCCATGTACATGTCTTCTAAAACTATTTTCATAAAATATTTAATATTATTCCATGTATATTTAAAGTAATTTTTACCCTTTTTTACTTTTACCACATGGAATGGAAGGAATCTTTCTTTTGTTTACCATACGAGGTACTTTTTGACTTTTCCTATAAGAGTATAAGAAGAATGTTTTTTAACTTATACGGCATGAACGTATTTTTATGGTTTCATAACTCCTTATTTCCTTGAATATTACTATACAATATTTCATGATTGTATTAAAAAAAATATTTTCTTTTATAATTGCACAGCATTTTGAGAAAAGAAAATTATTTTTAGGAAGAAAGGATATTTTCCTCAAGAATTCATTTCAAGTGTTTTATCAAGATTATTTTCCATCTAAGATTACATTATTTAATATGGTCATGTTTCAAGTAAAATTTCCATATTATTTACATGGTTTTATTTTTTTTATAATGAAATGCGATCCATTTTTTATATGGATTATGTTATGATGGGATGTTGTTTATAAAACCCATTTTGTTCTTTGGGTTATGATGAATGGTTTGTGTTTATTTTGTGGAACACATAAGAATGATTTCATTAAGAGATGGTGGGACCTATATATCCCTCCAATTAATTGGGTAAAGATTTATATCTCATGAGATAGACATGGATGGAACGGGAAGTGAATCCGGTTCAATAATATAGGGCTAAAACGGCAAGTAAACTCAGTTCAGTAATGGGCTTTGTCCATTATGATGGCCTTGGCAGCAATGCCTTGGATACTATGGAAATAATGACATGTGATTAATGGTTTTACACAATTACATGTTTTATTCCTATGATATTTTATCATGATTAATTCTCCTTTATGATCAATGCCTTACATACTGCCAAGATTTATTTCACAACTCAAGATTTTGATGTTTAAACTTTATGTTCATGTTTTTTTTAAGTTCAAATGTATATGGTTTGTTTTATTTTCTCTATTCTTACCCTTACTGAGAATTTGAGCTCACCCTTTATATTTTTTCTTTTCCCCAAGATATAAATAAAGGTTTTATGTAAGAAAACAAAATGGGGATATCTTTATGGGAGATGTTTAAGATCTTTCACCATGATCAGAAGATTATGTTCCGGGTTTCCAAAGACACTAAACTTTTACAGTCCTTGGGTGTCTATTTTTATTATGTATTAAGTATTCTAAAAAATTAATTTAATTTCCATGTACATCAATCTTGGGTCTCTACATTTATATAGGAAAAGAGTGGGTAATTATTTGTCATTTCTCAACCATAGGTTTTGGACTCTATATAATAAAATAACCAAAACCAAAAAGATACCCATATTTTTTCCCATAATTTCTACCAAATGGGAGTTTTTTTCAATATTTTATAATTCAAAGGGTGGAACGTATTAAAATATAACCCTAGGTGATGTAGAGGTTAGTCACACTCTTAAAAATGGTTTTAAAACCTAAAAATATTTTAATGGTTTTAGAGGATTCATAAAGGCATTATAAAATTATGAAAATAAATTTAAAATTACATTATTTTAAAGTGAAAATATATATTTTGTCATGGATACAATTTATAGTATTTATTGAATCACTTTAGGGTCATTATTATGTCATACTACACACCATATATTTATAAAATTTTAATTTTTACCGAAAAAATAAACTGTCTCAAAAAATTATAAAAAATTCACCATTGGATGATTTAGATGTTTTTATACCAATAATAATATTCATTTAAACTAAATAATTTTCTATGTTAATTTTCACTTTTAAAATAAGAATCAACAATTATTGAGAAATGTTGAGTTTTTTTAATATAATAATTTTTGAACCCTTATAAAAATTATCTTAACATCATTTAAAATTATATGATCATTTTTATTTTATAAAAAATATTTAATAATAATATTTAATTCAAAAATTATTTAATTCAAAAATCCCTTAATTCATGAAAATAATTTCCTTAACAAAATTTTAATATTACATGAAAATGCAATTTGTGTTTTATTGTATCAATAATCGAAATAATTTATAAAGTAATAATAAGAAGTAAATATAACCATTTTTCTATTGATAATGGAATATACATATTCATATTATTAAGTTCTTGATACATATCTCTTTAATACACCAACAAATTCCCTAAGGGTAAGGTGTGCAACTGTGATTCTTTGATGGGGTGGTTTGGCGAACATGGTTTGGGCCATGATCTCGATGAGCTTGAACTTCTCCCATTAATATTTTTACTCATAATTAAGTTGTTGAATTTAATATTGGTATTGGTCAAGGGTAATTCCAAGTGATTCTATCTCCCCTATAATTTCTGATAAATGGGCTTCATAGGGTATGATCCTACGGGTTGAGGTCATCACTTCCTTTTTCTATGTCAGTTTGATTTGTTTAAACCCTATATTTGTACTAATCATGTGATCATTATTAAATAGCTATATTATCAATGGTAAATATTCTTAATATTATGTTAAACCATATGTAATAAAAATATTGAATTTCATGTGTTTTCTATAACCATAATACATAATAATACATTTAATTAAATTTCTAGATGAATTTTATTTATAAAAGTATTGGTCATTACACGATATTCAAGATAGTACCTTCTAGTTTGGTCACCAATCCTACCATGGAAACATTAAAATATTTTATAAATATATATAGTGGTGGATATAACAAGTATAATGAATCCGATCATGCTCAATATCTCTCATGTAAATCCAGAAGGAGCATACTAATGCATCAGTGAACAAATAGTAGAATCGAATAGCAGTTATCATGTCAACTACCATCCTACCTCACAAAAACTCACTCACAAAGTATCATATCCAATCATAGTAAAATATTTTCAATTAATATAATAATAACATAACATGTAACCACTTCCCCACTGGATTGATTCTATTGTACCCCAATGTTAAACATCTTGTTCCCCTAGTATCTTATACAGTCATTTCATAGCACAACATGTCTTATATCAAAACCATACCATGTAACTCATTCATATTATCCTCATCATCCATATCTACTACTACATATATCATCACTTCCACCAACCATATATCCAACATAGTAGAGAATCATCAATATGAAGTATGTCAACCCCATGTCGTCCTCTACCCATGCAAAACTCCACTATATATCATCACAATAGCATCACTACATCACATACCATAAATACCTCATAGGTTTTACCAGTGAACTTATCATATTTCCTTATCTTCATACCCAGCATGGTTTTCCAATGCACCTTTTCCTCCTCATCCTTACCCCATAGGGTCTTCTAGTACACTATGCACCAATAATCACACCAATACCCTATGGGATCTTCTAGTACATCACATACTAATATAGTATGATCATACCTACCTTGATAGATCATATATCATGATACACCTAGAAGGTAGATTGGGGAAGAGGAGTTAATTATCCATTCATTCTCATGCCATCCTAAATATCAGGGGAACACACCTAAAACCCAAAACTTATTGGGAACCGGTAAAGGTATCTGACTCGGTTTGGGTGCATATCAAAATCACAAGGATATGAATCATATATATATATATATTCCATAAACATGCCTAATATAATGGGGTTCAAAGAAAATACCAAGAGTATCTACCACAAATGTCACCATACTACCATCATCGCAACCCACCACCATTGAAAACTATGACATCATAACTAGTACAACTTCTTATAAAAAACAGCTACTAAGTTCATTCAAAAAACATAGTTAATCATACCATTATTTAATTTTTATATTTTCCATTTTCCAACTAATTTATGATCATCAATCCATTTGGTTCTATATTTAAGGAAAACCCACTCAACCCATCGTTCACATTATTTCAAACCGTTAACAATTCATTTCAAGTATCAATATTTATTTTTTAGCCACAAATTTTTTCCATTTTATCCATCCCACATTTCAAGTTAATCATTACAAACTATATTCAATTCCACTATGAAACTACAAAATTATCCCACATCAACCAACTGAGTCATCACCCACACCCACCCACCCATTCCCTCTTTCCATCCCTAGTAATGTAGTTGTAGCTTTGTTTCCAAATCCAATGCATAAACTATATCCCTATATTAAAACCATTTCATCTACCATAATATCCATTGCATAACCCAAAAAAATAATCCCACAACAATAATACAAACACAACCAAAAAAAGATATATTTACCAAATTACAAAACAATAATTTCATTATTAAGTAATAATATATCCTTCCATAAATAGAAATTATTTCATATCAATTCCTTTCTTCCACATAACCAGTTCATTATAATCTATAAGTGATTAAATTTTTATTAAAGGTTTTTTAAATATATGAAACATGTAATCTACATACAAGTCTAAAAAATATCAATAATTTTTATAAATAGTATCTAAAAAGCATCAAATATGAGAGAAATATCATGAAAACAGGTAATCACATATGAATCACCCCATACCCTTTAATTTATTTAGCATGTTTCATTATAATTATTTGGAAAACCCATATTACTCACCCATAGAAAAACAATTATGTTGATACCAAAATTTACATTATATAAATGAGAGTTCTCAAATCCACGACCTTAACCTAAGCTTACTAAATAATTTCATAATGAAAATAAAAGGATGATATGATCTCAAGATCAATATCACACCAAGATAACCTTTAACAATCTAGAGCACAACACCCCTAGTAAAATTTCTACCAAATATTCCCCAAATAAAACCATCATTTAAACCATGAACACCTGAAGAGAGAAAATGTAGGAAACTAAGTGAAAGGGAGAAATAACTCACCTTGGATCACCAGTAATCAATATCTTGAATATGTGGATCAAATTTAAGGAAGAGGGACTGAAATGTCTCTCAAAATTTCACTAGGGTAACCCAAGATTCAAGGGGAATAAAGGTAATATAATAGAAGTCATAAGGGATTCTAAATTTATACTCCTTTTAAAAAGATATAACATCATGGTATAAAGTTAGGGAAAAAAATGTAATGGAAAAAAATTCTTAAAAAGTTGACAAAAATGATGGACCATTTCTTAATCAGTTTAAATTTATTGAATACGAGAAATTATATTGAGTTACATGCCTAAATCCTATAAATCTCAATGAAATCCATGATGCAATAGATACCTCCATAATGCAGAACCCAGAACATCAAACATATCTATACTGAAAAAAGAGTTACATTCCATAGTGACATCCAAAATAGGAGTTCCAGAAAGCTGACCCCTCTAAAATACACACCACAACCAAAGGGAAAATGCTATAATGGTTCCTCTAAGATAGTTCAAGACTCGTATGCCTAGATCTTGTGATAAAAAAATATTACTTGCATGCTATCATTAATAATAACAAAAAAAGACTCAATTTTAACTATCTATAAATACAATTTCAATATCTAATATGAGTCACTAACATACCTAAGACCTTTTAGGTTTGTGTTTTTAGAGAATCAGTTAAATCCACTTTTTTATAACCAAACCCATATATTTCACCTCAAATGGGAATTTTTTCCATTAGACATAAACTTTTTTGATCCATAATAATCCTTTAATATCTACCAAAAAATTATCCACACATGATACCCTTATAGACAAATCACACATGATATCATTCTTCATAACATGATAAAAATAGAAACATAAGAAAGGGTGAGAATGGATTCTCATCAAGGGTAAACATG
This sequence comes from Viscum album, assembly GCA_963277665.1. NCBI lineage: Eukaryota > Viridiplantae > Streptophyta > Magnoliopsida > Santalales > Viscaceae > Viscum > Viscum album. The sequence goes on from OY728158.1 coordinate 1,231,038,088, forward strand.
ACAGATATCAATCAATGATCATATGAAAACATAAAATAATCATAAGGCTATGAGATCACGATCATAACTTATAAAGTTCATACCTAATAATTCATAGATCATAAATCAGGATTCATGGAAAAAATATTTAGCATTTCAAAATATGTGAGTTATAGTAATAAATAATCATTATATATAAATCATGATCCATGAGATAATTTCTTAAGACTTAGACCATGTCATAATATTTTTTATCACAATCATAATAATATAAAATCATTTCATTTGTAAAGTATCTCTTCTAAGATGATCATAGTGGATTGGTTTCACTCCTTATTCCAACATTTATCGAGCCAAGGCTCACTCCTAAGACTACCATAATGGAAAAAATTCCCTTACTAAACTAGGTTCTCTCCCAATTATAGTACATATTATCTAAATATATATCCATATTTACCCAATTCAATAAAGTTTGACATAATTCTAGGCCCACAAAACACATAATGAAAACCATAAAAAAGTGTGCCACAAGATCATAAAACATTCATCATATCATCATAGTGCAACCTATAGAAAAGAAACAGGATTCATAAATATCTCATCATCATATATTCATAATCCAGTTAGATAAATTAAGTGGATGAAATTATACTATCATTCAATATTTTATCATATCTTAATTCGTTCATGGAAAGAAACAACTTTTATGAAATCATACAAAGATCATCATCACCATAACTCATCCAGAAAAGTGGATAGAATAATTAGATTATATCCATAGTAAAACCTATAATCATTAAAGGATGTTGAAATAGATGAAGAATATCTTTTATAAAAAAAATTAAAATACGCTTTGAAAATCAAGTGAAAACATCCCCTTTATTTTCCTAACTTTTTAAAAACATAAATTCATATAATATTAAGAAAAATATTTTCATTTAAAATAACCTTGGAAAATTATAAATTAAGATTCAAATAATATAATAGTCATGATGCATGGAAAATTCATTCATGCATTAAATGAAAAAATAAATATTAATTTCACACTTTTTATAAAATTCATATGCAACCTGTTTGAAAAAAATTGAAATTTTTAATTTTTAAAACCTTTTGGAAATTAACTCAAATATGGTGGAAAAATATTTTAATTAATCATTTGATCATAAAAAATTAAATTATTTAAAACATTTTAAATAACATGGACATGGAATAAAAACTTTTTCATCCAAAGAGGAAATAAGATTTTTTTTTCTATAAAAAAAGTATCTCAAACATTTTAAGAACTAAAAATAGAAAAATAGAATGAAAAAAACCCATAAATAACTAGTGGATAATAAAATATATGTGACTTAAATGATAATATCCGTATAATATTTCGCAACGAAAATTTATCATATAAAATCCCAAAAATAAATGATATTGTAACATAAACACTTGCTGCTTTGGTAACTTTTGATTCATAATCTGAATGAAATAAATAAATTAAAACAAAACAATAAATATTATTAATATAAATATATAAATTATATAATATATCTAATGGTAATTATATACACCTGATATACTGTATGATGTAGGAATGACACTAAACTAGGCCTCTGGGCCAGTTTGTGGGCCTTTGGGCCATGTAATGGGCTCCATGCCCACTATCCCTTAAATCCATGTACTAAATAAATATGGATTGATGAGTAGGACTTACCTTGGAAGGATATTTCCTTCATTTTGGAACTATTTGTGTGTTTTTTTTTGTGTTTAATTTAATTTTATCCCCAAACACCAAATATATATTCATCAAAATCGTTATTGGGGTAACAAATGTTCTATTCTCCATGCATGTTTTGGTTAAACGGTTATGGTCTTTCTCCATTGTCACATTTTCATTATTTATAGAACCATAATCATGTCATAATTATCAAATTTACTCATTATAGATACTTTTATAATCATCCTTATAAGGTGGTTATAAGAAATGAATTACATCACTTCATGGAGATGGTAATTCGTACATATAAACGAATGTTGTTTTCCACTTTTTGATGGATGGAATAAAATATGGGTGAAAAATAATTATACTTTAAATAATCATAATAATATATTAAATATAATATATTTTAATTAAATATAAATTTTTTACCATCCATTTAAATTAGAAATGAAAAAAAACCACATCACTTCTTGGAGGTGGTAGTCCATGTGTATGCATGAATGATGTTATCCTTTTCCAATGTATGGGAAGATAAGAAGGTAGATAAAATATTATAATTAAATAATCATAATGATGTCATAAATATAATATATGAACATTAAATCTATCAGTATATCCATCCCTAAACTTCAATGATGGAAAATGAAATACCTCACTTTTTGGAGACGGTATTCTGTATGTATACATGAGCGATGCTTTCATTTCCCATTAATATGGAAAGGATATGAAAAAGTGATGTGAAATGAACATAATAAAATTTATGTATATTTAATATAATTTTTTATTATATAAACATTTTTATAGAATATTTAGAGTATGTGGAAGAATAAAAAAACATGTAAACACTCGGTTGAGAGGTATAACTCTACTTTGGAAAACCTCCTTTGGATTATAACATATGCCTTCAAAGGATGGTCTTATGGTGATACCAGGACTTATAAGAAATGTGGAGTGAAATTGTTAAGTTATTTTGTTAGGGATTTACTAATATATATTGCTCAAAATTTGTGATGAATTGATGAGAGGTGGTGTCTTTTTATAAGAGGGAGAAAGGACACACTTGTAATTTTATGAAATCTAAAATAATTAAGAATAATAATCATTTCAAGTATAAAAAATGGAAATAATTTTGAATTTATGATATTTAGATATTAAAATCACAATAACCAATAAAATTTAGATTGTTTTAAGTGGAATTTTAAACCTTACCTTTTTGTGTATCCCCCTCGTTAACCCTTTTTAACTTTAATCATGGTAATAATGTGTTCAATCATTAACAGTCATAAATTTAATTCTAAGGTGTAAGATAGCCCAAAACTAGTCTTTTTATTAAATTTTAGACCATTTACCATTCCACTTGTCCCCTTTAAATATTTTTTTATATTTTTAAATCATTTTATAAAATATTATTTTAAATAAAATGTCATTAAAGTCATTTTTTGGACTATTCATAAAATCTGACTTTAAAGACATCAATATAAGAATGTATTTAAAATATAAAAAATTTAAAAATAAATTATAAATTATTATTAACCATAAAATATTACTTTTAAATTTTTTAACATCTCTTACTTTTATTTTTTTACTGCTTTTACAAGCATTATGTCAACGTTGCATAAGCCTTTAAGGAAATTACACCATCAAGTAAAATTAAAATTAAATTACCATCATAAAAATAGCTTATTTATTTTCAAAATAATATTTTATATTATTTCATCACATGTTTTCCCATTTATAAAATATAAAATAAATTTAAATAAAGAGAGTGAAATTTATTTAATTAACCTTTACTTAAAATAATATAAAAGTTATAATGAAGGGAAAGTGGTAATAAATTGAAAAATTTTAAAATTTTTATATTTATGACTGAAAAACACTTATAAAATAAAATAAATACAATTTTTAGGGATATTTTTAGGCATTATCTCATGGTTTTAACCATGTTTTATGTGTTTTTCCCTTACCATTGTGATAACATTTTTACCATCATTACTATTTATAATTACCAAGAATATAAGGGTCCTATTTAAGAAAGTTGAAACTCCTAATTACAAATATGGAATAATTTTTTTATTATTCAATTTCTAGTATTGAAATAAATAAATTTTAATATAAATGTATAAAATACAACAAAAAAATCGTTTTTAGAAGGAAAAATACATTTTTAGCATAAAAATGATCTTATACGAAAATTAAATATGATGCTAATTAATTTTAATTAATAATTTTATATAATTAAATTAGACTTTTTTAATTTATTTCTAAATCCAAAATATAATTATAGTTTAAAATTACTTTATTTAAAGAAAATAATTGACAGTATTGCAAAATTCGGCATTTTTCACTATTTACTAAAAAATCAATATTTTAAGGAAATACCATGAATTCATACTAAGAATATCATGAAATTATGATTTCAAAAATGGTATCAATTTTTTTAAATACAATTTATGAAATTTACAAAAAATAATTATAATATTCATGCACAAAATGTAAAAAAACATTTTTAAAGAAAATGTATGTTTGTATAAAATGACTTTATTCTCATTGCATGTATAATAAAAATAATTAAATGAATGTTAATTAATTAAAATGTATATATAATAGACATATTTCATCATAATCATTTATCAATAGTGAATAATTTAATTTATTAAGATAAAAATACATTGCACACATAAAAACAGTTTTATGAAAAATATCCCTTTTAACCTTTAAAATTTTTTATCTTTATTTCCAACCAATTGATAATAAATATAAAATTTCTTTTAAATTTTTATAGGGTAAAAATTATAAATATATTTCATGATATTTTTATTCTTATTAATACCTTCAAAACCAACTAGTAGGTCATAATAGTTATATTTAAAAAATAATATTTCTATAGTATATTATGGATTCTTTAAGATCGGTGTTGTGTGTATCACAAGATATAAACCACCCCAAATATATTCAATAGAAATACATTATAAAATATTGGGGGTTACATTATACCCCCCCCCTTAATAAATTATTCCCTTAAAATTTTTATCACATGCTTCATGAAAAATGGTTTAAAATATTTTTAGAATAAATTCAAATGAGTTAAAGATAAATATTCCTAAGTCACCAAAAATAAATTTTAATCTTCACTGAACAAATTTCCTTTTTAAATAGTCCTTAATTTATATTTTAATACTAGGAAACAAATCATTTTCTAAATTTTTGTATTATAAAACTCAAAATTTTGAATAGGTTTAAAATTTCATACCATGATTGATAAGCTATATTTTCTATATGGAACTAAATATATTTATCTTCCTCTTTATTGAGTTTGATGAATTATTTTACCATTTGATATAAATAATTTGATGAAATATACTTACTTTATTTATTCCCACAATTTCATCATTAGGTTATTTTTTGAGTAGTTTTGCACCACTACTTGATGATAAATAATAGTGATGAATTTTTCATTCAAGAAGAACTAAAATTACCTTTTAATGGATCATTAGATCCTCAAAAGAATGAAAAGTTATTCATCTTACTACACATTTTCCCAAACCAAAATTCATAGAATAAGGTATGATGATACATAATATGAATAAACCTTAATATGAATAAATAATACACTAATATTAAAAATCCCAATAATAACACCCAAAGTTATCCTAAGTCATTCCATAATGAACTAAACTAAAAACACTTCAAAATATACCTGGAAAAATTAAAACACAAAAATTCAAAATTATTTGATCACATATATTTCCAAGATCATGTTAACATTTATCCTCGAATGACATTAATCACTCATAGAATCATATACCAAAAATGTATACACCCTAATCATATATTCTCTAAAACACACTAATGATTTATCAAAATGACCAGAATCACCCTAAAGTCATAATAAAAACATGCATGCTTCTACAGGTCAACTCAATATTTATTCCTCAAAAACTATTAAACCTGAAAAAAAAAGTTTATGTTTACTTTAATCATATATTGTTCCCAATATAGTGAAATTCCTTAGAAATAACTTTAATCACTTAATCACCAAATCACTTTTCAACCCCATATATTCCCAAAATATGATAACCTCTCTATTCCCATAAACCAAAATTACATCATGATAAAATAATGTATTAACATTAATGATTATTCATTTCTTTCAACTTATGTCCCCAATAACATTATTCCTAAATAAGTTCACACTAAATTACTTGTTAAACCTAAGGGTTATATATACTTCAATAATATATTATATCTTAATAAAAAATTTCCATAATATCATCAGTCACTTTAAAATACAATAACATAAAACCTCTAAAGGATATTTATGACATTAAAATTACTGTCATTATTAAAATTATCAACCCATAATTGTATCCTTAAATCTAATGTTTTCCTCATGTGGTAACTTGTTGACTTCTAAAGTTATCTAAACTCTACATCGATACCAACTGAGATAGTCTGAAAATTGTGCACCTAGGTCAGATGCTAAAAACATATTATTTATATACTATATTTTATATCAACTAAAAATACCTAATTTTGAGCATCCATAAATAAAATATCAATGTCCAACATGATTCACTTACATAACCAATTCCTTTTAGGTTTAGAGTTTTAGAAAATTAAAAAAAATACTTCCTATAAAAAACCCATGTCTTTCACCTCAAATGTGAATTTTTCCATTATAACAATATTTTATTATTCTATAATAATACTTTAACATCTCACAAAAAAATATACACACATTTCGTCCCACTTGACCAGTCAAACATTATATATTTTTTTATAACCTATAAAAAATGGAAACATAATAATGGGTGAGATCAGATGCTCGGTAAGGTTAAACATGATAAATATCAATTTATAATCATATGAAATCATAATATAAGAATTAAATTATGATATTGTGATCATAACTTATGAATTTAGTAACTTATAATTCATAGATCATAAATCATGACTCATTGTAAAAATATTTATCATCTAAAAATACATGATCCATAAGAGTGAGGAGTCATCATAAATCAATCATGATCCTTCAGAGAATATCATAATCCTTAGAACATTTCATAGGAATAGTATAGAACAATCATAAGCATAGAAAATCATTTCATTAGTCAAGGATCAATTCCAAGACTATTATAGTGGATTGGGTTCACTCCTTATTCCATCATTTCCTTATTCAAGTTTCACACCTAAGGTTATTATAGTGGATAATGTCTCGTACTGAACTTGGTTCATTCCCCATTATAGTACATATTATCTCATTAGATATCCATATTTACTAAATACATTGTTGGTATATATAATTTTAGTCCCACAGTTAACCTAATAAAAACTATACATATGTGTGCCACAAGATCACAAAATATTCATCATATCATCATAGAATGGATTAATAAAAATAAAAAGGTTTTATAAACATCCCATCGTCACATAATCATAATCCACATATAGAATGGAAGTGGATAGTATCAATACATCATTCATTTTCTCATCATAGATAAATTAATCCATGGAAAGAAACTAGTTTCATGAAAAAATACTAAGATCATCATAATCATAAGTCATTAATAAAATTGGATGGAATCAAAAGATTATATCCCCATTAAAAATTTAAATATTTAAATTATTTTGACATTGATGAAATAACTCTTTTATAAAATCATTGATCATATGCTTTGAAAATCAATTGAAAAAATCCATTTTCTTTTCATAAATTTAAAAAAAAATTATTGAGAAGAATATTTTATTTGAAAATAACCATGAAAATTTGTAAATTAGGATTCAAATAAAATAATAATCATAATGTAAGTAAAATATATTTTTTTAGTAAATGTTAAAATAGATATTCCCTTCACACTTTTTATAAAAGTCATAAATAACTAGTTTGTAAAAAATTGTACAAATTACAATTAAAAATTATGAAAAAAAATTAAATATGGTTGAAAAGGACTTTAAATAATCATTTTATCACATAAAATAAAATTCTTGAAAATAGTTTAAAAAAACTGGACACGGAGGAAAAAAAATTTCAACCAAAGAGGAAATAAGGTCAGTTTTTTCTTAAAAACATATCATTTGGTTTATGAAAAAACATAGTAAAATGGAAGGAAAATCTGAAAAACCTAAAAATAACTTTAATTTAAGAAAATATGTAAATTTTAAAGGATAAAATATATATAATTTCTCTTAATGTAAATTTATCATAGAAAATCCTAAAAAAGAAATGATATTCTAACATAAACCCTTCCAACTTTGGTAATCTTTGAATCAAATTATAATGAAATAGATAAAATTAGATGGATTTTTAAATACAAATATTTTTTATGAAATACATCATAAAATACATCCATTTCTAGTATATATAACAGAAAAAAGAAATAAGTAGTTAATATGGAATATGTCTCACGAAAATAAAAGTGATATGAGAGACCCTTACCTCTTTGGTATCTTTTCAATCATAAATTTCTTGAAAAAAATAACTTCAAATAAAACATTAAGTATCATGGATATAAAGAGATTCAGGATATAATATTTTAAATTAGTTATATAAAAACATCATAAACATAAACAGGTGCATAACAAAAAAACATGTCTCAACGAAACAATATTGAGATAAAGAACACGTACCTTAAGTCATGTCTTGCTTTATATAAATTAAAAAATGTTATATAATAAAAATAAATTTATTATAAATATATTAAAAAATAGTATTTTTATAAATATTACTATATATAATTTAAATATAACTTCTAATTTTCCTTTTATTAACAATTCTTCATTAACATCATTATTCTGGTCAAAACTGGTCAATTTTCTATGCATGTTTCAGTTTGACGGTCCTGGTCCTTGCACATTGTTCATGGAATCATCATCTACAAAATAATAATCCTATCATAGTAATAATATTTATTCATTATATATTCTTTTCTAATCAAAATTATATGGTGTTGATGAAAAATAAATTACATCACTTCCTGGAGAGAGTAGTCTATATGTACGAACAAGTGATGTTTTCTACTTTTTCATGGATAAAATAAAAGAAAGGTAAATAATAACTCACATTTCTAGAATCAAAATTATATCATGAATATCATATAAATTCATTAAATGTATCCTTATTACCAACCATGTAAAGAAAAAATGAAAATAGGTCACATCACTTTGTGTAGGTGGTAGTCAACACGTACGCACAAACGACGTTATCGTTTTACAGTGGATCGAATGGTAAAAAGGTAGATAAAATATTATAATTATATAAGAATAATTATTTCATAAATATCATAAATAAACATTCACTAGTAGAAATATGGGTTTTAATATCTAATTAATAATGTCAGTTTTTTTAAAACTGATGCCGATGGTTTGAGTGATAATTTTTTGGCGTCGGTTTCTCTAAAAATCAAGGGGAAAATTTTTATGAGGTGTTTTTTGCATCGGTTTTTCATAAAATGTATCCCAAAAACTATAATTCGATGATTTTTGGCATTGGTTTATTCTAAAACGGATTCCAAAAATAAAAAAAATAGGTTTTTCGCGTTCCTTTTCATGAAAACTGACGCCTTAGTTTTAATTTTCAGAGTCAGTTTTTTTGAAAACCGATGCCAAAAATAAAAATACAGAATACTTTCTGCGTCGGTTTTTACCAAAACGGACGCATAAAGTAAAAAAAAGATTATCATCATTGGTTTTAAGAAAAACCAATGTGGTAAGTTTTTTTAAAAATTTTGGCATCGGTTTTATTAAAAACTGACGCCATAAGTCATTTAAACAATGATAGGATCGGAAAACCCTCATATTCTTTGTTCTTCGAAATAGAAACTCGTGGTGGCTTCTCTCTTCTTGTGATGACTTCGAAGATTTATTTGTGATCTCCAACTGCTATTGTTAATGATTTTATTCTATTTTCATGATCTGCGGTCTGCTCTCTTCATTATTTTCTCTTCTTTATTCTTATAAGGATTATTTGTTCTTTTGAATTATATTTTTAGCGAATTTCAACTATGGTTTGATTTTAGGTTATTGTTTATTTTTATTTTTCATTTTTACAATAAATTTTTGTCTATATATTACAGTGCTTAATTTTCCAAAGCTTTATAAGGATCAATGTTCATATTGGGGGTCTATTTCTGGGTTGAATTCTGAATTCTATAAGTTTTTTTTAATTTTGAAGATAAATCATTGATAATATAATTTTAATTTTAATTTTCTTCAAATATTAGTTTATAGTTTATTTAAAATGTGTTGTAACATAGTTAATAGTCATCCCTAAGAGTGATTTTTCAATGTTCTTGATATGAATTAGTTATGTTATGTCACCTCTTATGCCTTGCTTGACTTGAAAATAATTATACCTTGATTAGGTTATGTCATAATAAAAAATCATTTATCAATGTTTTTATTTTAATTTTGTTTCATTTAGAAACATGGCTATTGTATTTTACCACATTTTACAAAAACATGTTTAAATGAGGTGTTGATAAATTAACTATGTTCTTATTCACACTTACCCACACATTTATGAAATACTGGTAGCATGGAATTTATTTAATTAATTTAATTTAATTTAGATCATTTAATTTCTAAAAATAATCCCTCATTCAAACAAAATTGTAAACAAGTGTGATGTGTGTACCTTTACTAGGCCTCTACCCTGAAAGCAACACCATTTCACTTGGTCATCTGGTTAATGTAGCTTCCTTTCATCGAATCATGGAGGGACCTAAAATCCTATAGCCTAACTGGTATCCCTAGCCTATATCATGCATCGAGATCAACAAGTATCATTTCTCTACCAACCCATGCAAACCTTACAAGTGTCTAGATCCAGCTTCTTCCATAACTCTTAACCAAAATATCTGATTCCACATTGTCACAACTCTCTCCCACTAGGAACACCTCCTTGGTCTACAGTAAAGATGAGGGTAACCCCCAAATCCAGCCTCCACAACCACTTATTATTCCTCAAATGATTCTATTATTATCTCACCCCAAATGTGTTGTAAGATATGTCAATTTAGTTATGTATTTAATTTCATCTGTCATAATCTTGGTAGTATTAGGATTGATTTCACTTATAATATGAACATTTACTGTAATTATTATTTCATATTACGAATAATAACTAATTTTTCAACCTTTAAATTAATTAAATCTTCAATACTTTTGACACATGCAACATTGAAATAATGAAACAACTATGTAACTATATATATATATATATGAAAATAAAATGTTTATTATTTTGTAAATATGTTTCATATCTGAAGTTTTATATCTGATTATCAATAGTTTTTATTAAATGTGTTTTTCTTTACAATTTATTTGTAACTATATATAATTTTAAATGTTTATATGTTTTAATATATTTTCCAATTATTTTCTGATATCAGATATTGAATGGATCATAATTGGATACATTTACGAAGAACCACAAGTGAATATGAAAAGGTAGTTGATGAATTATTGGAATTTTATAAACGACATCTTTAAAATTTTGATTTGATTTTTTGTCCAAGTGTGAAGTGTTTAAATATGAGAAAGTTAAACTCCATATAAATCAAGGATCATCTCATTTATTATGGTTTTATACTTAATTATACACATTGGATTTAGTATGGTGAAAGAACTAAAAATTCAACATCCAATGTTGATGACATTATTCATAACAAGGAATAAGATCATATTGAAGAATTAATTCATGATTTAGGTGTTGAAACCATTGAAAATACAAAAACTATTGAACGATTGTATAGAGATTCTGAGAAACTATTATTCCCACGTTGTAGTAAATATACAGTGTTATCAGCAGTTTTGAGATTAGTTAACTTAAAACCAAAAATTGTGTGGAGTGATAAAAGTTTCACTAGATTACTTGAGCTTTTAAAAGAGCTACTTCTAGAAGGCAACAGGCTTCCAGATTCTAATTATGAGGTGAAGAAAATATTATGCCTAATGGGATTGGGGTATAAAAATATACATGCATTCCCCAATTATTGTGTAATGTATAGGAAAGAAAATGAATATTTATCAAGTTGTCCTACATGTGGGACATCATTCTATAAGATAGATGGGAAAGTCAACTAATATTCATTCTTAGGTGATGTCATTTAACATCATGAAAAATAAATTTTGTACTTTCCAATGATATCATCCAATATTTTTTTCATACAATTCTAATATTTCAATTGTGATTCATTTTTAGTTACCAGAATCAAAACTCCTTCTAAATCAATTTGGTAACTTCCAATAATTCATTGTTTGAAGCATCTATTTGCAAATTAAATTGACTCAAAAAGGTTAAGATGGCATTCAGATGAGTGTATCTTTGATGGTAACTTACTTCACCCTATCGATTCACCACAGTGGAAGAGTTTTGATAAAAAAATCATGATTTTGGAAGTTAAGTTAGAAATATCTGAATGGGATTATGTACTGATGAAATGAATCCATATCATAGCCTTAGTATCCAACATAGTTCATGGCCTATTTTTTTGGTAGTTTATCACTTGTCCCCACATCTATGTATGATAAAAAAATATGTTATGATGAGCTTGTTTATTTCTAGACCAAAACAACTAGAAAATGATATTGATGTGTATCTTTCACCATTGGTTGATGATTTGAAATTATTATGGGAGGCAAGTGTTAAAGTTTTTGATGCATACAAGAAAGAGTATTTTCTTTTTCATGCAATGATAAAGTTCAGTATAAAAGACTTTCCTACATATGGAAACTTATCTGGATATAGTGTTAAGGGACATAAAGCATGTCCAATTTGTGAAGAACAGACTTTATATTATCAATTGTATAATAGAAGAAATATAATGTACATGGTAAATTGAAGATTTTTTCAAATTGATAATACTTATAGTAGATTGAAAAAGTCATTTAATGGATTACAAGAATACAAACTTCCCCCTCGACCATTGTCAGCTAAAGAATATTATGACAGGGTAAAAGATATTGATTTGACATTGGGAAAGAAAAAAAGTTCTGGTCTTCAAAGAAATATCTGGAAGAATTATTCTATTTTTTCAAACTACCTTACTGGATATTTTTAGAGATAAAACATAACATCGATGTTATACATGTTGAGAAAAACATATGTGATGGTTTGATTGGAACTTTTTTAGACATAAAATGAAAGACAAAAGATGGATTGAATTCTAGATTGGAATTGATATTAATGAGAATAAGTTTAAAGTTAGCTCCCACTATGAAAGGAAATAGAACATATTTACCTCCGGCTTGTCACACATTAAGAAATATTGAAAAGATTAATTTATGTAAGTGTCTGCATGGTATTAAAGTACCCAGTGGTTTTTCATAAAATGTGAATAATTTAGTGTCATTTAAGGATTGTAAATTAATAGGTATGAAATCTCATGATTTCTATGTATTGATGAAACAACTTCTACCAGTAGCAGTGCATGGTATATTTCTGAAAGTTTTCAGAAAGACTATCATCAGTTTATGTAATTATTTCAAATCCATTTTTAGAAAAGTCATTCATCCAAATTTGTTATATGTGTTGGAGAACGAATAAACTCTTATTCTTTGTCAACTAGAAATGTATTTCCCACCCACATTTTTTGATATAATGGTTAATCTGCTCATTCATTTGGTGTGTGAGATAAGAATATGTGGGCTTGTTTATTTAAGATGGATGTATCCTTTTAAAATATATTTGAAAATTTTGAAGGTATATGTTAAAAATTCTTATCGACCAGAGGAATCTATTGTTCATAAATATGTATCAGAAGAGGTAATTGATTTATGTACTGATTATTTGTATGAGGTGGAGAATATTGGTCTTCCTGTATCTCGACATATGACCGTTGATAGTGAAGGTACAGGGGTTCAAGGCTTAAAGGAAAAGTTCATTCCACGTGATGAAGTGATACAGGAACATTTATACATTTTGAACAACACGAATGAGGTTTAATCATATATATCCTCACATATTGTTGAATTAAAGTAACAATATCATAAAAGATACGAAATGTGGTTGATGATTGAGCATAAGAAGACATTTGTTTCATAGTTTAAAGAGAAAGTAACCCCAGATATATCTGCATCAGAAATATTGAAGTGGTTAGTAGGGGGGCCATCTCATAATGTGATCACATATTTTGGTTTTGATATCAATGGATACACATTTTACACAAAAAAACCTAGATGATGGGAGTACTATTCATAATAGTGGTGTGATGGTTTTTGCTGAAGTAGTGCACTTTTCAAGTACCAAAGATAAAAAAACCCAATTTATGCATCAACATCATATTTTGGAGTTCTATAAGACATATGGGAAATTTATTATATTAAATTTAGAGTCACAATTTTTAAGTGTAATTGGGTTGATAGTAATAGTGGTCTGAAACATGAAGAATATGGTTTTAAACTAGTTGATTTGAAAAGATTTAATTACAATGAGGAACCATTTATCATAGAAACACATGAAAAGAAAGTATTTTAAGTCAGTGATCCATCAAATGATAAGTGGTTAGTTGTTTTTCAAGGAAAAAAGATACCATTAGGGTGATGAGGATGATGATGATGATGTTAGTGATTTACATAAGGCTTATTCTTCTATTACGCGATTTCTGGATGATTACAGTGAGTATAAGACAGACACAGTGCATGCAGCATGTAATGATCATGATGAAGGCATGTGAGAAAACACTAAATTAGTCTCTTAATTTTTCTGGTAAATATTTATATATTTTTTCTTTTTTTTGAAACATAAAAATGCATGCCTCTTTTTATACAAACTTATTGTTTGTCTTCCTTGTTTCTAAATATTCTGTTTTCTAATGATATAGAGGTACAAAAAATTTCATTACACTTTCTAGTAGAAATTACATATACAAATAGATAAGAGATGTTACTGAGGTATATCTATTATTACATATTATTTAATATTCAAAAATATACTTATTTAATGAAATAAAACTATTAATTTCTATTTTTTTGCAGGACTACTGATGCATCCTCAGCGGAGGAGACTTCTCCTGTTACTACTTCAAAATCAAGTTCTCAAGTTGCTAAATGTGGTTTTACACATTTACCAAAACTATCACTTGCTCGTGATGATGACAGTATACACATCCGTTTTGATGAAGATAATAATGAAATTATCCCAAATTCAGGTCAATTTTTCAGTTATATAGTGATGCACAGCTGATGCAGGATTAGTAATTTATATCCTGATTGGAAGTCAGTGGATATGATGGCAAAACAACATCTTTGGGAGGCAGTGATGGTAAAATATCTTAATTAGATTATTTTATCTCATTTTTTTAATATTCTATATTTTAAATAACATATTTAATTTTTTCAATTATAGATGACATTCAATTTTGAGGATACTAAAGAAATTAAGAAAAGACATATCTCTTTAGAAGTGGTTAAATGGAGATATTTTAAAACAAAACTGACAAAAAGTTATGTTTTTGGAAAGAGAAGGTTTGAAAACCCATGCCTCAAATATCTGTTTATAGATGAAGATACATGGAAGTGATTTGTTGACAGTCGTAATGAAGAAAAAAATCATGTATGATAATTTTTTTATATTGTAAAATTTTTTATATATTTTTCTTATTAATTATTAGTTTATTTTTATATAATAAGACTCTAAGAGATCTCATTAAGAGATCCAATTGAGAAATTTATACCCTCATGCTTTATCATGTGGAGGGTACTCATATTTAGAGCAGAAAATGATTGAAGAAAAATTTGAAGCATTAAGAGCTCGATCTAGTAGTGGTTCAGAAGAGTTTCAATTTGGTCCTCTGTCTCCTCCCACTTGCCATGAAAAATGGAAATGAGCAAGAAGAAGGAAAAATGAACAGTATATTATGGAAGAATCTAATCAAGTAGCTGATAAAATTGTAAGTAAATATTATTTATTTTTTATCAATTTTTCTATTTTTTAAATTATAGACACTAATATAACATTTGTATTTTTCATTTCAGGATGAACCTCAAGAGCAGGAGACACAAGGATCTTTTATCCCTGAGGGTAGTATGGACATCCTATCCACTACTTTGGGAAAGATAGAACACCCCGGTTGTGTTAGAGGATATCAGGTGGGTGTTAGTATTCAGAAAGTTTTTTTTAAGAGTAAGCAATCAAGAGACCCAGAAATAAAATCCTTAAAAGCATAGATGAAAGATATGAAATAGTCTATGGGTGACCAAATTCAAGCAGTAGTGTAGAAGGCTTTGTTAGATTACATGACAAGACAGTCATAGTCTGCACAACCTTCCTAGGTATATTATTTTTTTGTCATCAATCTTTCTATTTTATAAATTATAAACACTAATATAACATTTTCATTTTTCATCCTTCCCAGCCTACTCACCCAGACTACCCTTCCCCATCTGCCTACCCCTCCCCATATGTGCACCCTTTCAAGGTATATTATTTATTTGTTATCAGTTTTTCTATTTTATAAATTATAATCACTAATATAACATTTTCATTTTTCAGCCTTCCCAGCCTGCTCACCCGGACTACCATGCCACATCTGTCTACCTCACCTCGTATGAGTAGCCCTCCCAGGTATATTATTTATTTTTTATCTGTTTTTCTATTTTATAAATTATAATCACTAATACAACTTTTTCATTTTTCAACCTTCCTAGTATTCTCACCTGGACTACCCTGCCCCATCTGTCTACCCCACCTTGTATGACAGCCTTCCCAGGTATATTATTTATTTGTTATCAGTTTTTTTATTTTATAAATTATTAACACTATTATAACTTTTTCATTTTTTAGCCTTCTCAGCCTTCTCACCCAGACTACCCTACCCCATCTGCTTACTTTTATTCTCCACCACCTCACTCAGATCAAAACGTATATTGTGAGTTTTTTTCTAGAGATCCTCACATTCATATTGTTACATTAGGACTCATGCATTTTTTTGGGGATTCTATACATCACCAGCCTATGCAGATGGGTCAGGCTAGAGTATCAGTACTCAATATTGTAGATCCTAATGTTCTACTACCATTTCCTACCGCTGAGATCACTAGAGTTGGGGATTGTGTCGGTCATTTTTTTTACTTTGGCCAACTGGTTTTCTTCATTATATTTCATATGAATTATGTCCTTTTTTAAATATTAATTACAAATGATTCAAAATTAATTATAATGTTTTCCTAAATTTATCTTATATAGGATTATCTGAAAGAAAAAAAAGCAACACAAATGAAACAAAATGTTCAGGAACAATTGACTGTAGATACTTCAGATATTTCTCATGGGATACAAATATTATCCTAGCCATCATCATCATTGAATTATATATATTATTTTTAGATGATGGATGATATATATGGAAGAGAATACCCATTGATATTACTCAAAGAATATATCATGCAACTAGTAGATTTTGAAGAGCTCAGTCTGAATGTGGTGCACTTGTTTACCATATAAATAAATTGACATTTGAATCTATATTTCTTTAATAAAAGATGATTTTAATTTGACTAACTATTTATTCTTTTTAAATTAGGTATCTACACATGATTCTTCTACAAAATTAAATTACTTACATTTATGATTTTATTAGTCCAGAATTCATTTCCATAGAAGTGTAACTTGTGAAGAATCCTCAAAGATTTGCATATATGTTTGATATATTATCACATACGAAGTTCAATGCTGGTTTATTCCATTTCTTGATAAGTAAGAACATAAATTATGAACTAATGATCATTATATTGTCATTAATTATGAATTTTTTGTATTGTAGAGGACATTGGATGTTGGGCGTATTATGCCCAAGTGAATGCACCATATATTGGTTTTTCTCTTTATTAGAGAATGTTCATAAAAAATCCACCTTATTAGAAAGGTATGTTTTTTGTTGTTTTTTATAAGATTATTATGTTTTATTCTCATTATTTAGATATATATTATTAGTTAATATATATGAAAATGCAGTTCATGGAAAAAATTTAACAACGAATACAAATCGATAAAGACACTGAATAATATCAAATATGTGGAAGTATAGGTAATTAGTTTTTATATTAGAATTTGTTATAAGTTTTTGTTATATATTAATTTTTATTAAAAGTTTAATTTTTTATAACTGTAGTGTCATTGTCAAAAAGGAAATTTTGAATGTGGTTATTATATTCTAAGATTCATGTATGAGATGATCACAACTGGGGAAACTACTGAATTTGATATGGTTATTTATATTAATTGTTTTATATTTTCTACCATATTATTCTATATTTTATCTCATATCATTCAATTTTATTATAGGTATTCTATGATTCATAGTCTTATTCTCAATCTGATATGACTCATACTCAATCTATTTTTAGGAACTATTTGTTAAGTCTGATTAGGATTTGAGGTATGTATACTCTAATATATATAAATAATATTACATATGGGTTCAAAAAACTAACTCTTTTGATATATTAGGTGTTTGAACATAAAAATAATAAAATGAATGCTTTAACAATAACCAACAATGATCATGCCATAAATTTTAGGTACGTGTATTTTAATTCTACTTTATTTTGAAAGTTTAATATTTTGAATTTTATAAAAAAAATTGTAACTTCCAGTATGGGTTTTTTTATTTATGTTTGGTATATGAAAGAATAAATAATCAATCAACCATTTTCTGAGAGTCTATGTACTATGAAAGCTAAGATAAACCCATGTCATATCTGCAACAACTCCATGCCAAAAGGGTAAAAAATACATTAGAAGTGAACATGAAAAATCTAAAAATACATTAAACATATTAGATGGTATCCTTAAGGAATCAAGAATTGAGTCAGACCGAAATAATGAAGAGTGAACATGTACTTGATATCTACATGACATCAATTTCTTGCATTGTACTTGGTATCCATAATGAATTGAACTTTAGGTCTAGCCACAGACCTATCATCGGTACATCATAGTCATTGTCTCGTGTTAGGTCAACCACACTGGTAAAATCATATCATGACAGTTTACTTGTTCCAACTACTAAATAATACTTCCTTAGGTGTGGTAATACATTCAACAAGAAATATCATTAAAGGAAGCATAATACATGTCATCATGAGATATATTGATGCATTGATCTTTAATTAGAATTCATTGAGTTCTCTCAAGTGCCTCTACAATGTCTTTGTTTAATATTTTATAAGATTTATTGATATTTAAATTTTTCAGTGACTCAAATGAATTTAATGATAAATACTATTTGATTTTTGTATTTTATGTTTTTTATAGGGGTTTTGAATTTATTGGAAATGTGGTTTTTCATATTTTTCTAAAAAAAATTAACTTACAACATCGGTTATTTCAAAAACCGATGCTGATATTTAAAAAAAAGGATTTTCAATGTCGGTTTTTCCTAAAATGGATGCCAAAAATTGGTTTAAGGCATCGTTTTTATCCAAAACCATCATAGTAAACTCGGTATTATTTGATTTTTGGTGTCGGTTATTCTTAAAACTAACATCAAAAATCAGTTATCGGCATCAGTTTATTAAATAAACTAACATTGAAACCCTGAATGAAAATATTATTTTTTACGTTACCTTTATAGACGTCGGTTAAAAACCAACATCAAAAATAAAAAAAACCAACATTAAAATGTGTTTTTTCACTATTTATTAAACCCATCATAATAAATATCCATTAAATCTGGTGATTTGAAAAGAAATAGATCTCTTCATTGAGATGGTAGTCCGAACATACGCCTGATCGATGCTTTCATTTCCCATTATGATGGAAGGGAGATGAAAAAGGCTTATTCCATGAATATAATAACATTTAAGTATATTTAATATACCAATTTTATTATATCAATATTATTATACGATATTTATAGGTCTGGAAGAATAAATAAACATGGAAACACTCAGTTAAAAGTTACACCTCTACTTTGGAAAACCACTTTTGGATTACACCTTAATCCTTTAAAGGTTAGTCTTATGGTGATACTGAAGGACCTCGGGACACCCTGAGAGGGTAGGGGTGAATTAGGGTGTTATATTTATCTTTTAAACTAATGGATCTTGTTCCCACATTTGTAGGAACTAGTTTAACCTATATGATGGATTTGAGAGGCAATCAAACATTCACATGCAAAGAGATGACACAACACTTTTTACTTGGTTCACCACTAAGGGCTACGTCCAAGGAGCATACGCCGACAGGTTATCAGTCATACCAAATTCCACTATTCTTCACTAGTTGTGGCTTACAAAGGTTTGGGAAAAGTCACTCTATCCCAGGCTCACTGCCTTTACAACTATTTAGGGATAGCTCACTACTTCCCTCGAGTTACTCTCATTGACTCCCCCTGGATCACTAGTTTGGTGAAGTCTCAGTCAGTTTATAGACGTGAAGGTCTCTTCAATAGATTCGCATTGAATTCTTTACATATGCTTAGCACGAGACTTTGCTTGCATTGAAGTCCATAAATGATGCACTTGAATGCACTAAACCACTGAATTGGATAACCAGAACATGCAAACAGGTTTCACTGACAAATGTGTGCAAGTCCTTACTATTGCACACAATATTTACTTTTTGTGGATAAAAATATTTCACGCAACAACACCCTTTTCGCGCAAATAAGTCTTTTACGTGCCGCCTCAATTTTTATGTGCAGCTCTTCCTTTTTCGTGCAACTCAGAATTTTTCGCGCACTTGGAATTTTTCGCACAGCTCGGAATTTTTTGCGCAAACTGGGATTTTTTGCGCAGCTCAGAATTTTCCACGCAATCCCCTTTACGCGAACCTTTTATGCGCATCAGCACTTGGATCTTCTCTTGGTCATCAGTCATACGAAATGAGGGGGTCACCTCTTATTTATAGGTGTCTCTGACCCCCGTGCACAAAACCCCATGTGGTGTGAAAAACCTCTCATTTGGTGTGTAATATTTCATGCAGGTATCGTTTTTCTCACACATCTCCATATTTTTCACACAGCCCATGCCTTTGCCATTTTTCGATGTTCTGATTATGAAACACTATTTGCGTGAAAAACCTCTCTCCACTATTTCTCACACAACACATTTTTTCGTGCACAACTCAAATATTTCGCACACAACCCACCTTTTTTGTGCACCACTTCCTCTTTGCGCGCACCTCCTTTTACCAACAATCCATGTATTCATTTTCCGATTTTGAGGCCAAAAATTTGGCAAACACTGGGAAATAGTGCCACCTTCAATATTGTTGTCTTCTTAAACTGTATGATCACTTTACTAGCACACATTATGAACTTCCACTGGGGATTGACAACAGACATTAACCATACTCCAATTCATTCATAGAATAGCCATGGTTCCAACAATCTCCCCCTTTGGGTTTATTGGTAATCACTAAATAAATTCAATAGATCACCATCCACATGCAAACCAAAAATGCAAGAATCAACTCATCCAGCACTCTTAGTCTACGTAAACAATGCTCGGTGTAGAAAACAAGAGAGGAAGCTTAAATTGGGTTCCCGTGTTTTGGAATGCACAATGACGCCCAAGTAATTCTCTTTCAGTGTCCCAAAAGCATTACATATCCAATTTATTCCTTCTCATCCTTCTCATCCTATCACCGACATTGAATTCTCATCATGTCACAGAAGCATTACATGTCCATGAAATGCCTGAACATGCATGAATTTATTCCTTTCTCCCACATTGACAATAAACCCAAAGACCGGTAATTGTTCAATGTTCAGATCAAAACACACTCCCCCTAGATCGTATCTCCCTCAAAAACCTACATCACATCCATAAACAGATTAAAATCAGTTAATATAACTTGGGAGAGGGGTATTTCGTAACCTCCTTATGCACTGGGAGGTGGCTGAACACCGAGGTTCAACCGATGCTTCTCAAACACAGCCATTGACAGTGGCTTGGTCAGGATATCAGCCACTTTCTCATCAGTTCCCATATGATCCATTCTAATCACGCCTTGCTCAAATTTTTCTTTGATAAAGTGATACCTGATTTCAATATGTTTTGTACGAGAATGATGAACAAGATTCTTCATAAGATCAATTTCGCTCTTGTTATCATAGTGAATCACCATTGGTTTCTTCACCTCATCACCAATATCTGTTAGTTGTTGCTTCATTCATAGAAGTTGAGTGCATGCCTTTGTGGCGGAGATATACTCAACTTCGGTAGTACTAAGATAAGTAATTTCTTATTTTTTTCTCAACCATCCAACACATTTATTCTCAATATAGAATGCTCCAACACTGGTGGACTTTATGTCCACTACATCGCTAGCGCAGTTAGCATCAGAAAATGCTGATAATTCACTATCCCTTCCTGTAGCAAAGTATAAGCCACAATTGTGAGTACTTTGAATATACCTCATGATTATTTGTATTGATGTCATATGTTCCTCCTTTGGATTACTTTGAAAGAGGTCCGCTAGACATGTTGCAAAGACAATATCTGGTCGTGTCATTGTCGGGTACAGTAGACTCCCAATTATCCTCTTGTACATGGTGGGGTCTACAGATGTCCCATCCTCATTCTTTCCAAGTTTGGTTCCAACTGTAATCATAGTTGACATTGGTTTGGAGTCTTTCATATTAAACTTCTTCAATAGTTCTCTTGCATACTTTTCCTAAGAAATGAAAGTGTAATCCTTATTTTGAATCACCTACAACCCCAAGAAATATGTGATCTCCCCAATCATAGACATTTCAAATTCTGATTTCATGTGATTGGAAAATTAATCTACTAATTTCAACTTGCTTCCACCAAATATAATGTCATCAACATAGACTAGAACCATGAACTGGTCTTTTGGAGAATTCTTCACATATAGATTGTGATCTACTCCTCCTCTTTTGAATTCCAGCTTCTTGAGATAAGTGTCCAACCAAGACTACCATGCTCGTGGTTCCTGCTTTAAACCATATAAATCTTTCTTTAGTTTGGAAACCTTTGTTTCATCAGTACCAAGAAGAAAACCCACTGGTTGTTCAATGTAGACTTCTTCTTCAAGTACACCATTCAAGAATGTTGTCTTGACATCCATTTGATATACTTTATATCCCCTTTGGAGTGCCATGGCAAGGAAAATCTTGATTGACTCCAGCCTAGCCACTGGAGCAAAGGTTTCTTCAACATCAACACCTTTAATCTAGAAGTATCCTTTACATACCAATCATGCCTTGTTTATAATAACACTTTTGTTCTCATCAAACTTGTTCTTAAAGATCCATTTTGTACCAATCACATTGTGACCTTCGGGTCTCTGGACAAGATCCCATGTCTGATTCTTGTCAATCTGAACTAACTCTTCATTCATGGCTTTCACCCAGGATTCATCCTTTATTTCTTCTTCAAATGAGGATGACTCCACAAAAGATAAAAATTCAGATTGTGTGTTATTCATCATCCTCCTTATTTGTGTGGGTGCACTCCTATCCCCAATTATGTTAGATGAATCAATCTCAGCTCTTCGATTTCTCCTGTGTGGTTCAGTTGCATTCTCTCTAGCCAAGGTTTCTTCTTCAGATTCTTCTTCTTAGTCAACATCATTATGTGACTACTGAGTGTTTTTTACACCTTCCACTATTTTTGTATTTGTATTTTCTCTATGTTAACTTTCTTCCTCACTTTCTATCACATCTGCATATGAAATCCTTGAACCATTTGTGGTTTTCTCTTCAATGATATTAACATCACTTCTTTCCACAATCCTTCCTAATCGCTTGTTGAAACACTTGTAGGCTTTTCTTTTCATTGAGTATCCAAGGAAAATTCCTTCATTTGTATTGTCACCATACTTCCCTTGATTTCCTTCTTTGTTCTTGACGAAGCATTTAATTCCAAAAACATAAAAATATTTCAAAGTGGGATTCCTTCCATGCCACAATTCATATGGTGTCTTGGTCTCACCCATATAAAGTCTTGTTCGATTTTGAATATACACTATAGCTTAAACAACCTCTTTCCAGTAATGTCATGGAATGTGACTCTCAATTAGCATAGTTCGTGCCATGTTGTTCACCTATCGATTCCTACATTCAACAACTCCATTTGGTTGTGGAGTTCTCACTACAGCTACCTCATGTTTTATCCCATGTTTCTCTAGATAGTTTTCAAATTCAATGGATGTGAATTCCCATCCTTTTTCAAATATTAGTACTTTGATTGTTCATCCAGTATCATTCTCAGTAATTTGATGATATGTTTTCATGCAGTCAAGTACTTGTCATTTCTTGTGTATAATCATTACACAAGACATTCTACTTTAATCATCTATGAAAAGGACAAAGTACCTTTCTCCATGAGTTCCGATAACATTTATCGGCCCACATACGTCTATGTGAATGAGATCAAGAAGATGAGATTTCCTTTTCTTCTTTGGTCGATATGAACTGCAGACCAACTTCCCAAGAATGCAAGCATCACAAGACTTTTCACGTTCAAGCTTCAGGTTGGAAATGTCCATGACAATCTTCAGTTTTGATATTTTCTCTATGTCTTGTTAATTTATGTGCCCTAGTCTCTGATGCCACAAGTTTTTTTCTTCTTCAACAGTCATGTAACAGATGTTTTCTTTACTATCAACCTGATATAGGTTGCCTTCTATTCTACATCATTTTATAAGTGAATTTCTTGTCTTTCCCTTTATATAGCATCCTTTCTGATTGAAAGTGACTATAATTCCTGAGTCACCGAGTTGAATCACACTTAGAAGATTATGACGCAGACCATCAACATAAAGAACTTCAGTTTTCTTTAGTTCTCCATTAGCTAGCCCAGTACTTACACAACCTTTTATTTTCAAAGTACCATTGTTACCGAACCACACTGTTCCATCGACCTTTTTCATGATATTTGTTAATAGGTCTACATTACCTGTCATATGAGATGAACAACCGCTATCCAGAATCCAGGTGTTGTTTCTTTTTGTAGCTTTGAGGGACACCACTGCAAGGTTGTATTTTTCAATTTTCTTCTTTTCTTTCCATGAGACATTGGATTGAGTGTATAAAACTGATGGACATTCAATTCTCTCATCCTAGTACATGGGTTCTTAATAGTCGAAGTCTTCTTCTAGAGGAGTAAACATGTTTTCAAGAGCAACACTATCTTGTTCATGAGCTTTGACTTGTCTCAAACTCTGGTATGAGGTGTTCATGTCCCTTCTCTGCCTGTAATCAATGGCCTTATGACCAAAGTTAGAACAACGATAATAATATCCATAGAAATTGTTTCTTCTAAAAGAATTAGGATATGAATTTGTTCTCCTTTGTTGAACTCCCATATCTCCTTCATTCAAATAGCTTCTTTCCTCTTCACAATAAGACATGGTATGGCCCAGATTTCCACAGAATTGACACTTCATGTGAGGAAATGTCTTCTCACTTTTGTTTATCCTCATTCTTTCTTTTGTGGGATAATAGTTTGAATGCCCCTTATTCTTGGAGCCTCGAGAATAGTATTCAACTCTTCTTTTTGATTGAATTGGTGGTTTCTTTTTCAGCACTTCAGGAGACTTTTCTCTATGACCCACTTTTATCTTGCCTTTATTTTGGTCCCCTTTTTTGCATTATTTGACGATTCGGCCTCACAACTGATTCCACTATTTCCCATGAAATCGGGTCTTTAATCACTCAAAATCATTTCAACTCCATTAGAGCCATGTTTTTCTCTCTCCAACAGCTCAGCATCTGGGAACCTTCCAAACTGTATTTTCTTCCCTGATTCTTTTGAAATTGAATATCTCTCATGTTTTCTCCTAAGAGTAATAATTTCCTCCTCAGGATGCTCAGAAGTCTTGGACTTTTCCTCTAGACTGGAGGTGAGTACATTGATAACCTTTTCCTATTCTTCAATTCTCAGCTTCAGATCCACTACATCATCATTGCTTTTAAGTATTTTAGATTTTACTTTAAAAAAAAATTCCTGTCATTCAATTTCAGCTTCAAGTTGATCAACATATTCAGTTGATTCTTCTACAATTTATTTCCACTTATTGAAACTCTTACATTTAATTTTAAGCTTACTAACAGCATCCTTAAGTTGCAACTCGAGATTAGCACTAGTTGTCAATTGATTTTCTCCACCAGTATCTTTTGATTTTTCAATAGTGTCCATCATGGAAGCATGGTTTCTAGTTTAAAATTATGGTTCTTCTTCATCATAGAATTCATTATCATCATCTTCCTCTTCACAGACAATAATCTTCTTTGGTACTTTCTTTCTTAATTTGAAGTCTCCCCTTTTGAAAAAACTTTTCTGAGGCTTCTCAATGTTTTCATCATCGCTATTCTCATCATCGATCTTTCTTAATCACTAAGAGGAAATGTGACCAACTTTTCTACAATGAAAGAAAGCTAGAGGTAACTTCCCTTTGAATTTCTATTTTCCCTTCTAGAACTTCTTTTCAATGAGAGAAATAATTTCTTTTTCCACATCATCTTCACCACTAATATCTTTTGAGTTTTTTAGTTTCTCATTGGCTTTGAATGTCATTTCCTTGCTCACTCGAGTCATAGCATCTTCTGGTTTGACTCTCATTTCATATGCCACCAGTATTCTCAGTAGATCATCCTGAGAAAGTTTGGAAAGATCTATTTTCTCAAGGGCAGACACCTTTGCATTGTACAGGGGTTAAGGTCTTCTAAATATTTTCTTCACAATGTCAACGTCTTTGATTTCTTCACCTAGACCCTGAATTACTTCAACCACTTCAGTAATTCGATTGAAGAAGGAGTTTGAATTCTCATCAGGATGCATCTTCAGATCATCGGACCTATTGTGCAGGACTTGTAGTTTCACATCCTTCACTTTTATATCTTCTTCATAAATATTTTTCAAGTTTATCCCACATGGAATTTGCTGAGGTGCAACTCATAACTTTTAGATAGATCTGATCAGAAAGGGATGCGGTGAGAGCAGTTTGTGCTTTAGAATCTGCATCAAGAATTTTTATATCTACATCAGTCATAGCCAACCTTGTTGGATCAGTAACATGTATACCTTTCATAGTGACAAAATAACATCCATTCCAAGGTATCTTAGATGAGATCTCATTCTGTTCCTCCAAATCTGAAAATTACTTCCATCAAAGAGGGGAACTCCCCTCACACTGGATGAAATTTCCATGGTGGTATAAGACAGATCAAACACCAGCAATTTCACTCTGATACCACTTGAAGGACCCCAGGACACCCTGAGAGGGGAGGGGTGAATTAGGGTGTCAACTTTTTATTTTAAACTGATGTATCTTGTTCCCATGTTGGTAGGAACTAGTTTAACCTATATGATTGATATGAGAAGTAATCAAACATTAACATGCAAAGAGATGACACAACACTTTTTACTTGGTTCACCACTAAGCGCTACATCCAAGAAGCATACACTGACAAGTTTTTGGTCATACCAAATTCCACTATTCTTCACTAGTTGTGGATTACAAAGGTTTGGGAATAGTCACTCTATCCCAGGCTCACTGCCTTTACAACTGTTCATGGATATCCCACTACTTCTCTCATGTCACTCTCATTGACTCCCCCTAGCTCACTACTTTTGGTGAAGTCTCAGTCAGTTTATAGACATGAAGGTCTCTTCAATAGATTCTCATTGAAGTCTTTTCCTCTGCTTACCACGAGACTCTTCTTACATCGAAGTCTAGAAATGATGCACTTGAATGCACTGAACCACTTAACCGGATAACCAGAACGTGCAAACAGGTTTCACTGACAATTTCGCGCAAGATCTTACTATTGTCTGCAATATTTAATTTTTTCACAGAAAAATATTTCGCGCAACAACACCCTTTTCACGCAAATGAATCTTTTACACGCCACCTCAATATTTAAGCGAAGCTCTGCCTTTTACGTACATATCTACCTTTTACACAAAACTTTTACATGCATCAACACTTGGATATTCTCTTGGTCATCAATCATACGGAATGAGGGGGTCACCTCTTATTTATAGGTGTCTCTGACCCCCGCGCACAAAACCCCTTGTGGTGCAAAAAAACTCTCATTTGGTGCGTAATATTTCGCACAGGTATCGTTTTTCACGCACATCTCCAGATTTTTCACGCAACCCATGTCTTTTCCATTTTTCGACATTCTGATTCCAAAACACTATTTTCACGAAAAACATTGCTCCACTATTTCGCACACCATGCTGTTTTTCGGGCACAAATCAAATATTTTGCGCACAACCCACCTTTTTCGCGCACCACTTCCTCTTTATGCACACCTCCTTTTACCAACAATCCATGTATTCATTTTTCAATTTTGAGGCCCAAAAATTTGGTAAACACTGGGAAACGGCGCCACCTTTAATATTGTTTTCTACTTAAACTATATGATCACTTTACTAGCACACATTCTGAACTTCCACTGAGGATTTACAATAAACACAAACCATACTCCAATTCATACATATAATAGCCAAGGTTCCAACAGATACAATGTTTTATAGGAAAAAGGGAGGGAATTTATAATGGTAATTGGGTAATTCTTTGAAAAAATAATGTTCTCAAAATTTGAAAACAAGGGAGGATAGTTTGTGTCCTTTTATAAGATGATGAAGGAAAAACATTTAATTTTGAGAACAATAAAATATAATAAATATCATAATCATTTAAAGTGGGAAAAAATGTACCTAATTGAAAATATAGGATAGTTAAATATCAAAATACATACAAACAGTAAAATTTGGACATGTTTATGTGGATTTTTAAAACTTATCTTTTGGTTTAACCCTCACATTAACCCCTTTTTACTTCAATCGTGGAAACAACTTCATCAACACTTAATGGAAATAAATTTAATTGTAAGGTGTAAAGTAACTCAAAAATGGTCCATGTATGACATTATAGACCGTTCATCATTCCACTTGTACTCTTGAAATATTTTTTTATTTTTAAATAATTTAATAAAAAAATTAATGTAAAATATCATTAGTCATTTTTAAAGATATTTACAAAATTTGACTTTAATTGAATTAAGATAATACTGGATTTAGAATAAAATATATTTAACAATAACTTATACATTATTATTAACCTTGAAATTTAATTAACACATAATTCATCCAAAAATATAAATTTTAATGTTTTTAAATTAATTTGATTTGATTTTTCTAGTACTTATGCAACCACTATGTTAGTGTTGTGTAAGCATTTAAAGTAATTATAATATTGATAAAGATTAAAATTATATTACCATAAAAAATAACTTTATTATGTTAAAAATAATCTTTTTTATTCATTCATAACATATTTTTATCCCAATGACAACATATAAGGGAAATTAAAATTAAGAGAGGGGTATTTTTTTAATTATCCTTTACCTAAAATGATATTAAGGTTATAATCAATGTAAAGTTAAAAGAAATTTAAAATTTTTATAATATTATATGTTTATGGTATAAAATAACACATCCAATAAAATAAATTTGTTTTTAGGGAGCTTTTTATGCCACATATTATAGTTTAAACCATGTTTTACCCTTATAATGGTGACAACATTTTTACCAAGATTACTATCCATAATAACCAAAAATAAAATGGAACTATTTAAAAAAAATTAAAATAATGATTAAAAATATTTAATCTATTTTTAAATATTCATTTTATAGAATTTTAAGAAATAAATTTTAACATAAACGTATAAAACATAATGAAAATGGTTTTTTGAAGAAAACAATTATGCCTAAATATTAGCGTATACCAAAATTAAATATGATGATCATTATTTTTTAATTAATTAGATTATGAATAATTAAAGTATCATTATTTTACATTATTACTAAAACCAAAAAATAATGTTACTTTGGAATTAATTGGTTTAAAGAAAAGAAATAATAGTTTTACAAAAATCAATATTTTTCACTATTCACTCAAAAAATCATTTTTTCCAAAAAAATCCAAACAATTAATCCCAATACTAGAAAGAAAAGATGATCTAAAAAATGATATCCATTTTTTAAAACATATCATATAATATTGGAAAAAATTAATTAAAATATTCATATACAAAATATAGTAAAATATTTTTTTGAAGAAAATGTATTTTTTCATAAAATGACTTTATTATCATTACTAATCCAATAAACATAATTAAATTAATGTTAATTAATTAAATTTTATATATGATATACTTATTTCATTATAATAATTTATCAATAGAGGTTAATTTAATTTATTAAGATAAAAATACATTTCATATATAAAAATTGTTTTTCAAAAAATATCTCTTTTACCATCAAAATATTTTATATTCACTTCCTTCCAAAAAAATAATCAATATAAAGTTGATTAATGGTTTTATTAATAATAAAATTATATATATCTATATATATATATATATATATATTTCATAATATATTTTTTCCTATTGACACCCTCCAAACCAACAGCTAGGTTATAACATTCTTATTAAAATAATAATATTATTATAGTATATAACAGTTCTTTTAGATTAATGTTTCATGTATCCAAAGATATAAAACAAATCACATATATTAAATAGAAATATATTTTAAATTCATATGGTGTTACAATATAAAATGGAAGGGACCCCAAAACTAATCTTTCATCCTCCTCACTATTGTGGGGAGTACTGTGATGTAATCCATAGCATTCCCTTCACCCAGATAAACACTTAGACCAACACCATAGTGATACTCAAGGGTCATGTTGTACGGGTACCTAAAATGGAATATCCTAAAAATTTAACCCCCCTAAGTATATCACTCTATAACCATACCATCCATGATACTTACCCAAGCCTCCAAGTATCAACACTAACCACTACACTGCAGAAGTATCCCCCAATTGAAAATCCTACTCAAACCACACTAATAGTCCCTTGAACCTCCTCTTGGTACCTCCGACATCCAAAACACACAATTTAATAAGTTAGGAAGGTCTCGTTTTTTACATTATCAACCTAGTGATTCAGAGTTGGGAGATCCAGGACTATCTTCTCCATATTTTTCATTTTGATATTCACAATAAAACTTGAGAATCAAAAAAGAAAGTGAGGTGGGTACAAGGTCCATGAACAATTCCTTAGGTAACGTAAAACATGAAATTTACGAATGATAAATTTATCCAATCATATTGACTATATGAGGTGTATATAGATCACATTATCTATGATTTCATGTAAATATTTCCTTAGAGATCTCATACCTCTCTTCTCTTTCTTTATCTTGATAAAGTTCATGAAGATGAGACCACATGGTTTATGCGTCTAGGTCTTTATGAAGCTTTTTTATATCACTATTCATAGATGATAACATGGGTCATTGGACATCCAATTCATCACCCACATGTTTCCAGAAGATGTTTTTCTCTACTTTTATAGTCTCTTCTTATTTCTTAATGGTAACGAAAGACTCTATCATTTATAACTTCTACTCTTAGAATAGTATGATGCCCAAGCTCCTACATAACTTTGATAAGTTAGTTAAAGTCGGTATATTGTGTTTTTCTAAGATAGATCGTAGAAATATTTTAATTTTCTAATTAATTTTCATTTTATATGAAAAATAAAACAATAATTTAGTTATTTATATTGATTTTCTAGTTTTATGTAATAAATTTATATTATTAGTCCCTTACTATTCTATTAAATTCCAATGGCTCTATCTATTGGATTCAGAGTATCTTGTCATGTCGATATTCTAGTGTTAATGATACATATTCCCCTTCTTATAACATAGGTTTTGTATTTTAAATTTCTCAAAACTATTTTGGTAGGTGGTCTTTCCATGTTCAATAACTCACAGTTCTTTTATCTGTTGAGTGAGCTCCCCAATATTGAAATCATAAAATCATATTTCTTCACTAATTACCTATAAATTTTATTAAGTATACTTTTTCCATTATCCTCAATTTAAATTTCATTAATTAAACCCATAATCTTTGTTAGGACTACCCAATAATTAAAATGTGACCCTAAATTTGGCCTAACCAACACTTTAACTATGAGATCATATTAACTCAGAAGATGGAAGGTGTTATCTGATTTAATATTTCCTTTAGGGATATTATTTAACTTATTTGTAATTATTATTTATTTTATCTTTTCATGCTTATTAATATTAAGTAAATCTTATATAATTAATTAACCATGTCTGATAAAATAATTTATTCATGATAACTTTATCGAATTTCATTTTGTTTTCTTGTTATTTGTTTTCTTTTTATTATCTTGTTTAATCATTAAATAATCATGCATCACATAAATAAATAATCATGAAATTATAAATAAAATAAATAAGTGATATGATGATGACATTTCAACTACTTGTTGGTTTATCAATCAAAAGATAAACTAACCTTAAAACTAGGGGAAAACTCATTGAGTCAATACCTAGCTTGAGTTATAGCATTCTACTATTAAATTTTGTATCACTTTTTTTGGTTCCACCTCAACTTAGATATTGGACCATCTCTTTTGTTGGTTTTCACCTCAACTTGGTAATTTTAAATTAATTAAATTAATTAATTTTAATTTTAAATTAATTAGTATATGGAATGTACTAACTGAGTGCATGACATGTATCCTCCTGTCCATATTAATCTTATTCTAGAATTTAATAAATACATGGAATGTGTTTGTGGAAACATAATATGTACCCTTCTACTATTGATTAAACCCATTTTTGGTGTTTAAAAAATACACTGTGTGTATCTTCATTAAACATGGTGTGTGACTAATTCTATGTGTTGTCCATTTCATATATTGTGTACTTACATGACATGTACTCCTATACACATGTCAAGATATTTCATGGAACATTGATTTGTGGATAAAGTTTTTTGGTCTACATGGAATGCATGTATAAATAGCATACCATAAATATATACAGTGTGTATTGATGACAATTACTATGAATTACGTGGCATGTATGAAGACCATAAATTTCATATATATGAATAATAAGATAGATATTAAATAAAAGAATTTATTTCCACAAGACACTCTAAAAATCACATTATATGTACTATGGTATATGATTACCAATCACATGATGTATAAATTCATCTATAAATTGTGTATTATAGACATTTTTAATTATTTTTCTATTTTACTCACAAAAAAAATGCATGTCTCGGCATGTAACTTACATGAGTTATCCTGAGTAACATGGAATGTACAACCAACTACATGGAATATAAATCATTTCTAGTCACCCACAATACATGCTATAGAATTAGACGTGTAACTTTTGTGGATTATCTTGTTTTAAATGGTGTGCACATCCATTTACAAGTGTTGGATGTCACCTAATGTCTTAATTCCTAACTGGAAGGTAGTGTATTATGTGTGGATTAATTACATGTTTCATTATTTGACCACATTCCTTCCATGATTCCAAAGAGTTCAAAACTATGTGATAATACATGACATGTACACCATCCTCACATCATGCACTCCCTATAAAATTGTGAGCCAAGTGGAAATCAATACCCACCATAATGATGTCGTGTACTGACCACCAAATAGAATGCCATGATTTATCTGGTTTACACTTGTGTGGTGTACCAAGGGTACACAATGTGTAATTTCCATTACATTTCTTGTAACCAAATATTATGGAAAACATTCTCAACACCTTTGGATAGTATTTTCATGTTATTCCCCAAACCCTCTATCCCAAAATCTAGTGCGAACAAACACATACATTAAATTACATATTTGATTCCAACTAAAGTGACCTAAATGTAACCATCCACAATTATAATATCAAAAATAATTAATGATTCACTTACACACTAAGTAGATTTTAGATTTATAGTTTCAGGGAGTTAGGTAAAACCATTAACTAACAAAACCTCTATCTTTCCTATCCAATTAACATTTTTTCCACTATACCAATAATTTTTTATTTAACATTAATTCTACAACATCTCCCAAAAAAATTCTCCACCCATGACACCCACATTATAATTTCATATATAATAATATTTTATATAATTAATGTTAAATTGAAACAAAATAAGGGTAAGCTAAAATTATCAATAAGGGGTAGGGCAACATAGAAGCTATCAAATAAATGCTGAAGTTAATTTTTTAGGAATAAATAAAAATCAAATATTTCCATATAACTGATCACATGAGTTTGAAATAATTCCATGGATTATATGAAAATATAATTAATAAAATAGAAAACATTAACTAATTTAATTGATATGGAATTCATAATGATGGGCATATTAATTTTACCATAAATTCCTCATACAAGAAATCATACTTATCACTAATACCATGGCTAGGATAACATATTTACCATCAATATCATATCTAAGACAATATACTTATCATCAAGACTGCAACTAAGACATCATACTTATTATCAAGATCATGACCAAGACATCATAATTATTGATAATACCATAGTCATGACATCATAATTATCATCAAAAACATAGTAAAAAATCATACTTATCATCAACACCACATCCAAGGTATCATACTTATTTTTATACCACAATTTTGGATAAAAATAGAAAGTAATACACCAAATACCCAAACATGTTTGTCCCATGATACATATTAATACATTAATCGGTTGTATAATTCTAGGCCTCACCCTTCACTTACACATTTCCAATATGTTCCTCATATATTGAATGATCAATACAATTCATAATCATTTTTCCATGCAAATCAATAAAAATATAAATTAGAATAAAAAACATATGGAATATCAACACATTCCCTAATCAATAAATAGAAGAGTATGATCATAAGATTTCTAGAGAAAGAAGGTGGATAGAATCGTCAGTTCATATCACCAGTGAAATATAAGAACTTTGAAATATGTTTCCATCAATAAAAAATAACTTTAAAAGAGAATTATAAATTTACTTGGATAAAGAAGAAGAAAAAATCATTACATTTTTATAACCTTTTTAAAAAATATCTTATAAATAATAGGGAATATAAATTTATTTAAAAAAATGACAAATTATGGAGTAATGTTTTTAATAAAACTAAAAATGGTAGTGGAAAATATGTTATTATGGGAAATATTTTAAAGAATATTTCTTTCAAATTTTCTAAATAAATTTGAAGTTAATCAAATTAAAGTCACAATAAAATATTAAATATTAATATCAAGAAAATGAATTGAAGAATTATTAAAATATTATTTAAAAAGATAAATCTCAAATGAAATATAATTTTGAAAATTAATAAATTCCAAGTCCAAAAATGTGGAGATGAAGATAAAAGACACTGACGAGAATAATATTTCAAAATATCTTTACTAAAACTCAAATTGTTAAAAGAGTAATATGATATATTTTGAAAAGTGGTAAGAATAAATATAAAGTTTAAAATAAATAATACATATTTTTATTTCCAAATAATAATGTATAAAATTGGTGATAAGAATAATATGGATATATAGGAGAAATATTCTTTATAAAAAATAAGTGAGATCAGACAAGAAACCCTTACGAATTTTGAGACTTTTCCATAAAAATTACATAAAGGATAAAACTTCAAATAAAACTTTAAATATCATGAATAAATATATTAATGATAAAATATTTTAAAGGGGTTTCATATACACTATATAAATTACAATTGAAGCATCATAGAGATCATGTCTCAACGAATGGAAATTGAGAGAAAGAACCCTCACCTTAACTCTCAACTTCCATGGAAGTGATTTAACATCATATATAATAAAAATAACAATGATAATAAATTAATTTTGAACCTTATATATATATATATATATATTACCTTTTATACTTTTTAATTTGAATAAAAAATTATATATTCAGTAGAAATTTATTGTTTATTTTAATTATTGAGTGTTAATGAAAAAGATTAGTTCATTCCAGTTTTGTAATGTCGTTATTGCTCCTCTTTATTTGATAAAAAACATTATCCTTCCTTGATTATTAATGGTACCATAATAAATTTTACCTAATTATTTATAATTTTATATTTTCATTCTATTAAATATTTAGTTGTGATTTTTTAGGACAAAATTGTTGACGAGCTAGTTTGGGTAATTTCTAACGAATAAATGCTGGTATCTAAATTAATAAGTTAAATATTAATATTAATTTTCCAAAACCAAAAAAAAATATTTAAATAAAAATATATTATCAATTAATTAATTTATTTCCTATTACAATCCATGTATGCTGGTGGTGAAAAATGAACTACATCGTTCCATGAATGTGGTGGTCTGCATGTACACACAGAAGGAGTTTTCATTTTGCATTGAATAGGAGGAAGGTAAGAAATGATTTATATTTAAAGAATATTAAT
This sequence comes from Viscum album, assembly GCA_963277665.1. NCBI lineage: Eukaryota > Viridiplantae > Streptophyta > Magnoliopsida > Santalales > Viscaceae > Viscum > Viscum album. The sequence continues at coordinate 1,231,074,058 of OY728158.1, forward strand.
AATGTTTTAAATATCCTATTTACTTAGAAAATTAACTTTCATAAAGATCCATATAATTTGGTGATGAAAAACAAAACATGTCATCTATGGGTACAGTAGTTCAAATGTACACACAGGCGGCGTTTTCATTTTTTAACGAACAAAATGAAAATAAGTTAAATAATTAGTTACCTTTAAAAATCATAATTATTTTATATATATAATATTTATTCATTAAATATAATATTATAACCATCTATCTAAGGTGTTGATGAAAAACAAAACTTGTCATCCATAGAGGTGGTGGTCTACAAGTGCGCATGAGTGGCATTTTCATATTTTTGAATGGATGAGGGGAGATAGATAATATTTATATAATTCATATAATAAAATTTATTATACCCAATGATTATTATTAATTATATTAATATTTTTATAATAGTTTTGGTGGAGTATGAATGAGAAATATAAAGAAGAAAAGACTACATGTGGATATTATTCATGTTGAGGATTCGAGTCTTCTATTGAAAGACTTCTTGGAATTGGTGGAATTGGGACACATTATTTTAAGAAAGGTGTACAATATGTGTAATGGGATTCTATTAGAGGTAAAAAATTAATGGTTAAATAAAATTTCATAGTATATATTTGGCTAGAATTTAGTGGAATTGTTCTCCTTTTATAATTGAAGAAGATGGACTTTCCTTGGAATTGAATGGTATATGAGGGATAAGAATAGAATCACATGGGATTTAGGTTAGTTAGGTGAAGGCAGGTTGGTCAAAAATATAGTTATTAATTTCCAAAATAAAACTTTTCTTCTATAAGTAGTTTTTCATGTGAATTTAGTTAAATTTGAGCAACTTTATGTTACTCGTTTTTACCATTATTAATCTTCATTAGAAATTCATTTTTTATTAAAAATGTAAGACTGACCCTCTTCCCAAATACTGATGTGTTGATTTAAAATTTAAAATCCATTTAATCTGATTCAATTTCTAAATATGAGAAAATTAACTTTTAAATTAAATAATATTTTATATATAGAAACTGTTTTTATAGAAAAATGTCTTTTAAAATTAAGTGTTTTTATAATTTTTTCCTATAAGCTAATAATTAAATAATTTTTACTATATTTTTTTATACTTTTAAAATTAATCTTAGAGACATAATTTAAAATATATCAATTTAAAATTTATTAGATAAAAATTTCACAACTATTATAAAATTAACCCTTTGAAAGTAACTATTTTACTTTTACTACAGTAATTAATCATTAACCTCAGTAAATGAATTTTATTATTATTAATAACCTAGTGATAAATATTTTATGATTTTAAATTTATTTAATTTTATATATTATCAATAAATTTATATTTAATATAAAATAATTATTTAATTGAATTCATTCTTTTTTTTATAATACAAAACGCATAAAAATATTTTCATAACAAAATATTTTAATTAAATATTATATTTTAATTCATTTTTTATTATTCTGAAAAATATTATTTTAAAAAAAATTACCAATAATAAATAACATCATCATTTCTATTGGTTATGTGTATATTCAATAGTCATATCTCCAATGACCATATTTCCAATGATTATATTTCTACGTATCATATTTATAACCATCATATTTCATTCATATATATAACCTTGCTAAAATCATTCATTAATTCCATTATAACATCACAAAACACACTTATTATTCCATATTAAGGATGTTTCTTTTACCATTCATTATTTTCTTTCTCATAGTAGGTTTAGTTTAACTATTGGTGATTCTCAATGTTAAAGTTCATCTAGAGGGTTTTCTAGTTATGAAGATATTATTCATTTATATTTATTGTCTCATTTTAATTTAAAAAACTTTAAGGGATATTATCAACCATGGTATATAATTTTTTTGTAATGTTTCATTATGAGTGAATAATGTGTTGTTAGATTGATTTATATTTTGTAAGTATTATTTTCTATTCAACTAAAATTTCTTTGAAAAAAATATATATAAACCCATATAAGAGTAATATCTAAGTAGATTAAGGAAGGAAAATGTTTCCTAAAACTTGGGGTGTTACACTCCCCCACCCCTTAAATAAATTACATCCTCGTAATTTTAATTATCATTCACTAATGAAATTCATTAAGGGAATCTGTAGGATAATTAAAACTCATGATATAATTTCTAATGAGATATCAACCTAACTATATTGGGAAATAATATGAAGCACATATTTTCTTCATAATAGAAAAATATTTAGATTTTCATTTATCTAAAACATTTTTACAAAATATGCTTCCTTAGTTAGTTATAAGTATTTTTAGGTACATTCTTTTTATAGCTTCATTTTCATGATCATATTCTCAAACAAAATGGTTATAATAACAAATGATAACATGGAAATTCATAAGTTCCTTATACTATAAAACCATCATTTTAAACCATGGTACATTAATTTTAACTTTGGTTATCAATGGTAATTTTACCATTAGTTTTTTTAATATAACTAGTTATGTCAAGACCTTTCCCTTCTGGGAACCCCTCCCATACCTAAAATGAAGATAAGATTAACCCCTGAAGCCTTCCTCCAATAGGCCATAGATAATTGAATACCACTGAAGTTAAATCACACAAATATGGGTGGCAATACCCAAAATAATCCTCCAAAAATATAGAAATTCCACCAAACAATCACTGTGAAATGGAAATAAACCGAAATCACATACAAGAAAACCAAAAAAGTTTTAATATAAAATAGATAAAAAGTATCTAAAAATAATAATACCAAGATAACCTTATGTAAAAAACAACAAAACCCCAAACTCCATGCTAGTACTGTCTCACCCAATCACCAAATCCCTCATAGAAAATTAGAAGATGTATATATATAAGGGTGATCATAAAATGTGTCACGAACAAGCTTGGGTACCCTAGTAACCTAATAACCGAGCTGGGTCTAACATAACCTCAAGGGGATTCACAATCCCCATAGGTCGGAGACTAGATCCTAGCATCATACAACATGAAATTGGGAATGATATTTCCACAAGATATAGCATAAGTAAGACAAGAAAGTCAATATGCATATAAAAGAAACTCCATTAGGAGTAAAGTACCAAAATACAACAAGGAATAAAATCCCAAAGTACTATAACCCAAGTACCAAAAATAGGGAAAATAGCCCCAAGGTCCCTAAGGACACAACTCACTAATTCCAAAGCACAATAGCTGGATCAACCTCTAAGAGATCCCTTCACTTAGCTTTAACCTTGAAGGATAAAGTCTACAAACACCTGAAGGATAAATTAGGGTGTGAGCCTAAGCCGAGTAGGATACCACCAAATATTCCATAACAGGTGCTAAATATATATTATCAAAATAAAATCTCTCAGTTTTCTAAATAAATAGGTTTGGGAATTGAAAAGAATATTTAAACAAAATATTCTATACATTTTCAAAATTATGGAAAATAATTTTAAAGCACGGTCTTATACTTTACAAGAGATTAAATATTTAAAATAATGGATTAAATAAAAAATTTACATAAATATAGTTTATGTAAATCCATAAAAGGCATTTAAAGAAGATTTACAACATTGGAATTCATTTATATCTCATATATAAATAAAAAGGTTAGAAACATGGTCATCTTCCAAGTAAGTATGATAGTATTAACCAGATATAGTATTTCACACTCTCTTAGTGATCTTAGCAAAATGATTATAATCACATACCCCTAACACTAGCCAGAGGTGACTCATCACCCTCCCATCTAGGATGTTACCCACCACAGGTATGCTTTAGAACATTGTAATATCATAGAGTGTATCCAAATAGCTCACCAACTACCTAATCCTTCTCTTACATGATGTGAAATTTATTTTTAAGACTATTTAAAATACAATTAAATCTCATTCTTCCATTTCAAAATTCCATTTAGTCCATTTAAAACAAAAAAGTATTTTAATCAAAAACATGACCTTTTTACAAGATAAAACCATTGGGTTTCTATCAGATCATTTTAATCCATTTTCACAAGTTTTAAATCCATTTAAAACTATAACATCTCAGTTCCGAGTGCCACCCAAAGTTACCCCATACCTGGTTGGTCACGTGACCTCAAGCGCATTTTCCCGAATGCAAGAGGCTACCAACTATCTGTGAGGGTCGTGGGTGTGATAGTGGGGAAACTATGCCCTCATTGGCAGAGTAACATAGTAGAAATAAATGAATAACAGTAGAAAAAGCAGTAATAATAACATGCAATGGTAAATAGTGAAATACTGCAAGTAGATTAATAACTAGATAACATATATAAATAATTCATGTCACATATGTCTATAAAAGTAGCCAAAAAAATTCACAATGTCGGAATACAGTACAAAACCAAAGTACAAGGGATAACAAGTAAATAACTTCAGCAACATCGCAAGCCTCATCTTGGTCTCATGCTCTCTAGCTCCACAGAAATAAAGTACTAGATGTAGAAGGTAACTTTCCCTTATCTATACCTACAAAAATATAATCTGTTTGGGCCCAAAAGCATGACCCAAATAGGGTGTGAGAGGAATCATAGTAAGAAACCACACAATAATTTGTGCCTAACTATCAGTGAATATATATGGAAGGAAATATGCAAAATGAATTAATAAACAAGGAAGTAATCAAAATTAAACAATCCTACAGTTCAACTACATTCATTTACATTTATTAAATAAACAACCAAACAATCTCAATCAACCCTCTGGGAATTTCTCATAGTCTAATCCCTTGGGTTCAGTTTAATAAAGACTCTCTGAGGAAGAACTTGCCATAAATTCCACATGTGGTCTCATAACAGTAAACTACAGACACTCTAGTGAATCACTCAACATCCAATTCCCCATGTGGTCTCGCAATATGGAACTACAGACACTTTGAGGGAGAACTCACGTCCATCCCCCTTTGGTCTCGCAATGAGAAAAGTATAACAGATACTCTAGGGAAGCCCTCAGCATCCATTCCCCCTATGGTCTAACTACACAAGGTTCCCACAACCCTATGTAAGTCAATCATGAACAAATGATATATAGCATCCAAAGTAAATCACAATATAACACTTGTCCAAGCATCTACAAATCATGGCACAAGTAAGTTAGATAATATCACTCCATCCTAACAGCACTAGGCATAGAAACAGAGCAACCTAATTGGAAAAACTAGACCCAATGGAAAAAATCAGTTCAAACATGATCAAACACATCCATAGCATGGTAAGTAAAACCTATTCTCAAACAAGATCCCTAGCGTAAGAAATCAAGGCTTAACAGGCAGTAAAGGGTTAAATTCCCTAAACACGCAATACCCCGAACTAGGGTATTGGGCAATTTTTCACGTATAATTCCAAGACAAACTACGAAAAGGAAAAAACACCTACCTCGACATTGTACGATCGATATAGTTGAATCCCAGCCTTTGATTTGACTGATAATTCCATATATCTACAAAAATGTCAAAAATTCTCAACCACAGATATCTTACAAAAGATAAGAAATCAATAGAATAGGCTCTAGAAGAAGAAATAAATCACTGATGCAATTCCAACTCAATCGGCGATGGTTGATTCGGAGAACGGACAGTGGGTCGGGGGCTTGGAGAAGAATCATCATTCCCAGTCACTCCTGGACGAGACAGAGCCAGAAGAAGGGTGTTCTGTAAACGAGATGTGATACCAGTATGATTTAACAACTAAAAAGAAAAGTACACAGCATGTTCATTTAATATACATGCCTTTTACAGGACACAAATGGACTCTGATTTAGGCAGTCTCTTGGTCACCCCACATGGCCATGTAACCAACTGTTACACAGCTAGTACACGGCTACCCACAGCCACCAAATACATGGAGTGTACTCCCAAGTACATGGCATGTACTCCTAAAAATTCTAGAAACTTCACTTTTTCACAAAAACAGTAGAAATAAATATCCATACTTGAAAATAATATATGGGTTTTCACAAACTCCCCCCCTTAGATAAATTCATCCCCGAATTTCCCTAAAAAGGTGACGAAGGGGAATCCTTGAACAGCTCTGGCCACTGTGATCGTACATTTCCCTCCCTCTCCAAAGTCTCATCTTGTACTCACTTGTGATACCATAGCACTCATACCATAGGAACAGATCATCCATGGAGAACCCTCACACTTCGATCAACAATCCAGATAGGATGATCCTTGAATAATGCATCCACCTCCAAATCAACCTCCTCGGGTTGAAAAACATGATACGGGTCTGAGAATTAACGTCGCTACTGAGAAACATGGAAGATGTCATGCATATCATAGTACCTTTAAGGTAACTTCAGCTGATAGGAAATTGTCCCAACTCTCTCAAAAACCTCAAATGGCCCGATGTATCTTGGTGAAAGATTACCCTATCTTTTAATCCTTCTATATCCCAATATGGGTGTGACACATAGGAAATCCAGATCCACGACCTCAAACTCCAAAGGTCGTCTCTGTCGATTAGTATAAGACTTCTTCTGTGACAGTGTAGTATCCATCCTCTTCTAAATCAACTATATTTTCTTTGTGGTCTCTTGGATAGGACAGGGTCCCAGCATAGATACCTCTCATGCCCCAAACCAACATAGGGGTGATCGGTGTGGCCTACCGTACAAAGCCTCATAAGGTGGCATCTGAATAGTTTCTTGAAAACTATTATTGTATGCAAACTCCACCAGAGGTATGTGCTTCTCCCAAGAACCTACAAAATCTAAGACGCATGCTCAAATCATGTCCTCTAGCACCTGTATTGTATGCTCAGACTGGCCATCTTTCTAGGGATGGTAATTTGTACTTAGAATTACATGTGTACACAAATCCCTTTGTAGTCCCTGCCAGACCTGAGAAGTAAAACGGGCATCCATATCTGAAAAGATGGAGTGTGGAACCCCATGTAAAAGTACAATCTCTCTGATGTAAAACCTTCCTATATCATCAACATTGAAGTTATCCTTGATTGGTAAGAAGTGTGCAACATTCGTGAGTCTATCAATGACAACCCAAACTCCATCATTCCCTCAAGGCGACCTAGGAAAACCTGTCAGTATGGCCATCACGGAATCGTTCCACTTCCACTCGGGAATGGATAACTGCTGCAAAATATCTTTTGGTCACTAATTCTCTACCTTCACCTGTCAACCTCATCAAAAAACTAGCAACATATCTATCCATGTCTAGCCACCAATACTAACAGTTTAGATCTTGAGACATCTTGGTGACACTAGGGTGAACTGCCCAAGCTGAAGAATAAAAATCCCTCATCAGCTCCTTGTGTATGTCTACTTACAATCATACACGTCCATGGAAGTGCAAGATATTATCCTCGCCTACATTCCATCCAAGAATAGGGTCCTCTCCTGACACACTCTTCCATAGGACTAGGCCTTCAGCATCTGATAACTGCCTCATTCTCACTCACTCTAGTAGAGTAGATGTAACATCTATAGAAGAAAGAAATGTTTCTACCTATCTTCCATGCACCTTCAAATGTATCTTAGAGAATATATCCATAAGATACCACTCACTATTGGACTCTTGGATTACCTATATATGAGTCCTCCTACTCAATGCATCATCCACTACGTTGCCTTTATAGGCGTATAGTCAAGCTTAAAATCAAAGGACTGAAGGTATTCAACCCACCTTTTCTATCTCTAATTCGGATCGCACTGAGTAAAGATGTACTTGAGACTTTTTTGGTTGGTGAAAACCAAAAAATGATCTCCCAATAGATAATGTCTCCAACAGCGTAAAGCATGAACAACTACAGCCAACTCAAGATCGTGTATCGGGTGATTTCTCTCATGTGGGGTCAACTGCCAGGACCCATACACAATGACTCCTTCCCCTTGAATAAGAACTGCACCCATCCCAATATCTAAAACATCACAGTAAACAGTATATCTATTTTATGTCTCTATAAAAACTTGTATCAGTGCTGAAGTAAACCTTCTTTTTAGCCCCTAAAAGGTTGACTCACAAGAATCTGACCATATGTATTTTTCACCCTTCTTAGTTAGGCTCGTTAGTGGCACTGATAAGCATGAAAAGTCCTGTATGAAACGTATGTAGTAACCATCAAACCCTAGAAAACTTCGTACCTCAAAGTCGTTCTTCGTCTTCTCTTAAGAAACTATTGCTCTAACTTTCTTTGGGTCTACTGATACCCCTGTCTCTGAGATAACATGACCCAATAAGTGAATCCATTCCATCCAAAAGTCACATTTTGAGAGCTTAGCATAACATTGATGCTCTCTCAGTGTACTCAAAATGATCTCAAGATGGGTAGCATGGTCATGTTGAGTGTGAGAGTACACCAAGATATGGTCCACAAAAACCACCACGAGGGAATCCAAGTATGGATGGAACACTTGGTTCATTAGTTCCATGAAAACTACAGGTGCGTTCATGAGACCAAACAGCATAACCACATACTCATATAGACTATACCTACTCTGAAAGGATGTAAGAGGTATATCATATGGTCTAATGCGCAATTGATGATAACCAGATCTCAAGTCGATCTTCGAGAACACTAGGGATCCTCGATGTTGTTCAAAGAGATCATCAATCCTCGATAAGGGATATCAGTTCTTGACTGTCAACTGGTTCAGCTTCAGATAATCCACACAATGTCTAAGGATATTTTCCGCCTTCTTAACAAATAGGAAAGGCAAAACCCAAGGAGAAGTACTAGGTCAGATGAAACCCTTTTCCTGTAACTCCTCTAACTACTTCTTGAGCTTCTGTAACTCTGGTGTAGCCATCCTATAAGGAGGAATGAACACTGGTTCTGCTCTTAGAACAAGTTCAATAGAATAGTCTACCTCTCACTCTAGAGGAAAACCTAAAAATTCTTCTGGAAATATATCCTTGAAATGATCCACCACTAGAGAAAATTCTATTTGTGAATTTCTCTGGTCATCTAGATACAAACTAGAAATCTGGGTTGTAACTCCTCCCAACCCATGATACTCAAGCCCCACTCTGCTCACTTGGACATCTCATTCGACTTTGTGTAAAAACGATCCGCCCTATGGGGATGTAAAACTCACACTAAGGAGATAGAAATCAACCACATCCTGTAAGGGAACCATCTAGTCCATTATAATAATGAAACAATATCCTATCATCACTAGTAAATAAAGGTCTCATAAGAAGTGACACCCACCAACCTCAAGAGGGTATTCCTTGCACTGACATACACTAGCGGTTCTAGTCCCCAATGGTGTGTCCAGCATCAAGATATCAGTAGAAGTAAAGATACAGAGCCTAAGGCTCTCCACAAAAGCAACAAATATGAAACTATGGGAAGCCCCTATATCGAAAAGATCATAAGCTAAAACTGAGGAAACTAAAATCATACATCGAACTGTAGAGGGTCTGGGATCCTGCTCCTGTTGGGTCTGCTCCACTGCTAAGGTCTGACCAGTAATATGGACTTACAACCCTACCTGAACACCCTGAGTTGATCCACCTTGTTGTCATTGAAATCCTAGAGAATGGATACCATGTACATGACCTCCACCTTGTCCTAAATAGTCGGACGAACTCTAGTCCCCACACTGATGAGAAACTAGTTGTCCTTCTCTTGAATAAGGAGTCATCGAATAACCTTTGTCACCAGGTTCTAGTGATAAAAACTGATAGAAATGTTTAAGATGACCCATCTTTCTACAATATCGACACTCAACTAGGTCTCTTGAGAAATGTGGCCGCATATGCCCACTCTTCTCACACTGTTAGAACACCACCTAGCCACCATAGTAAGTATTCTGCCTACTTGGATCTTCACGTGTAGAATCCCTATGGTGCTTCCTGCTGTCAGTCAGAGGGGTACTAACTCTGGATGCCAAGTCATCCTGGCTCACATCCCCAAAATCCCTCAGGTTTCACTCTGTGATCAGCGCCTCGTTGACTATGGAAGTTATGGAATTCAACCTGAAGATGTTCACCTGATATCAGATGTCATGACTAAGACCATCCTCAAACTTCCTCGCTAGAAATAACTCATCACCCCCTGTAATGGGTGTGAAGAATTGTATCTCTTTGAAGCCATAAGAATTCTCTATGACTGAGAGAGTACCCTTCTCCAAACTCATGAACTCTTGGGCTCTGCTGGACCTCAAAGTCTCCAGTGGAAGTAATTGTAGAAGGCACGCTAGAACTCATTCCAAGCCATAACCTTCTAGGGTCACACCTGTGAGATCACATCCTACCATCTCTTGGTGGAATCCCAAAGCATATAAGTAGAGAGATTAACTCTCCTCTCTAGAGGCATCTCTAGATGATCGAGGATCGATAGCATGGCTTCTAACCATGACTTTACAGCTTGAGGTCCTCCATCCCCTAAGAAAGTAGGAGGATACTACTACTGAAAGACCTGCGTCAGTTCTTCCTTAGATGGGGTAGTATGCGGAACTCCCTGGAAGGTTTGCATAAACCTCATGAATCCTTCCAGGAACTATGCATCGGTACCTATATCCAAGATAATGATTGGTGCCAAGATAGGCACAATGGGAGGATCTTCTTGTGGTCCCTGATCTACCATGTACAGTTCTTGGTCACTGGCCTATATCTGGCGTACAACTGGAGGACATCGTGGTGGCATGACTCTGGAAGGTCAAGCACACACCTTAGTTCAAGAATCTCAAGGACTAAAACTTATAAGTGAAATAAAGGAACAGTAGAAAAAAATCATTCATGTTCTTGAAAACATGGATACATTTCATCTATAAACTCTATATGGTGTGTTCCCCTAAGTCTTTACATGGGAGTGTACTTCTGCCAAAACCGGTCATCTAATCTCCCATACACATGGCATGTTCTCTATTTACACGGCATGTACTTGAATCCTTTACCCATGCCTGAGTTCCTCTACTTGGATAAATCACATTATTATCTCCTATAACAAAACTACACGGTGTTTTTATGCCAGACATGGTGTGTACCGCTTAGGTTTCAACCCCCCATGTCATTAGTCACACGGTCAGAGACACAGTTGACTCTAAACGGCATGTTTATTCCATACATAGTATGTACTAGAAGGATTTCCCCAACCTGTGTCAGTAGTCACATGGTCGGTTACACGGTCGAATCCACACGGCGTGTTCAAGATAGACACCTCATCTACTACCTGAGATTCATCCATTCGTGTCATTGGTAACACAGGGGGATATACGTCTCTTATAACATGGAGTGTACTCCAACTACACAGAGTGTGTCACCAAAAATTTCCTAGCCCTGTTTCTATACCCATACAGTCAGTCACATGATCAAGGATTACACGGAGTGTACATATAGTACACATCATGTACTTAAGAAAAATAGTTCCTTTCTGAAAAGAATATTACATGGTGTGTATTCATCATTACACACCGTGTATTCTGGGTTTTTCCAAATAGTAAGCCTCAGAAACTACTCTAGAATCCCATAAAATCACTGAAACAAACATTTAAGTGCCAAATTCTAATCTGTGGGGGGCCATACTCCCCACAAATCAAATCTTGGTGTCTTATTCATGTAACATCTCAAAGTTTAATTGTTAGAGTTCAATATGATCCACAAAATTCCGATCCATGTGGGTCCATAACACCTCAAGGACCAAAGTTTGGAACTCATTCAAACGAAACCTTACACAAACCAATACCCTATCAAATAGCAGGTATTCTATCAAGGCATCTATCACAACATCTATCACAACAACATGCAAATGATAATGCACCCTAAGTGGCATGATAAGAATGCATGACATCTGATCTCTAGTTAGTGCATATATGATGCATGAGTTGGAATACCCTCATCTCATCAGGTTGCAAAAGGAATATAACCTCAATAATATCAATGATAATAGAATAAAAACATGTGAATTACCCAAAATTGAAATCAAATCAACTGTAATAATTGAAAAACTAGAAAAATTGCAATAATAGAGGTAAATTAGCTTTTTCCTGTATACAGGTTAGCTACTCCTGGGCATAGCTTATTACCAACTACCTATTCCTTCCTATCCCTAGATATTGGCTTTAAATAGTAACTCAAAGAAGAAAATAATTCCTCTGATACCACTTTGTAACGCCCCGGTTCTGGGTGTTGCCCAGAGGTGTCCCATACCCATTTGGTCACATGACCTTATGAGCATTCCCCTGAATGCCAGAGGCTACCGACTAGTAGTGAGGGCCTTGGGTGTGATAGTGGGGAAACTATGCCCTCATTATCAGAGTAACATAGAAAAAATAAAAATATAACACTAGCAGAAGTAGTAATAATAACATGCAACAGTAAACAGTGGAAGGTTTCAAGTAGATAAACAACAGAAGCGTATATATAAATGATGCATGTCACATATGTCTAGAGAAGTATCCAAACAAGCCATAATGTTGGAATACATTAAAAAACCAAAGTAAAAGGTAAAACAAGTAAAAACCCCAATAGCATCGTAAGCCTCGGCTTGGTCCCATGCTCTCCATCTCCACAACAATCATGTACTTGAAGTATAAGGGCGCTTGTCCTTATCTATACCTACAAAAATATAATATTTTTGGGCTCAAAATCATGACCCCAACAAGGTGTGAGATGAATACCAGTAGGAAACCACCCAAATATCTAGGCCTAATTGTCAGTGAATATATATGGCAGGAAATATGGAAAATGAAGTAATAAAAAAGGAAGTACTCAAAAGTAAACAATCCTATAGTTCAACTAAATTCATTTAAATTTATTAAATAAACTACCAAACAATCTCAAGAAACACTCTGGGAAGTTCTCATAGTCTAACCCATCTGGTTCAGCTTTACAAAGACTCTCTGAGGAAGTACTCATCGTCAATTCCCCCCTATGATCTCATAATGGTAAACTACAGACACTTTGGGGAAGCACTCAACATCCAATTCCCCCTACGGTCTAACAAGGTGGAACTACAGACACTCTGAGGGAGAACTCATGTCCATCCCCCTATGGTCTCATAATGTGAAAAGTATAATGGACACTCTGTGGAAGCCCTCAGCATCCATTCCCAACATGGTCTAACTACACCAGGTTCCCATTACCATGTGTAAGTGAATCGTGCACAAACGATATCCAACAGCCAAAGTAAATCACAATATAATACATGGATAAGTAGCTACAAATCAAGGAACAAGTAATTCAGATAATATCACTCCATCATAATAGGACTAGGCAAGGAAACAAAAAAGCCTAACAGGAAAAACTAGATCCAACGGCCAAAATCAGTTCAAACCTGGGAAAATACATCCATAGAAATTTAATTAAACTCTATTCTAAAACAAGAGCCCTAACTCAAGAAATCAAGGCACAAAAGGCATTAAAGGGTTAAATTACCTAAACACGCAATACCCTGAACTAGGTTATTGGTCAATTTTGCACATATAATTCAAAGAAAAACTATGGAAAGGCACAAACTACCTACCGCGACGTTGTAAGATTGATATAGTTGAATATCATCCTTTTATTCAACCTAGAATGTTGTATATATACAAAAACATCAAAAATTATCAACCTTTTATATCTCAATAAAGATTAGAAATCAAGAGAAGAGGCTCTAGAAGAATGAAGAAATCACTGATGTGATTCCAACGCAGTCGACAGTGATTGACTCGGAGCACGGACATCAGGTCGGGGGCTCAGAGAAGAATAATTGTTTCTGGTCACCCCTGGAAGAGACAGAGCTAGAAGAAGGGTGTTCTATAAACGAGATGCGATCTCGGTCTGATTTAACAAATAAAAAATAAAATTACATGATGTGTTCATTTAATGTACACGTCATGTGCATGCCTTAACCGGCCTCCACTTTAGGCGGTCTCTAGTTCACCCCACACGACCATGTACTCGGTCGTTACATGGACTGTACACGGCTACCCACAGCCACTAGATACATGGCGTGTACTCCTGATTACATGGAGTTTACTCCTAAAAATTCCAAAAAAAACTCCTCTTTTTCTCAAAAACACTAGAAATCAAGATCCATACCTAAAAAGAAGATCTGGGTTCTTACAAAAATCAATTCCATCCTTTCTAAAATTAATTTACATAATTAAATTCAACAATTTAATTGAAAACATTTCAATCAAATCCATAACTTAAATTCAACATTTTAAATCAGCCAATTTCCATAAACACACCCCAAGTCAATGAAATTATGTGTTTTCCATGTTTTAATTCTAAAACCATTTCAAATATCCCGATTCACTGGAATCAGTTTTTATCAATTTAATTGAAATAAAATGTGATCAATTAAATTTAAATCAGAAATTGAAATAAATCAAGCAATTTAGGAATAATCAATTTGGATAATTAGTATGGAACCACCTACCTCTTCCCAAAACTCAACACTGGCAAAGGCACTCGTCAACAAGAACAAAGGTGAAGAAGACCTCTAAAATCAACCTAGAATCAATATCACAAACCATGTGGAATATATCCATCAATTACAAGATAATAAATCGAAAACCCAAGAGAGGAGAAAGAGATAAACATAAAGAATAAGGGAGAACACTTACCCAGAAAACACACTACAAGCATAATGAAGATCCAAATCCAAACAAAAGGATTCAAAAGGGATGGACATGTTCGTGATCGCCTAGGGAATGAATTAGGTCAAGGAAATTGATTCTGGAGTAGAGTAAAAAGAAATAACTATCCACAATACCTATTTAAAAAAATTCATTTGGGGTATTACACAACGTCTAATCAAAATACATGTTGTGAACCCATTAAATTTCTTAACTGCCGAAAAACGCATCACCTCGTCTAAAATTCTGATCGAATTAAAAATTGTTCATTCACTCCTTCACGACATGAAATGGTGACTCAGAAAATGTACCAATCAAAATGTTTAGATGATCACAACCTATATACAGAACCATTACATGACATGTAATGCTCTGGAAGCTTGTATGAAGAAGTCGATTTGAAGGTGAGAATCCAAAAAATCTCAAAATTCTCTATTATAAGTATCCTCCCAATCCAAACTCCACCCTACCACATAAAAGAAAAATAAAAACTAATACATGTTTTATGTTTTACATGTCAAAACGGTAATAGGATGTTGCAACCTCCCCACCATAAGAACTTTATATCCCTAGAAATCTTATGAAGAAGCTTCCATGTCAAAAAGATGAGGCCACTACTCTCTCATCAGTGCCTCAAGTTCCGAAGTCTCATGATTATCAGAACCATGCTACTATAGCACATGAACCAAAGGTATTTTCCTCCAATGAAGTACCTTGGCCTCAGAATCAACTACCCTGATTGGTAGCTCAGTCAAAGATAAATCAGGTTCAATTTCAATATTACTCCATCTCAAAATGTGAGATTAATCGGAGAGATACTTTATTATATGTGATACATAGAATACGTTATGTATCGATTTCATCTATGGTGGAAGTGATAAATGGTATGAAAATTTCCCTACTATCTCAACAACCTCAAAAGGTCCCACAAAACGAGGAGAAAGCTTCCCTTGCCTCCCAATCCATAAATGACCCAACTGGGGAGAAACATTAAATAACACTAAATCACTAACATAAAATTCCAAAGGTATATGATTTTGATCAACATAAGACTTATATAGGATATATGATATCATTATTCTCTGAAAAATTGGCTAAATCTTAGTTATCTTCTCTTACACCATGATTGGTCCAACCAAGGAACTTTCACTAGCCTTCGACCAGCATAATGGAGATTTACAAGTCTAAGCATTAATGGAATCAAAAGGATCTATCCTGATCATGGATTGGTAATTTTTGTTATAAGAGAACTAAACCATCCCCAAGTGATCATCCCAAGACACATTGAAGTCAAGAACATAGGTGAAAATCATATCCTAAATAATCTGTATAGCTCTCTCTATCTGGCCATCCGACATCGGATTGTAGGTTGTGCTCAAATGAACCTGAGATCCCAGTGCCTCCTGAAGGCCTCTCCAAAAGTGAGAAATAAACTGAGGATCCCTATTAGAGACTATAGTAGATGGAACTCCATGAAAATGAACAATCTCTCTCACATAGAGACTTCCCAACTCCTCAACTTTGGTTGTATCACGAATGGATATAAATTGATCCGACTTGGTTTTCCTGCTGATGAAAATCCATATCATGTTATTCTTTATCTGGGTATGAGGAAAACCAACCACAAAGTCCATAGAGATCTCATACCACTTCCATGTAGGGACTAGAAGTGGTTGAAGCAATCCCAAAGGTTTCTAGTGCTCAGCCTTAACCCATTGGTATATATAGTAATAAGAGATAAACTCAGTAATTTCTCACCTCATCCCTAGGTACCAGAACTGTCGCCACATATCATAAAACATTTTTTTGGTTTCTGGGTGTAACAAATTGGTTCTTATTCTTGAGGTACGGGTTTCTTCCTTTCCCTTTTCCTTAAGTGTTTTTGAGAAAATAATGAAGATGGATAAAATTCCTAAATTTTGGGACTACACGCCGTGTACTATTCCAAACGTCATGTACTTTGGTTGTGTGGGATGAGTACACAGGGTGTGTAGCCATGTCGGCGACGAAGGGTGTAAAAACCGACTACATGCTGTGTAGTGGTCCTTTACACGCTGTGTAGTCAGTCGGCAGGAGAATATTAAGGCGGTGGCCAGCTGGGCGACAGTACATGCCGTGTACTCATGAATACACATCGTGTAGTCATGTCGACAGATGAACAGTGCCACACTGGCGAGAAGCCACCGAAGGAACAGTTAAAAAATTAAAAGTACATGTCGTGTACTTGAAAATACATGTCGTGTAGTCTATTTTTGTTTTTCTTAAAATGGGAAGTAGCCTCCTCATTTGGCAGAGGAGGCTTTGGACGTGTTTTGGAGCCGGGAGAGGAGTCCAGAGCTTTGAAGATCTCCCGATCGAACATCGGGAATCAGATTCTTCCGTCGTCGATCTCGTTGGAACCACACGGGTAAGAGCTTCCTTCTCCTTGTGTTTTTCTTGCCAATTCTTCCTATAAGGGATGTTATTTGAGGTTGAATGAGAATTATTTTACCTCAGATCTATGACATTCTTGGACGTTTTAGAAGGTGTCGTTCGGGTATACCGTTCTTGGGTGTTTAAGGTAGGTGGCTTGGTGTTAAATTTCCAACTGTAGTGCGTTTGTGTGTATTGTTGTGCCACAAACCAATGTTGGGGTGTCGTGTGGCTGAGGCCTTAGCTGTTTTAAATTCCTAGAATTTTAAAGGTAATTAAATGTGATAATAAAATGCTGTTTGGGATCACTGCTTGGATCCAGGACCACCCCGGGGGTGTGTTCCTCTGTTTAGCTGTTTGTCCAGGATACCCGAGGGTATGCCTTTGTAATAATGTTTATTGAATTTCCTTGAGAGGAATTGCATGTGTATTTCTTGTTTACATGTTGGGCATGGCCCGGTTACTTGTTTAGCTAGAGGGCAGTGTTTACTTAGCCTGAGGGCAGTGCATCTTTTAGCCTGAGGGAAACTTCTTCCATGCCTGAGGGCAATAGACTCTGTGCCTAAGGGTGAAACTTTGTACGCCTAAGGGAAATATCTATTAGGCCTGAGGGAAATTACCTGCGGGTTGGATTCTGTTTACCTAAGGGTAAGGGTTTGCGTGTCTGAGGACACTGACTGGTTACTTAGAAACTCACTGTGGTGATTTATTTATATTAAATGGTTAAAATGAATTTTAAAATGGCAATATAACAGGTTAAATTAGTTACTTGTTAGTACTGCTTGGTTTATTGCATTTTACTACTGCACACTTTTGTTGCTTATTTTCACATAGTTGGACACGAGCCTTTGGTTGGTGCCTACTGAGATTATTTCTCACACCCTGTTTGGGTCATGCTTTTCGGCCCAAACAGATTACTTTTCTGCAGGTGTGGATAAGGGAAAGGGTCCCGATACAGGTACTTGATTGCTGTTGAGGAGTAGGGGAGCATGGGACCGGGCTTAGGCTCATGATGCTACTGGCTATTTTGTTTTGTTTTTTTGTACTCTGTATTGTATTGTACTGTATTATTGTGTAACATTTACTGGTTGTTTTCTTATAACATGAGACATGTTGCATATTTATCAATATAACTTTTGGTTATCTTTTACTTCAGTTGTTTATTTTAAATGTGTATGGTTTATTGCTTCCGTTGTTGTTGTATGCTTGTTATTTTATTCCATTGCACTAAACCTTGACAAATGAGGGCATAGTTTCCCCAATATCAGACCTGGTCCCTCGCTTCTTGTCGGAAGCCTCAGGCGTTTGGGGAAATGCGCTTGGGGTCATGTGACCAACCGGGTTCAGGGCACCCGTTGAGTGGTACCTGGAACCGGGACGTTACAAAGTGGTATCAAAGGAGTTATTTTCTTTGACTTAATATTTAGAGCATTATTCAGGGATAGGACGAGAATGGTAGTTGTTAATAAGTTGTGACTGGGCGTAGCTAACCCGTGTACAGGGAAAAGCTAGTCTACCTCTTATTTTTGCAATTTTAATGATTTTTCAAATTTTATGGTTGATTTGATTTCACTGTTGGGTGACGCACTTGTAATTGTGTTGTATATAATTTATTCATGGGTTCTATTTAGTTGAAACCTGATGAGATGAGGGTATGTCGTCTCATGCATCATTTAGGCACAGGCTAGAAATCACATGCCATGCATAGTTCTGTGCCATGTATGTGCATTAGAAATTGCATGTTGTTGTTATAGTTGTTGTGCTAGAAAAGTATGATGTTGTGATAGCTGCTTCGATAAATACCTGTTATGCGATAGGGTATTTTTTTCATGAGCCGGTTTATAGAATGGACGCCAAAATTTGGTTTTTGGGGAATATGGGCCCCCATTGACCGGAATTTTGTGGACCATTGACTGTTTTTTTTTATAACACATATAAGATGCCAAACTTTGATTAGTGGGGAGTATGGGCCCTTACAGATCAGAATTTGGCACTTAGGTGTTGTTTTTCAGTATCTTCTGGGTTCCGGAGTAGTTTCATAGGTGTACTGTCCAGAAAACCCAGGATACACACCGTGTTGTTCCTCGGACACACGTTGTGTGTTCTTATGTTTGGGAAGAAAAAGAAAACTTTTTAAGTACATGTCGTGTACCCTAAGTACACGCTGTGTAGTCGCTTCCTGTGTCAAAGACCCTGTTGGTGGAGACACGGGGAAGGGAAATGCTAGGGGAAAACACGCCATGTACTAGATGTACACGTCGTGTAGTGTTGACTCAAAGTCTGCCTATGTAACTAATAACATGGATGAAGGAGACCTTAAGAAATACATGTCGTTTCCACCGTGGAACACGCCGTATAGTCTGACCTGGGATCCGGTCATGTAGCTAACAGCATGGGTCAGTGTAATCCTTTCGTGTACACGCCGTGTGTATATGGAACACGCTGTGTAGTTTGAGCCATGTATCTGGCCGTGTAACTAACAACATGGGACGGCGGAGCTCATCTAGTACACGCCATGTACCTTTGGGGCACGCCGTGTAGTCTTGTCCGAGGACAGATCATGTGGACTTAGCTGTGTGGCTAGGAAACAGGGTGGTGAACACGCTGTGTGCGGGTGTAACACGCCGTGTAGTGTCAAGCCGAGTAGTTGGCCATGTCACAAATGACACGGGCAGTTGGAAAATTACACCATACCCGCCGTGTAGATGATATACATGCCGTGTAAGTTTTTTTCAATGGGATCCGTGTGGATTAGCCTTGTAGAAGGACCCGGGCAGCGGAAGAGAAGTCCAGTACATGTCGTGTAGTTAGTATACACGTTGTGTAGTCTTGTTTTGCAAATCTTGAATGCCTTCTTCCTCCTATTCCCTTTTTGGGTCCCTGCGTTTTCAGTCTTTTATAATCTTGATCTAAGGTGTGTGTTTGGCCTTGTAGAGTCATGATGCCGAGATGACCATGTGTTGTTCTCCAGGAGAGCGGCAACGACTATACTCCTAAGATGGTGGGACATAGGCTACCAGTGGATCCTCCAGCAGAGCCAGATGCGGCGTCAGCCGTTATACCGGGAACAGGCGTGGATGCACAGTTCTGTGAAGGCTTTATGCGGTTCATGCAGACCTTTCAGGGAGCACTGCCGGATACCACATCTATGGCTGAGCTAACTCGTATCTTCCAGTAGAAGCATCCGCCTATGTTTTTAGGGGATGGTGGACCACAGGCTACGGAGTCTTGGCTAGGGTCGATGCAGACTATTTTAGAGCACCTAGAGACGCCTCCAGGGCGGAGGGTCAAGCTCGCAACTTATATGTTGCGTGATTTCACCAAGAGGTGGTGGGATGTTACCACCCAGTCAGAGCATCACAGAGACATGGTGTGGGAAGATTTCCAGGCAGTCTTCTATGACTTCTTCTTTCTAGAGACGATGATACATTGAGAGCCAGACGCTTTGAGTACGGTCTTTGATATGACATCCGAGCACTGGTGAATGTTTTCAGGTTGCCTACTGTAAATGCTATTGTGAACCAGGCGCTGATTACAGAGAGGAACCCATGGGAAGCTATTGGTGTGGGCCAGGGCAGTTCAGCAATAGTTACTGGTACTATTCCTACAGGTAAGAGGAAGAGGCAGATGGATTTCTCTCACGGTGGCAGTACCAGCCAGAAGAATGTCTCAGGTGGTCAAGTTGTGTGCTACCAGTTTGGTAAAGAGGGGAACAAGAGACCACAGTGTCCACGTGACCCAGTGGAGTGTCAAGCTTGCGGTAAGATGGGTCATCTGCAGCGCTTTTACAGGGCGTTTCTACTAGTGGATAGTGAGAGGGGTTTTTTGCAAACTCCATGTGTGGGAGCAGGACCAGAAACTTCTTACCTGTCGGGAATCTGGAATACATAAGGGCATGAAATAGGAGAGGGTGGTCATGGCTATGGTAGCCAGACACCAGTATCTCAGAGGCAGCAAGGTGGGACAGCTCAGGGTAGCCAGGCTGTGTCGCAGGGTCGCGGCACTGGGCAGAAATATGTAGTGCAACAGACCCAGCAGGAGTAGGATCTCAGACCTTCTACTGTCAGAGGTGCTATTCTAGTAGCTTCTGTGTTATCTTCTATACTTTTTGATACAGGTGCTACTCATATTATCATATCTGTACCCATTGTGGAGAGCCTTGGGATCTGTGTTTCTTCTTCTTCTTCTGTTGTTATGACGCTAGACACTCTGTTGGGAGATAGAACGGCTCGTGTGCATTAGTGCAAGGAGTGTCCCCTTGAGGTTGGTGGGTGTCACTTTCTATGGGACCTCTATGTTTTATAGATGATGAGTTATGATTTCATTCTCAGGATAGATTGGTTGGTTCCCTTTCGAGCCTTTGTAGATTGCTATCATCATAGGGTGAGTTTCACGTCACCAGAGGGTGGAGATTTTCTATACAAAGGTGAATGGGATGTTCAGGCAAGTCGAGCTGGACCAGAGCATCATGGGCGAGGTAAAGTCACAGCTAAGATTTCAAATTTATATCTAGATGATCAGGGTACTTGTCAGACATATTTCCCTCTAGTGGTTGATTGTTTCAGGGATGTCTTCTTGGATGACTTTTCGGGTCTACCTCCGGAGCGGGAGGTGGATTTCTTTATTGAGCTTGTTCCAGGAGTAGCACTGGTGTCCTTTACTCCTTATAGGATGGCCACACCAAAGTTGCAGGAGCTTAATAGGTAGTTAGAGGAGTTACAGTCAAAGGGTTTTATCTGACCCAGTACTTCTCCTTGGGGTTCGCCTGTCCTGTTTTCTAAGAAGGCGGATCGTACCCTCAGACTTTGCGTGGATTATCATAAGCTGAACTAGTGGATGGTTAAGAACCGATATCCCTTTCCAAGGATTGATGATCTTTTCGATCAACTTCGTGGAGCACGAGTGTTATCGAATATTGACTTGAGATCAGGATATCATCAGCTACGCATGAGACCATCGGACATACCGCTTACAGCCTTCAAGAGTAGATATGGTCTATACGAGTACTTGGTTATGCCGTTCGGACTCATGAACGCACTAGCATTTTTCATGGCTCTGATGAATCGTGTGTTCCATCCTTATCTAGATTCTTTTGTGGTAGTATTCATGGACGACATCTTGGTGTACTCTCACACTCGACACGACCATGCCACCCATCTTGAGATCGTATTGAGTACACTGAGAGAGGATAGGCTATATGCTAAGCTCTCAAAGTGCCACTTTTGGATGGACCAGATTCACATCTTGGATCATATCATCTCAGAGGAAGGAGTTGTAGTAGAACCAGAGAAGGTGAGAGAAGTAGTTTCCTAGGAGCATCCTAAGAACGTGTTTGAGATACGGATTTTCTTAGGGCTGGCTGGTTACTAAAGACGCTTCATACAGAACTTATCCCACTTAGAAGCACCGTTGAAGGGTCTAACTAAGAAGGGTGTAAAGTTCGTTTGGTCAGAAGCTTGTGATGCAGCCTTTCAGGACTTGAAAGGAAGGTTGATGTCAGCACCAGTCCTGATACTCCCAAAGCAGGGGAAGAGCTATTCAGTTTACTGTGATGCATCAGGCATTGGAATGGGAGTAGTGTTGATGCAGGGTGATTGAGTAGTTGCGTACGAGACTCGGCAGTTGAGGCCACATGAGAGGAATTACCCGACACATGACCTCGAGTTGGCTGCAGTTGTTCATGCATTGAACTGTTAGAGATATTATCTCTTGGGAGAGCATTTTTTGGTTTTCATAGACCACAAAAGTCTGAAGTATATCTTTACTCAGCATAACTTGAACCTGAGGCAGTGAAGGTGGGTCGAATACCTACAGTCCTTCAATTTTGAGCTTTCCTATACACCTGGTAAAGGTAATGCAGTAGCTGATGCACTGAGTAGGAAGACTCAGATATAGGTTGTGTAGGAGGCCAGTGATGAGTGGCAGCTGATCAATTTGTTCTTTGAGATGCATTTGGAGGTGAACGACAGTCAGGGGTAGACCTATCTTTCTTCCTTAGCTGTGACTTCTACCCTCCTGGATAGAGTGAGGGTGAGACAACTATCTGATTTAGAAGGCCTGGTTCTAAGGGTTTCGGTGGCAAGTGAGGACCCTCCTCCTGGTTGGATGATAGGCGATGATGAAATCTTGTGTTTCCATGGACGAGTGTGGGTTCCAGGGGATATATGCAAGGAGTTGAAGCTAGAATTTCATGCTTCAGCTTGGGCAGTTCATCCTGGAGTTATCAAGATGTACCGTGACTTGAGACGTCAGTACTGGTGGCCGGGTATAAAGAGAGATGTAGCTAGTTTTGTTACAAGGTGTTCCACCTGTCAGCAGGTGAAGGTGGAGCATCAGAGGCTAGCCTGACTGTTACAGCTGTTACCCATCTCGGAGTGGAAATGGGATGATGTCACGATGGAATTCGTGACTGGGTTGTCGAGGTCACCTAGAGGAAATGATGTCGTATGGGTTGTTGTGGACAGACTCACGAAGGTAGCCCACTTTTTTCCGATCAAGGAGACCTTCGGAGTTGACGAACTCAGGAAGTTGTATATCTGAGAGGTCGTACGTCTTTATGGGGTTCCTCGTTCTATCATTTCAGATAGGGGAACCCGTTTTACGTCTTGTTTCTGGCAGAGTTTTCAGAGGGCACTGGGTACACAGGTTCTTCTGAACACATCTTACCACCCTCAAACCGATGGCCAGTCAGAGAGTACAATACAGGTTCTAGAGGACATGATTCGTGCATACGTCCTAGACATTGGGGGCTCCTGGGAGAAGCATATACCCCTAGTCGAGTTTTCCTATAATAATAGTTTCCATGAAACTATTGAAATGGAACCTTATGAGGATTTATATGGTAGGCCATGCCGATCACCCTTGTTCTGGTCAGAGGAAGGTGAGGCATCTATACTGGGACCACGTCTCATGTAGGAGACTTCTGAGCAGGTCCAGTTGATTCAAAAGCGGATGGCTACCACGCAGTCTCGTCAGAAGTCTTATGCTGATCATCGCAGATGACCTTTGGAGTTAATGGCTGGGGATCAAGTTTTCTTGCGTGTTTCGCCAAGTTTGGGACACAGTCAGATCAGGAGATAGGTTAAACTTTCATTGAGGTATGTGGGTCCATTTAAGATTCTAGAGAGAGTCGGGCCGGTTGCCTATCGGTTGTAGTTACCACAGAGGTACCGGGACATGCACAGAGTCTTCCATGTATCTTAATTGCATCTCTATCATTTAGACTCATCTCACGTCTTTCAGCCCGAGGAGGTTGAGCTCAAGGTAGATGCGTCCTTTGAGGAGCTTCTGATTCCTATCATGGATTGGATCACGAAAGTTCTCCGAGGTCGGTCAGTTCCTCTCGTACGGGTGATATGGAAATATAGCCGAGTGCAGGATGAAACCTGGGAGTGGGAGGCTGACATACATGCTCAGTGGCCGGAGTTTTTCATGGCTGTATCTTCACCACCCTTATAAGGGAAATTCGGGGACGAATCACTTTAAGGGGAAAATTTTGTAAGAAACCGGTTCTTATTCTTGAGGTACAGGTTTCTTCCTTTCTCTTTTCCTTAAGTTTTTTTGAGAAAATAAGGAAGATGGGGGAAAATCCTAAATTTTAGGACTACACGTTGTGTACTATTCCACACGCCGTGTACTTTGGCCTTGTGGGATGAGTACACAGGGTGTGTAGCCATGTCGGCGACAAAGGGTGTAAACACCGACTACACGCTGTGTAGTGGTCCTTTACATGCTGTGTAGTCAGTCGGTAGGAGAATAGTAAGGTGGTGGCTAGCTGGGTAATAGTACACACCGTGTACTCATGAAGACACATCATGTAGTCATGTAGATAGATAAACAGTGCCACGCTAGCGATAAGCCGCAGAAGGAACAGTTAAAAAATGAAAATTACACGCCGTGTACTTGAAAATACACGTCGTGTAGTCTGTTTTTCTTTCTTAAAATGGGCAGTAGCCTCCTCATTTGGCAGAGAAGGCTTTGGATACGTTTTGGAGCCGGGAGAGGAGGCCGAAGCTTTGAAGAGATCCCGATCGCACATCGGGAATCAGATTCTTCCGTCATCGATCTTGTTGGAACCACACAGGTAATAGCTTCCTTATCCTTGTGTGTTTCTTTCCAGTTCTTCCTTTAAGGGAAGTTATTTGAGGCTGAATGAGAATTCTTTTACCTCGTATCTACGACATTCTTGGACTTTTTATAAGGTTTCATTCGGGTATACCGTTCTTGGGTGTTTAAGGTAGGTGGCTTGGTGTTAAATTTCAACTGTAGTGTGTTTGTGTGTATTGTTGTGCCACGAACCCATGTTGGGGTGTCATGTGGCTGAGGCATTAGCTGTTTTAAATGCTTAGAATTTTAAAGGTAATTAAATGTGATAATAAACTTCTGTTTGGGATCGTTTCATGGATCCAGGACCACCCCGGGGGTGCATTCCTCTGTTTAGCCGTTTGGCCAGGATACCCGAGGGTATGCCTTTGTAATAATGTTTATTGAATTTCCTTGAGAGTAATTTCATGTGTATTGCTTGTTTACATGTTGGTTGTAACATCCTGATTCCGGGTGCCACTAAACGGGTGCCCCGAACCCAGTTCACCACATGACCTCAAGCGCATTTCCCCAAACACCAGAGGCTGCCGACTAGCAGCGAGGGCCCAGGTCTGATAGTGGGGAAACTATGCCCTCATTTGTCAAAGTGTAGTGCAGTGGAATATAATATAAACATACAACAATAGCGGAAGCAGTAACAGTATATATAACTAAAATGAATAACTAACAAAAAAGGGAAACTAGCTGTCATATGTATATGAAGATGCAGCATGTCACTATTCTATAAAATAGTCAGAACATGTTACACTGCAATACAATACATTAAAACTGAAAAACAAGTACAGAAAAGAAAAAAAGAATAGCCATCGGCATCGCGAGCCTAGGCTCGGCCCCATTCCCTCCTAATCCTCAGCAAAAATCAAGTACCTGTATAGGGACTCTTGCCCCTATCCACACCTGTAGCAATATAATCTGTTTCGGCCGAAAAGAATGACCCAAAGAGGGTGTGAGAAATAAATCCCAGTAGGCACCCACCAAAGGCTCGTGCCCAACTGTGTGAAAATATGCAACAATAGTGTGCAGTAGTAAAATGCAATAAAGTAAACAGTACTTAAAAGTAACTAACTTAACCAGTTATATTTCCATTTAAATATCCATTTAATCATTTAATTTAAAAATATCACCATAGTGAATATTCTAAGTAAACAGCCAATGTCCTCAGACACGTAAACCCCTACCCTCAGGTAAAGAGAATCCAAACACAAGAATCTGCCCACAAGCATACGGATATTTCCCACGGGCATAAGAAGTGTCACCTACAGGCATAGAATCAACTGCCCACAGGCACGGAAGAAGTTGCCCACAGGCTAAATAGTACAGTTCCCACAGGCTAATCACAACACTGCCCTCAGGCTAAACAGGTAACTGGGCCATGCCCAATATGTAACAAGCAGTACACAAGGAATTACTCTCAAGGAAATTCTACAATCATTACCTTAAAGGCATACCCTCAGGTATCCTGTCCAAATGGCTAAACAGAGGAACGCACCCCCGGGGTGGTCCTGGATCCAAGAAACGATCCCAAACAGCAGTTTATTATCACAATTAATTACCTATTCAATTCTAAGTATTTAAAATAGCCATGGCCTCAACCACACGACACCTCGACATGGTTTCGTGGCACAACGGTACACAAAAAATGAACAACACTTGGAATATAAACACTAAGACACCTTCCTTAAATGCCCCTGATTAGTATACTCGAATGAATTTCCATGAATCATCCCAAAACGAGGTAGATCTGAGTTGAAATAAAAATCTCTTAAATGCAAATAACTTCCATTAGAGGAAGAATTGGCAAGAACCACTCGAGGAGAAGAGAGGGCTTACCCGTGCGGTTCCAACGAGATCGATGGAAGCGGAAACGGATTCCCGATGCTCGATCTGGAGATCCTTGAAGATTCGGTCATCCCCTCTCGTGCTCCCATTCGGTTATAAGCCTTCCCTGTGAACAGGGTTGGCTAATGCCCATTTTAAGAAAAAAAAAGTACACGGAGTGTAATTTTGAGTACACGGCGTGTACTTCTTTTATTTAACTGTTCCTCTAGCTGCACCGCCAAACTGTTCATCTGTCGACATGAGTACATGGCGTGTATTCCCAACTACATGGTGTGTACTGTTGCCCAGCTGGCGGCTGCTTCCACCGCCTTACTGTTTCTCCTGACGACTGACTACATGGCGTGTAAAAGACCACTAGACGGCGTGTAGTCAGTTTTTGACACCCTTCGTCACCAACATGGATACACACCCTGTGTACTCATCCCACATGGCCAATAGTAAACAGTGTGTGGAAAAGTACATGGTGTGTACTTCCAAAATTTGGGTTTTCTCCCATTTTCCTTATTTTCTCAAAAATACTTAAGGAAAAGTGAAAAGAAGAAACTCGTACCTCAAAAATTAGAACCGAGTTCTTACAAACTTCCCCCCTTAAAACAATTCGTCCCTGAAATTCCCTTCCAAGGGTGGCGAAGATAAATCTTAGATCAGCTTTGGCCACTGAGCACATACGTCAGTCTCCCACTCTCAGGTTTCGTCTTACACTCGGCCATGATTCCATAGCACCCGTACGAGAGGAACTGACCGACCTCGGAGAACCTTCGTGCTCCTATCAATGATACGAATTGGATGCTCCTCAAAGGATGCATCTACCTGAATCTCAACCTCCTTGGGTTGAAAGGTGTGATATGGGTCTGAATGATAGCAGTGCAACTGAGATACATGGAAGACGTCGTGCATGGTTCGGTACCTCTGCGGTAACTGCAACCGATAGGCAACCATCCCGACTCTCTCCAAAATCTCAAATGGCCCAACATACCTCGGTGAAAGTTTACCCTGTTTCATGATCCGTCTGTGTCCCAACCTCGGCGAAACATGCAAGAAAACCTGATCCCTGACCACAAACTCCAAAGGTCATCTGCGTCAATCAGCATAAGACTTCTGATGAGACTATGCAGTAGCCATCCGCTTCTGAACCAACTAGACCTACTAAGAAGTCTCCTGCATGAGTTGTGGTCCTAGTAAAGCTGCCTCACCTGCCTCTGACCAGCACAAAGGTGATCGGCATGGCCTACCATATAAAGCCTCATATGGTGAAATCTCAATAGTCGCCTGAAAACTGTTATTGTAGGCAAACTTGACTAGGGGGATATGCTTCTCCCAAGAGCCCCCAAAGTCTAGGACGCATGCACGCAGCATGTTTTCAAGCACCTGTATTGTACGCTCTAACTAGCCATTGGTCTGAGGGTGGTAAGCTGTGCTCAGAAGCACCTGTGTACCCAGTGCCCTCTGAAAACCCTGCTAGAAACGAGATGTAAAACAGGAATTCCTATCTGAAATGATAGAACGAGGAACCCCATGAAGACGTATGACCTCTCAGATATACAACCTTCTGAGATCGTCAACATCGAAGGTCTCCTTGATTGGAAAAAAGTGAGCTACCTTTGTCAGCCTTTCCACAACAACCCACATTGCATCATTGCCTCGAGGCGACCTCGGAAACCCAGTCACAAAGTCCATTTCGACATCATCTCATTTCCACTCTGGGATGGGTAACTAATGTAACAGTTCAGTGGGCCTCTGAGGCTCCACCTTCACCTACTGACGGGTGGAACACCTCATAACAAAACCACCTACATCTCTCTTCATACCCGGCCACCAGTACTGACGTCTCAAGTCTCAGTACATCTTGGTAACCCCGAGATTAACTATCCAAGCTAAAGCATGAAACTCCCACATCATCTCCTCATGCATATCCCCTGGAACCCATACTCATCCATAGAAACAGATAATTTCATCATCGCCTATCGTCCAACCAGAAGGAGGGTCCTCACTTGCCACCGACTCCTGTAGAACTAGGCTTTCTGAATCAGATAGTTGTCTCATCCTCACTCTATCCAGGAGGGTATAAGTCACATCTAAAGATGAAATATAAGTTTTCCCCTGACTATCATGCACCTCCAAATTCATCTCAGAGAACAAATCCATGAGCTGCCACTCATCACTGGCCTCTTACACATCTTGTATCTGAGTCCTCCTACTCAGTGCATCAGCTACGGCATTACCTTTATCAGGTGTATTGGCAAGCTCAAAATCAAAGGACTGAAGGTATTTGACCCACCTTCGCTGCCTCAGATTCAATTCACACTGAGTAAAGATATACTTGAGACTTTTGTGGTTGGTGAAAACCACAAGGTTCTATCCCAAGAGATAATGTCTCCAACAGCGCAACGCAAGCACAACTGCAGCCAACTTGAGATCATGCGTCGGGTAATTCCTCTCATGTGGCCTCAACTGCCGAGAACCATACACAACAACTCGATCACCATGCAT
This sequence comes from Viscum album, assembly GCA_963277665.1. Classification (NCBI taxonomy): domain Eukaryota; kingdom Viridiplantae; phylum Streptophyta; class Magnoliopsida; order Santalales; family Viscaceae; genus Viscum; species Viscum album. The sequence continues at coordinate 1,231,103,461 of OY728158.1, forward strand.
CAACACTACTCCCAGACCAATACCTGATGCATCACAGTAAACTGTATAGCTCTTACCTTGCTCTGGGAGTATCAGGATCGATGTTGATGTCAACCTTCCCTTCATCTCTTGAAAGGCTGTCTCACAAGCTTCTGACCAAACGAACTTAACACCCTTCTTATCCAAACCCATCAACGGTGCTGCTAAGCGGGATAAGTCCTTTATGAAGCATCTGTAGTAACCATCCATCCCTAAGAATCTCCGTATCTCAAACGCATTCTTAGGCTGCTCCCAGGAAACTACTGTTGTAACCTTCTCTGGGTCTACTACAACTCCTACCTCTGAGATGATATGACCCGGGAAGTGAATATGGTCCATCCAAAAGTGGCACTTTGAGAGCTTAGCATATATCTGATGCTCTCTCAGTGTACTCAATACGATCTCAAGATGGGTGGCATGGTCGTGTCGAGTGTGAGAGTACCCCAAGATGTCATCCACGAAAGCTACCACAAAAGAATCCAGATAAGGATGGAACACGCGATTCATTTGGGCCATGAAAACTGTTGGCGCGTTTATGAGTCTGAACGACATAACCAAGTACTCGTATAGACTATATCTTCTCCAAAAGGCTATAAGCGGTATATTCGATGGTCTCACATGCAGCTGATGATATCCTGATCTTAGGTCAATCTTCAAGAACACTCGTGCTCCACGAATTTGATCAAAAATATCATCAATCCTTGGAAAAGGATATCATTTCTTAACTATCAATGGGTTCAGCTTCTGATAATCCACACAGATTCTGAGGGTACCATCCGCCTTCTCTAAAAAAAGGACCGGAGAACCCCAAGGAGAAGTACTGGGTCGGATGAAACCCTTCGTCTATAACTCCTCTAACTACCTATTGAGCTCCTGCAACTCAGGTGTGGCCATCCTATAAGGAGGAATGGACACTGGTGCTACTTCTGGAACAAGATCAATAGAGAAATACACCTCTCGCTTCGGAGGTAGACCTGAAAAGTAATCTGGGAAGACGTCCCTGAAACGATCAACCACTAGAGGGAAATCCTTCTGACAAGTCCCCTGATCATCCAGATATAAACTCGGAATTTGGGTTGTGACTCTACCTTGCCCATGATGCTCTGGTCCATCTTGACTTTCCTAGACATCCCATTCACCCTTTTATAGAAAATCTCTACCCTTCGGTGACGTGAAACTCACCCTGTGACGATAGCAATCTAAAAAGGCTCGAAAGGGAACCAACCAGTCTATCCCAAGAATGATGTCATAGCTCTTCATCTATAAGACATATAGGTCCCAAAGAAAGTGACACCCACCAACCTCAAGGGGGCACTCCTTGCACTAACGCACACATGTTGTTCTCATTCCCAATGGAGTTTCTAGCATCATATCAATAGAAGAAAAAGAAACACAGAGCCCAAGTCTCTTGACAATAGGAACAGATAAAGAACTATGTGTAGAACCCATATCAAAAAGTACAGAAGATAACACATAAGATACTAGAATAGTACCTCTAACAGTATAAGGTCTGGGATCCTGCTCCTGTTGGTTCTATTGCACTACATATGCCTGCCCAGTGTCATGGCCCTACGACATAGCCTGGCTACCCTGAGATCTCCCGCCCTGCTGCCTCTGAGATCCCATTGTCTGGTTACCCCGACCATGACCACCATCTCGTCCTGCATGCCCTGACATATTCCAGTTCCCTAACTGGTAAGAAGCCACTAGTCCTGATCCCTCACACGGAGTCTGCACAGAACCCCTCTCACTATCCACTAGTGGAAACGCCCTGCAAAAGCGCTGAAGATGACTCATCTTGCTGCAAGCTTAGCACTCCACTGGGTCTCGTGGACACTGTGGCCTCCTGTGCCCCTCTCTAACACACTGGTAGCACATTACCTAGCCACCTGAAGCATTCTTCTGGCTAGTACTGCTACCCTGATAGAAGTCCATCTATCTCTTCCTCTTACCAGTAGAAATAGTACCAGAAACTGGTGCTGAACTGCCCTGACCCACACCACTAGCTTCCCGTAGGTTCCTCTCTGTAATCAGCACCTGGTTCACAATAGCATGTACTAAAGGCAACCTGAAAACATTCACCAGTACTTAGATGTCATATCAGAGACCATCCTCAAAGCGACTGGCCCTCAACGTCTCATAACTCACCAGAACAGGTGAAAAATGCTGAAGCTCGGTAAAGCGAGTAGAATAATCCATCACCGACATAGCGCCCTGCTGCAGATTCATGAACTCTCAAGCTCTATCTTCCCTCAGTGTTTATGGGAAGAAGAAGTCATAGAAGGCTATCTGGAAATCTTCCCACACCATGTCTCTATGATGCTCTGTCTGGGTGGTAACATCCCACCACCTCTTGGTGAAATCACGCAGTATGTAAGTCTTGAGCATGACCCTCCGCTCTGGAGGCGTCTCAAGATGCTCGAAAATAGTCTTCATCGATCCTAGCCAAGACACTGCATCCTGTGGTCCATCATCCCCTGAAAACATAGGCAGATGCTGCTGCTGGAAGATATGAGTCAGATCGGCCATAGATGTGGCAGCATGTGGTGCTCCCTGAAAGGTCTGCATGAACCGCATGAAGCCTTCACGGAACTACGCATATGTGCCTGTGTCCAGTATAACGGTTGGCACCGCATCTGGATCTTCTGGAGGATCAACTGGTATCCCCTGGCCCACCATTTGTGGAGTATAATTTTTGCCGCTCTCCTAGAGAACAACGTGTGGTCATCTCGGTGGCACGACTCTACAAGGTCAAACGCAGACCTTAGAACAATATTAACAACGACTGAAAACGAAGAAACCCAAAAGGGAACAGGAGGAAGAAGGCGTTCAAAATTTTCAAAATAAGACTACACGGTGTGTATACTGACTACACAGCATGTACTTGACTTCTCTTCCCCTTCCTGGGTCCTTCTACACGGCTAAGGCACATGGCTCCCGTTCAACAAAACTACACGGCGTGTATATAATCTACACGGCTTTCATGGTGTAATTTCCAACTGCCCGTGTCATTTTTTACACAAATGACTACTCGGCTTGATACTACATGGTGTGTTACACCCGCACACGGCGTGTACACTACCTGTTTCCCAGCCACATGGCTAATTCCACACGGTCCGTCCTTGGACAAGACAACACGGTGTGTCCCAGAGGTACACGGTGTGTACTTGATGAGATTCCCTGACCCATGTTGTTAGTTACACGGCCTGACACACAGCTCACACTACACGGCGTTTTCTATATACACACGGCGTGTACTCGAAGGATTACACCGACCCGTGTTGTTAGTTACACGGATGGGTCCCCAGGTTAGACTACACAGCGTGTTCCATAGAGGACATGGCATGTATGTCTTAAGGTATCCTCCGTCTGTGTTGTTAGTTACACGGGCGGACTCCGAGTCAACACTACAGAGCATGTAATTCTGGTACATGGTGTGTTTTCCCCAGGCATTTCCCTTCCCCATGTCGCCACCCACACGGTTTTTGACACAGGAAGAGACTACACGACGTGTATTCAGAGTACACGACATTTACTTAAAAAGTTTTCTTTTCTTCCCAAACAGAAGAACATACATTGCGTTTTTAAGGTACTACACGATGTGTATACTGGTTTTTCCGGACAATATGCCTCATAAACTACTCTGGAGCCCAAAAAATACTGAAAAACAACACCTAAGTGTCAAATTCCGATCTGTGAGGGCCCATACTCCCCATGAATCAAAGTTTGACATCTTATCTGTGTTATAACAAAATAAACAGCTAATGATCCACCAAATTCCGGTCAATGGGGACCCATACTCCCCAAAAACCAATGTTTGGCATCCATTCTTTCAATATATTTATAAAGAAATACCCTATCACATAACAGGTATTTTATCAAAGAAGCTATCACTACAGCATGATTTTCTATCACAACAACATGCAATTTCTAATGCACCTACATGGCATGGAACTATGCATGGAATGTGATTTCTAGCATGTGCCTAAATGATGCATGAGATGGAATACCCTCATCTCATTGGGTTGAAACTAAATAGAACCCATTAATAAAATATAAACAACATAATACAAGTGCGTCACCCAATGCTAAATATCATATCAACTATAAATTTGCAAAATCAGTAAAATTGCAATATGAGGTAAATTGGATTTTCCCTATACACGGGTAGATATGCCCGGGCACAGCTTATTACCAACTACCATTCCCGTCCTATCCCTGACTAAGGCTCCAAATAGTAAGTCAAAGAAAATAACTCCTCTGATACCACTTTGTAACGTCCCGGTTTCAAGTGCCACTCAACGGGTGCCCCGAACCTGGTTTTCCACATGACCTCAAGCGCATTTCCCCAAACTCCAGAGGCTACCGACTAGCAGTGAGGGCCCAGGTCTGATAGTGCGGAAACTATGCCCTCATTTTTCAAAGTGTAGCACAGCGGAATATAATATAAACATACAACAATAGTGGAAGTAGTAACAGTATATATAACTGAAATGGATAACTGATAAAAAAGGGAAACTATCAGTCATATGTATATGAAGATGCAGCATGTCACTATTCTATAAAATAGTCAGAACATGTTACACTGCAATACAATACATTACAGCTAAAGTACAAGTACAGAAAATTAAAACAGAATAGTCAGCGGCATCGCGAGCCTAGGCTCGGCCCATGTTGTCCTACTCCTTAGCAAAAATCAAGTACCTGTATAGGGACTCTTTCCCCTATCCACACCTGTAGCAATATAATCTATTTGGACCAAAAATCATGACCCAAACATGGTGTGAGAAATAAATCCCAATAGGCACCCACCAAAGGCCCGTGCCCAACTGTGTGAAAATATGCAACAATAGTGTGCAGTAGTAAAATGTAATAAAGTAATCAATACTAAAAAGTAACTAACTTAACCATTTATATTGCCATTTAAATATCCAATTAATCATTTTATTTAAAAATATCACCATAGTGAATATTCTAAGTAAACATCCAATGTAATCAGACATGTAAACCCCTACCCATAGGTAAAGTGAATCCAAACACAAGAATCTGCCCACAGGAATATAGATATTGCCCATGGGAATAAGAAGTGTCACCCATAGGTATAGAATCAACTACCCACAGGCATGGAAGAAGTTTCCCACAGGCTAAATAGTACCGTTCCCACAGCCTAATCACAACATTGCCCTCAGGCTAAATAGGTAATCGGTCCATGCCCAACATGTAATAAGCAGTACACAAGCAATTCCTCTCAAGGAAATTCTACAATCATTACTTTAAAGGCATACCCTCGGGTATCCTGGCCAAACGGCTAAATAGAGGAATGCACCCCCGAGGTGGTCCTGGATCCAAGAAACGATCCCAAACAGCAGTTTATTATCACAATTAGTTACCTATTCAATTCTAGGTATTTAAAATAGCCATGGCCTTAGCCACACAACACCCCAACATGGGTTCATGGAACAACGGTACACAAAAATGCACAACAGCTGGAATATAAACACCAAGCCACCTACCTTAAATTCCCCTGATTAGTATACTCGAATGACGTTCCACGAATATTACCAGAATGAGGTAGATCTGGGGTGAAAGAAAACTCTCTTAAATGAAAATAACTTCCATTAGAGGAATAATTAGCAAGAACCGCGCAAGGAGAAGAGAGGTCTTACCCGTGCGGTTCCAAAAAGATCGACGGAAGCGGAAACGGATTCTCGACGCTCGATCTAGAGATCCTTGAAGATTCGGTCGTCCCCTCCCATTCTCCTGTCTGGTTCTAAGCCTTCCCTATGAACAGGGTTGGCTACTACCCATTTTAAGCGAAAAAACAAAGTACACGGCGTGTACTTTTGAGTAAACGGCGTGTACTTCCTTGATTTAACTGTTCCTCTAGCGGTACTTCCAAACTGTTCATCCGTCAACATGAGTACACGGCGTGTATTCCCAACTACACGGCGTGTATTGTTGCCCAACTGGTGGCTGCTTACACCGCCTTACTGTTTCTCCTGCCTACTGACTACACAGTGTGTAAAAGACCACTACATGGCGTGTAGTCAGTTTTTTACACCCTTCGTCACCGACATGGATACACACCATGTGTACTCATCCCACATGGCCAAAAGTACATGGCGTGTGGAAAAGTACACGGCGTGTACTTCCAAAATTTTGGATCTTTCCCATTGTCTTTATTTTCTCAAAAATACTTAAGGAAAAGATAAAAGAAGAAACTCGTACCTCAAAAATAAGAACTGGGTTCTTACATTGGACATGGCCCGGTTACTCGTTTAGCCTGAGGGCAATGTTTACTTTGCCTAAGGGCAGTGCATCTTTTAGCCTGAGGGAAACTTCTTCCGTGCCTGAGGGAAATAGAATATGTGCCTGAGGGTGAAACTTTGTACTCCTGAGGGAAATATTTGTTACGCCTGAGGGCAATTACCTATGGGTTGGATTCTGTTTACCTGAGGGTAAGGGTTTTCATGTCTGAGGACACTGATTGGTTACTTAGATACTCACTATGGTGATTTATTTATATTAAATGGTTAAAATGAATATTAAAATGTAAATATAACTGGTTAAGTTAGTTACTTGTTATTACTTCTTGGTTTATTGCATTTTACTACTGTGCACTATTGTTTATTATTTTCACATAGTTGGACACGGGCCTTTGGTGGGTGCCTACTGAGATTATTTCTCACACCCTGTTTGGGTCATGCTTTTCGGCCCAAACAGATTATGTTTCTACAGGTGTGGATTAGGGAAAGGGTCCCGATACAGGTACTTGATTACTGCTGAGGATTAGGGGAGCATGGGACCGGGCTTAAGATCGCGATGCTACCATCTATTTTGTTTTGTTTTGTTGTACTCTGTATTGTACTATACTGTATTATTGTGCAACATGTGCTGGCTGTTTTCTTAGAACTTGAGACATGTTGTATCTTTATCAATATAATTGTTTGTTATCTTTTACTACAGTTGTTTATTTTAAATGTGTATGGTTTATTGCTTTCCCTATTGTTGTATGCTTGTTATTTTATTCCGTTGCGCTACATTTTGACAAATAATGGAATAGTTCTCCCACTATCAGACCTGGGCCCTCGCTGCTAGTCGGAAGCCTCTGGCGTTTGGGGAAATGCGATTGAGGTCATGTGACCAACCGGGTTTGGGGAACCCATTGAGTGGCACCTGGAACCGGGATGTTACACTGGGTGCACTTCCCACTGGTAATTATGAAAATCCCATATCACAGCCTTCCTTGTCACTAAAGGTACAAAAAATAGGTTCTAATAGAATAGAACACCCTCTTTGGAGAATAACCACTAGGAAACTATCTCCCCACTATAAAGAGAGTCCCTAATTCTGTGGAATTCATCATCAATATATTGATCTTGAAGAATCATCTCGAGAAGAGTGGATGATAACAGAATGTTGGCTAAAGAAACATTATTCCCTTTATCCTTTAATTTGATATGAAACTGTGAAAATAGAGCCATCAAATTCCACTCTTTTGAATATTCTTTCACTACCTAGGTTGGAAGTTTCCAACTTAACGCATCTACAATGACATTACCTTTCCCTGGGGTATAGGAAATGTCAAAGTTTAATGATTTTAGGTACTCCACCCAATGCCTTTGGTGATGATTCAAATATTTTTAAGAGAAGATATAACTCAAGATTTTTTAGTATGAAAACATGGTAAACCTTTCACTATAGAATTAATGCCTCCAAATATTAAGCATGTGCATTACAGCTACCTATTCAAGGTCATGGGTAGGGTAATTATTCTGGTGTGGCCAAACTGACTAGCTCCATAATCAACTACATAGTCTCCCTATATAAGAACACATCCCAATCCTGAAGTCGATGCATCACAAAACACCACATAGCCATTCCTAGCCTCTGGAAGAGTTAACACTAGAATAGTAGTCAAAATATGTTTCAGATCAATAAAAGAACTATGACATTTATCATCCCAAATAAACTTCACCCCCTTACGAGTTAGGTCATTCATCGGAGAATCCAAATTTTAGAATTCCTTCATGAACCTGTGTTAATATCCAGATAATCCCAAGAAAATCTAAATCTCAATGACATTATATGGTCTCTTCCAAGTCATAAAAGCCTTCAACTTCTCAGGATCAACTGATATACCCTATTCAGACACCACTTGTCCCAATAATTTCCCTTCTCGAATCTAGAATTCACATTTTGAGAGCTTGGAATATAGTCAGAGACTTCTCAACATACTCAAAACTATTCTTGGATAATGCACATGTTCCTTCTAATATTTAGAGTAAACAAGGATGTTTTCCACAAAGACCACAACAAAAGTATCCAGATACTTGTAGAAGATCTTTTTTATCAAATCCATGAAAACTGTAAGATAATTTTTTCATACCAAATGGAATAAAATGGTACTCATAAGGGTGGTACCTTCTTTGAAAGGTGGTTTTTTGAATGTCATATTATTTTATCCTCAATTGATGGTAACCAGACTGAAGATCAATCTTTGAAAACAACTTCAAACCTATTAGCTGATCAAAAAGATCATCAATCCATGGAAATGGATACTAGTTATTTATCATAACTTGATTGAGTTTTTGATAATCAACACATAAGTGAAGAGATCCATTATCCTTCTTATCAAAGAGAACCGACACCTCCCAAGGTGACACACTCAGGTGTATAAATCCTTTCTCAAGAAGATCATCCTACTAGGACTTCAGCTCTTTCGGTTCATTGGGTGCCATGTGGTTAGATGGAATTGAAACTGGTTGAGTACTAAGATTTAATTTAATGGATAACTCAACTTCCCTTACCAGTGGTAGACTATAGAAATATGAAGGAAACACATCAGTAAACTCAATGAAAACTGGAGGGAGATCATTGCTCAAAGATTCCTGTTCTAGATCAAAATCAAACACAAATATCACTCTCCCTAACTTTGGACAAGAAGGTATGTCTCTACTCAACCTTAGGTCCCAATCTCCTTGAAAGACAAGAGACACACCACTGGGTGTAGTAAAGTAGACCTGTCAAAGATAACAATCAACTCAGGATTTATTGGAAATGAGCCAATCCATCATGAATATAACGTCAAGAGATTTCATATCAAGAACCAGAAAACTCTAAGATAAATTGGAATCTGATAGAGATAAGACATAAGAAGAACTACAAATACCTTGCTCCCTTTTTATGCCAAGGGGTGTAGAAATATCCATTGTACAAGATAAAAGCTCCATAGGAAGATTAATCATATTAATAATACATGTTGACATAAATGAATGAGATGACCCATTATCAAATAGAGAAGTCACTAATGAAGATACTATAGTAATGGTACCTCTCATGGTCATTATACCCATGTATGCTTCCTCTGGAGACTCTTCCACTGCGTGAAGAAGCTTCGTTCGAGTTGCTTGTGGCTAAAACCCTTTTGCACATGAATTATCTATTTGACCCATAGTTTTAGGAGGAGTTTATGATATTGTTACACTATGTGGAGTATATAAATAATTTCATAATCTTTGTAAGTCCCCTGAATGTCTATAGAAGCTACAGTTCTTGGGTGCCTCAGGGAAAACTCTCTTAGAATTTCCAAGATTTCCACACTGATAGCAAGTCAAAGAAATTATTCCTAGTGCTAAGTATGTTTTGAATGACTCTTCCATTGGGAACTTCTGTGAGAATCATCATTCTAAAATTATTCTTTGAAGGAACCAACGCTGCCACTAGGAAAAAAAGGAACTCCTATCAACCTTGAATTTTCATCCAGGTCCATTTCAACCATCATTACCTTATCCAGAACTTCAGTATAAGTGGGAATATTTAGAAAGAAAATCTAAGAATGGATATCTGATCTAATACCTAACTCAAACTTTCGATCCTTAATCCTCTCATTATATTAAATCTCAAGAGAAAACTACATCAACTCAGCAAAGCGGTTTGAATACTCATTCACGGTTTCGTCAGCTTGCTCAAGCTTGAAAAACTCCACATACTTGGCCAACACAATTGAATATAGATAGAACTAGTCAGTGAAAATAACCTTTAATTACTTACATTCTAATCCATCATGCTTCCCTTCCATCACCATCATGCGCCACCATATCATGCTTGGTCCTTCCAGCACAAAGGTGAAACGCTTTACCATGATCATGTCTGGAGTTTCGAAGAACTAAAATAGATGTTCTGTCTTGCTCAACCATTCCTCATCATGTTGAGGATTATTGGAGAATTTGAAAACTAGTGGATTATGATGAAGGAACTCTTGAGAATGATTTTGAAAAACATCCCCCTGAGGATCCACAGCTAGAGCCTGAATGGGGACTAGAGGTGGTGCATGTCATAGAGATTGAACAGTGTGCACAATCAACTCAACTAGATTTGGGTCTACTGGAGGATTTTATCAATTCGGTTTACTATCATCTTCCTCCTGGATCCAATTTTAGTTTCTTATAGGAGGCATGAAGCTACATGACATCAGCAGATAGAAGGAAGACATCATATTAACACTCAAATAGAGCAATAAGGAAAATTATTTCCAACAGATAGAATAACCAGATTTGGATTCCACTCTATCCAAATTAGAATAGATAAAGTAATAGAACTAATCCATAATATGTCCTTCCCTAACCACCCATGGTGACTTAAGGTTCATTGTGGTGAGATATGTCTAGGCACTCAATTGAAACTACCTCCTAAGTCTCAACAAGATTTTAAAAATGAATATTGACTTCAAGAAAAAAGTTCAACAACCTCCCTCTCATTCCGCTTTGTCACGAACCAGCTTGGGTACCCTAGTAACTTGATAACCAAGTTGTCCCTAAAATAACCCGAAGGGTGTTCTTGATCCCCATGTGTTGGTGAATAGCACTTGGAATCATAAAATGTTCAAGTGGGAATGATTTTCCCACAAGACATAGCAGAAGTAAGACAAACCAGACAATACGAATATAAAAGAAACTACACTCAATGTAAAGTACTAGAATACAAAAATTCAAAAATAGGACAATGTAATACAACCCAAGTACCAAAAATAAGTTAAACATTCCAAGGTCCCTAAGGACACAACTCACTAAGTCCAAAGCTCAATAGCTGGATCCACCTCTAAGAGATCTCTTTACTTAGCTCGAACCTGGAAGGATAAAGTATACAAACACATGAAGGAAACATATGGTGTGAACCTAAGTCCAGTAGGATACCACCAAATATTCCTTAATATATAAAAATATTGATTATCCAAAGAAAAAATTTCAATTTTATAAATAAATAGGTTTTGAAATTCAAAATAATATTTAAACAAAACATGTTATAAATTTTAAAAATAACGGAAAATAATTTTAACGAACAAGATTATGCTTTACAAGAGATGGAATATTTAAAATAATGGATTAAATAAAATAGTTACATAAAATAGTTTATGTAAATATATAAAAGGCATGTAAATTAGTTTTACAACGTTGGAATACATTTATATCTCATATATAAATAAAAAAGCGAGCAACATGGTCATCTTCCAAGTAGGTAAAATATTATTAACCATCTGTAGGATTCTTCACTCTCTAAGTGATCTCAGTAAAATGAGTATACTCACGCCCCCCTAACACTGGCCAGAGGTGACTCATCACTCTCTCATCAGGGATGTGACCCACTGTAGGTATGTTTTAAAATGTTGTAATAACATAGAGTGTATCAAAATTACTCACCAACTACCTAAAGGCTCACATGTACTCTTAAATGATGGGAAATTTATTTTAAGACTACTTAAAATAAAATTAAATCCCATTCTTCCATTTAAAAATTCCAATTTTTCAATTTAAAAACAAAAATGAGTTTTAATAAAAAAACATTCCCTTTTCACACGATAAAACCACTAAGTTTCTATCAAATAATTTTAATACATTTTCACAAGTTTGAAATTCATTCAAAAAAATTCCATATTTATTAAAATTTATTTCCACAATTAAATTCAAAAATTTAATTAAAGGCATATCCATAAAATCTACAATTTAAATTCAATAATTTAAATATGTCAATTTCCATAATCACATCCTAATTCAATGGAATTGGGGTATTCTAAGTTTTCATGCCAAAACCATTTCAAATTTTCCAATTCACTAGAATCAGGTTTTATCAATTTAATTGAAATAAAATGTGAGTAGTTGAATTTAAATCATCAATTGAAATAAATCAATTAATGTAGGAATAATCACTTTTGATAATCGGAATGGAACTGCCTACCTCTTCCCGAAACTCAACACTCACAACAGCACCCATCAATGATAATGATGGTAAAGAAGACATAAAAACTCAACCTAGAATAAATATCCAACACCAAATGGCATATATCCATAAAATATAATATGATCCATTGAAAACTCAAGTGATAAGAAAGAGAGAAACACAAATAACAAGGGAGAACACTTACCCGGAAAACACACCGCAAGCGTAACGATGATCCAAAGCCAAACGAAAGTATTTAGAAGGGATGGACAAGTTTGAGATCACCTGGGGAATCACTTAGGTTGAGGAAGTTGAGTCTATAGTGGATGGGAAAGAAATAACCAGCTGCACTACCTATTAAAAAAATAAAGTTGGGTTATTACATGATGTGTAATCCCAATTCACGTTGTGTACCCTTTAAATTTTGTAACCACCAAAAAATGTGTTGCCTTGACATAAATTCTAATGCTCCGAATTAAAAACCACTCATTAACTCCTCCACGATGTGAAATGGCGACTCATGACATGTACCCATCATAGTGTGTAGCTGATCATGACCTGTATATAGAATCATTACACGATGTGTAAGCTTTTTACACAACATGTAATACTTTGGAATCCATTATGAAAAAATTGATTTGAAGGTGAGAATCCAACAAATCTCTAACTTCACAATTATAGGTATCCTCACAATCCCAACTCCAACCTACCCCATCAAAGAAAAAAGAAAAATTAAGACTAGGTTTAAGGTGTATCTTTCAAAATTGTAACAGGGTGTTAAAAAATGTGTGCATAGTAGGTTCATAACCACAGTCTCTCATGAAAATGTTAAAAGATAATACCAATGATCAAATGAAAAAAAACTAAAGAGTACCTACGTAGGTCAACTAGTTTCCACAATCTTCACAAAGACTCACTCGCCCAATAATGTCTCTAGTAATAATAAATTAATATTACAAGAATATAGATAGTGTGCCTCGTAATAACTTTACTCGCTACTTTTCAGCCCTCGCCTATTGAGAATGCATCATTTTCTCCCATCCCTTCCATATCCACCAATGATGGAACTAGTCACATATCATGTATCACGAAAAAAACTACATTTCACATCTCCTAGAACTAACCACAATAAGATAAGAGGTTATCATTAATGTGAAGGACGTCAACTCCATTACCTCCTCCTACAACACATGACCCCCCACCACATGTCTCAATATCCACCACCAGGTACCACCCCCAACTTTGTATCATCGATACCACCAAGAGATACTATTGAAGGGAGAGTTTAGAGAGGTAGTAGTCATCCATCTAAATCTTACCCATCCTATATGTGGGGAATAATACCCCTAGAACATCTGGGTATTGCTAAGGTTATTTTACATGGGTGGGGTGTTTAGAGAAACAAAAAAGAATATAGATATATTATAGTCTCACCCAAGCACAAACCTATGGGTTCATACAAGAAACACTAACACAACCACCATCATGAAACTGTTAGTATCACGCCACCAAGAGATGCCTCTAATATATAATGACCAACCAACAATTTTAACACAATGGTCCACAACCTAGTTACTATTCCCTATAGTTATTTATATAATTCATCCACCAAGATTTATCCATTTAATTATTAATTTAAATTCACACTACTGGATTATTTATTCATTTCCAGATTATAATATAGCTTGATATTATTCCATTACTACTAAACCACAATGAAGCATCCACTAAATCAATATATTGTTTCACAATCAATACCACCAAGTCCCAAAAAAACTAAATCCACCAAGTTTCACACATCATGTCGAGCATAGAACATTTATATTCAACTTAGTATTTTCAATAATTAACATTAACTATTTAACAATTTAAAGAGTATGATCAACAAAATACAATAATATAATGTATAATTCTATAGCAATCATATTTCATGAAACAATAATAATAATATTAAGGAAAACTAGTAATCACATGCACATCACACCATCCCCTTTCAATTCATTAGTATGGTTTATTATCTTTATTATTCAAATTCATACAATTTAACCAATAGAAATAAAAATAATGATAATATCATAGATGAACATAAAATAGAGAGAGTACTTGAATCTACTACCTTAAAATAATCTTTCTAATTCACTACGTAAAGACAATGTGAGAGAGGTTGAACTGTAGGGACACAACCAAACAAGGGATACTTGAATCAAACTATAATTCAGTGATATTTCATCAAGATTAAATCCCAATTAACCTCAAATTTCAATAAAAAAAGTCATCATGAAACTTATAAATAAGAAAGTATGAACTTATAGAGAAATAGAAGAAGGAATCGCCTAGAATCACTTATATCAAAACTCTGGGGGGTAAGGTTGAACGGAAAAGATCATGGGTTTTAGAGCTCCCAAAATAACCTGGAAATCACCCAAAGTTCATGATAATAAATTGGAAAATTGGGGATATCATATAGAGGTTTTGATTTATAGATAACCTAGAAAATAATACATTCATGGTATAAAGGGATGGTTCATATTGTAAACCTTACACAAATCACATCCATTAAAAAACAAGGTACTTGTTTCAAATAACTCAAGAGGTATTTTACACCATGAATGAAACATTTCATTACATGAATCCTTGGATTAAGAAACCAACAAAAACTTCTCCATGAACATTCACATAATGAGTCGGTGATTCATAGTGTGAATCACCACCTATAGTTTTATATTAATCTCTAGCCCCTCATTTGTTATTTCTGTATCTAAAATTCATAAAGTAATAGATCAAGAAGGTCTGATTGGTTACATTAGATAGCTATTAACTGATTCTCATACTTGAGAATCATAAATAACTTGAAAATGTAGAACCAACAACCAGAAACCACCAAATACTCCCCTGAGAGATACCTCTCAAATAAGGATGAAATTATACCTCAAAACAAAACAATATGATGTCATTAAAACATCATAAGTTATAGCATTAAAACAAAAAAACATCATAGGAAAATAAAGAGGAAAAAAACTTAGGGTACTAGGTGCAAATTTTAGACTCTCTCTCCCAAGTACTCTCCTACAGACTGACACGCCTTCATAGAACTCAAAATGTGGGGATAAAATTCCCCCGCAACACCTTCTTCTGATGGTTTGGAATCTTGACTGGTCATTCCATAAATTCCACATCATCCCTAATATCAAATCCACCCATTCAATGACTTGGGGGTCATATTGAAGATATTTTAGAAGCTGGGACATGTGGAATACATCATGAAAATATTTCATTTTTGGGGGGAGCATTAACCAATAAGTTAGCTATCCAAAATGATTTAACACTTCGAATGGGTCCAACAAACCAAGGTGAGATATTATTCCCTTGACCAATCCTCTACTGCCCTCATTAAGGGAAAACATTTAGGGAAACATGCTATCCAACCTTATACTTAATAGGCCACCTCTACCAATTGACACAATCCTCATAGTAGTCCTATGTCACCTTTATCTACTCATGAACCACCAGAATGTTCTCCATCATTCTCTACACCATATCAAGACTAAGAACTATTTCCTCTCCAATTTCAGTCTAAATCAATAGGGATTGACATGGCTTCTCATAAAATACCTTAAATGGGGAAATATCAAATTATGAGTGATTTATATTATTATAATAAGGTTTTCTAAAAGTAGGTGTCATACCCATGACCCACTAAAATTCAAGACACACACCCATGGAATAACCTCCAGTTTATAGATCGTCTGCTCTATCTACCCTCCCATCATGGGGTGAAAAGTTGTGTTAAACCATATGTGAGTTCCAATGTAATGCAATAATCCCCTATAGACTCATTAAGTAAACCAAGGACCTTGTTCAAAAATAATGGTCCACATATCTCCATGAATCCTAAACACATCATCTCTCATTAAAACAACTATGGTACACAACTCATGGATCTCTAGAATGTGATTCTACATCATAAGTTGATCCATGATCACCTAAATAGAATCCTATCCCACATGGGTGTGGGGTGAATTGGTGGATAAATCCATAAATATGTCTTTCCCCTTATAATTAGGGAAATATAATGGTTGTATCAAACTATCCAATACATTATGTTTTTCATTAACCTGTTGGAATATTATACATCTCATCATGAACTCTGCCACTGACTTCTTCATTCATGGGCACAAAACAATAACCTAAAGTTGTGATACATCTTATATATTCCAGGGTAAACCCCTAAAGTTGATCTATGAAACTTGTATGGGACTCCCACATGCATCACTAGTGGAATGAACATCCTTCACTAAAAAATATCACTAATCCATCCTCTAACGATCCCTCATGGGTATCACCATGAATGATTTGATTATAAATCATCATTACCTCTGAGTCTCTCCACTGAGAATTCTCTACCTATTTTAAAAAGGTGTGATCATCTTTCATATTGAAAAATTATCCTCTACCATCAACCTAATCTTCTCTAACATGAAAATACAATAACTCATCTATTGCCCTCTAGGTATCCTTAGATTCTTGATATGATCTTGGTGACTTTCTACTCTGTGTGTATACCATGATGTTTCTCTTTCCTTATGTATATGAGCTTTTTGTAGTCTTATTCCTGGAGAAACTCTATTCATATCCACTATCATAGATTTAGGTCACATTGAGAGAATATAAACCTCAATATTTTGTGATTTTGGAGGACCAAAAACAATTCCCTAATGTGGTAATGTTGCAATATATTTAGAGAAAACACCAATGTCATTATCTACAAATTATGGGTGGAATAGTTATGCTCATGGGGGTGTAACTTCATAGACCCATACGAGATCACTAGTCATTCATAAATCAATATAAATCCAAAAAACAAGAGTTAAATATCACATAACACCTTAAAAATTACACCCATCTTGAGAATTTGAAGAAATGAGGCACTGATGAAATACTCCTTCAGGTAATTGAATGTGTCCTAGCACTGATCAATCTAAATTAAGGCATGGTCATTCCTAGTCAGGGACGATAATGGTGTTTTAATCTGATATATTTTGGACACAAACTTCTAATAATAACTTGTGAGAAAAACAAGGATTCATACCTCTACCATATTCTTGGTTTCTTCCCAATAAACAACCACCTCAACCTTCACTAGATCCACCAATACACCCTTATGGTACACGACATGTCTGGGTAAATTCACCTATCATTTCCATAAAATACTTTTCCATATATTTGGTGGTGTTTGATATTATAAAAAATGATCTCTTTTTTCTTAGAATGCTCCTCCTATGACCTTGAGTATATGATAATATCTTTGATGAACATGACTATGAAGTGGTCCAAGAACTCAAAAAATATGAAGTTAATGAGTCTTGTGAAAATAGTTAGAGTTTTTATGGTACTTAATGACATAAATATGAAATGAAAGTTCCCATACCAATAACAAAAAAGTATCCTTTGAGATATTTATCTCCTTCACCCTCTGCGGATGATATCCAGACCACAGATGAATCCTAGATAACCAGCTAGCTCCCATCAACTAGAAAAATATATTTTTAATACTCAAAATAAGGTAATTATTTTTAATCACCGCCTAATTTAGTCTTGCATAGACTATGAACAACCTTAAACTATCATTCATCTTATTGGAGAACAAAACTATTTCTCCCCATAGTGATAAACTAGGCATAATAAATCCTTTCTTCATTATATCATTAATCGGGATCTTCAACTCCCAAAAATATGAAGGTTTAGTATACTAAAGAGTTATCAAAACCAATGTATCACCTGGATGAAACTATATTACAAATAATACATTGATCTGAAGGGGTAGTTTCATAACCTCCTTAGGAAAAATATAAAGAAACTCTTTAATAACTGTAGGGACCTCCACTGCCTAAGCTCCCACTAACCACGGTGATGACTTAAACATTAAGGAAATAAGGTTATATGCATTCTTATTACCCATAAAAAACCTCACTCACTGAAGAACACTACAATTTATCCTCCCATGTCATAAAACACAACCCCCCTATGGAAACAATCAACCACAACCTGAATAGAATACAACCAATCCATGATAAGAATGGCATCGTATGGTTGTATATATAGCACAAAGAAGTGTCTTAATGACTGATGATACCCCAACATCTATCAGCATCCCCAACACACATAAAAAAATCTAGTCTAGCCTCTGATTAGCGTGGATAACACTAGGGGTGTGGAAATCCTCTCTATATCTAGTTAAAATTCTCATTCCAAGGTGGGTGAAATAAATGAGTGGGAATCTCTATAACTAAACAAAGAAGAAACTAGGGTATATGATAAAAAGATCATGTCTAAACAACACACTAGGAAATCTGGTACTAGCCCCACTATCAAATTAATCTAGCATTGATCAGCTCCTTTGCCTCTCTACTGATAGAGTCCATGACTTTGCTTTTTATTGGGTCAATTATGGTAAGGGGGATAATAGGGATGCTCTATAACAACTCCACCTCATCTTGAATAAGGATAATCCTACTAAATAGACTGTTGAACATATACTGATAGGCCCTACTACTGATACTTCCTCAAGGTCAACAATTGTTTCTATTGGAAGGGGGCATGACTTTTAAAAACATACTGACTCTCCAAGGATAAATGAAATTGTCTTTGATAATGGATATGACCACCATAACCAAATAAAAATAGAAGATATTATAAAATACAGACAGGAACTACTTGCCCTCAAGAAATACAATTCTAACTACTAAGTTTGCCTCTTTGATGATTGGAACCATGACTAGCCAAACATCTATGAACCTCTATATTATGCCTTACTCCTTAGGGGTCTTGGTTGACCCTAAACTAATAGAGTTCCAGCCTACTCATGCACCCTCTACATCACTTCCATTCTCTTCTTCACTAATAAATACATAGGTAATGTAAATGGGAAAACTAAAAAATAGAGGGTGGGGTGTAAATTCTCCTCCAATAATAAATCTTAAGAATCATCATCTAGAAAGATGTATAGGGAAACTAACAAAAGGTCCTTTAACTTAATCCCAAACTCCCAAATTCTCATACTCCCCTACTGAAGATAGGTGAACTATTTTTCCTTTACTACCCTCTTTTTTTATCAATAAGAGCTCATCCATGAACTCCTACTGGAAATTGGCCTAAGATACATAACTCTCTTTTTATCCCCTAAGATACGACTTCCAAAACTAATGTGAAACTCCCCTTATCTAGATAACATCTAGGGGAACCCAATACTCATTTAGGGATTGAATCAAACCAAAATAGATCCCCAATTCTTATAGTCAATTTTTTTTCTCTAGATAAGTGGTTCTTGCCACACAATTCATTAGTCACTAACACTAAAAGATGCACAATGTATATCGCCACTACTCATCCTCTTGATTAGAATCAACCCTTTAATGATCAAATGGGTCAACCTGCCAAACCTACCCAGATTAGACCACACACATGTAACAACCAACTGTAATATCTATAATAAAAAGGAGAGACAACTAATTCCGGTAGAAATGGATTTATTTGGATTCACTTAATTAATTAATTTATTCGTCCCCCCCATTAAAAATAGTACTCAATAATTTATGATGAAAGTACTACCCCTAGGTCTCTACCCTTCATGTAGAACCACATTTCCAAGAACATTTTGAGAGCATAAGGTTCTTGTGATAGATTGCATGGGGGTACTAAAATACAATATCATATCCATTATTTCTTTCTTTAATAACATACTAATTTTATTTAACACTATTTTCTTAACAACCCATGTTGTCCTCGCCAGTTATAAACTTAAAACTACACCCTATCTCTTAAAAAACCTTTGATACCACTCTTTTATAACACACCACCACTAGTAACCCCTCTTTAACCTATAATATATATGAGAGTAGACCTTTAATCCTACCTCCAATAGGCCTCAGGTTGGAGACTATCATTGATGGTATATCACGAAAATATAGGAGGAATTACCTTCAATAATTCTATGAATATATAGAAATATCACCAACCAATCACCCTGAATGGAAAATAAACCAAAATCTCGTCTAAGAAAACCAACAATGCATGAATATAAAATATATACAAACATCTCTGAAATAAAACAACACCAAAAGAACCATGTGGAAATAACCAAAATGACCCCAAGCATTGAGCTAGTACTATCCGACCTGAACACCAAAAACCTCATGGAAACCTATAAGATTTATATATATAGGGCTGATCATAACATGTATACTCAGTAGGATAAAACCCAAGGTCTCTTGTGAAAATGTTAAAAGTGCATACTAATTCCCTGATGAATAAATAGTAGAACTAACTAGCACTTATACAGTTAAACTAGTTTCCCCTAAACCTCACCAAGGATTAATCATTCTATAATGAATCCAAGAATAGTAATTTAATATCTTGTGAATATTGACAAGGAACCCGACAACCACATTATCAACTGTTTAACCGATCTCACCCAATGAGAATATATCCTTTTATCTTATCACTTCTATATTTACCAATAAAGGAATCAACTATTTATCATCTCTCACAGCACCCACCATATATCACATCTTATAGAACCAACCAAAAATCACATAACAAGAGTAATAAGTATCATGAACATAAAGGTAATCAACCTTATTATCTCCTCCAACCACACATGACCGCCACCATATGTCTCAATATCCACCACTAGGTACCACCCTCAACTATGTATCACTGGTACCACCAAGAGCTAATACTGAATATAGAGAAAGGGAGAAAGGTTAGTCAGACATTTGTATCCCCACCATACTTTATTTTTTGGTAAAACAACCCTAGTACATCTAAGTTTCAGTAAGGTTACCCAACTAGGGGAGAAACAAAAAATCACATGATATATAATAGTCTCACACAAAACTACACCTATGGGTTCGTACAAAAAACATGACCACAACCACCATCGGGACACTATTGATATTTTTCTACCAAACATTTCCTTTAATATAGAATAACCAACCCACAAGTACAACATAATGAGATATAACCTGGTTACCATTCCCTGTAATTATTTAACAATTCATCCACCAATATTTCTTAATTTAATTATTAATTTAAATCCACATTGATGAATTATTAATCCATTTACACATTATAATATTATATTATATTATTACATTTCTAATGAACCTATACTAATCATCCACCACATCAATTTTCCACATCACAACCAAGGATACTAATAAATAAAAAACTAAGACCACCAAACCACACACATCATGTCTAGTATAGAACATGAATATTCAACTTAGTCATTTTTATCACTAGATTTAAGTATTTAAGCATTTAAATATTTTTCTCAATTAAATAAAACACTAAAGTGCATAAATATATAATAAGGATATAACATGAAACAATGATAACAATATCAAGGAAAACTAGTAATGACATATGCATCACATCATTCCCTTTAAATTCATTAGTCTGGTTTATTATCTTCATTATTCTAATTCATACCATTCACCTAATAGAAATAAAATTCATGATAATATCATAGATTCATATAAGAGAGAGAGAGAGAGAGATCAAGTAACCTACCTCAAAGTAATGTTTATTATTTAATAAAAAATAAAAAGTAAGAGAGGATGAACCATGGGGTCACAACCACATATGGGATCCTCTAATGAAACTGAAACATAGCGATGACCCATAAAAATCACATCCTAATAAAATCCCAACTCTAATAAACACATCTTTTGTGTAAAATATTAATAAATAAGTAATTACTCAAGAGAATGAGAATAAGTACTCACCTAGAATCACAAATATCAAAAATCTAGAGGCCAAGGGTGAATACCAAAGATCAGGGGTTATTAGAGCTCCTAAAATCACCTAGGAGTCACCTGAAGTTTGAGAGAAAAAATGGGAGAATTAAGGATACCAGATAGAGGATGGTTTTTATAGATAGTAAAGAAAATAATATATTCATAGCATTAAGTTATTTTTAACATTGTGAACATTATATGATTTACATCTACCAAGAAACAAGGCACTTGATCTAAAAACTCGATAAGAATTTCACATCTTGAATGGAACCTTTCACACCATGAAACCTTAAAATACAAAACAACCAAAAATCCACCATAAACATTCACAATATGAATTGGTTATTCATTGCATGAATCACCACCAATGGTTTTAGATTTAACTTTAACCCCTCCTTTACACTTCTGGCATCTAAAATTCACAAAGTAATAGGTCTAGAGGGTATTGGTTATTACAAGTTATATAATACATCCCTAAATTCCATATTAATATTTTTAAATCCATCATAATGTTTCATAAATATCCCTTAGTAGTGTCAAACTAGGTGTATAGTTAGGACCACTTATTGTGCACTAAGTGAAGATCCAGTTAATACTCAACTAGACATTTTCAAGGTTAGTACCCCTATGTGAATCTATACCAGAGCCTCTATCCAATTTTTTGTATTTAGATAGAGATATAATTACTAATATACCACCCACCCAATAATTTTCCAAAAAAATGATGTTTCCTTATAGTTATATTTATCCTTAAGGTTTCCACTAATGTACTCTAGTCCTAGTTTCCGATAATAATTGAATCAAGATATTTATTTCTATATCCTAAAACTAAAATTCATGGAAATATATACTCCTATAATTAAACTTAATCCTTATCCCCAAACAACATTAAAATCTCATACCAGTCAATATATACCTTAATTATGTATACGCCCAAAAGTTTTAATATTTTTTCAAAATAAATAAAATTTCCTTAACATCAAATCAAATATCAATACTAAGAGCCAGATATACATTGACCAAGTAATCATTCTAAAATCTAAAGTTAACTAAACCCTTATTAGATAAAAAAATATGATTCCTAAGACCCTCACTCATAGGATCTAGTGTGAACAAACACATACACTATATATTGGGTTTGACGTTGATGGATTCAACCCAAACATAACCATCTATAATTACAATATCAAAAAAAAATAAGTCACGTACACACAAAGAACCCTTTAGGTTTATTATTTTAGAGATTTTGGAAAATACTCGAACTAATAAAACCACTATACTTCCCATCCAATGAATATTTTTTCCATTATGCCTATAATTTATTATTTAACAATAAGTATTCAATATCCCCCAAAAGAATTTCACACATGACACCCATCTTGGGATTTTATATGAAATACTCTTCTTCATAATCCTAGGGAAATTGAAATATTCTAAAAGTGAGATCAAATTATTAGTAAGGGGTAGTGTATATTTGAATCCATCAAATTATGGAATAAATGAATGTGGAAGGAATAAATAACAATAAAATAATTCAATATAATTGATAATATAAGGTTGAAATAAATCCATTGATGGTATGAAAATAAAATTAATCACATGTAAAAAATAATTTATTTCTTGGTGATGGAATGTATAATGAAGGAAATATTAATATTATTCTCAATAATGAATCCAAGAAATCATATTTATCATCAATAATACATCCAAGATATCATAATTATTATCAAGACTACAACCAAGACATCACACTTATCACCAAGGTTGCAACCAAGACATCGTACTTATCATCAAGACTACATCCAACTGGTCATACTTATTATAAATAATATAACTAAGACATTATAATTATCAATGATAATATAGCTAAGACATCATATTTTCCATCAATACCACATCCAATAAATCATACTTTTAATATCTTGGATTTTCAAATGTGGTATGTAACCTTTATATTTCAATGTAAATGTTATTTTTTATTATAATGGAAGTTATTAAAGGCTTAATTAAGGGTATAGAAGAATTAGGGTCTTGTTCAGCACTCAAAGCTTTAGTTTTTGGATAAACAATCTGAGGTAAATAGTTGGTTCGCTATTAGGAGTAATCGTGCTACTCAATTTTGTGACCCAGTAAGAGGAGGTGCATGATTATTTAAACCATCCATAGGAGGCCTCACAGCCATATGAGGAGCTGTAGAGAAACTTTCTACGAGATCAGAAAGGGATATTCAAAGTTTTCCAAACTATGCACCATCATGAACCCTTAGTGACACTTAACTAGTATTGGTTCACGGTTAGGCACGCAGTTCGGCAAACCATGAAGCCAAACCGTGAACACCTTTAAATGAAGGGTAAAATGTTATTTTTCCCCATTTTCCTAGTAAAATCAAACTACATACTCTTTTCAATTTTTCATAGTATTCCTCATGCCTCGAGAGCTCCATTTACCTTCTTTATAGTCTTTAAACATCCACCTTCATCTGAAATTTTATTATTCTATCATCAGTTTCTTTGGATAGATACTGATAAGACCTCAATTCCTCTTCCTTCTTTTCTTCATTTCCATCTTGGTATGAAATGATAAATCTATTAGATATAATATTCCATGTTTTCAAGTATTTTTTCTATTTCTTTTATTTCTTCCATTTCAACCCAAATTAAAGCATGATAATAGAGGATGAGATCACTACCATGCTAATATAGGGGGTCTGGTAATTTTTCCCCAAATTCAAGTTTATTTATATCATATGTCTTTATACTGCACACCATAATTTTTGAGAATTTCCTTAAAAATAAAAATTCTCTTATCTAAATTGTTAACCTTTTTAGAGTAACTCCATTAAACCATTATTTAATGTTGGAGGTCACCCACCTCGACAAATACCACTCCATTTGGGTGTGCTTATAAAATTCCCTTGACTTCTTAGATGTTAATGTGGGTGAGCCACCTTCTCATTAGTACTGTTATCCACCTGATTGAATGAATTATTTTTCTTAATTGTAAAGTGAGTGGTATGACCATGTAATATGAATCTTACATAAACAATGGATTATGCCCTGATACAATAGAATGTTAAATGTTTTGTAAACTAATCCTTAGATTATGTTAAATAATCGCTTGAATGATAAATATTATTATTATTATTATATACCATGATTAATGTATGTTGAGACACGATTAAATCTAGTCTTTTACATGATGCTTCATGCTCCCTTGACGTGTGGTGTTGTGAATGACATCTCACGTCGTTTATTAAACAATGGACATGATGTTTCACGTTCCTCTAGAGGATGTAGGACATGATTATTCACTTCTCTCACTAGTTTAATGGATATGATAACATATGTATCCATGATCTAATTCTTAGGCTAGTACCATATTTAAAACATGAGCCTCTTATGACTATGCATGGATTATTGAGTTACACCTCAAGTCTTGGCTAGTATTAGTATCTATATATATGGATATATAACTTTTTAGGTATATAGTTAATATATATACATATGTATATATATAAATATAAATATATATACATAGTTATACTATTATATATATATATGGTGACACATGATAATAGGTATTCTATCCTAGGCCAAAGTAGGTAGTCAGCCTGGTGTCCTTTAAGAACTAGAGATGGCTCGTTTATAGTTAAAATTTCTCCTTACATTATTATATATGAACACTACCATTTTATATGAATTTATTGGATATTACTAATTGTCATTATTGGTGGCCTAATGAGTATATCTTACACCCTATTTGGGCCACCATTTGGTATCTGAATAGACTTCTTGGTTACTGGTAGGGATAAGGGAAAGGGTCTAGCTATAGATGCCTGATTATCTACCTAGGATTGGGTATGGTAGCATAGGATTGAGCTTATTACGATGATTATATTGAAGTTATCTTAGGACTTTTATTATCTTTTTGTATAGAATTTTTTATATTTTTATTTCTATATATCCCATGAATTTTCCTTTTTATAGAGTATCATGACATGATCATCATTTTTTATATGACTCTAGTGATTTTCCTTATTTGAATGATTTATTTTTTCTTCTGCACTTTCTTATTATCATTATAATACTTACAAAGGCCCTTACTGTTAGTGGGTATCCTCTACCATATGAGGAAGCATACTTGAGGCCATGTGGGAAACCGGGTTCGGTTATGTAGGAGAGAACCGTTTCTGGTATGCTACAAAGTGGTATCAAAGCCACTTATTTTCCTTTTTTCATACTATTTGGGAATGGATAGATAGTATATTATGATATGATGGAATTTTTTAATGTACCTATTCCTAGTAGTATCTAACTCATCTATAGAGAAAATTTAAATTTCCTGGGATGGAACTTGTTGTTCTATATTTCTATCTTTATTATTATACTAATTTCATTATTGGATGATGCACTTGTTTTATGATATGGAATTTATGGATTTATCACTAAACGTTAGCCTAGTAAGGCAAGGAAATATTATACATAAATCATCATAGTCACATAGTGATTCACATGTCATGCATTATTCCATTCTATATAGGTGTATCTCAATGCTTTCATTCCCTGTATTTACTATGGTTTTTGTAATTAATTTGATAGTTATAATATAATTACACTAAAATTTCTTGTAGTGAGATAAATAATTGGTTTTTTAAAGTGTCTACATCAACATAAATGGTGTTTTCCCATTTATCATGATGGTGTCACTCTAATTAACCAATTATGGCATGTTTTGACCATCGATCATTGGTCACATGGGTTGAGACTTTAATGGTTGAAATTAAATTAATTTAAATTCAAAATTATAGATATTATAGGTCTCTATAAATTTAAAATAGTGATTTAGATAATTAAACCATTATGAAGGATGGGGGAAGCTATATGTGGTACCAAATTTCAACTTATAAAGTGTAGGACTTTATAACATGGGAATGTAAGACACATCTAACTAAAACAAGAAAAATATATACTTATATATATATGTGTATGTTTGTGTTTGTGTATTAAAAAGAATATGATGAATTTTAAACTCTTAAATGAAGGATACTGTTAAATGGGGATTCCAATTAGTAGTGGGAAGTAGGGAGTGTATCCTATGACTCTAATGTTCTGATGTAATTATCTAGACCTAGATTTAGTAGAAGGAATATGGATGTTTAATCTTTTATAGGAACACATTATATCAGTCCTATTTCTTTATATGTGATCTATTTAGTTATCAAATTCTATTTGAGTAGTATATTTCGAAATTTTTGAAATATGACACCACGATTACCTCGGGGTGAGTTCCAGGAAGGTAGAAATGACCATGCTTTAAAGGTGGTGGATCTTGAGCCACTAGTATTACCTATTGTAGTACCACTTGTGTCACTTCCACCAATACCCGAATTGGGAACTGATGCTAATTTCTAAAAGAGTTTTAGGTGGTTTACGTAGTCTATATAGTGAGATATATGAACTTTATCTTCTATGGTAAAGTTGACACGGGATTTCTGGTAGCAACATCCACCTATATTATGGGGTTGGCCCCCAGGGTAGTGATTCAGGGCTAGATTCCATGGTTTTTAAATTAGAACACTTGGATATAGCTCTAGAAAAGAGGGTTAATCTCACAACCTACATGATGTATGATTCTACCAAGATACGTTGGGGTGTTGTCACCTGAGATGGTAAACATTTGGATATGGTCTATAAGGATTTACATGTGGCCTTATATGATTAATTTTTTCCATAGACACTAATAGCTGAATAAGCAAAGGAATTTATGAATTTTGACTAGGGTTCCATGTCCATGATGGAGCATTTTTCTTTTTTCATAAAGCTCCATAATTTTTCACTATCACTGAGGATGATTTAAAAATGGTGATATAGTTTGAGGATGGTATTGTATACGCCATCCAACATTAGGTTAATATCTTTTAGTTGATTATTGTTTCAGAAATAGTGAACCAATCTCTAATAACTAAGTGGAACATGAGGGAAGGAGATGGATTGGGCTAGGGTATTTAATCACCAATATATGGAAGTCTCACATCTAGAGGTCAGAAGTGGAACCTTGAGTATTCTCATGTGGTAAATTCCAATTAGATGACATGCACATAGAGTTACATAATCTGCTTCTAGTGTGGGAAGCCTAATCACACAAATCCCTAATGAAATAGAGACCCAGTTGAATTCCAAGCATGTGAAAAAATGGGTCATATTTAGCATTTTTCTCAAGACTTTTCCATATATTTTTAGTGGGAAGGAATCAATACCATCTTATCCTTTATGATTAGGATCAATATCACCTCACCCATCTAGAATCTAGAGTACTACAAGCAGATCAAGCCAAGGACGTGGTTGTGGATGAGGTAGTCAAGCTTCATATATGCAGCTCCAGAAAGGTGGGCCTACTCAGGGTAGTAAGGTTGTAACTCAAGGCTATGGATCTATCCATATCTATGTAGTGTATCCTACTCTCAAGGAGCAGAGTTATGGGCCTTCTATAGTCAAAGGTATTATTCTATTAGCCTCTAATTTAGTGTTTTATTTATGTTAAATAGGTGATAATAATTTTTTTATTTCTTTGGATATTATGTAAAGTTTGGGCCTTGAAATTCAGTAACTTTGCGGGTTAATGAATTTGGAAACTCCATTGGGAATGTGATTAGAGAGTATATGTCTATGTAAGTATTTTCCACTCAAGGTTGGTGGCTTTTATTTTTTATGAAGCCTCTTTGTCCAAGAGATGACTAGTTTTGACGTCATACTCAGAATGGATTAGCTATAGCCCTGTCATTACCAAGTTTATTTCTATCACCAAAAGGTGTCTTTCACATCCCTTTAGGTAGGTAATTACATCCATAAGAGAGAAAGGGGTTTCCGAAAAAACTCATCCTAGACCCAAGAATCATGAGCTTTGTAACGCTCTAACCCCAAAATTCTAGATCCAGTTCATTACTTTATTACATTGACATGAATACAAGGAATTAAATCTCAATGGACTTAATAGTTTAGTATCCTTGGTAAAATAAATACATACTTGAAATTCACATTACATTTTAAAACATAAAATACAAAAAGAGTTTCATTGAGTATTCCACTATTCCCCCTTTGTGTAAACCTACTTATCAGTTCTATTATATTCCTTAAAATCATGGGGAAAAATTGAAACACATGGAATGGGTGAGATAAAATTCTTAGTAAGGGTAATAATATAGCATAAAATGTGAGTAAATATGGAATAAATAATATAACAGGGTAAATAACTGAAACACGTTCTATTTAAATAATCACATGAGCTAGGAAACTTAACCATATATATTCTTCTAGTTGAAAAATCACATGGAATATCAATTAATAATATCATAATGATGGAATTAATAATTTTTTATATCTAAAACATACAGTTGAGGCCTTATCCAATACATTTGAAAATAAATTTTTAAGGCCTCAGTAAAATCTATATTTGAAAATAAATGGACAAGGCCTCGGCCAAGTCCATATCTGGTTTGTCTCATGAGATCTAACGCTGCATCAAGGGGATATGTAGGTACCCTCCCATCACTTAATAAGTCTAAAATATTCCTTATATGAAAAGGGTGAAACATAAAGAACATAGATATTCGTATTGAAAAAATAGCACATGAAATATGAATACTTTAACTAAAAACCATGAATTGTATCAAAATAGAACAACCAAAGTCAAAATGATCATAAAAACTTCTATTAAATTTATTAGATGGTATAATTATATATAAAACTTGGTGAATTAAAAAATTAAAAAAAATATGTTGAGATAGATGAAGATACTTTTAAATGATACCATTGAACATTTTTTGAGGAAAATAATCTTTAAATGTTCCAAAGTGTCCCATAAAACTTTGAAACATTTAAATAATAATACATATGAAGGAATGAAATTAAATGAAACTTATAATATCATTAGAATAATTATATTCATGATATGATATATCAAAGGTTGGTATATACACCAAACACAAGGAATAATTGGTGAACAAGGCATATATCTCATAGAAGTAAAAGTGAGATGAGAAAAACCTTACCTTACACTTTCTTTTGTCAAACATGTTTTAACCTAGAATATAATGGTTTTAATAATATTATTAATTTTCTATAATAACATTATT
The DNA here is from genome assembly GCA_963277665.1 of Viscum album. Lineage (NCBI taxonomy): Eukaryota > Viridiplantae > Streptophyta > Magnoliopsida > Santalales > Viscaceae > Viscum > Viscum album. The sequence goes on from OY728158.1 coordinate 1,231,133,626, forward strand.
AATATTTATGATATTATATAATACCTTCTTATATTATTTTATCACCATTGTTTTGATAATATTTCGTTATTACCCTTGTTTCGGGTGTTAACTGCTTTATTTCCCTATGCAAGTTTTGTCATGTAAGTTCTGATTCTTGTGCATATTATATTATTAAATTATTTAAATAATTATATTAATGTAATATATATAATATTTATTCATTATATACATTATTATAGTCATTCTTTAATGGTGAACATGGAAAATGAATCACATCACATCGTGGATATGGTAGGTTATATATATCCATGAGCGATGATGTCATTCCATTAATAGTGAAAGGGTAAGTAAGTTGATGGTATATTTATTTTAAATAATAAATATAATGTAATAATTATCATATATATCCATTAATTCCATAATTATACCCATCCAAGTAAGGTGATGATAAAAAACATATTACATTGCAGAGTTCAAACGGTAAGTCGTACGTATGCACGCGCGGTGCTTTTGTTTCTCATAGGATGGATAAAAGGTGGAATATGGTCATACCATAATAATAATAACATATCATCATATATATGATACTAGATTTATTAATTTATCAAGGATAAAATGCATGAAGATGAAGTATAAGAAGAAATGAACTTGAATGAGTTAGTAAAAATGATTGCCTCTTCTTCAGCAGCTTCCTTTATAACTTTCCTTAAGTGACCTAGGGTTGGTTTTTTGGAATACAAAAACCTCCATAACTTGTATATTGATTTTGGGAAGAGAAATTAGATGATATTTTTTAAGATATATGGATACAATTGTGACTATGTGAGGGAGGAATTTCCCTTTCATAATTGGGGTGAGGGGTACTTTCGGAAATCCTCAAAATATTAAAATATAATAAGGCTATTATAGAGCCAAAGACTTCCATATGGCCTATAAATGAATAGGGGAATATATTTTTACCATATATTATCCCATTTTTAATTATTTTATATTTTTATTATTTTATTATAATTTAATAAAATATTAATTCAATAAAATATCATTATTGTAAAATTTGATATTATTCATTTAATTTGAATTCCAATACATCAAGACAAAGTGAGAGTTCGTATATATTGATTTAAAGAATACATAATATGTACTATATATCTATAAAATTTATTATACACATTAACACATCCCAAATATTTCAAAATTAATAATTTTAAAATCAATTATTTTATTTTTCTGTTAATTAAATAAATATTGTTTCAACATTGAAGAAGCATTTAAGGTAAATATTTAATTTCTAAAAATTAAAAATTAAATTATATAATGAAACAAACTTCATTAAGCTCAAAATATACATTTATTTTTGTTCATATCTTTATTTTTTTCCTATGTGGACACATAAAAAATATTAAATACAAAGAGAGTGACATTTTTGTAACCATCTTTGATTTAAATAATATATAAGTTATTTTCATGTAAAAGTGTCTATTAAAAAACTATAATTCAATATTAAGGTGATAAGGGTCGAATAACCTTCATCCAATAATTATTTTACAAGTTTAGTTCAAATTATTACCCTTATATTTTGACTTTAACCCTTGTTTAATCATTTTAACTCTTACCGTGATAACATGTTATTTTACTCTTCATGGGTTAATATATTTACTATAAAATACCAAACGAACCATAAATGATTGATGGATTAAATTTTCAACCTTATCCAAATAATTTGTCCAAATTTTAGATTTTATTAATTTTATATGATTTAAAAAAATATTATTTATTTTGAAATATCATTAATGTCAATTTTGACACTATTTAATAGTTGACTTTTAAATAAATATCAATAAATAAGATAAATTCATACCAAAACCTTTAATGCATCCCTATTATTTATATTTATTCTATAAAATTCATTTAGGACATTAATTTCATCAAATTATATTTATTTTAATATTTTTAATAACATTTATTTGATATGTCCATTAATTAAACAATTACTGCATCATCTTTATGTCACCCTTTAAGGTAATTATTTTATCACTAAAAATTATAAATAAATTAACATAATGTATATAAATATTTTATATTTTAATATACTATTTATAGTCGAACAATTCCCTTATATAACCCCATATTTAAAATATCTCTCTAAATAAAAACAAAAGTATGACAAAATTGACTTTCGTTTGAATATAATATTATAAAGGTTATATTCTCATCCTAAATTCCATAAATGGCCTCCTAACTGATCCTTTAATTCTTAGGGACAAATAATAATCATTCAATAAAATTATTACAGGTGTTAGGGTAATTTAATAATATTTATAATATTATGTTTACCATTAATTACCTTATTTACCCTTAACCGTGATAATAAAAAAAATTACCAAAGTTACTATTCATATTTTCGAAAAATAAAAGAGACCTATTTAATAAATATATAAATTTTGATTACAAATATGAAATAAATTTTTAAAAATTAAAAACGAAGAAATTTTAGAAATTTATTAAAAAATAATCTCGTTGACGGAACGTGAAAACAATTTTTTAATGTAAAAACCTTCAAAAGATTGAAATGTTTTTATATCCAAATTCAATGTAAAATTGATTTAAATTACATAAATTGGACTAAATGATTAAAATTTTATCTAATTATACTTTAAACCACTCAAATATATAATTTAACACTATAAATTAATTTGATGAAAAAAAGATTTCAATTAAAATGAATTATTTTTTTGTTATTCATCTAAAAATGAAACTTATCAGAAAAATATAAATAACTCAACCAAAGTAAATTTTTATATTATTATTTCAAAGAATAAGTTTATTTTTTCTAATAAAATTTATAAAAGTTTCAAAAAATAGATTTAAAACAGGTGCTCCATCAAAAGGCAGCATAAATTCCTTTGTTGAAAAATACTTCTTTTATGTGTAAAATTTGATTTGTTCTTATATCGTGTCTATAAAACACATAGGATTAATATTAAACATTATATTGAATATATTTAATTAATATAATCCAAAAAGTGTTATTTTTTATTTTATTGATATAAAACGCACTTGTACATATTTAAATAGTTTTTATAAAAACATTTACTTTTTATTAAATTGGTTTTTATATTTATTTATAATTAATTGGAAACCAATTTATTCAATAATATATTTTCATAAGTTAGTTAATCATATTCATAACCACTAATTTAATGGATAGTATATAATTTTTTTTAAATAATAATATTAATAATATATCGTTATTCATTTACGTTCGGTGTTGCATGAAACATAAGATATTGGAGATAATAAACTTAAAAATACATTCCATAAAATCTTATGTTGTTACATTCTTCTATCCTTAAATAAATTTCATCCACACAATTTTAATTTTCACTTAAAAATTCGAATTTTGATACTTGAAATTTTTTTTTTGGAAACCCAGATCGAAAATAGGGTTGATAAAACATACTCTTAATAAGAGAGAAAGAAAAATGAGAAGGTCACCACAAGATTAAGGTTTTGAATATGATAACATTAGTATGAAGTGAAAACTTGGATATATAAGATAAATATAACTATCAAGTTCTAATTCATAGTGATAGATAACATGTTCATTATAAATTTAACTATCACAAAATCTAAAATCTTGTGATCGGTTAAAAGACCATTGATTTCTTACTAAGAAAAGTAAATTGATAATGTTTTTGTTTCAAAATACTTTTCCTAATGTTAAGAAATTATTTTAATATATAGATAAATCACTAAATAAAACATAATCTATTTATTTCCATGTCATAATTTCATCCTTTGGTTGGGATTCGATCTATTTTCACTTAACTTTATACACCTGGAGATGGATATTCAAGACGAATTTTTATGCCTGAACCACTATTGATGAATCATAAGGTATGAAATTATTTCATCCATCCTATAGTTTTTTAATAAAACCAAAAAATTTGGAACATAGTATCTAATAAAGCGTAATTTGACCTCAAACAATAATATCCAATTTTCAACTTAATCCATTCCAACCTTAATGCTTGTCTAAAATACTTCTGTCAAAATTCATGGTCCAAATAGGTCTCTAAATTTCCAAAATCAATCCTAACATTAGGTTATCCAAACAACATAATATAGATATTATTTTCACATACCAAATATTTTATCACCTTAAAAAACTTAATGAAAATGTTATGCTTCCAAATCCTTAAATAAGAAGTACTTCAATACAATCTGTATATATCTCTTGATTATTATAATCAGAGCACCATTGATGAAATAATTCTTGGATCCAAATACACAAGAACACTAATCATTATAATTCATTCTTATACCATTAACTATGCTTCATCATATTATTCCTTAATACATCCTTCCTTTCATTTGACTTTTTTAGTCACTTCATCACCATAAGTATAACCATTACTCGTATAATCTTGCTGATTATAACCATTGACCCAACCCAAAGCACAAAGTGATCAACACTAATCATAGTGATATGGTCGTGAAGAATTATTTATAGGATATAAAAATCATTATATATTTTCCCAAATATATGATTATATAGGTTTAACCTAGGTTACCCATGTATTAACAAATCTATAGGAATATTTCATATACATGGACATATCCTCAAAATCAATCATAGGGTTATGTTTTCAAATCCATTATTTCTTAAATCTTGTTCCCAAGGTTTCTACTAAACTTACTTTGATACCAACTATAATGCCTAGACCTAGAATCCTATAGTTAGTGAATTAATTTATTAAATTGGACTAATTACAAGGAATCAAATACTAAAGGACCAAATAGTTTAGTAGTCTTGGTAAACTAGATACATACTTGAAATTCACATTACATTTTAAAACATAAAATACAAAAAGAGTTTTAGTGAGTCTTTCACCACTCCCCCTTTATGTAACCTTGAATTTAAATCCTATTATACTTCTTGAAATCCTGGGAAAAAATTTAAATATATGAAATGGGTGAGCTCAAATACTCAGTAAGGGTAAGCATACAGCGGAAAATATTAGTAAATATGGCATAAATAATATGGAAAGGTAAATAACTAAAACACATTCTATTTAAATAATCACATGAGCTAGGAAACTTAACCATGGATATTATACTAATTGAATAATCACGTGGAATATTAATAAATAATCTCATAATGATGGAATGAATAATGTTGTACATTTGAAGCATATCTTCAAGACCTCATCCAAGACATCTTAAAATAAATGGTTAAGGCCTCATCCAAATCCATATCAAGAAATAAATGGGAAAGTCCTTGGCCAAGTCCATATCTGGTTTGTCTCATGAGACCTAAAGATGCATATATGGTATATATTGGGTCCCTTCTGTCACTTACTAAGTCCAATACATTCCTCATATGAAAAGGGTGAAACATAAACAACATAAACATTTGTATTTAAAAACTAGCACACGAAATGTGAATACTTTAACCATAAACTATGAATGGTATCAAATAAGCACATCCACTTTAAAAGTAATCATAAACACTTCAATTAATTTTTTTATAATTTATCATATGATATCAAAATTAGTAAAGTACAATATCAAATAAATTATGCTAACATAGTTAAAGATAATTTTATATGAGACTATTGAAAAATTCTTGAGGAAAATAATCTTTAAATGTTCCAAAGTGTCCCATACCACTTTGAAACATTTAAATAATAATACATATGAAGTAATAACATTATAATATCAAGAGAATAATGATATTTATTATGTGATATATCAAAGTGTTTTACATACACCACACACAAGGAATAAGTTGTGAATATTTCATATATCTCATAGAAGCAAAAGTGAGATGAGAAAACCCTTACGTTACGCTTCCTTTAGTCGAACATGATTTAACATCCTGTATAATGGTTTTAATAATGTTATTAACATAAAACATAAACTTATTAATATTTATTATATCATATAAGAACTTATTATATTACTTTATCACTGGTTTGTTGATAATATTTCGTTATTACCCATATTTTGGGTGTTAACTACTTCATTTACCTATGCATGTTTTTTCATGTAAGTCTTGGTTCTTGGGCATTGGATATTTTTTAATTTTTTAAATAATTATATTAAGGTCATATATATCATATTTATTCATTATATATATTATTAGAATCATTCTTTAAGGGTGAACATGGAAAATTAATCACATCGCGTCATGGAGATAGTAGGGCGTACATACACACGAGCGACAATATCATTCCATTAATAGTGAAAGGGTAAGGAAGTGAATGGTATATTTATTTTAAATAATAAATATAATTTCATAATTATCATATATATATATGCACATTATTTCCATAATTATATCCATCTAAGTAAAGTGATGATGAAAAACATATTACACCGCAGAGTGGAGATAGTAAGTCGTACGTACACATACGTGGTGTTGTCATTTCTCATAGGATAGATAAAAGGTAGAATATGGTTATACCATAATCATAATAACATATCATAATACTGAATATATTTAGTTAATTTTCAATATATGTACCTTGACATAGTTTAATCATCCTATTAATATATCATGATGGATCTTGATCCCAAGAATATATGATGCTTCGACTAATTCCTTCATAGAGAAGCATTTTTTTAACTAGTCTTTAACAAACTGTAAGATTGGTATTAATTCCCAATAAGTAGTTTTTCATCAACATATACTATTAAGAAAATTACTACACTCCCATTAGACCTATTATAGACATAAGTCTCACATTTTTTCTTTATAAAACCAAATTCCATTATGGATTCATAAAACTGTATGTTCTATGCCCCAGATTCTTACTTTAATTTATAAATGGATATTTGAAATTTTTATACCTTTTTGAATCCATTGGAGTCACAAATCCTTTAGTTTGTATCATATAGAAATATTCCTGAAGGTTCTCATTAAGGAAATCTATTTTGACAACAATTTTCAAAATCTCAGAGTCATGGGAAGCTGTAATGAAGAGTAGAATTTTGATGTATTTCAGCATAGAAAAAGGTGAAAATGTTTCATCATAGTGAGTGCATTGACACAGTTTAAACTATTTTGAAACCAGTCAAGCCTTATAAAAATCATATTTTCGACCCATGTCCAGTTTCTTCTTAAACAAAAATTTACAACCAACATGATTTAAATCCACTAAAGGTTCTACCAAAATCCATACTTGGTTTTGATACATGGAATCCATTTTAGAATTCATAACTTCTTTCCACATGGAAATATCTGTTCCACTTACTACATCCTTGTAGGTTACCAGATCATTATTACTAACTAATAATGACTCACAATCCTCAGTGACACTCGTGTAAAATGGACCTATACCAATATACCTAACCAAATGGTTTTTGAAAACCATTTGTATATATCCCTCTATACCAACAGTTTACAATAACCATTGTTATAGCGTGTTTAAGTGAAGGCTATACCAATGATTTCATAAAGCCATCAGTATAGAGTAGTTTATATGAAAGATATACCAATAGTTTAATTAAATCATTGTTATATATAAATCTATACCAATAGTTATATATACATATTAGTATATACTAAAAAAATTAATGTTATACCACTAGTTTTAGTTATCTTTTGGTAAATATAAGTCATACCATTGGTTTTTTAAAAACATTAGTATATCATTCCACATAAATCTCAGCTTTGTATCCTCCCCCTCCTCAAATTTGACTCTTACCCAAATTAAACCCTATAATCACCTTCTATTTTCTTCCCCAACCATAGTAATCTATTCTTGATTTGTATTTTCATTTAATTTTTCTTCAATATAAAATTATTGAGTTCCAAATTGGTCATATATTCTTCCAAGATTCATTTTCATTTTTTATAGGTATAAAAAAACTAACCAATATTTTTTATAGTAGTTTTATCAGATTAATTGAATAAGGGTTAGTACCGGTACTCATGGATTGTAGTAATTAATATTTTATTCAATGTTTCCATTCTATTTATCTTTACTATTATTATAGTTTTCTTAGATATATGTAATTTTTTTAATAATTTTAATGATTATGTCCTTGTTTTGGTGGAAGTGGTTTGGCATGGTTAATGTGTGAATGATGTGGGGCTAGGTGGATGTTTCTATTTTTCTAAGGTTCTCTCACTCAGTGGGGTTGTCTAAGATTTTGGGATGGATTTAATTTTTTGGTGGCATCAACTTTGATTTTGGATAAGGTTTTCAACATGTATGTCATTCAAACAAGGGTTGTCTATACTTATATTGATGGAGATTTTCTTAATTTTTTACTTGATCATTCCCCTTATTTCTCTTCTTTTCTACATTAAGTACTGAAATCTATTTAATTTTATTTTTTAAATGTATTATTATCTTAACTCAATCCCTAAATAATACATATTTATTGATATATTTCTCTCTATAATTATCATCCATACATTTTTAATATATGAAACCTAATTTAACTCTCTTGGGAATTTTTTTCACTCATCATTTTTTATTTTCAACTTTTCAGATACAAGTAGAGTGTGGTAAAATCATTCTTTGAAATAATTAAAATATTTTCCTCTTGATTAATAAATTCAAAAGTTGACCAATGGTGCACTAGTGAGTCAAACTACTAATTTAATGTGACAATATACAATTGATTTGGACTTTTCAAATAAATTAGATTATTATTACTAGTTGGTATTATTTTTTTTAAAAGATCTTGTCTAGTTATAGATTTTTTTATGAATCCTGATGGATATCAGAAAAAATTTTAAAGAGGCTTAGTTATCCAATTATAAAAACATATATATGGAAAAATATTTCAACAAACCATTTATATAATGGAATTAAATATCATGGTTATATATATATAGAATTTTGTAATATATATATATAGTATTTTTTTGTATTTTATATTATAATTCTCATATAGACTAGTACGTCAGTTATGGTTTTATATAAAGTGAAAAATTATCATTTCCATAAATATATTTATGATTTAACTTCAATATTATTTCATTTCTTTTATAACATGACATATACTATTTTTTATTGAATGGATAAAAGTTGGATGTATCAAACTGATCATATCTCAAGCAGTTTTCAAAACAAGTTGGAGAAATTTTTATATTTTAAATTTAACAATCCTTCATATAGAGGTCTTATACACTTCCCATTTTATAATTATATTGGAATACCTTGGTTAAGTCATGAATAAATTATTTACCATATACTCTAATATGTTTTTTAAAAAAACTACTATGTTATGTATCACAAAGGGGAGAAAATTCAATCTCACAATGTTTATGATCTTAATGAGAGGACTAAATTAAAGAATTTATTAGATGATTGGCTTATATTTATTCATCGTGATAAGAAATGAATGATAACAACCTAAGATGACTTCATTATGAGAACACTTGATACATGTAATGAAAATGATGATGTTGACAAGGTGAAAAAATTGAATGATGTTTCCATGACTCCAGTATATTGGAAATGTGGTAAAATGAAGAAAAAAAATCTATATGTTTCATGTGAAAACCATATATGGGATTTATAATACTTCTATCAATTATATTATTACCATTTTTATGAACTTAATTGTGGATAATACATATATTCTCTCTAACCATTATATGGAATGGAAGTTAAATTATGACCTTATATTTTATAAAAACAAAATTCATACTTTCCCAAAAATATTGCATCTTATTCTTAGAGTAAAATACTGAATGAAATGATTTTATAAAATATGAAATATCTCAATGGAAGAAAAATGATGATGGAACACTATATTGTGTGCCATATAAAGTAATGTGGCACTTTTCATTGATTCCTAGACTCCAAAATCTTTTCATGTCTGATGAAATATCAATAAATATATGATGGAATGATACTGAGAGAAAGAAGGATAATAATGATTTCCTTCATCCTGCAGATGGATTAGCATAGCAGATATTTGATGCTCGATATCTTGATTTTGAAGCTAATGTGCATAATGTGAAATTAGGTCTATCATGTGATGATTTTAATCTTTTTGGGAATATTCATACTATGCGCAGCACATGACTTATTTTCATACACATTTATAAAATTCCTCCATGGATTTGTATGCAAAAACCTTTCACTTTCATGAGTATACTCATATCTGGACCATCTGATACTACTAATGATATAGTTGTATAGATGAAAACTTTAATAAAAGTGTTGAATCATATATATAATGTGGGTGTGCACGCATAAAATGCATATTTAAACTACATATTTCATATATTTGTCTCTTGTGTGGATGATAAATGATTTTATTTCTTATGAAATGATGTCTGGCTTGAGCATGAATTTAAAAAATTCATCTCCTATTTATGGGACATAAATGATTATTTCCATTGGATCATCCATATAGGAATAATAATTGAATTTTTGACAATACCATGGAGACTGGAAATCCAAATAAATATATATCTAGAATTGATGTGATTAATGAATTGAAAGTTGTCAGTTTTTTATTCAAGAGGGGCTAGATAAAATCTAGAAAAATGAAGAATGTTTCCACTAAAACCAATTATAATTGGAATAATAAAATTATATTCTTTATGTTTACTTATTTTCAACCAATTTTTTTATTCCATTTTATAAAATTAATTCACATGGAAAAAATATATGTGAAATTTTGATTTTAATTCTTCTAAATGTCAAGGTAAAGACAAAAGATTATTTACAATCCTAGCATGAATTGGTGGACTGTTAGACCATAATTTCATCTTATGTGTATAATTGAAAATAAATGGAAAGTTCCATGTGCTTATTATGTGATGAAACCTACAAATAATCAATTTCTAAAATTACTAGAGACTATCAAAGTTCCTAATGGATATTCAAGACACATATAAAAATGGGTCAACAGAAGAGATTTGAAGTTGAACTCTTTGAAGACTCGTGATTATCACATCCTTTTGCATGAGTTGATTCTAATATAAATTCGTTATCTACTATCCAATAATGTAAGGGCGGAGGTTATTTGTTTGTGCCATTTTTATAGATATCTTTATGCTAAGAATATTTTTTAAGTATTTCTTACAAAATAATCTATAATATGCGTTGTTAATTTTTTGTGAATTATAAAAACGTTTTCCTCTAACTTATTTTAGATGTATGATGCATTTAACTATCCATCTTCCAACTAAAATACTGTTAGGAGTACCTGTTTCTTTTTTTTATATATATATCCAACTAAAATAAATATGTACACATTGAAGTCTTACGTATGAAATTGGAATCATCTTAAAGTTTTTATAGTGAAAGGTTACTTGGATTAAGAATGTATGGATTTATATTCAATATATTTGTATAATGTAACTATGAGTTGGAATAGAAGAGTGAGAAATAAAGAATAGAAGTAAGAGAAATTGAAACCCAGTTTTCTATCACATCCCCAAATAGAGGGAATTAATGGATCATATACATTGACTATATTAATCCTTGAGTAGTGGGAGATGGAACATCACATATTTTTGTTTAACTGGGATTTGTTCGATGACTACATCAAGTAAGTAAATTGAACTAGTATATGTTATATTATACCATATAATTGTACATATGTGTTAAACTATTTCTATTTTTTCTATATATATCATTAAAAATTTATAAATAGAAATCATTATTCTTTATCTTTGAGAAGGAGGGAAACTTTTCATAACAAAGAGTTTTTTACTTGGTTGAAATTGAATGTAGAATTATTATTGAAATAAAATAATAAAATTAATATTTATTTAATTTTAATATTCATTTATTTTTCAGGTATGGTGTTTTCCTATTGACTATATCTATGATAAAATAATAGTTTTGAATTTTGGTCATAATTATGTGTTTTATGAATGAATATTAATTATGATATATGGGTAAATTTTATTATCACTAAATGAACAATGAACATGACAAGACAACATGATAGTGTAATGGTAACTACCACAATATATTTTATTCTATTGAATTGGATATTATACTTCCATTTGAAAATGTCTCTTATTATGGATTCATTGAGAAAATAATAGTTTTGGATTGGTAATCTCATGATCAAGTCACTATGATGCAATGAAAGTGATTTGATTTGACGAAGATACATGGAACATTTATTAATGATTCTATATTTTGAGTTATTGACATGACTCACACACTTTTTATTGATGTGCTACATATATTAGCATCATTGGAGAAACATGTTTTTTATGTGAAATATCATCCACGACCTAGATTCGGTGTCATTATTGAAGTAATCACAAGACATATTTTTATGATGGTGGGGATCAAATTTGCACCACCACTTCCCCCACTGGCCATGATCAATTTAAAAATAGAATAAGAAAATTTTAACATAACCACACTAAACATGCTAATTTTAATGTGTTGATTTTTTTATGATGTCTTTTATGTCTTGATATTCTTCCCACTAAATATAATATGATATTTTTAAGTTACTATGTATCATTTATTTGGTTTGATAATGGTATTCCTTAATTAATTCATGTATCATTTTATTTATTATTTGGATTACACATTTGTTGTTAATTTATAATTAAATTAATATTTGTTTTCAAATACAGGAAACAAAAAACATTAAAGAGGTGTGAAGGAATAGGATGTAATACAATAATCACTGCATGAGAGAGATGGTAATTCCTCCTTTTATTCCTTTTGTGAGTATTTTATTACAAATATATATATCAATAACATGTAATTTCATTTGATTAATTTTGTTTTTAACTTTTAATTAGGATCCACCACCCAGGAGAAAATTGTTCTCCAATGAACCTAGTGGAGGTGGTGCTCAACCATATGATGCGATTGGGTGGTACTAGAGCTACTTAGAACACTCATCATACCTGATCACACCTTTTAACTTCATAAAATATAGCATCTAGCCCAATTTCTTTTCCCATGGTGTTATTAGAGACACCCGGGAGATTTAGGTTACTTATACTTTCTCCACTATTTATATCTGATCCTCTTTGTATTTCTTTCCATTATCCAATTATGGATCCTACTCCCCATCCATATTATACTTTTCCATAGACTTTTATGCTGGATTATTTTCTTTCTACTTTTTTCTCCATGAACTTCTATGTTCATTATCCTTAAAATTATAATCCAACACATCCTAAGCCTCACGATCAGAAATTTCACCCTACTACTACTATACAAGTCGACAATACTTTATATCCTAGGGATCTAACAGTTCCCACCGATCATCATGGCTCAGGTATATTTATAGAACCCTAGTAAAAAAAATTAAACATAATTTATTTTCATTATAAGATGTATTGATATAATATTTGTTTTTTTCTTTCAAATATGGATCTTCCACTAAGAGGTGTGGGATTACATGCATGAGTAAGGTGTGGAGTCACCATATACAATTGATGGTTAGGTAAAATGAGGATAATCTACTGATTGGTAAAATAAGGTGAGAATATAGGTGTCATATAGAGGCACTTTCCAAATACTCTAACATCATTCCCATCAATCCACTCTCTTAGAGTCACCTTCAAAATGAAGTAAAGGATAATTATTGGGTGAAAATTTGGGTAATAAAATTCATTAGATTTAATGTTATATTATTATTGCATTTATATGAATTAATATTTTAGTTCCAACTTCGTTATAATTTTCCCAATGGTGAGGATGTAAGGAATGCACAGCTCATGGAATTAGGTGAGATGTGGAGAGAATATAAGTATGAGTTGTATAATGGATTAGTTACTAGTGTTGGAATGTATTTAGAGGACATACCTATCATGAATGAGTGTCTAGTATCACATTAATGAGAATTTATTTCTGATTGGAAGAGTACTTAGTCTAAGGTATAATCAAATTTGAGGTTTTTTAATGAAAATTATAATGATTTACATAAATAATCTATTTTATATTACTAAAAATTCTTTCATAGGAAGCATCAAAATGAAATAAAAAAGACAAGGATTCTACAAAATACCTCCACACTTTGGGGTGGACTCTGATGCCAAAACATGAGAGAAATCAGATATTTTTCTAGAACACTCATTTATAATTTTTCTATTTAAATAAATTATGGAAATAAAATTTATTCCATTATAAATTATATAAATTAATTATAACTTTTTCATAACAACTATATTTATGTATAGATTAATTTATTAACATTACAATATATTGATGAGAAATAATAGATTAAATAGTTTTTTATGGATTTTCTTAAGAACATGGATTAATATTGAGTTCAATTGTTATAATAAAGATCTATTTCAGAGTAAGTATTTACCTGGTTTGTTTCATGATCATCTTTATTTTTAATGAATTCATAATATTTATTCTTGCAATAACCCTATAATTCTTTAAATCATATTCACCTATTTCTTTCAAACTATGTTTATTTTCAATGAAATTCATGTCATTGAAATCCCTCAACTAATGTATCCTTTTACTACAGCATATGTACCATATTCTGTGAGATAAGTGTCTTATGAAAACATATTCTTGAATTTTTTCATCAAATTTTAAAATATTTGGATTTTTAATCTTTATTAATCATGTACATCAAAAAAATACTAAAACATTTCCCCACACTTAACCAATTATTTTCCTCATGTATATTCTCTTAAAAATAGTATCTATATAAAATCATATCCCCTCAAGATCAAGACTTAATTCAATGATTATTTAAATTTTTATACTATAAAACATTGATTTATAACCAATATATATACTTATTTCATTCTGTGTGAACTACCTTAACCCCGAGCAACCCTAAAGATTAATTTGGGTAATTTATCTCCCCCTTTTGGATGATTTATAGTATAGGATTATTGGTTAATCTTCATATATTTGTAATCCTCATATTTTACATTTTTGAATTCCTCTTCTATCATTCCATTACCCTAGATTCTTACAAACGATCTTGTGAGTGATACAAATTTAGGTTAATTATTTGAAAATTTTAATTTCTCGTGATAAGGAATTGAGAGACTAGATGATTAGGTGTAGCATATTTATAATAAAAAATGAGGAATTGTTAAGATATCATATAATTTTATAGGTTTATTTGAAATCACCCTTGAATTAGATAATTCTATAGTTCATGTGACTGATTTTTATTCTTGAAATTCATATTTATATATTTAAGAAAAATTATTTTGTGAAAAATGATATTTTTATGGAAAACTAAGGATTTTGATAAAAAAATTTGGGACATCAATTGTTGTTTTGAAACATGGAATTCAATATGTATTTTTTGGGTTCCTTGGTTCTTGGTAAAAAAATTATTTTAATTTATT
Source organism: Viscum album (assembly GCA_963277665.1). Lineage (NCBI taxonomy): Eukaryota > Viridiplantae > Streptophyta > Magnoliopsida > Santalales > Viscaceae > Viscum > Viscum album. Next base: position 1,231,148,897 of record OY728158.1, read on the forward strand.
ATAGTGGATCTAGATGTGGATTGTTTTGGTGAAAATGGAACTTAGATATAGAAGTATCAGGTGTGTGCTTAGTGGGAACAACTAAAAAACCTCTAAGTCTCCTATTGTGAGGTTGGGTTGACTAGAATCCATTATTGTTAAAATGATTTAGTGAGACCTGTTTTAAAATCACTATGTTTTACACCATGGGGGTTGGTGTCTAAGATAGTATAAGTAAAATATCTAGATTCCACATCATGTGGATAGGTTTCCTAGGTGTGGTGGTGACTACTAGATTAGTCATAATGAAACACTTATATAGGGGAGGTTTAAATTTAATGAGAAATCTATCTAGAATTGTATATGAACATAAAATATAGTATCCTTATGGAAAGGGAACCAGAAAAATAATTTCTTCAGGAAGGACACAAAACATGAAATAGAGATTCCTTGTGATAGTGTAAAAACATAAAATAAAATTTTTCTAGTTGGTATGGGAATTAATTAACTTGGTGATGGGACCATGGATAGGGAAGCATGAATTTTCCTTGATTTTTGGGAAATAGTTATTTACTTTTAGACTTGTCTTGTTTCAGTGAAATAGATGGTATTGGATGATTTGTGTGATTTATGTAATTATTATTCTTTTTTATCATTACAAGTATTTCTAAATTTTATTTATTTACTAATTTTTTATTTAAATTTTTTATTATCATGATTTATTACTTGGTTTCTTGAAATACTTATTCTTGGGTGTGTTTAGATTCTATGGATTATCTTGATGTGTCTTTTACTCACCCATGTGTGTTTGTTTTGGTGGAAACATAGGTTTTCTGGTATTTTACATTGGTAAAAGAAAGGATCAATATTTTTTAGTGGGAAAGTGTAAAAGTTCCATGTGAGGGTTAGAGATGAGGAGAAGCAGGCTCATGGGTGATCTTAGTTCATGGTTCCAAACATGATGTCTTCTTTTATTCGTTAGATCTTATTTTTTTCTCTAAATGTTAGTTTTTATAAACATATTTTATTCCAATGAACTTTTAAAACCTTGATAAAAATATGGTTTTCTATTATAAATTTTTAGTATACTCATACATGGAATCATGTTCTTTTAGAAGGGAAATATTTACACACGATTTTATATATACCATTCCACTTATTAATAGCCTCTAGTAATTAGATAATTAACTTGAGGTAATGAAACACTCTGACTCGGCTCAAGAATTAGTCCACATAGTGAGGTGTCACAAACTCTTTTAAAACTGAGGTTATTATAAAAAATACTTGGTAATTTTTTGTAGGTTTAGAGAATTTAGTGTTGGGGTTTTAAATATACCCATAAAAAGGAATATCTAACCTAAGTGATGAGATAAGTATAGGAAATTAGGTTGGATAATTCTTATAAAATTTGGTATCAATCACTTGAACCAACATGTAAATGGTTGGAAAACCATTGAAGTGTATTATGTTGCATCCCATGACTGTTATTCTATTTGATAAGTTATAATAATTTATATAATATGTAATTTCATGAAAAAAATATTAATGTATTGATGTAAAAGAATGTGATTGTATTAATTTCAAATAAATAGATCTTTGGAAACTCATTCCAACTATACCCTAAACTAAATGACATCTTGATGGGGGTGATGTTTTTCAAATATTTTCTTACTTATAGTATTTATTCTTGATTTTTTCTTCCATGGTGTTCTATGAGATCACAATGTGGTTGTGAATGCATTATTTTTTAGGTAATTTCTCTTCATTATAAGAATAGTATTTTTCTTTGAATTTTCCTTCATAATGGTTTTCAATGATCTTTTTTTAGGTTTTAATTGAATAATGCATTGGTTTCATGAATTCTATATCATGATCTCAATGATTACTTGGTCTCTTTATTTATTTCACCCAATCTGTATAGAATTTAAAACAATTTTCTATATAGGAAATGATATTTTTCTAATCTCCTTTAATTACCTAGTTTTATATCTCAAATGATCTACTTGATTTCCAATTATATAGGTTCATGATATAGTTATTTTAAATGTCCCATGTTACTATATTAAGGAGTGGTCTTATTCATATCTATCATATGTGAAAACTAGCCTCCAATGATTATAATATAATTGTTTCTATAATTGAAAACTAATTTAATGAATTAAGATGAACTTGTTCATGGAATGATCAACAAATAACAAGATCACTGAAGATAGTTATATGGTTTTTAGGAAATTTTGATAATGAAGATCTTAGATAAGAGGTTTAACTAGTAATATACACATAACTAAGGAATGGGAACCCAAGACACTACATGCACATGTGTATAACCATTATGAATATTTTTTTTGGAATTAATTCTTATATATCTTTTTAATGGTTTTTTTGTAAGCTCATTACCCCTCATGAACTCATTTAAATACCTAATCTTTTTATTTAATAAATTTTCTTAAAAATATGATACAGTATTCAAACACATGTCTCATGTCCTACATTATTATTATTAGTAAATAATTTACCATATAAGGGAGGATATATCTCCCTCTACCCATTTCTATTGACACCTACATAAGAGGAGGGAGGGAACCCTCCTCTCCATCTCTCCTGATCATTGATCTATTTATTTGGCATCAATACAATCACCTTGTGGCTAATGATTCTAGATCACAAAAAATAACCTCTAAATTTTGATCTCATGTATTCATATGATTATTTTCTCAAAAAATATATTTTGATATCAATAATTATTTCCTTCATCATTTTTTAATTTCCTTGGGGATGTATTTCTCTATAATTTAATCCCATAATCTATTGATGTAAAATAATATTTATCATTTTTTGTATACCATATATTCACAAATTTTTAGTTTTATAACTAGAAATGAATGTAAAAACATAAATATTTATAATTTTAGTATGAGTATGTTTAACTATATTTTTTGGTATAACATTCCTAGTAGATTGGAAAGATTTTTCATTAAATTCATTTGTTTTTTTAAATATTCAGTTATTATTTTCACAAAAATTTTAGATTCATGACACATTTATTTTATCTTACATAACACATCTTCCTTTATATTATGTTTTACATAATTATATTTCACTATTTATTCTTGTCCATATATTTTATTTAATTATCATCCCCTTTTACATAGAATTTATTGGTTACAATGACTTAATTTTATTAAACATATATAGTATTATTAAATAATGGTTTTTACATTCAATGTCATTATAGTGGGAGATATTGAATATTAAAGGGTGTGTTCCTTGACAAACAATTGTTTTTCTTGAGTTAAATGAAGAAATATGGAAGCATGGTAAACAAACAGAAACAATAATAGATTGTAAGTTTTACTTTATTGATTTCAAATTTTAATATCCATTTTGTGGCTAAATGTTTTATTTATCTTTTCAATAATGTGATTTAGAGTCCCTTGATGAGTAATAAGATAACAACTTTGGGAAAAATGGTCATTTACACCAAGTATTAGGATATGAGAACCATGGGAGAGTGTGATGTCAACCAGGGAAGAGTATTGTCCCCACTATATATTAGCCCACTTCTAGTGCCAGTTTTGGTAGCACTGAGTTGGAAATAGCTCATGCTGAGGTAGTACATGTTTTTAAAGAGGCATAATAGGATTGTATAGAGATATAAAAGGTGGATAAAATAATAATTCAGGATCATTAATGGACTCAAAAGGCAAAATATCAATTTATAAAAGTTATCACATCCTTATTTCTATCACTTCCACCAAAGACCATCGTTTTTTTTATACATGCATATTGATGATGTGTTTTTTATAAGATGAATCAGGCGACGGTTATGTTGGTCCTAATGGTCATTGGATGATGACTTTTCTATAAATGGTGATGGTGATGGTGATGTTGAGGATGATGTTTATGGTAATGATGATGACTATAGTGATGGTGATGGTGATGATATTGGTTTTGATGAGAGATATATTGATCCTTTTTATTTTTGAATAATATTTATAGCACATGATGTTTTATTATTGGATATTAATATATATATGTGTGATGTTTTAAATGTGTATTTTTACAATTTGAATGAATTAATTGGTTTCTTGAATTATGTATATTGGTTGGAAGTGTTTTGGGTGCAGGTGTTTTGGTGTTTTCAGGTGAATTTTTCTTTGTAGGTTCTTGGAAAAGGAGGGGGGTGTTGGTTGCCAAAGTAAATAAAGCCTGTACAAATGGTTTTAAAAACCATTGGTATAGAGTTATACCTATGGTTTAAAGTAACCTTTGTATAGTGTGCATATAGGGTAAAGGAAGTCTATATCAATTGTTTTAAAAACCATTAGTATAGATATATACCCAAAGTTCAAAGGAAGTTGTGGTATATTATATATCCAAGTTCCCTATAGCAATGGTTTATTAATAATTGTTGGTATAGGTCTATAACCATGGAAATACTGCCAATGGTATGAAGAATCATTGGTATAGGCTATACCAATATTTTTTCATCCTATATTGATGGTTCAAAATCATTGGTATTTCCCTTTTTCTAGTAGTGTGACTAGAAAACCTGACAATTATGGTTCTATTACCTCTCTTGTACTCCTACACAATACTTTTTTCTCAGGAACATATTATTCCATGGAGATTTTTGTAATCTGTTTCTGCGCCAACTCTTGTGTATCTTGATCCTAGACTTCATAAAATATTATCTCACTCTTACTATGTGTTTTAGAGATGTACTCTCTGTAATGTAATATGATGTATATTTACACTATTATTTTTTTGAGGGGTCGTATAGGTAATATACACTTGTTTCCTTAGGGTATTCTACAAATCTATACTTTTCACCTCAGGGTGAAAACTTATTTCCTGAAGAGGCCTTCACAAATTCTTCAAAACCCAACATGTGTAAGTATAATAACACGATTTTGTTTCCACTCTACAACCGATATGGAATACCATCTTCCACTTTAGTCATGCTTGGTTTAGTATGTATATTTTTGTTTGTAACATGTATCGCCAAAAGGATAAGGGAAGATTCACATGACTCATCATTGATCTCACCATATTTAAAAAGGTTTTTTTCCTCTATTTTCTTACACCATTCCACTGAGGTGTATAAGGAGTTAGTTGAGAAATAATCCCAAACTCTGGTAAATAATAAATGAAGTCTAGATTAAGTTATTCTTCACCATGGTTTGTTCATAGTTTCTTAATATTCTTACCAAGATGGTTCTAAACATCATTCTTGTATTCCTTGAATCTTTCAAAGAATCTGACTTATATCTCATCAATTTGGTATATCCATATCTACTAAAATAATCAGTAAAAGTTATAAATTATGAGTACCCACCCCTTGAATCAATGGGAATTGGTCCACACACATTGATATGAGTTAATTTAAGAAGTTATTTGTCCCTTTCACCTTATGCGCTTAAGGGGGATTTGTTTATTTTTCCTTGTAAACATATCTAACATACACTAAGTGGTTTTAGTTTAAAGGATTCTAAATATCCATTTGGGGTAATTTATTTAATAACTTTTCATTTATATTACCTATATAATGATTCCAATGTTGTGTGTGGTATGATTCATGTGAAGTAGTTTCATTATCAATTTCCCTTACTCAGTTCATGTAACCCAACACAAAAAGACCATTATTTAAATATGTATTACCATAAAACATGTTAAATTTATTGTAGTCCCAATTGTTTCATTTGTTTTCAATGATATGTAAATATGTGTTTGGTAAGTTTATGATGAAGTGGTGATTCATAGAGAATTGTTATCGATTAATTTTATATCATTGGATGTCATTCTTGGACAATTCTCCTTGTTAACTCTGATTATTTCTGAATTGATCTACAATGAATAAACACGTGTGCTAAAGAGTTTCCACATTGGTTACATCAAGTGAATTCCATGAAAAAAAATTAATTGCATGAAGAATAGGTTTTAAAGTTTCTATGAAAAAAGAAATTTTAAATTCATGAGGATGTTGGATTGATAGTGGTCATACATAAATATAATTTTATATTTATGTTACATATAGAAGAAGGGAAGAAGAGAAGGTTGGATTAGAATATTATATTATTTGGAATTTTATTTATTTACTCAGATAAATTTATATGTATATTATTTTATCCTCATATAAAAAAGGTGGTTATCCCACTAGATTACCAAGGTCGGCTCGATCCCAGCCACATGTGAGATTAGGAGGTCAACCATGACTAGGGGAACTAGCTTGGGTGAACCAGCGGGTGGAATAGAGGTGTGGTCCCATGTGTAAGGCCCGCATGTGCATACTCGTGTAGAGTGAAAGCAATAAGTATTGGCACCACTGTATGGGGAGGCACGGTGGAAGGGAGAATGGTAGGAATAGGTACTTAGATGGAGAGAATATTTCTAGCCACATAGTAGTGGTGGTTAATCTATATACCACACCCTAGACACTATAAAGTTTTGATGTCAAACAAATGAAGGATTGATATTATTACTCCTTTTAAAAAACTTATAGACATTTCCCATTCCATCATATTGAGTTCATCTATGTCGTCCGATCAAAAAAGGTATCCTATTTTTCCTCATCACTCCTTGATGAACACCAGTATGATGGAGCACATGGAAGAGACACCAATGATTGATCTCTATCCATATTTTGTGATGTTTCTGATAACATGAGGTTCGACCAATAAAACAAATATCTTGCATGAAATTAAAACTTGTATGAATGTGATAAACCCAAAGGATGAACTCACTTCATCCGAATACAAATGTAAGTTGCAGATGACATTTGAGAAATGGTGGAGTTTGAGATTCCAAGAAGAAAATCATGCATTAATTGCATGCATGAGAGGAGCTCGCCGAAAAGGACCAATATAAACTCATGGAAGAAAAACTTCATGTTCTTTTATGTCTATTTGAGATACCCTGAATAAATCATGTATGAAATTGACAGTATAAATCTTGGAACTTTGAATGAGTCATGGATTTAAAATACAAAGAGGATCTAGGATGTGAAAGGGACTATAATCCTCACCTATAAAAGTAAAGGGATGGATCCAAGATGATACTATCATTTCCTTGAGAGATTTATGATTTATCTTGAGAAAAAAAAGAGTATTGTGAACCCCTATGGTTTGTAAAAGTAAAATTATCCTGAAAAGGATGATTCTGTGAGAATTCAACTTATTCAAAGAACTCTTTAAATGTTTCACTAAGAAAAATGTTTTTGTGAATCCATCTTGGGACAGTGCGTTATGCATCTCCCAATATTGCACAAAGAATAATGAGAATCAGTGTTTGTGAAATGTATTTCACTAAGAATGTCTTTCGCAAAGAATATAGTGGGTGATCTACTATTGTGTGTGAAAGAGTATTGTGCATGAGCCAGAAGATTTCACCTTCCCCACATTCGGGCTTGAACACATGAAGGAAGTGTACATATGAAATGCACACTATAAATAGTTCTTGTATGCATATTAATTCCTATAAACACATTATAGGTATTAAATACATCAGACCTAAAACAATAGTGTGTGTGCGCGCACACAAAGAAACAAATAAGAAAGTGAGTACATTCATGTACATAAATTTCATACACATGCATTGAGAAAAAAGTGAACTTTATATTGTATACTTACATGAATACATAACAAAATTTAGATATCTAAAAAAATACTTTTAGATTCCATTCAATCCATGTATAAAGTGTGTTTTTATTAAGAATTCAAGAAGGATTAATTTGAGATTATTCAAGTTTTTACCTTGCATAAAACATTGAAGAAGATTTTTGTGCATGTATTCCACACATACAAGTGAGGTTAGGACTTTAGTTAGAAGGAATAATAAGCCCGAGCATAGTTTCACTGAGGAAAATGGTCAATCACAACTGATCAGAATTAAATGAGCAATACCAACAGACATGAATAGTGGTTATTGAAGGTACTTAAATAGGTACATGAGAAATCCAAATCATATAAGCTCATGGAGTAATATCATAGAATCATCTTGCAGTGGGTATGTCCTTTCATCAAAGGTAAAGTCTTATGGTTGGTTTTGGGAGTAGTTGAAGTCTTCTGGTTGGATCCATGAGTACAAGGATACTCTTATTTATAGTTGAAGAAAAATTATTTCAGTTTGAGCTATAATAAAATGGATTCTCTTAGTTGGATTTGAAGAATTTTAATCAGTTGTTTGATAGTAAAGAATCCATGTTGGAGGAAAAAAATGGAAAGGAGTAGGTCATTGTACCGAACCTTGTAAATAGTGTGTATTACTCTCTCTATTACTACTACTACACACAAAGTTATATTTAGAGATAATATTGAGTGTATCAAGAACCTTAACAACTTTGAGAGTTTGAATTTGAAAGAAAATGGATTCATACAAGGAAACCACTAATTCACCCCTCCCCACTCAGTGGTTAATCTATACTGGGGATTTATAAGTGGTATCATAGAATTAGTGTGTCTCTAAATATCCAATAATAATTTTGAAAGATGGAGAATATTAATTTTATCAACATCTAAGGTGTTCCAACATTTCATGGGAAGAATTTCCACAGTTGTAAGAATAGGTTGTTATCCTATCTCCTATCACTTGTCCTAGAAGTGAGAGATGTTGTAACAGTGGTTTTCACCCATTATTGATGATACTACCATGACACAAGATGATAAGATAAATATATAAGTATATGTAAAGTCTCAAAATTTCATCTTGATGTCTATAACTAAAAATTTCTACACAAAGGTCATGGGTCTCCGGACTACTAATAAGATTTGGGATAATATCATAAGAAACTATGAAGGGAATGTCAAAGTTAACGAATCCAAACTAAAAGTTCGGATAAGTACGTTTTTGGACATTAAAATGAATGATTAAAAAATTATTGATGACTATTTCACCATAGTAATTGATATATTCAGCAACATCTGAGGATTTGGTGTAAAGCTAGATGACTCTATCATTGTAAAAAACTAATGAGGAATTTTCTAGATCATTTTGATTCAAAGGTCTCAGCCCTAGAAGAATGAGACGATTTATCTCTTGATGAACCGAACAACATTATCATAGATTATGAGATGAGAAAAAATTTCATATTTAATAAAGAAATATATAATTTAAATGGAATTTGAGGCCATGAGAAATGGAAAATTTAGAGAAGAAGAGGTATAAGAATATGATGGTTCAAGCACTGGTGAGGATGATGATGACTTCAATCACACACTACTGGAAACATGATCTTTCCCAACACTTCTATACCAACGGTTTGTAAAAACCGTTGGTATAGCTAACCTTTCCCAACGGTTCATCAAAACCGTTGGGAAAGGGCCTAAAAACACACCCTTTCCCAACGGTTTTGGTGAACCGTTGGGAAAGAGTGACCTTTCCCAACGGTTCACCAAAACCGTTGGGAAAGGGGTGGATTTTTTGCCACTTTTTCCCAACGGTTCTTGAGAACCGTTGGGAAAGGGTACCCTTTCCCAACGGTTCACCAAAACCGTTGGGAAAGGGTGTGTTTTTAGGCCCTTTCCCAACGGTTTTGATGAACCGTTGGGAAAGGGTACTCTTTCCCAACGGTTCTCAAGAACCGTTGGGAAAAAGTGGCAAAAAATCCAGCATACACCTTAATAAAAATACACCCACCCAGAACCTATCCCAACGGTTGTCAAAACCGTTGGGATAGGTCTATCCCAACGGTTTTCAGAACCGTTGGGATAGGTTCATTGATGTTTTTCCAGATCTACTAACGGAGAACATTATATAAATCAAAAATTTATGTAATTATGATAATACATATATATATTTATGAAATTATGTTTACAAAGTGATGTTAGCCTAGTGGTTAAGTCGTTCGATTATAAACGAGGGGGTCCTGGGATCAAATCCCAGCGGTGATTTTATTTTTGGAATTTATATACCAACGGTTCCATTACCGTTGGTATATATTTCATATTACCTATACCAACGGTTTCCAAAACCGTTGGTATAGGTCTATACCAACGGTTTTCGGAGAACCGTTGGTATAGACCTATCCCAACGGCTTACTTGGCTACGGTTCTCCAAACTGTTGGTATAGGCTATACCAACGGTTTGGAGGTCTATACCAACGGTTCCAAACCGTTGGTAAAGGTTGGTTTTCCAGTAGTGACATCATTTTCCTTATGTCAAAAGGGTTATGGAAGGTAAATAATAAGAAAACACCTAAATGATTCAATGTTGGTAGCACTGGTCATGTTTCCAAGAAGTTTCCAAAGAATAAGGTTGAAGAATCAAAATCAGAATCAGAGTTAGAATAAAATGATGAAAGATCCCATAAATAAAAATGGGATAAGAAAAAGAAGAAAGACGATAGTAGTAAGAAGAGAAATATTATGATAAATTATAAGAAATGTCCATCGTCAATTTCTTCTTCGGGTAATGAAGTTGGTTTTTTTTCCCAAGGAAAGAGAAGAAGGGATTCATCAAGAAATAGTGATGTAAAAACATTTTTTTACATTTATTTTTAAATCATTAATTTAAAACATTTTTGAATTTTTTTTAAACGCGTGCTTTTTACAATTATTTTTTTAAAACATTTAACTTTCTTTCATATTTTAATGTAAAAAGTATTTTTCAAGGGTTTTTTTTAAAAAAATTAATTTAATTTTTTGTTTTAAAAACTTTTTTAAACTTTTTTATTTAAACCTTTATTTAAACCATTTTTTAACACTTGTTTAAAACGTCTTTTTTTTACATTTATTTTTAGACGTTTAATTTAAAATGTTTTTTTGAACGTATATTTTTTACATGTATTTTTTTAAACATTTAACACGTTTTATGTGAAAACATTTTACAGTGGGTGTGTATGTTATTTTTTTCTAAATAGATTTATATATGTCTGTGAATTTATATATATTATGTAAAAATTACAAAAAAAATTAATGAGTTGTTGGAGGGTGCACAGCAGTGGGTGGTGGACTTAAAGTGTTGTTATTTAAATATTTTTTATCATTTATTTAAAACATTTATTTACATTTATTTTTTAACTTATTTATGAAAAGTATTTTTAATCGTTTGTTTAATTTAAAACATTATTTTAAACTTTTTTAAATTTTTTTGCAGGGGAGGCCCGACCCGGCCCTGTCTGGACTGAAATTACACCCTTAGTGGGTGCGCAGCAGTGGGTGAGTTAATTTTTTTCTAAATAGATTTATATATGTATATATAGTATATATAATATATGCAAGTTTTATCATATTTAAAAAAATTAATGAGGTTGGGGGTGTGCGAATAACATTTGGTGAGTAGTTATTTTTTTATTAATATATAATAAGTTATTATATATATATATATATATAATGAGAAAATTGTAAAAAATAATTAGGGGTTGGGGGTGCGCTGCAGTGGGCTGGTTAATTTTTTTTCTAAATAAATTTATATATAATATATGCAAGTTGCAACATATTTTAAAAAATTAATGAGGTTGGGGGAGGTGCACAGACATCATTAGGTGAGTGTGTTATTTTCTTGTTAATATAAAATAAGTCATTATATAATATTAAATCATTAACACACACATGCACATATATATATTATTAATGGATTTTTAAAAGCCACACTTAATTGATATATATTATTAATAGCTTTATATATAATATTAATGGCTTTGTTTATATATATATATATATATATATTATTAGTAGATTTGTTTTTATATACACATATATATAATATGCAAGTTTCATCATATTTAAAAAAAATAGTGAGGTTGGGGGTGTGTGTGAACATTATTGGATGAGTTTGTTATTTTTTTATTAATATATAATAATTTATTATATATATAATGTTAAATTATTGATATATAAATATATATATATATAGTATGAGAAAATTATAAAAATAATAATTAGGGGTTGGGGGGGTGTGTCGTAGTGGGTGAGTTAATGTTTTTTTCTAAATAGATTTATATATGTATAGTATATATAATATATGCATGTTGCAACATACTTAAAAATATCTATGAAGTTGAGGGACTTGCACGAACATCATTTGGTGAGTGTGTTATTTTTTTATTAATATACAACAAGTTATTATATATATAATATTAAATCATTGATATATATATATTAATTGCTTTGTTTATATATATATTATATTAAATCACATTCATATACATATATATATATATATATATATTATTAATGGATTTTTCAAAACCACACTTACCTAAGGTAAAGTTTGATAAACACTTTCCCAAGGAAACAATTTTGGACTTTAGTTTGATAACTAAGTTCTTGTCTTCTAAAACATTTTATTTTGAACTAGAGTTAGGCTCGAAAACATTTTTCTTAGAAATTAAGTTTTCTAGATCCTTAGAAAGTTTATTCTTCTCAGAATTTACTTTCTCAAGATTTTTTGAAATACTTCCAAAATCAACAATTTTCTTATCAAGATCTTTAGAAAGATCTGATATTTCTTAGTAAGAATTGTATTCCTAGAATTTTCCTTATATAGAAATATATATATATACACATATAGATATATATAGATAAATATATATGTATACAAATACATGTATATATATATGTATGTATATATGTATATATATAGATATATATATATATTGATATATATATATAGATATATCTATATATATATAGGCTGGTGATTAGTTTACAGACGCAGCACCTAGATCAGTTGGTCCAGGAGAAGCCTTGGGAGCCTGTGGTAGGGGGATCAAATCCCCCTACCCGTAGTTTCCTCATTAATTTTTCTACAGCAGGCGGGCCTAGCACGGGCTGGGCTTCATGCGGGCCAGCGGGTCGGGCTTTTTCGGGCCAGCCCAGCCCGGCCCATGGGCCTTTTTGGAAAGGCCTAGGCCCGACCCGCTGAACCTACGGACCGAGCCCAGCCTGGCCCGATGCGGGCTTTGCCGGGCCGGGCCGCTCGGGCTTTCGGGCGGGGCTTTCAGGCCGTCGGGCCAAAATTACACCCTTACTTGCAGATGAAGCATTGTACATTTGAAACTTTTTTCTTACCCCTGCAATCACGTACTTGGTGTCCTTTTCTCCACACTTATAACAAACTCCAATTCCCTTCAAGCATTTACCAAGGTGATTCTTTCCACAGTTAACACATATGGGAAAATCCTTCTTTTCCATCTTCCCTTTATCTATCTTTCCCTATTCTATCCTTTTCTTCTCTTGCATCCCTTCAAAGCCATAGGACTCAGAGTATTCTTTACTTATCTTATTAACACATGATACTATTTATTAATATGTTGAGAATACATGGGAGACTATTTCCCTTCTAAATTTTGGCTTAATACTGTGAAATATATGATCCTTCTTACTCTTTGGATCATACGTATTGTTGGAGTTCACATTCCTTCTACTGGGCGCCATTTCTATACAATGGCATACACTAGGTTAGTTTATAAATTACAATGAATAATTCCAAACTTGAAAAATACCTAACGTAAATTGAACAGTTTATGGATATATTCCATAATCATAAAAATATTTTCTTTGAGGAGGTATATACTCATAAATCCTTTATAATTATTTGTAAATAAAATGATAATTATCCTAAGCATATCCCCTGGGAGTGTCGTAACCAAGAGTGCAGCAAGGCCTGTTATCATGCACCAGTTCCCGTTTGAGTCTAGCTCAAAGTGATGTTTTTGGGTTTCACCCCTTGGTATATCTGTGTCAGAGCTGCCTCTACCTGCTCGTATCCAGACAGGGATGTATTTTCTTGGAAAACTCACAAAATCTCTACAATACCAAAATTCTAGGAAGTTATTCTATACTAATCCTCAAAGTCTATCTTAGCGTAATGTGCACTAATCAGATTTTATCTAAATCTACTTTTCAAGGTTATTGATAAACTTCCTCTGATACCAGCTGTAACTCCCCAACCCCAAAAGCCCAGAGTTGGTGCATTATTTTAATACATTGGCATGATTACATGGAATCAAGTCCAGAAAGATCGATCAATTTAGCAGTCTTGGAAAATAGATTACATACATGAAGTTCAACATTACAACTTGAAAAGAAAAACAACATTAATTTATTCCATTAGAAACGTCCAAGCCTCCTAGATTATGCATGAAAGTCGCTAATAACTAACTTCTTCATATCCTGGGAAAATAAAACATAATAAAGGGGTGAGCTCAGATGCTCAATAAGGGTAAAAATATAGCGGAAACTTTCATAAATAAAAATAAACATTTAAGGAAATGTATAAGACTAAAACAAAAGCCTTTTAAACTTAAAATTCAGCATAATATGGAAAAGATACAATAAAATAATGTCATTTACATGGATATTCTACTAGTCGAATAATCACATGAAATATCAATAGCCACTTTCATAATGATGGAATGCATAATGCCAGACTTCATAACCACATAGTCAAGGCCATGTGCCAAGACTACAAATAAGATTTTTTCAAGCCCTTGTTCCAAGACACTAGTTTGTCTCATTAGACCTACCGATGCATTGAGGACCTATAGCAGGCTCCAACTGTCACTTACTAAGTCTAATACGTTCCTCATATGAAAAGGTTTAAACATAACATAAACTTTCGTATTGAAACTAGCATACAAAATTTCAATACTTTATCTATAAACCATGAATGTTATAGAAATAACACATCCACATTCAAACATATCACAAAACCTTCAATACAATATGTAAGATTTGTATCATAATAAATCAACTTCAAATAAGTTTAAAATCCATCAAAGGATGTTGACATAGATGAAAATGATTTGTAAAACTCTTTGAGAGAAATATCTCTTTTTCATGAAAACATTTAAAATTCACACAATTTAAAAAGGAATACAATTAAAGACATTTTTTAATCAAAGTTTCCCATACCAATTTGAAACTTTTCAAAGGAATTAACATTTTAAAAACATTCATGTCCATATAAATAAATCCTAAAAACCCATTTTGAAAACATGGACATTAATGAGAAAAATTTAGAAGAATAAATATTTAAAACATTTAAAATGATTTTTTAGTAAAAATTCCCTTAAAAATAATCCCTTTTAAAACTCTTTTATGAAACATGTACATGGATAATAAATATGTCCCAGTAGATGACAACCTCGGATAATAAAGAGATTGTGAAATTAACCCTTACCTTGCACTTTCCTTTAGTCAAGGGTACGTTTAACCTTCTGTATGAAGACCTTAGTATGTTATTAGATTATACCAAAACCACATTAATATTTATTATATCATACATTATTCATTTATGACTTTATACCACCCATTTAATAATAATTTCCATGTTAAATTAACATTTCGGGTAATAATTGCTTTCTTTATCGTACGTGTTTTAACTTTTTACTCTTGATTGTATCACTTAGATCAAGATTTCAATAATTCCAGAATATAAAAAATGATTTATATATCATATATATTTAGAATATAAATATGTATTATAGATATATATATGAAATTGAAAACACCGTTTATGGAGACGGTAGTCCGTATGTACGCATAAACGTTGTTTCTGTTTTCATATCGTATTGAACTGAACTAAGTGAATAAGATATATGTAAGTACATATATATATATATAGTATAATTATTATGTCAAATATTACATACTTATTAATGATATATATTTTATAATCATCGTTGAATGGTGAACGTGGAAATGAATCTCATCACATCGCGGAGACGGTAATCTGTACGTATGCACGAGCGACAATATCATTATATTGATGGAGAAATCATATGTAATTGGATGTTATATCATATATAAAGAATCATTAACATGTTATATTTATTATTTACATCAGTTATACTCATTATTATACCCATCCAAATAATGATGTGTTTGAATAACAAACTACACCATGACATGGAGATGGTAATCCGTACGTACGCACATATGGTGAATTTGTCATTTATAGGATGGATAGAATAATGAATATGGTTGTAAAATTTATATAATAACATCAAAATATATATAAGATACTAGATTTATTATTTTAGAATGGAAACAACAAAGAAAGAGGAAGTGGAAGAAGAAAAGAACTTGAAAGATGTGATGAAATATTTACCTCTTTTTTGGGTTCTTACTTTTGATTTGATAAAAAGGGCTCTTTAGGTTGGTAGTATGACCAAAGTAAGGCCTCTAGGATGAAGTGAGGAATGTTGGGAGGATATTTGGTCAGGGTTTGGCCGAGCCAAATGGCTTTGGAAGTGTGAAATTAAGATAAGGTAAAGTTCCCTTTTATAAGAGAGGTGAGGGTCACTCTAGGAAAATCTTGAAATATTATTTTATAATAAAATCATTTTCGGTTTCTAATGGCTCGAAAATGATTTATTTAGATTCTAAGGTGGTTATGGGTTGAAAACCTCTCAACCAATATGTTTTAGATAGGTCTAGGTTACCATATTAACCTTAACTTTTACATTTAACTCTTAGTTAAATAGTTTGACATTTACCATGTCTCTTTGTATTTTTATATAATATGGTTAATAAACTTACTATAAAATGACAATAGAACCCCAATTGCTTCATTAATGTAATATATATTATTATATAAGTATTTTGGCCGAACCTTATATTTTTAGGACTATTATATCAATTAATAATATAATATTTGTTTTAAAAACTATGTTATATAAATTTTGAAACTATTTGGTATTTTGTTTTTGATAAATTCATAATAGCATTATTACTTCGAAAAAAATCATCTAAACAACTCTAACATGTAATATTAACTTAAAAAATTAGTGGAATTCATAAAAAATATCAAATTACATTTATTTGGATATTTTTAATATCAATTATTTTAGTCTTTCATTAATACGGTAATTACTGCATCATCATTGTGTCATAAATAAATTTAATTATTTAATGTCTAAAAATTATAAATAAAATACCATTATGTAGGAAATATTTTTATATTTATAATTAATATTTATAGTTAAATTTATATTTTGTATAACCCTATATTAAAAATGTTTTAGTTATTAAACTTTGATTTTAACTCTTTTAACTCTTCTTTAAATAAAATAATAATAAATGTCCCAATCTAATCCAAGTGGACCAAATAGGTTCATATTTTATTCCTAAGGTTTTTTTGGTTGAATTATACTTATCCAATAGAATTAGGACATGTGTTAGGGTAATAATAATATCATTTTTACCCTTAATTACCCTATTTACTTTTAGTTGTGGTAAATAAAAGTAAAAAGTTACTATTCACCAAAAATTATTTTCATCTTATTGAACCACGTTTTACTTACTGATATTAACCGTGTCTCTCAGAATTTTTAAATTCAACTCACAAAAGCGGTAAAATTAAGTTTTATGCAAATTTGCAAATGCTCCTAGGAGGTGGGTAAAAGACGGTAAAAAGTTCAATAAAATTTTCATATATCTAAACTTATTATAAAATGACTGCAATGAATTATATTGAACTTATATTGGTATTATGTATCTATTTTTACCTAAAATAAATTTAAATAAAATAAATAATTATTTAAATAAAATGTCGGTTTTAACTAATAACTCAGTGTTTTTCACTATTCATCAAAAATTGAAAGTTTTCAGAAAAATGCCAAAATTTCACCCTAAGATAATTTTGATATTCTGAATTCAAAAATTAATTCTATTTTACTAAATTAAAAAAAATATAATTTTCATTTATTAATTTAAAATTAATTCCCGTTGTCAAAACCAAAAGGCGTGTTTTTAAGAAATAATAACAAACAATAGATTGATACTTGTTTATGTTCAATTTCAAAGTGAAATTATTTCCAATGAATAACATTGGATTAAATGGTAAAAATATAATATATTTATACTTCTAAACCATTAAAATGTATAATTTAACACTATAAATTATTTTGATTAAAAAAGTTTTTTTCAGTTAAAATATAGTATTTTCACTATTCACCCAAATATGAAAGTTATCAGAAAAACACCAAAAATTTATTGAAACTAAATTCTTATGTTTCGATTTTAAAGAAGAAGTTTATTTTGTTAAATTGAATATATAAAAATTTCAAATATTTGATTTAAAAAGGGTTCTCCATTAAAAGGCTGTAAAATTGCATTTTTTTTTAAAAAAATACTTCTTTTATCTGAAAAAAATGAATTTGTAATTTCATTATGTCTAAAACACTCATAATATGGATTATAAAATTATAAGGATTATATAAAGTTCAAAATTTAGTTAATATTATTCATAACCTCTTTTGAACGACTAGTTTGGTAAGTCGTGGTGTGCTTGAACTCAGTGTTGCATGTAGTGTAAGTTATTGAATTACATTGAAGAAATAATGTACTATGAAATCTTGGTGTGTTACACTTCCTATGTATCCCCATGGTAGATAATAAAAGTCCATGTGGTTCAAGATTGAGGTATGGAATCAGGGCGTACATAAAGTATAGCGACCCGATGACATACGGGGGCTTACACGTGGTTAGCAGCCCAAGAGTTGGTCTGACGTCACTAAGACGGACCAAGGACGTGGGTCCCAACAAAGGGGACACCGAAGTTTACCAGTGTTTGGGGTTGAACATAAGGTAGGATTCCTACGTACCATGTCTAAGAGATAGGGATCAAAACCCACATAGTTCGAAGAGGAGGCATAGGATTAGGGTATGCGCAGAGGGAAGCGACCTAAAGATAATGCCAGGGCTTACACATAGTTAACATCCCAAGACTGATCTAATGCCTGGGGGGAAGACCAGATAGTTAGATACCAACAAAGGGGAATACGATAGCTTGTTGTAGATTGGGATTAAACCTCGTGGAGGCTTCCTACGTACTATGTCTAGGAGACAGGGATCAAAACCTGTGTAGTTTGAATACATAGAGTTTAGCATCATGTGGGATGAAAGGGGAATACAGTTTAATGCCATGCAGGATGGGGGTGAACTAAGGTGAAGTGGTAGAGACCTACGGGTGATAGGATTGAACCTCAGAGAGGCTTCCTACATACCTTACCTGGAGAGGGAAAGGATCAAAGTTCACATAGTTCATAAGGGGGGATTAGGACTTACACACTAAGGCATACCGGAGAGGATGCCATGGTTGATGCTTACTCTAAGACCACATGATTCATGCTCGGTGTGAGAAACAAGAGGTAGCAAAGACCTAACGACCACATCATGAAATATGCATACGCAAGGAATGAAGTGAGGCTTATGCGTGGTTGGATGACCAAAGAGGAAATAAGGGATTATGCTTGGTTAGAATACCAAAGAGGTAATAGGGGCTTACGCTTGGTTTACAGCCCAAGGAGATGGAGATTGTGACTTACTCCAGGATAGAGGCCCGATGGAGATAAATCCTAAAGGGAGAGGGGTGAGGTAATTAATGTCCTTGTTCTCATATCTCCTGTAGTCTTTGTGCATCGAATAAGAAAGGAGGAGCAAGGATGTTGCCTCCCATAAGAAATGATAGTGGCTTACACCAAGATGGTTTCCCTTCCCTATGGACAGATGTCACTCCAACAAAGAGGATCTCATTCCATGTGAAGAAGATCTCACTCCTATGGAGACCAGTGGGCATGGAAAATGTCCGAGATGGGGCACCCCATGTATATTGTACGAGGCGTGGCTACAGTTTAACGTCATGTGCTGAGGACAATGGTTCTTGGCAGTTTAACGTCCTGTAGGTCGGACTATGAGGATTCACTCGTCACCCCTAAGACTTACATAACCGATACCCTCCCACACTTGGGGAAGTGAAGGCATCAGCAATTCCATGGTGAGGCGGTGTTATGGAGTGATCCATTGAGGGGATCATGTTAGCATGGCTATACGAAGAAGCAATAGATTTTAGTGTGCCTATGCGAAGAAGCCTGAGGCTAAGAAACACAGCACGAAGCACTGCCCAAGGGACCTTGAAATCACTTTGTACAAACCTGGAGGTTCGTAAGGGAGATGGGTTTTCAAATCAAAATGGTTCACAGGAAGGGAACTTGTGAAGATTTGGTTCCCCACAAAGTGGAGAGACTCCGTGAAGGGTTATGCTTCACAAAGTAGAGTGTAATATCCTAGTAATGGGGTATACATGCATATAAAGAGTGCTTCACAAAGTGAAAGTGCTTTCGCGGAGTAGGACTTCACATAATTTTGGTGCCTTTCAAAGCACAACACTACGAAGCGATGTACTTCATGAAGCATAGGGACCCTGCCTTAGAATGTGGTTCACATGTGGATGGAAGGTACTTTTCGAAGCATGATTGCTTGGAAAAGACCCAAGTTCCCTTAGGGGGGTCCTTTTTTTGTAGTGGCCTATGGGCTCCACGAAGGGAATCCCTACTTGAAGAGGGGTGGTATTTGATCTAAGTAAAAGGTTTTTCACAATGCTCAAATACCTTAAAGATATCATTTTTCTCAATTCTTCACAGAGAAAAATTTTCTTCACAATTTGAGAGCTGAGAAGGTGAAGGGTTAGGGTATTTGTCCTTTGGGTCTAAGGGAATCCTGGTATTTATAGGTGAGGGGCTGCGTGAATCTCTGATAGCTCGTTGTGAAGCCACATGGTGCTTTGCGATTGAAAGTAGATTGTGTCAAGTTTTTCGTAACTGTAGAGTTGACCGTCATCCCCTCCTTGGTGAAGAGGCCTCCTTAATTCCCTCTATATCACTCACAAAGGCTTCTATCAATTTCCTAGGGATCGTAGAGGTGATCTAGTTCCCTCCGCAGAATGGAGCTTTCTGTCAATTGCGTCGTAACCATGTATTTTTTCACCTCTTTTACTTGGTAACGATCATAGAGGAATCCATGGATTTGTGCCGTCAGCAGTGTTGTGGGGTTTCGCACTAGACGTGGTGCTGGAAAGCTCTGCGAAGGAGCTTCACGAAGTATCCCCTTTAGCATTGTCTTCCTCTTTGTGTATTTTTTCCATTTCACATATTTTGGTGCCAACAAATACCCCCCCCCCCCTTAGACTTGGATCCAAGGAGAAAATGAGGGCCAAAGTCTAAGGTAAAATTTCCAAAATGTTTAGGCTAATCGTAAAGTAGGTTCACGATGTGGAGAGACGATGTGCGGGTTGAGAACACTACGAAGCTCATTGTGCCCAGGCATACCGTGAAGCTCAAAGGTCGTCACCTATAAATAGAGGAGGATGAGTCATCTTTTATCCTTATTTATCATTACATTTTTTTGATCATTCTTTCAATTTGTGAAGCTCCACATGCTTTGTGATCATGCTTTGCGTCCCGAGCTCTCTTTGCTTTGTGGCGCATAACAAGTCTTCAAACTCTATGATCATGCGCTCCACAGCTTCTGTCTGTGAGGTCTGTGGTAGGGCTCTATGACTTGTCTTTGTGATCGAGATCTATGATCGAGATCCATGATCCAGGAAAAAAATTTCTAAAACATTGAGATGGAATGGATCACCAAGAAGCTGCTAGGGGGGTCCTTGCGGATGCTGCCTAGAGGGCAGAGATGGCTGATAACCTAGGGATCGTGGAATATGTGCAAAGCCATTAAGATCACAAATACTTGGTGGAGATATTTTCAGATATCTAGAAGAACTAACCCCTATGAAAAATAATGCCTCTATACAAATTTGAACTGAGGGATGAAGTTCTCATTCCTGAAGCAAGTAGGGATGAGCCAGCCTACTGGTTCAGAAGCACACCGTGCCAGCACCAATGGTTCAGGGCGGCAGACAGTCATACTTGGGAGGATTATACACCAATCGATGTCGATTTTTTTTATAAAAAATTAAACAACATTGATGGGAAGGCATTGAAGCCAGAGGTATCTCCTCCACATTACCACTCCATTCTAAAGTTAGCCTTGGTGAACCCAGAGAAGGGATGGAGCAATGAGTGGGGTCTACGTCAGGGTGGAAAGTTTACAAATGAAAGGGCATGGGCTTACTGGTTATGTGCCTCCTGCGAGGATTTTGGGGTGGATCTTAGGTGAGTGGGCCTATATGATGTGGCATGGTCCTCCCAATTCCACATTTACCATCTGAAGCAACTGATTCCACAGTTATTGAGAAGGTGGTTGTTGAGGACCAACACTTTCAATTTCACCATGGGGAGGTCAGTATCAACCTCTAGGACCTGTAAAAAATCTCAGGGATTCCGATATTAGGGGTAATTTGTGATGAGTTCCTCCCCACTTCGAATACATGGGAGGACCCAGATCAGATGTTGCTACTGGAAAAGGTATTGATGGACTCTGTGCCAGGAGAGGACAAGCAGTCAGTGAGGGATGTCCACTTTAAGTTATGGTTCTAGTGATTCCTACATTCTTCTCTAGATGGAAAGTTTCCTATGAGGCCTCCCACTTTCCTGAAGGGGGTCTAGATTAGCAAGGAGCACTTCTACTGGCAACTCTTGGAGGACATCCAGTGGAAGACATGGGGGTTTAGTGTCAGCACCAAGCAACAACCGGTGGTTAGGTTGGCTGCGTTCATTTTGGCACTCATCTATGGTTGGATACTAACAGTAAGGGATGTGAACATGGGCATAAGGCCAAGAACATTTATCATGGATTCCATGTTGTCGATGGGGGAGCGGATCAATTTGGGGATCCTGATGCTCGCTAAGTTGTAAAAAGTGTTTTGGTTTATCAGTGAAGGGAAGAATCCACATAGGGTGTGTAGTCTGATCTATATTTTTTATGGGTGGATAGTGGTGCATATGAATGTTTATGAATACCTGAACCCCATTTCCCCTCCAGGGTTGAACATCATACCGGCTATTTTGAATGCGGAGGGGAGTTTCCCGACCAAGCTGACCCTGCCGCTGGTGCTGAATCGGGTCTGGAAAGAGGATGAGTTCAACTTCCACTCGTTCCCATTTCCAATAGGTGTTTTCACTGATGACAGTTAGGGAATGAAGGAGAATATTTCCTATCTCTTACCCTTTCATGATGGAGTCCTGGTGGCACTGGTCGATCGTGAGCTTCTCTGTGAGACGTACACCCCGCACCACTTCGTGAGGTAATTCTAGTGCATGCAAAGACTCACCCTATGGGTCTACTTGGGAGTACGCCATGAGGAAAATTCATGTGTGATGAGGTAGATGTGGCTCATGTTCACATGGTAGGATGGGAATATTCATAATGAGATACCTCTACCCATAGTTGTCTATGGGTTGTTGAAGGAGTATGCCAAGAATTGGGAGGCAGCCTACCCAAGGGAGATGCTGAAGTGGTGGACCATACGTGCACGTGACGGGGTGCCTCCTCAACCTCAAGGTTGGTGTTGGAAGGTGGCCATAAAATCCTATGGTGGTGGGGATACAGTAGTGGTGAGACATGCACCAACCGAGAGGCAGGTGGCAGTGGTAGACTCGACGGTCCCTAAGGAGCAAAGTCAGCCAGAAGATAGGCCGCCCAGGGGGTTCCGTAGGATACCCACTCAGGCTCCAAGGAATCAGCTACACCATATAAACATGCCTGAGGATGTTATCTTCCCAAAGGCTTGGGAAATCTGGGATGCCAATAGAAAATCTATCAATCCTTTTTAGATGTGGTGCCATCTAACCTATCTCAAGATGGATTTTTTAGGGATTGGTCACGCCATGGATGGATTTTTAGTATCTCAAGCGGAGGGGGAGTAGTATATTGCTAAGAAGGAGGACTTTGTGAACTCTTTGTGTGCTCTACATCCAATGATGGATTGGGTGAAAGTATTTCTCGATCAAATAGTCCCTTCATAGCTATCTATCGCCGACTTGAGGGAGCACTTCCCTCTACCGAAAGAATTAGAAGAGTTATATTGGGGGAAGAGGCTAGTAGAGGGAGCCCTCTAGAAGAGGGTGAGGTTGCCAACTTGGACTCAGAGCTATAAGAGTTTGTAGAGGCTCTTGAGGTAAACCTTAAACCATTTTCCTATGATCCTAATTTAGGATGATTATCCCTTCTCAACTAACATTTGACCTGTGTAGGAGGACCTCATACACAAAACTCACTCCCATGCAATGGTAGATGTGGCTTTGGGATCTTCACCCTCAACAGCAATGATTATCGTGCCTAACAGGGTCATGAAAACCAGGGTGGTTCTCCCGAAGTCTTTGAATTTTCCAACCATATATAGAGGGACACACCTTGGGGTTCTGGTGGTAACATCTTAGGGGCGAGACAAATTATTTGATCTCAACAAGTATTCTTCACAGAATCCGTAATTTTCATCCATTGATCAGGTCAACTAATATCTATGTACTTTTTTTATGTATAGTTATTCAAATGGCATGGGACACCTTGGAGAGGATGAATGGGGCCCTTATCACTACTTTTCCCAGGGGAAAACCGGTGGTTATGGAAGCAGATTCCCATACTGAGCAAGCCGCAGTGCTCCTAATCACAAGTGGGACTGTCAGTAGGACCGAACCTAAAATCATTAAGGTGGAATCTGATGATGGGGATCAATCAGAGGACATGAGACATGACATACCCAACCAGACACTAGATGAGGATTCTACTAATAAGTTCCTAGAGTAGTTCCCCATATATAAACCCACTGACCCTGACGACCAGGACAAGACAGCTTCTGATGAAGAGGAAAGCATGGTCATTCTTCACCGGTCATGGAAGATAATAAAGTGATTCATCGGGGAGACCCCTAACGCACAATGGATAGAACAAATGGGGGGATTTGTTCCCAGATGCGTGACCTATGTGCGGGAGGAGTGGATGCCCAGTGTTCACATATTCTCATTCAAGACTTCATGGTAGATAAAATATGGGAGCATGACTATGGCCTCAGTGTGGGTTGGTGGAAAAGGAATTATGTGAAAATTAATACTCTAGGAGGATGAAAATAAGATCCAGTAGTTGAGGGTGTGGATGGACGAGCATTCTTCTTTCCTCGACGTACAATCGGGGCTCATATCGTGGCTGAATGCCCAGCTGGAAGAGGCTGAGGAACAGATGAGATGATCCTCTAGAGAGATGGATATTATCCAAGTATACGAGGTTCAGGCCTAGGTCAAGGCTAATGAATTATTCCCCATTTCCATCGAGGAGGAGTAGGATCTTAACAGGTGATAGAAGATCCTGAACTCCACAAGCCATAGATTGGAAGAGCTAGGATTCTCTATTGAAGAGGTCAAACCATCTATGGGAGGGGCCAATCCTTTGTCATAGTAATTTGTGTAAACTCATAAACGTACTTTCATGCTTTAATTTATTATGTTGTTTGTGTGAATGAGTTCTATAATTTTTTTTGGTTTACTGCATTTTCATCACATTCGTGAAATATCCAACGATTAATCCCTAAGCTCATGTGGGTCATGCTCGGTGTGAGAAACAAGGGATGGTCGCATATCTATTCTATTCGAATATGATAGTTCCAACCAAGATCTGGGAATTCGAGATCTAAACAACCAATCTGAATATTCAGGAAGAAATAGGGAGGCATGATTGGAGAACGAAGTTCTCTGAGCAGTCGAATTTTCATTTTCCCAACATGCTCTGGTGTACGAGCGAGGTAACACCAGGGGTGTTATAATCAATATGAATGGAGGGGCGTGGAAAGTTTAAATCATGATACCCAAAATTCAAAACATTATATGGATGGAATAACAATGAATGGATAACTATTGACCATGTTTGAAACACATTATCCCTATTGTGTTAGCCTGAAATGGGGATAACAAACAAGGGCTAACCGTTGAACATGTTCAAAACATAGGGCCTGACTCAAAATGTTATTCATTAGTATTCTATAAAATTATCCTAGGATAGTAGAAAATTCATAGGCCAAGCATCCATATTGTTAGGGGGTTCCTTCAATCATGAAAGAGTATGAGGATATGAATAAAGGACACGCAAAGTCTGGAGGGTGGAGTGATGGGTTGTTCAAATAGAGTCCAACACTCTAGAAATTATGCCACCATGATGAAAACACATTAGGTGATTGCATCATTCTGAACCAGGATCTGACCTACTTCCAGACAGGACCTCTATGGTGAGGACCCAGAATTCCTTATAGTTTTACAACATGCCAATGAGGATGATAGACATGTAGTTTAACGTTGTACAGTGAGGACAATGTATGGAATAGTTTAATTTCATATGACCAGGATGTTTCACATAGTTTTATGGTCATACTTCCTGGATTGATTACAACAGTTTAAATTCATTTTGCGTAGACTGTAGGCTCCTAGTTTAAGGTCATAGAGACTGGACCGTGATTTGGGTTGAGGGGCCATAAGGGTTAATGACTCTAGGGCTGGGACCAAGAAGAAATACCTAGGCTTCGCTACGTATCCCTTAAAGATGAGAATCAAGCTAGACATAGTTCTTGGAGAACTATGCAGTCAGAGATCAATGCAGGTATGGGGAATCCTCTCTAGTGAGGAAGATGAAACATCCCATAATTATCATGGGGCATCATGAATTTGTTCAGGGTAGAACCGTAGTTTAAAGTCATGTGTCGTGGACATGGTTACCCAGAAAAGAAATATGCGGTGCGGTACATATCCTGACGTGAATGAGGATTGTAAGAGTCCACACCACACCATGTGTTCCCAATGGGATTTTTCTTTAGACCATAGACCAGAGGTGGTCTAACTTGGGGCTTCACCTGAAGGAAAGTGTTTGGGAATTCCTACATAACCCATGATTATGGGAATCAATACATACATAGTTCTGGAAGGATGGAGAGTGGAAGAAGAGATCCCAAATGGGGGACTACGTGATGCAGTTGTTATAGACCCAATGTGAATGAGGACCAAATAGTCCATACCACACCACGTAATCTCGGGGGAAATCATAGGTCGAGAGACCGACGATGGAGAAATTTGGGTTGGGCCTGAGACAAAGTGTTCAGGAATTTCTACGTACCCTATTAGGATGGTAATCAAGCCATACGTAGTTCTGGAGATGTTGTGCAGTTTAACGTCATGCAGCAAGGATGGTAGCAAGAATCTCTGAAGGGGTACGTGATGTGGTAACTGTAAACCTGATGTGAATGAGGACCAAGCATTCCACAACACACCACGTGTTCCCAATGGGATTTTTGAGACCATAGACCAGAGGTGGCCTAATTTGGGCTGGGCCCAAGACAAAGTTCTCGGGCATTCTAACATACCCCAATAGTATGAGAATCAATCCATGCGTAGTTCTCATATTTCAATTTAACATCATGCGAGACGAAAGTCTTGTGTAGTTCATCTACACTGGTACACATCCTAACAAAACCACTAAGCCCACATGAGTCATGATCGATGTGGGAAACAAGGAGTAGTTATGGAATTTTTTTTCTATAGTGAGGTAAAAATTAGGAGAAATGGAATGATAGTTATATGACATCCCAATATTACTGACCGGCCTACTTAATGCATATAGATTCATAGAGGGGTAAAACCAAGTGTGCTGGAATTAAACTTAAACATAAGGGGGTGGAAAGATGCGAATCCTGGCACCCTAGATTTGAATCACAATGATGGTGGCATGATGATAGAGGATAATTTTTGACCATGTTCAAAACATATCATCTGTTTCACATTATTCTGGCATGGGGATAGACAAATGAGGGTCGACCGCTAACCATGTTCAATACACGGGACCTGTCACAAAATGTCGTCTGAGATCTTCTGGGGCATTGGCCCAAGATGGTAGGTAAGCCAATGTGGCATGAGACCAGGCCTTAAAGGGGGTCCCTTAAGATGTGGAAGAGGATGGAGATCCAAATAAAGGGCTCATGATTCATGGACATGAAATGAGGGAATGTCCATGTGACATTTCACACTTTGGGATCTTTTCCACGGTGCATTCAAGTACGCCAATGAAACATGTTAGATAGAGGGATTTGAATACCTTTCCAAGGATAGGGGTCTTGGGGATGAAAATTCCCAGTTTAATAGGGACTCGATTTAATGGAACGTGTGAAGGGTGGCGAAGTAGCCAAACCCAATGCAAAGTTCTTGTAGGAAGATCTTAGTTTATGTTCGTAGAACTCAGACCCAGTTGGGAAGAGACAAGGGAGGAACATGGTGTAGTTGTTGTAAAACCTTATGTGAATGAGGACCCAAGAGATACTCACCACACCACATGCTCCCAACAAATTTCAGGCCAAGGGGCTGGAAAGAGGACAAGATTTGAGATTCCTGGGACTAGACCCGAAGAAAAAATGTCTGGGCTTTCCTACATATCCCATGAGTATGGGAATCAAGCCACATGTAGTTCTAGATACAACATGGTAGGGTACCAATTCCATGGTAAATACTATCATGTAGGACTGGACCAAGCACCAAAAGAAGTGGAATTTGATGGATCTTGTTTGTTCTTTATAGTGAATGTGTTTTTTTTTGTGAAGCGACAGACCTAGGACGGAGAATCTGGGCATCTCTATAGGAATCAATCCATATGTAGGCCTTGAAAAATGGAATGGTAGAGAACTGATACCAAACATGATGTCCCCTTGAGTGGGGATACCATAATGCGGTGTCGTTTTTCATTGTGCGGCTAGGACAATGATGTCACAGTTTAGGGTCGTATGATAGGACCATCCCACGTATTTTAACATCGTGTAACAAAGACGCAATAGTTTAAAGTCATGTGGGACCAAGAAGCATAGTTTAAGGTCATATGGATTGGTCACATATAGAAGAATGAGGTTTTAGAGGAATGTGAAAGGTGTGATCAAGTATACCCGATGTGAATGAGGACAAGGTCCACACCATACCGTATGCAACTCCAGAGGAGAAACCTCTGGCTGGGGGGTCAGAAAACATCAGACTATATGGGGATGGACCTAAAGATGAAACATCTAGGTGTTCCTACATATCCCATGAGTATAGGAATCAAGCCATATGTAGTTCTTAGATTTCAGTTTAACGTCATGCGGGGTGAGAGGAAGGAGAGACTAGCTCCTAAAAGTAGAGTATGTGGCGTGGCTATTGCAAACTCAACGTGAATGAGGGAATAATCCCACATACTCCACATTGTATAATCTTATAAAATTCAGGGATAAAAGGCTAAACAGAAGAGATAATTAGTAGATCCTGATCTGGACTCGAAGATGAAATGTATGGGCATTCCTATGTATCTCATAAAGATAGGAATCAAGTCACACGTAGTTCTTGAGAGATTCGTTTAGTTTAACTTCATGCGATAAGGATGGGGGAAGATCTTATTTTATGGTCATAGAGCTCAGAATGAGGTAAGTGAGACTCTACCAAATGATCTTAAACCTTGACCGAATCCCTAAGACCACGTGATCTGTGCTTGATGTGGGAAATAAGGGTGGATAAGATCTTCGCAACATATGGAATACAGTGAAAGGGGAAATGGTGCAAAGCCTTGAACGACACCACACCATGGAATCACCCTCTTAATGTGCAAGCGTGCACTGAGGGACAGCACCAAGAGTGTCGAAATTCCACTAGGACATGATGGGGTAGAAAAGGATGTGAATCACATGACAAATATTTAAGGCTTATGGGTGGAATAACGATGGAGTATGGTTATTGAACATGTTAGAAACATAGAATCCATATCATGTGACCTGAAATGGGAATAAAAAATGAGTGTTGAACACTGAACACATTCATAATGCAGAACTTGAATCAAATTGTCGTTCAAAATCCTCAGGGACATTGGCTCGAGACGGTAGGTGAGCACTGAGGCCTAGCATCTATGCCACTCGGGGGGGTCCTTTTGAATGTGAAATATAATGAAAGCCCAAATAAAGGGAAACATGAAGCATGTAAATGGATGAAAACATGTCTATGTAGAATTCAAAACTTTAGGTCCTAAACCAGAGTGCTCCTAGGCACATTGGTGAATTGCCAAAGAGGGTCGAGGGGCCCAATTTGAGAGTAGATTACTCGAGAAGATGATTTGAGAAAAGGGTGATGGAGAGCTCTCAAGAGGGATAGGTATGTGGAGTATCTATTGTAAAACTGGAATGAATGAGGACATAATCCCATACCACACCACATACCCCCTCCTAGAGGACTCAAGCCAGGGGTCTAGAAAGATGGGGAGGTTTCTAAGAAATAGGGTTAGACCTAAGGACAAAGTGTCCAGGAGTTCCTACGCATCCCATGAGGATGGGAATCAAGCCACACGTAGTTCTAAAAGTGTCATTCAGTTTAACATAATGTGGTAAGAATGTGATAGATAGTAGTTTATGATCATAGAGGTCAGACTGTAGATGCCCAGTTTAATTTCATGTGCATGGGACAAATGGGAAGAAAGGGTGAATCACTATGCCTTTCATTTGGGAGACCACAGAATGGAAAAAATGATTGAGGATAACTACTGAACATGTTCACAACATAGTATCTGTATTGTGTGACCTAGAATGGGAACAACAAATGAGCATTGACCACTGACCATATTCATAATGTGGAACTTGTATCAAATTTCCATCCAAAATCCTCAGGGACATTGGCCCAAGATGGTAGGAGAGAAATAAGGCCTATCATCCATGCCATTCGGGGGTCCTTTAGGATGTAAAAGATGATGGAAACACAAAGTTATGGAATGTGTAAAGTGTGGTGGTACCCATGCAGTTTAATATCTTGAGGCAAGGATGACAATACAGGAGGGGTATCTCAATGGGATATGTGTGGCGTAGTACAAATAGTCAGATGTGAACAAGGACATGGAGTCCATACCATGTCACACAACCCTAAGTGAGAACTTAGGCCAGGGTGAGGAAAGGTCAAGGTACCTAAGGATAGTCCACGGATGAGAAATCCCATCCAGTTTGCAGTTTATCATCATGTAGGATGAGTGCTGAGTAATTTTAAATCCTTTAGTTTGGATACATCATGCATTTTAACATCGTGCGGTGAGGATGGTGGTGATCTTAGTTTAAGGTCATAGAGCTTGGACCGTGATTATATGACCCTTTATGTGGTTATTGCCTTAACAAATATCCTAATCCCATGTGATCAATTCTCAGTGTGGGAAACAAGGAATGGGATTAGGTTCTCCCTAGCATATAAAGGCACAATAATGGAGGAAAAAGATTGGGTTGGGTCGATCCCAACCATACCAACATCCCTGCTCAAGGCATGCTAATGTTTGAAGGGATAACAGGACAAAATAAATCATTGCACCCAATATTTGGGGCATATGGGGGTGGTGATAACGATGGAGGATGTATGTTGACTATGTTCAAAACACATCATTTGTATCATGTGACCTGAAATGGGAACAATATATGAGCGTCGGCCGCTAACCATATTCATAACGTGGGACTTGTATCAAAGTGTCGTTAAAGACCCTCCATGATGTTGGCCTGAAACTATTGGTGAGCCATGAGGCTGAGCATCCGTACCATTCGAGGGTCCTTTAGGATGTGAATGTTGATGGGGACCCAAATAAAGGAGATGTGTGAAGCGTGAATATGCATGTGTAGTTTAACATAATTTGGTAAAGAAAAAAAAGGTAGAGATCTCCAAGGGGGGTACATGGTACATTCATGATAAACTTGACATGAATGAAGGATAGAAATTCCCACACTACACCATGTTTTTTAGGCAAGGGTAGGTCTTGAAGTTTAGGGTTGGGCCTACGAATGAAATTTCTGTGCATTACTATGTATCCCATGAGTATAGAAATCAATCCATACATAGTTCTAGAGATGTTGTGTATTTTAACGTCATGTGACAAGTATGGAAGCAGGGATATCTTAGTTTAAGTTTATATAGATTGGACCATTTTTCAGTTTATTGTCATGTGGGATGAGTTCTGGATAGTTTTATGTCCTTCAGCCTAGACGGATCATACATTTTAATGATGTGCAGTAAAGGCAAAGTAGTTTAAGGTCATGTGGGACCATGGATTACTCATAAAAAGTACTGCTTGAGAAATTTGGCATTGGTGGGAGGAGTGATAAGCTCACCATCCATGGTAACTAGGGAGTACGCACCATTGGGGTAACCTTGTGAATAACATAAGGTCCTTCCCATTTGGGCCCCAACTTTGGTGGCTTCCTACTGGGTATCATCGGTGTTCTCATGGCCAACACCATGTCACCTTGTAAGAAATATAGGAGGTGAACTTTCTTATTGAAAGCTCTGGATATCTTGTTCTGATGCCTCTCCAGATTGTGTAGGGCACAAAACCTATTCTCGTTGAGTGCTTACAGTTCAGCCAGACAAATTTTGGCTACCTCATCTAGTGACTTATGATCGTAGACATCTATTCACAATGAGTTAAACTGAATATCAATGGTCAGGACTACTTCTATTCCATACACTGGGGAATATAGGGTCACCTGAGTGGAATTACGAGTCATCTCCTGATAATCCCAGAGAGCTTTGGGGGGTTTATTTGGCCAACTCTTCTTGTTCTGACCAACCATATTCTACAGAATATTAGAGATGGTTTTTCTAAACGCCTCGATCTTCCCATTTTCTTGCGCATGATAGCGAGAGGTGTGGTTAGAATGTATGTTGTACTAGTCATATATCTTTTTCAGTTTGGCTGCCCGAAAGATGGTGTCATTATCGGTGAGTATGGTGTGAGGGACTCTGAATCGGTAGATGATATTGGATCTCACAAATTCAATGATAGAATGGGCCATGACCTCCTTGAGCAGAACTGCATCTACCCACTTGGAAAAGAAATCCGTAGTGGTTAGGATAAACCTACACTGGTGAGCTGTCACTAGTGGATATGGCCATATGACACCGAGTCCACAGACCGCAAAGGGACAAGAGTACTTGGTAGTGTGGAGAGGATCTGGAGGCCGATGCACAAAATTAGCATGGATTTGGCGCGCATTTCACCTCTTGGAAAACTCGATGCAGTCACAGATCATGGCGGGCCAAAAATATCCCAATCTCTGGATCTGGTGATAGATTTTCGGCCCTATCTGATGAGCTTCACAAGAACCGACATGAACCTCCTACATGACCTAAAAAAAATATCACCTCCTTAAATGAAACGAAATCAAACCCCATCAAACCAGCGTCTATAGAAGATCTTCTCAAGACCGGGACTACTCTGGAGGGTGAACCGAAATGCGCACCATCGGATTCACTCATTCTCGGCTTGATCTTCTAGGAGATTATTGTGCTAGAGATACTCGATAAGGGGGTCCTCTAGTGAGGAGTTACTTCCAACATCGTGTCAGGGGGACTTGGGGGTCTTGAAGTGGAGGCATTAGTGGTAATGTGGCTTACCTGCAGGCTATCATAGTCGTTTGGTGTAACGGGAGTGATGACTCTCTGATGCGACACATGGATAATCAAATCATCATGATCAGGCTCTACAAGAGATGTGGCCTAGCTGACGAAGGTGTTGGATCGACCGTTCTATGACTGAGGGACATGATTAACCTCTGTCCAGGATGAGAATTGGGCCATCAGCTGGTGGGCACATTCTAACAGTGGTACGAGCTCTGGATTCCTAATGACATAGTCACTGTTGATCTATTTGATGACTAGTTCAGAGTCCCCTTTCACATGAAAGTGGGGAACATTAATCTTGAGGGACATCTCGAGACCAATAATGGGAGCCTGGTACTCTACCTCATTATTGGTATAGCCTTCCAACAATAGTAATGAGTATGGAAGAACAGATTGTGCTGGCGTGATGAAGATGATACCTAGGCCCACTTTGTTGAGTCAGGGATCATTGAGTCTTCTTGTGATAGGGCTTTAGGAAGCACCATCAAAGTGAATTTTCCAACATGGAGTGGCTTGATCTACTAAGGATATTGCCTCATCTAGAAATTCAAGATCGAGAGACTAGTTCGTGGGAGCTGGATGGGCAACAGGGAAGTTTTCTGATGCCTGTCCCTTGATAGATTTCTAGGGGAATAACATGATGTCAAACTACTATAGGATCACTTCCCACCAAGCTAGATGGTCTATCAACATGGGGAGCTTTATAATGTACTTCAACTAATCCACTCGGGACACTGTCTATATCTCATGGTGCTGGAGGTAGTGTTGTAATTTCTACACTGAAAATACCAGCATAAAGTAGCTCTTCTCGATAGAGGAATATTTGGTCTTTGTATTGAGGATCATGTGGTTGAGATAGTATAAAATATTCTCTGTTCCCTCATTATTATTCTGGGTGATAAGGGTGCCAAGAGATCGTTCCAAAGTAGTAACATAAAGGACCAGTGCCTTTTCAAGAACAGGGGGCATCCGAACTGGAGGCTGTAATAGGTACTTCTTAATTTCCTCGAAAACAGTCTGACACTCCACATCCCACTGATAATTTACACCTTTCTTCATGATCTGGGAAAAGGGATTACACTTGTCAGCCATATTTGCGATTAATTGGCGTATATAGGCTAAGTGGCCTTGAAACCCCCGAATCTCCCAAATTTTGCTCAGGGTAGACATCTAACCGATGGCCTTGATCTTCTCTGGATCAATATTGATGCCTATGTATTTGACAACAAAGCTGATAAACATTTCGTAGGTAACCCCAAAGGTGCACTTCAAGGGGTTCATCTTTAGATGGTGGGATCGGAGTAAGTTGAACACTTTCTCTGGATATCTGAGATGGTCCTAGTGTTGGTGATATTTTACCAGCTAATCATCCACGTATCATTCCACAAAGGTCTTAAGGATTGGCTTAAATATGCAATGCATGGCATGCTGATAGGTAGAAACTGCATTCTTTAGATTGAAGGGCATTACCTGGTAGCATAAAGTACCTTGTGGTGCCCTGAAAGCTGTAGACTCTTCATCCTCAGGGGCTATTCAAATTTGGTTATACCTAGAATACCCATCCATGAAAGAGAGAGCCTGAAACCTGGTGATAGTGTCCATCAAATTTTCTGTTGTAGGAAGGGTAAAACCATCCTTCAGACAGTGGTGGTTGAGATCCTGGAAGTTGATGCATACTTTGATCTATCTGTTATTCCTCCTAACGGACACAATGTTGGCTAACCATCTGTGGTAATAGACCTCCTTGAAGAATTTTTTTGGGATGATCTTATCAACCTTGACCTAAACCATGGAACCGTGAGAAGGGTGCATCTTTCTAGGAGGCTGTTTGAACCCATTATGACTTGATGGAAGACCAAGGTGGTGGAGGGAGACCTAAGGGTCTAGTCCTGTCATCTCATCATAACTCTAGGAAAACGCATCATGATGATGCTTCAAGAAGTCCACATACCGTTACTGCTCTTTGGCAGGCATAAAAGTACTGATCAAGGTTGGATTCAGATCTGTCTCATTACTGAGGTTCACTTGTACCAATTCATCGATTGTGGTGGATATACCCTCTTAAAATGAGGGAGGAGCATCCTCCAAATACTCATATTCACTAATGGAGTAGGTATCCTCAGCGGGAGGCAATTATTCTGAGTCGATAGATCCTGATGGTACACTGGTGCTAGCCTGAGTGGTGGTGGACACTGCATCGGGGAGCTTATGTATTGCTGAGACCATAGTGATGAAATATGTTGACCCGATCCCATCTGGAATTTGTCCCAAGGGGCCAAGATTGATGATATCAAAGAAATATTAGCACATTGTATTGAGACGGTTTATCCTAGCCCGAAAAAATAAGCATGTATGACATATTTTCATTTCCATGGGGCGGACATCCTGATACCTTATGGGAGTATGGGTCTCTGGGATCACCTGAGCCTAATTTGTATAGGAATACGAGGTGATCTTTTGGTGTCCCTTAGACTTAGGAATATGCTCCCCCATATTTCCAAAAACAACAAATCATTTCCCCAAATATGGATTCATAGCCTCTAGTTAGTGGATTGGGAAATTTTAGGCATCATCCAGGTCGGTCCACTGGTCGGTCGCAGCCATAGCATGTTCAACCTCATTATCCTGAATCTGCTGGTCCTTGCTCTTGTAATAGTCAACATCTAGGTAGCGGGATTCACAAGAGGCAGACGGAGATGCATCACATTGGATTACGCCTACTCGACCATTAAGGGAGTACTTAAGGCATTGGTGATATGAAGAAGGGATTGTTGCATGTAGGTGGAACCATGGCCTACCCATCAACGCATTGTAGGTGGTGTCCTGTGAGATAACCATGAACTCGGTGCTGGCTACTAGACCACTGAATTGGGTCTTTAAGAGGATATTTCCAACTGATTTCTATTTTATCTTGTTATAGCCTTGAATTTTTAGGTCATAGGGACTCATATCATCCTCATACAACCCCATATTTCTGAGTGTACGAGTCGGGATAAGGTTAATCCCAGGGTCTATGTCAAAAATTCAATGACGAACATCCACATTGTTGAAATGGCTAGTAATGTAAAATGGTCGGATATGACCTATATGGGAGAACCTTCATCTTCTTTAGAAAAAATAGATAATTTCCTGACATTCATCATACTCGAAAGCCTCATAATGGAAGGCTTTTGTGGCTTTTACCTTTTTCTTAAACTATAGGGGGCGTATTAAAGCCTCGGCAAGGTCTTTACACATATCCTCTAACATGAGAAGATCCTTGAGGATATAAATCCATGCAATAATGTTGTAAATATTCTTAGGGATATCATACTTCTATGCCAAGTGTTAACTTCTGCTTATAGGAGTTCATTCTGTGGCAGAAGGTATGACGAACCCTTCTGGCTAAACCAACGGCCGACTGGTGCTAGGAATGTCCTACTAATCACTAGTCAAAACGTGTCGAGTGAATACTAGATGAGGTAAAGATGACTTTGGCTGATCCACAATAGAATGTGGATGATCTTTGGGTGATCGTGGTGGCTCTGCCTGATCAACTATCACAAAAGGTGGTGAAGGTGGACCTGGTGAAACACGATGAGAAGGTTGTGCATGCTGAGCTTTGTGTTGGGCCTGTTTTCTGGTTTTGGTGGCATAAAAAACATGGCTGGAGGCACCGACCAATGCATCTTAGTGACTCATGTAACTGTGGATCCGTCGACGCTGGCGTCAGCTAGGGACATTGGGAGGACCTGTCTGGAATTCCTCATCATCGGGAATCATGTAGGGGTTTACCAGCTCCACAGTGTTAACCAAAGCACAACCTTGGTCGTCACTTGAAGAATCCTCTATCACTGGGAAGATTTTGGGGGAATTCTCTAACTCTGGGGGCATGAAATCATTGAGATTACGGGATGAAAATGGCATCAGTGGGGGACTTTGTTTTCCCTTGCGTTGTCGATGTTTGCCCTTCTCGAAAGAGGAAGGCTGAGAAGTCGATGCATAAGTAGTGGATGCGGGTGATGCGTGACTTATGAAGGATCGGGTCAGTTCAAACATGAACTAATAACACCATGAGCATGGGAGACTTCCTTACAAGCCATCCAAACATCATATTTTTGGGACCTGTGGTTAGAAACTTGTTGTCACTCACCTTTACTGTCACTTTTGCTATCAGGATGTATGAATACACATGCTACATATGTTGGGGCTGGACCTAACCTGACAATATTGTTATTAACCTAGTCTTGGATCCAATCTTTAAACACGTAGCACTTCTTTAGGGTGTGCCTCAGGATTCAGTGATAGGGGTAGTAATTGGGGTGATCAGAGAGATCTTCCTCTTTAGGTCTCCTACATTCTGACAACTGTAGAATTCCTTATTCCAAGGTAATTCAGAAATAATCAGGGAACTGGGCCTCATTAAATGAGTAGGTTAGATTCCTTCTATCCTGAAATGGTAATCTAAGAGCCTAGACCAAATGAGGGGATAGAGGATCTTGTCGAGGAGGTGGAACCTAGTTATCTCATCTAGGTGGTGATGACGCGTTACACAGGGTTGTCTGCTGATTTTGAGGTGGGTGCTGCTGGGCCGGAGGCGGCGCCTGAGGTGGTGGGCCTCTGTGAGGATGTGGAGGTGGATCTAATGGTAATAACTTCAACTTCTTGGGGGCCTCTATTTGTGCTACCACAATAGGCTCATTCTTAGAGGACCTTCTCATGGGGACTACGGGAGGAAACATATGTTCTTGTTTGGCCTGCTGCAAGGCTTCCTCTAGCCCCTGGGCTTTATCAGAGAAATCCTGGAATCCCCTAGGGTAATTTTTGGTGATGAGAGAGGGGACCAGTTTAGTTTTTACATTCCCCGCACACATTTTTAGTAGTATTTCTTGAGTCAGTGGCATATCAAGGGAGTAGGTGAGGCCTTTCCACTAGGTGAAAAAGTCTGCAACGTGCTCATCAGACCTTTGTTTACACTTGTAGAGGTCTACAATACTCATCTTCCAAGTGGTGGAACTGAACTAGTAAATAAACTACCTATTAATATCCTCCCATCTAGCTACTGGCCCAATGGGTAGCTGGTTTTACAAGACAAACGCGGACCCTTCCAATGTTTGTACGAAATACCAGATTTTGGTGGCCTCCTACTACACTGGAGTTCCCAGCATGGGTCCACACCTTGAGATGAAGTGTTCTAGATGCTGTAGTGGATTTCACATCCCATTGAAGGGGGAAATGTAGGATTTCTGAAACTAGGGGGTGTTTTCATATCATCCACCCACACTGGGTATGGCTTTCCATCAGGAGGGATTGCCACATGTCAAGTTTGCAAAGCCTTAAGGTGGGAAATGAGAACTATCATTGGATTATCTAGGTGGAGATTTCTATATTAGCAAGGATCCTTTCCCACTAGTGCATTGGTAGGTTTTTCAACATGATAAGCAGGCCTGGAGGCTCGTGGAGCGGTTGGAATGATGACCTATAGAGCAGATGGGGGAACCTAAGCTAGGTCCCAAGGAGGGTTATCACGTAATTCAGGTGGATTTGGTGAGGTTTATCATGCAATATTTCCATAAACTCTGGAATCTACCCATTCTATGTGGGATGGATGTTCAACATCACTCGAAGGAAACTCTCTAGGGGGAGGGTGTACCTACCCCTACTGCCCCGATCGAGGGTTACCATAGTCTGGTTGACGCTCCGCAGCATGTTCAGTGAGAAGGTCGTTGACCATATTTTTATGCTCTACAAGTTGTTGATGCAATGCGGCCTTTTCGGGATCATC
Source organism: Viscum album (assembly GCA_963277665.1). NCBI lineage: Eukaryota > Viridiplantae > Streptophyta > Magnoliopsida > Santalales > Viscaceae > Viscum > Viscum album. Next base: position 1,231,187,719 of record OY728158.1, read on the forward strand.
CTCTATCTTCTGTATTGATCTTGATAGGTTAGAGGGTTTGACGACTCCAAGATGATCCTTACCCTTATTGGGATTCTGACCGAGGGCTAATGACTCGGTAGGTACGGGAAGACCTAGTAAATTTATTTACTAGCGAGTAATCCTTCCCAATGGATCCAATAGGTTTGGAACTCCCTTAGAGTGTAAGTTATCTTCAAGATTCTCTAGCTCATTTTCTCCCTCTGATAGGTCAGCCATGTTAATTGTGACTATACCTAAAGGCATATCCTCAATATCCCCTGGAAGGTTAGGAAATCATTGGATATAATTGAAATGAAGGGCCGCAAACTTCCCCCAACCATGGATCTGAATGTGGGGGGAAGCCTTCTTAATAATTCTGCAGAGCACTTTAAAGCTCTGAATGCATTTTTGCTAGAGGGTCTGATGATGACCGGGCGACTTAGGGTGCTGGGCCACAGGGAGTGCGGCCAAGTCGACCATACAGCATTGTTGGCCAATATCTTCAAAGTGTGCCTGACTCTTGGGGTAAGCCACCTACCAATGATGGAGGTGGAAGTGCATCGCCTAGAGGGTTTGGAGAAACCATGAGACTTCCTCTTGGGTACATGATTCTAACGCACTGAAGTTCATGATTGCAACTGGCCAGAACATCTATAGGAAATGGTCTGTTGCAAGGATGTCCCACAAGATTCTCAGCTCAGACTCAGGGTCCAGCCCTTAGTTGGCCCATTCATCAATTGGGGTGGTTTTGGGACTAGTAACATCATTTAAGTAGACTATTTATATGGTATACTAGCCTGTGGAGAATATGTAGAGCGAGTTAACAAGCTTTCACATCTCGGGTTGTCTTCCGAAGAATGCAATGACTGAGCCACCACATCTTGATAAGATGGAATAACAACCACAGCTTCCTGTGCAGGGGTTGCAGTTACTGACAGTGGTTCATGCTATTTCCCATCCTCTATTGGTCCCTAGAATAACTCTATATGATCTCTAGTTGAGGTAGATAATGATCATGTTAATGATAGGGAGTATTTCATGGCTAGGCCCTAGAAAGAGGCCAAATATTCCTCCTCTTGAATATATCTTCAGAGGGTGGCAGGAATACAGTGGACCTCACATTATGGAAGGATGAGGATTATACGCCTTGTTCCTACCCTATCCCCTGACAGAGAGGATCGAGGTGAGGGTTCTATTACAGAATCGTATTCCACCTCAGAATCTGAAAAGCATATGGGTTTAATTACGGTCTGAAACTTCTCAATATCCTTCCTTTGATGGTGGGGACCCACCCTCCTACCCTGATATGGTTCTTTAGAACATAGTAGGTTATCAAAGTGAGGAGTACCTTTGGTCAAACTAGTTCTAGGGTGGAAAGGACTTTCACCTGGGTGAGTCAGGGTGCAAGGAGCACCCAGACAAATGTCAAAAGGAACATGGGGAGAGGGCCTTCGCGTTCACTCGCTAGCACGCAGAGAGAATTTCCGTGGGAAGTCTTGGAGCAGGTAGGACCTCTGCTGGAGCTGGTGAGAGCATGGTCAGTACCTCCATTCTTGTTTCCCTTAGCAGTGACAGTAGGAGGAGGTCCTTCGTACGGGTCAAACTGAACCTGGGGAAGACCTCGGCTTTGGATGCCAATGAAGCGGGGCAGACCTCCACTTTTCTAATTTTCAGGATGAGGAGCACCTTTAACGGTTGTATTAATAACATGGGGAATAACCCCACACTTGTGGTTGAATGAGTGATGAGGATATTCGCATCAATGATCTACTAATGGAGGAACAGCTCCATACCTAGGATCACGGGTGTGGAAGAAACCTTCATGCTAAATGACAGTGCGGTGGGGAGGGCCTTCGCTCAGACTGATGGTGGAATGGGGAGGACCTCCACACCGAGCTTGGTAGTGTGGAGGACCTTCTCTCTCATTGGTGGTGGCATGGGAAGTATCTCCATTCCAGACACCATTGTTGTGGGTTGGCTCGCGATGGGTGCTACCTGTGTCAGCGACCAAGAGAGTCATCCCAACCTACCTGTGGGGTGGTTGGGGACTTGATCCAGATCAGGAATATAAGTTCCATTGTTCAGTATAAATGTTTCATTGATGGTACATGTTGTTGATGGCATAGTACACTGTAGATATTGATGATGACACCCCCTGGAGGGCTCCCTCCTCAGCTTGCACCCGACGTTGGTGTCGAGTTAACCGGACTGGGGCCGGTACTGCAAGTGTATAATTCACTTGATCCTTAGCCTGTGGGACTGGGTGGTGGAATTGATGTAGCCTAGCAAGAACCCTCTTTGGCAGTCCCTAGGATGGGATCATAGATGGGTTGGCCCGGACATCCCTCACCTTGTTGGTGTAAGGGATCGAGTCTTTAAAGTGTTCCAAGGATAGGCTCCTGAAACAATTGTAGGTTAGAGTGGGGAGTAGTGGCTCCCTACTCGGCCCTTGGGGTTGGTGGTGATGGTGAGGTGTATAAGCTTTGAGGTCCTATCAAGCCATATCCCAAGTTGGGATAATCCCCTCTTCCTCATATCGTTAGACGAGGTCATTGATTACCCTCCGATGAACAAGTTTGGACAGTGAAATGGGGCATGGGTGCCTAGTAGTTATGGTTGTAGAGGCCTTCGCAGAAGATATGGGGCCACATAGGGTTTTTGCGTTGGTGTTTCCCCAGCCTCTATCTCGGTGGGTGTTCGGTGATTGGTTTCCTATCATCGTAGCTTGGGTACTGCAAAGAAGAGATATTTAACCATTAGTGCTGAAAGAAGGAAAGCGATGTCCAGTTCCCCAGTGTCATTACTTCTTCTATAATTGGTAAGAAGGATCCATGCTGACAACATCACATACTAGGATGTCCAATGTTCAACTGCCCCAATTTATGGTCAGTTTCACACCAGGCCCATTATTTGCTTGGCAGGACCTGGTGCCGGATAGCTGGATCTGGTGACATACTTATCCACTAATGTCTCAAATTCTACTAATCTCTACATTAAGGAGAATAAGTTCACATCGGGTTCACCATTTCTATTTCCAATGCTTTCTCTGGGATGCACATTCGTCCATAGAGGACGCATTGTGTTGTGTTTCCCCGCATTCCCTCTTTCCAAAGGCAGTCAGAATCTGTCGCTTATTCAGGGATGTTTGCTCATTTATCAAAATGGGATGATGGGATGTCGGTTCCTCCTTCCATGAATTCCTCCTCGAAACTCATTACCTAATCTGGGTCTCCCTTAAATATTAAGATGTTGTTCGTGAAACTCTTCCTGGTGCCATATCTTTGTGGATGTCGATTAATTACACTACTTATATCAGGAAATTCTAAGGGGTCAAGTTAGGGAAGAAACCTTAGATTGGGGGAGTATTCACGTTGGACATTGTTGTCGTGTTTGGAAACTGAAACACTAATGTGTCTAGGTTTCTTCCCCTTATGATAGGGATTCTCGAGGGCACAGAATCCCAAGGCATCCCATGTCGAGTGTGGGGAATTATATGGCATTGGAATGTCTCTAAGGTTTTCCTCATCTTATAATATTTGACACAGGGTATTCCGCGAGTTTAACATCTAGAGAATATGGATCGTACAGATCAGAACACTGATAGGAGTGGATCAGTTGGGTGCATCCCCAGGAGGGAGAACCTAAGGGGTTTATTGGATGGGTGGATCAAAACTTTCAATGAAGACAGATTTGAGGATGCTTGGGTTCCTAAAAAGGGGATGTTAGAGTTTACCATTGGATGGGATTGACCCTTAGAAAGGATTCCTACATACCCTGTCCTGGGAGATAGAGATTAAAATCTGCATAGTTCGGACGGTGAGACATGGAATAGGGGTGTGTGCGGAGGACAGCAACCCGAAACGATGCTGGGACTTACGCATGGATAGCGTCCCATCGCAATAGGTACACTCTTGGTTGTATAGTTATGGATTGTGTGAGGCTTATGCATGGTTAGCTAAATGAGGTAATAACGCGATCTCACCAGGATGTGGTGGGCTGTGTAAGAATCATGATGGGTGATGGATGGTTGAACGAAGTGGATGGGGAGTGAGAAGGAACCGATGTGGAGATGAAAGTGATATTGGGATTGAACCTCAAGGAGGCTTCCTATGTATCCTTATGGATGGGAATAAAATTCCATGTAGTTCGGTGTTGTGGTGGGACATCTAAGGAGGCGTCTCATGAAAATGGATGCATAGATGGGACTTCGAGGAAGTAGAACCTACAGGTTGGGGAGACACAAAGGTTCAAGAGAGAGACCAATATGGGATAAGAGTGATGGTATTGAACCTCAAGGAGGCTTCCTACGTATCCCTGTGGTAGGGAATCAAAGTCCACATAGTTTAGGATTGAGGAATGGAATCAGGTTGTACACAAAGGACATCGACCTGATGACATGCGGGGGCTTACGTGTGGTTAGCGGCCCGAGAGTTGGTCTGACGTCACTGGGATGGACCAAGAATGTGGGTCCCAACAAAGGGGACACCGAAGTTTACCAGTGTTTGGGGTTGAACCTCAGGGAGGCTTCCTACATACTATGTCTAGGAGATAGGTATCAAAACCCACGTAGTTCGAAGAGGAGGCATAGGATCAGGGTGTCCACAGAGGGCAGTGACCCAAAGATGATGTTGGGGATTACGTATGGTTAGAAGCCCAAGATTGATCTAACGCCTGAGGGGTGGAACAGAGAGTTATATCCTAACAAAGGGTAATACGATAGCTTACCATAGATTGGGATTAAAACTCGAGGAGGCTTCCTATGTACCATGTCTAGGAGACAAAGATAAAAACCCACATAGTTCAAATAGATACAGTTTAGCATCATGCGGGATGAAAGGGTTATATAGTTTAATGTCATACAGGATGGCGGTGAACTGATGTGAAGTGGTCAAAACTGACGGGTGTGGGGATTGAACCTCAGGGAGGCTTCCTAAATACCTTTCTTAGAGAGTTCAAGGATCAAAGTCCACATAGTTCATAAGGGGGCTTGGGGATTACACACTAAGGCAGCCTGGAGAGGATTCCATGGTCGATGCTTACTCTAAGCCCACGTGATTCATGCTTAGTGTGAGAAAAAAGAGGCATCAAATACCTGAAGAGAACATCGTGAATGGTTCATACACGAGGCATGAAGCGAGGCTTACACGTGGTTGGTGGCCCAAATAGGAAATAGGGGCTTACGCTTGGTTAGAGGCCCAAATAGGTAATAGGGGATTAAGCTTCATTAGCAACCCATGGAGATAGAGATTGGTACTTACTCCAGGATGGAGACCCGATGGCGATAAATCTTAAAGGGAGAGGGATGGGGTAACTAAGGTCCTTGTACCCATCTCTCCTCTAGTCTTTGTGCACCAAACAAGAAAATAAGAGAAAGGATGTTGCCTCCTATAAGAAAGGATAGGGGCTTACACCAAGATGGTTTCCCTTCCCCAAGGATAGATGACACTCCCACAAAGAGGATCTTATTCCATATGAGGAGGATTGTACTCTCGTGGAGACCAGTGGGCATGGAAAATGTCTGATACGGGGAATCTCGTGTATATTGCATGGGGCAAGGCTGTAGTTTAACATCATGTGTTGTGGATGATAGTGCTTGTCAGTTTAACATCCTACATCTCGGATGATGAGGATTCACTCCTCACACCTAGGACTTACATAACTGATACCCACCCACACTTGGGGAAGGGAATGTATCAGAAATTCCATAGTGAGGTGGTGTTATGGAGTGATCCATTGAGGGGATCACGTTAGCATGGCTATACGAAGAATAAATAGCTATTAGCATGCCTATGCGAAGAAGCATGAGGCTAACCAATGAAAAATGAAGCACCACCCAAGGGGATATGAAATCACTTCATACAAACCTGGAGGGTCGTACAGAGAAGGGTTTTTGAAGCAAATAGGTTTACAAGAAGGGACCTTGTGAAGCTTCGGTGGCCCACTAAGTGGAGAGACTCTGAAAAGTGGTATGCTTTTCGAAGTGGAGTAGCCTAGGCTAGGAATGGGTATTCATGCATATAAAGGGTGTTTCATGAAGTGAAAGTGCTTTTACAGAGTAGGACTTCATAGATAATGGGTTCCTTGCAAAGCATGTCACTATGAAGCGATGTACTTCGCGACGCACAGTGACCTTACCTTAGCATGGGGTTCACATGTTCATGGAAGGTAATTCATGAAGCATGAGTGCTTGGCGAAGACCTGAGTTCCCTTAGGGAGCTCCTTCCTTTGCGGTGGCTTGTAGGCTCCACGAAGGGAATTCCTTCTTGAAGAGGGGTTGTATTTGAGCTAAGGAAAAGGTATTTATCAATGCTCAAATACATTGAAGATATAATTTTTCTCAATTCTTCATAGATTAGAAGTTTCTTCGTGATTTGAGAGCTGAGAAGGTGAAAGGTTGGGGTATCCATCCTTTGGGTCTGAGGGAAGCCTGGTATTTATAGGAGAGGGGCATCGTGAAGCTCTGAAAACTCATTGTGAAGTCACATGACTCTTTGCGATCAGAAGCGGATTGTGTCAAGTTTTTCATAACCACATAGTCAACCTCCATCCCCTCCTCGGTGCAAAGGCCTCTTTAATTCCCTCTCTAGAACTCACGGAGGCTTCTATCAATTTACTAGGGATTACATAGGTTATTAGGTTCCCTCCATGATGTGGATATTTCTATCAATTGCATCATAACCACAGAGTCGTCCGCCTATTTTACTCTGCAGCGATCGCAGAGGAGGCCATGGATTTGTGCTGGCTACGGTGCTGAGGGGATTTTCACTGGCCATGGTTCTAGCGGGCTCTGTAAAGGAGCTTCTCAAAGTATCCCCTTTGGCATTGGCTTCCTCTTTGCATATTTTTTCCTTTTCACACATTTTGGAACCAACATCTTTGATAATGGAATAATCTTTTCATGTTAAATTCATTGATAATAATGATAAATAGTGTAATGATTATGTTTATAATGCTGAAAAATTTAAAGAATTAAACTTTGCTGAAGATATTACTAAAATTAATGATGCATCAGTTGAGGGGGAGCCTATTTCATATCAATATGATCCTTTATTCTAGAAAACTCAAAAATATCACTCTCTGGAAATTGGTATTGGAAATGTTGAATCTGGAATTAGAACAAGAAATTTTATCTCACATTTTTGTGCCAATTCTACCTTTGTATATAATTTTTTTCCTATTAATATCAAATATGATTTGAAAGATTCTAATTAGGTTGATGTTATGAATGAGAAACTTGAATAGTTTGATAGAAATAAAGTATGGAATCTATTTGAGTTACCTAAAGATACAATGGTTATAGGAACTAAATGGATTTTTAGAAATAAAATGGATGAATATAAAAATATAGAAAGAAATAATGGAAGATTAGTTTCCCAGTGACATATTCAAGAAGAAGGTATTGAATTTGAGGATTCATTTTCTCCAGTTTCTAGATTGGAATACATTTAGATTTTATTATATTTTTCATGTTTTAAAAATTTTAATTTTTTTCAAATGGATGTAAAAAAGTGATTTTTTAAATGATGTAATTTCAGAAGAGGTTTATGTTCAGCAACCACCTATTTTTAAAAACAATGAATCTCCAAATCATGTTTTCAAACTATATAAAGTTATTTGTGGTCTTAATAAAGCTCCTCGATATTGGTATGAAATACAAACTCAGTTTTTAATTCAAAATGATTTTGTTAAAGGAAAGTTTGACCCAACCATATTCATAAAAAGAGTTTCAAATGATATAATGTTAATACAAATTTATGTTGATGACATCATTTTTTGTTCTAAAAATGATAAATTTGGTAATGAGTTTTCAAAATTAATGAAAAATGAGTTTGACATGAGCTTAATGGTGGAATTAAAAAATTTCCTTGGTTTTCAAATTAGTCAAAGAAAAAATGGTATTTTCGTAAATCAATCCAATTATGCCAAAGATCTTGTTAAAAAGTATGGAATTGATTCTTCTAAAACTATGAGAACCCCTATGATCAAAAACACTAAATTGGATACATATGAATCTAGAAAGTCTGTCTATAAAAAGTTGTATAGAGGCATGATAGGAAGTCTTTTGTATCTTACAGCTTCAAGGCTATATATTATGTTTGTTGTCTGTATGTGTGCTATATATTAGTCTATAGTAACCCCATTTTCTGGTACATAACCCTTAATTTATGAATTTTATGTTTATAAAGTGTAAGGGTTAAGGATGGAATATTTTTGAGAACTTTCAATAAGTTTTTAGGGCCAAAGGAAGAGTGCATGGGTTGTGCATGGTTTGTCTAAACCATGAAAAAAGCCTAGTAGAAACCGTGAGAAGTTATATATTATGGATAGTATCTTTGGCATGGTGTGTGAACGGTTAGGGAGACCATTCGAGGAGGTTTTGTGGGTTTATCTGTAAGGTAGTATCTAATGTACGGTTAGAGCACAATTTTCCTAACCATGCAAACTAATCATGCATAGGGTTAAAACAAGATCTTAAAAAAGTGGATCTAGGATGGACTTGCCTTTAATACACTTTTTTTTCCCAAACTAGATCTAACTTGGGATTTTTCTTCTCCTAAGGCCAGAGAGGTTTCTCCCATCAATCCAGAGGCAATCTGAAGGCTTCCCTTGTTGATTTGAAGCCGGATTCTTGAGGTTTGTGATCGTTCTTAATCAGTTTCTTATATCTAATTCTACTCTCTTATCTATTTCTTATATCTACACCCATAATGGGCAGATATAATATTTTTGATTCCAAATATGTTGAGATTTGGTCTTGATCACGATAGTAGAAGAGATCTAAGGCAGTTTTGTGGAGAATCGACCTGATTTCTTGTGCGTTCTTCGTCTGTTGTCGGTTTTCACCAAAACCTTCGAGGTAGGTGACTTCTCTCTCGACTCCACTTAGTATAAATAATTAAAAATATTTAAAATTGAATATATTTTGTTTAATTGGTTGTTATTTTTCTGTTTAGAAATCATTGTAAACCATTCTTTGTGATTTTTTGGAAAATTGGGGAAATCTAGAAAATTGGGTATTTGAATAAAGTGTTTGGGTTCTTGATTTTGAAATATAGATTTTAACATGGGGATTTTTTGGAATTGTGGAAAAAAATTTGGATTAGATGTTTTTAATAAAAGTTAATGTTTTATTTAAATGAAATGACTACTTTGAAATTGTTTTGTTCTTTGGTTTTCAATAAAAATACAGCTTTATTGAAACAGTTTGTTTTGGTAATTTGAAATGGTTTGGCATACATGGGGTTGTGTGAGTTCATGTTCAATGTGACCCTGAATAAGGGATGTGTACCATTAGGGTACAAGGTGTGTGACCCTAAATCAGGGGCGTGTGTCATTTGGACACAAGGTGATAATGCGAGAGACCACTCATGAGTATGGAACTGGAAAACGAAGCATGCATGGGTGTGTGTTGTGAACCATGGGTTGGGTATGCCAAAATGATAAAATATAATTGATTTTAATTCTTTTTTTGGTTTTTTTTATAGAATTATAACTTAGTGTAAATTGGTTTAATGAGCACTTGGTTTCATTTGGTTACAATTGGTTTTGGAACTTGTTTATGTTGTGTTATAAACTATTTTGCAGAATTGTTTTATATAAATGGTTTATATAAATGTGGCTAAATTTTCTATACTAGTGGAATTAATAGGGAAGTCATTCGGGAAAATCTACTATGTTTTATACTCACCCATACTTTGGCACTTTGGTGCTTTTTCATATACTATCTATCAGGACATGGTCAAAGGTAAAGTATAACATGTTTTTAGCACTATCTTGTGATACTTGGGTAATTCGATGATTGTGGAGCATGGATCTTGTGTAGCATGGAGTATTGAGGTCATCTTGGAGTATTTAGTTGTTATTCCAATATTTTATTTGATAATTTATTTGGTCTTCTATTGTTCTACACTTTCAATTGGTTTTGATATGAATAAAGTAGTTGAGTTTTCTTTCTTTTATTCATGCATCATATAGTGATTTGTTTGGTTGATGGTTTATTTATTAAAGGGTAAATCATACCCCACTTGAATTTGAAACCCTTCAGTATTTATTTCCAACCTTTGGCATCTTGGGGATGTTGCTTAAGGCCAGGTAATGACTCATTGTACTCTCAATCCAATGATAGTTAGTGGGTCATCACAAATGGTGTCAGCTTATTTGGTCCTTTCCTAATAAGTAGATTTTATTTTCTTGGTCTTGGAGTTGAATTTGTTCCTATCTATTCCTTGGGGTGTGATATTAGAATGGAGTAGGATTGTCAGAACATGAAATGTATAACATAAAAGGATGTAGATAGCCCATTTATTTTGAACTTCAAGTTACCAGATATTTGGTTACATAAGTGTTTTGGAGACACTTATAGGATCTTGGAATCTAATTGTCATGGGTTTGGCCAATGAGATGAGCATGAAATGAATTTTAGAGGAATGACTTCCCACTAGGATTTCATAATTCATTTTTGTAGTTATTTATGATTTTTTGAAAGGTGTAAATTTTTAAAAAATGCAAAATTTGTTTTAAATGAAATATTTTGAAAAAAGAATGATAGATGTATTTTAAAAATGGTTTGATTTTCAAAATTGAAAAATGGGATTTTTCAAAAAATGGTTGAATATGGAAAAGTTTGTTTTTGGAAAACAATATTGTGATATTTTATGTGATAAAATTTGAAATGAGAATCCATAAGTTGCTAGGGAGTGAGACTTATCAAATTTTTTGTTTGTTTAGAAAATAGAACCCGGTACGCATCGTAGAAACCAACCAGAAGAAGCTATGGAGAATGTGGTTCCACCTGGACCACAGGTAAACCAAGAGCTGGTTCAAAGTATAGTCTAAGTGTTTCAAGCTTTGGATACAGGGAACCATAGGGATGATCCAAGGAATGTGGATCATTCCATCCAATTCATGAAGCATAATCCACCCATCTTTAGGGGTGATTTGGAACCTAAAAGGTCAGAGGTGTGGCTGAACATGATGAATCATATTGTCAAATTCATCAGCACACCAATGGAGATCAAATTTATGTTGTCCACATATATTATTGAGGATCTTTCACGCCGTTGGTGGGATATAGTGATACATGCCAAGGGGGGTCAAGGCCTAAATTGGGAGGATTTTGAGAAATTGTTTAACAAACAATTCTATCCTCACACATTTAGGATCCATAGAATTATGGACTTATTTATTCTGAAGTATTAAAATCTCTCTATCATTGATTATGTAGATAAATTCATGCATTTAGTGTGTTTTCACCTGAATTTGTGGCTAATGAGTCCTTAAAGGCACGCATGTTTGAATCGGGGCTAAGACAGGAGATTTTCTAGAAGATTGTGGTGCTCTGTATTAAAAATTATACAGAGATGGTGAACAGAGCGACAGTGGATAAGTGGTATATCTCAGGATCAGTGGGAGGAGGAATTATGATGATACCTATGGGAAATGGTGGGAACTAGAATATTGGGAGTAAGCAGAAGAGGGAAAATTATTTCCAAGGTGGGAGTGGGGTACAGAATCTGATGGTTGGATCAGTGAACCTTCATCCACAATCTAATAGAAAAATAGGTTGTTTCCAATGTGGTTTTCTTGACTACATAAAGTGAGAGTGTACAGAACAACCTAGAGCATGCCATAATTGTAAGAAGATGGGGCATATTCAGCATTATTGTCACAGTTCTCCAAGGTCAGGTGCATGGGACACTTCTTAGGTGTCACAAGCATCATATGCTTTGACAAGATGAGGTCAGTAGAATTAGTCTTGTCAGTAGATTAGAGCTAGCCATGGTGATTCTCAAAATACCATGACTCCTCAACAAGGGCAGTCTCAGTAAGAAAACAAGGTGCAGAGTGTAGTGATGAAGCAGTTGTATGGAGCTGAGCAGATGATCATGGATGATCAGGCTGGACCATCTATAGTGAGAGGTATGATTCTTTTGAATTCTGCCCTTATGAAAGTGTTCTTTGATACCTGTGCAATCATTTGTTTATTTCTTCTCATTCTATTGATATTATATACTTAAAACTTGAGATGATGCCTTCTATGATAAAACTTCAAACTCCTATCAGTGAAGGAGAATGTCAAGCCTTCGTGTGTAGAGATTATTTTATAACTATTGATGGAGCTGAGCAGAAGTGAGACTTCTCAATGTTGGAGATGGATGTATATGATTTCATCCTGGTTATGGATTGGTTGACAACTTTTAAGGCTCATATAACACCCCAAACATTTTATGGTATGTTCCTCTTAAATACTTTATATTCATTAGATATCCTATATTGCATGAAGCACTATGTTTTTTGCGAATCAAAAAAATTATAGGAGAAAGTTATAAGCTATCTATTAAACATAAATTTTCCACTTCTACGTTTTTAATTTCGAAAAACGGTCATCTAGAGTTGTGACTAGTAAGCGATTTGGAGTCTGATAAAACCAACTTGATTTTTTGATGAATAGTAACATACCCTTATGAATAGTAATATGACCCTTATAAACAGTAAATAATGATTATATTTTATTTTTTTAAGGTAATAAGATAATGAGATCTTAATTTATTTTTTTAATGTGATATAAAACTAATTATACCTTTAAAAATTGTTTTTTCAATTAACTATGATTTTATTTAAAAATTAAATTAAAAATACTTAGAAAATTATTTTCTAAAAATGGAGTTAATTTTTTAATTCTACACATCGAAAAATAGTTAGGGTGAATTTTTGGGATTTTTCTAAAATACTTGAATTTTTCATGAATAGTAAAAAAAATACAGATTTGAGTTTTCGGTAGTTTAATGACATCATAATGTTGTAATAATTAAATATAAAAGTATGGTAGACTTTTTTAGAGTAACTTATGACATGAGGTGTTCCAAGTGGATAAAACCATGGGCATGTACCATGGGAAAGCCCATGGTTTGGCAAAAACCACTAATGAGGTGTCCCTTTGAAATTATTAAAAAACTACCTCTCTTTTTCTATAAATTCCCACTCATCCATTCGTTTTCTTTCATTATAAATCCATAATTCTTGAATATATGGTGGTTTTACCTCTATATGAGTCCTACCAAGGTGTCCTTAATCTCCCAAGATCCCATCCTTCAAGATCTAGGAGTTACTCTACAAGGTAAGGGAATCCTTCATTCTCTTCTTTTAGTTGACACTTCTTTTATGTTATCTATTTGAATTTCCATTCTCATATGTTGGGCTTTGATTTTATGTGTTATTATTACTATAATTTTGATTTAAATATGATGAGATACCCTTTTTCTCTCATCATTTCCTTTTATGAAATTTTAATCGACCCCGTTAGGCTGCCGAATTTTCATAAGGGATCTCTCACCTTTTCTTTTCTTTTCAAGTTCATCTCTTTTATTTTTCTCTCCTCACCTCCTCTGTCCAAATGACCATGATAAACTTCGGTATCATATATGTACTGGAATTATATCATGTGAATGGAAGAACCATCATCAATATTCTTACTCCATCCCTTTTATTTTTATAAATGAAATCAACATCCATGAGGTTCCAATTTATAACCTTTGTGGACGATGGAGTTTAGTTCTTCACTTTATCCTTAATTACTGGTCATGAAACCATTTTAATGGTTGAAATAGATAATAATATATGTATTTAATCTCATTAATTTTCTTTAATCCATATACACTCATAATATAAAATAATAATACAAAACAAGTTCATTATGAACAAAACAGCCAAGTTAATCCGAATATTTGTAATAAACTTTTAACTAATGAATCATCATCATGGTATATAAAACAAAATAATTATAAGATAATTTATATATCCTTAATTACATTAATAATATATATCAACAATTATGGATGTTTAACCACATTTCAAATGAACTTCCATTCATGAAAACAAGTAAACGAATCATGAAAATCAAAGAAGAAAATGCTTCCAAAACAAGAAAATTGAACCTCTTAAACCCATAAAAAGGGCCATGAATGAACCTAATAAGGTTATAATAAATCAATTAAATATATATAATGTTCTTTAATTATTAATTAATTAATCTAAAATTTTATTATTCAGGTCATTAAAGCAAACGAAGAACACACTCGAGCAAATGGTAAGGGGTTTCTCATCTCACTTTCATTTCTGTGAGATTTTCATTGTTCGCCACTTATTTATTGTATGTGGTATATGTGTACTTACATTTGATATATAATAACATTATTCTATTTATATTCATGTTATTCAATGATTTATTTTAAGATTATTAATTTTTTGGTCATATGATTCGACCGATTACATTGTGGTAAGAGACTTTGTCACAACTACTATTTTGTTGTGACTAACTATGTATAGTAAACCTAATAATCCTTATGTGGTGTACCTACTTCCCATTTGAGATCAATTTTAATTTGAAATTATATTTATATTACATATCCATAATCTCATATCATGGATATGTTTGTTGTCTAAACCGTATACCATTTTACATACGGTGATTATTTGGAAAGTTATTTTAATTATAGAAATATTGATGAATCTGTATAATCTACTCTATACATATATTAAAAAGGCATATTGATATTATATTGAATCAATGTATAAAGAATTATTTGGACATGTAGTGGTGGGTGGGGCCCGCTATATTCCCTCAATGCATTAGTAGGTCTCATGAGACAAATCAGTTGGCGACAAACCCTTCGAGTTTGTTTCCAAAAATCAGACAGGTTTCTACCCATAGAACTAAACCATTTTTATAGTATTATGGTATCATGTGCCAGATACATGACGTCCAATTAATAATAATTCTCTTTATTCATTATCATTTATTACTATCCATGAGGTTTTCATTATGACAAAATCTATGGATGCAGTTTCATTATCAGTTTATTAATGGCGTGAGTTTTTCATTTATTCATCATGCCATATTGATTATGTCAAATTGTTTACAATTCAGTTATTATTGATTCATTATTACACTATTTTTAACCCTTACTGATCATTTTATCTCACCCCTTTCATTGTCTACCTTCAACAGGTGATGAAGAGGAGATCATTTATTGAGTTTCTGTGGATGCAGTTTTTAGTTTTTGTTATGTATTATATTTTTTAACCATCTCCAATGTAATTTGAGTTACATTTATGTATCTAGTTTCTTCAAGACTACAAAACTGATCGTTCCTTTAGGATTTTCATTCCTTCTAACCATGCCAATATAACAATTAATTCATCAGCTCCGGTCTAGAGGGTTCGGGATGTTACAGTTCGTATCAGAGGAAGTTTAGTAGAAAAATTGGAAACTAGAGTAGAAAATGTATAGTAGGGAACAAATACCTAAGGTATTATTTGAGGATAAATGTACAAAAATATCCTGGTATTTTGGTAAGGAATAGATTATGTGAATCCTTCTAGAAAATACATCCATGTCTGGATACGAGCAGGTAGAGGTGGCTCTGGCACAGATGTACCTAGGAGTGAAAGATCTAACAAGGAGTTTTGGGCTTGACCTAGGGTATCCTGGTACATGATAAAAGGCCTTAATGTACTCTTGGTTATGAAAATCCTAGGGTATATGCTTAGGATAATTCATGTTTTCTTTACATGCCATTATGAAGGATTGAAATGTAAATTATTCCTCAAATAAACTATTTTTCTGATTATGGGATTAGCCATGCATAGGATCTCAATTTATGATAAGTATTTTGTTAAGTTAAGATTATACATTATGATTAATACCCTAATCTAGTGTGTTCCATTATTTAGAAATGGCATCTAATGGAATAAGGGGAATAAATACTCGTGGGCAACGTAGGGATCTCCCACTAAGCAAGTCAACACAGTCAATGTTGGAGCAGATCAGATCATGACTGTATTGGGAAAACTTACTCAAGTTGTAACGAATAATCATTCCACACTTGTGTTGGATAGTTTCATGCGGTAGAAGCCCCCATATTTCAATGGGACTACTAATCTAGTGGTTGTTGAGTAATGGATCAAGTCCCTTGAAAAGATATTCATGGCATTAAGATGCAATGAAAATGAAAAGGTAGTACTGGCAGTATATTGTCTCAAAAGTGATGCTGATCAATGGTGGTCCTTGATCCGGAATACCACGGAGGAATAATAAATAGAGTATATGAAATGGAGGACTTTTAAGAAAATATTCTTCGAAAAATATTTCCCTCGTGAGCAACAAACCGAAATGAAGAGGAAATTAATTGGCTTAAAACAAAGGGAAGAAGATAGTGTTGCAGAGTATGAGGCTACCTTCACAAGGCTAGCCAGGTATGTCGTAGATTATGTACGTGACTCAGCAGACAAGATTGATCATTTCTTTGAAGGTCTTAAGCCAAGTCTTCAAAGGGCACTAGCTTCTCAAACATTTTCATCGTATGATGAAATTGTATCAAGTACCATCAAAACAAAGAAGGAATTTTCTAGATCAAATTTGTTCAAGGGGAACCAAGATAAGAATAGGTACTCTGATAACCAAGGAAAAAGTGAAGTGCCAAAGAAGAACAAGGGAATGAAGAAATTCCCATTATGTGAAAACTGTGGAAAGAATCATCTCGGTAAATGCTTAAAAGGCATGGGAGTCTGCTATAAGTTTGGATAAAAGGGTCATCTATCTCATGAATGCAAGGGGAAGAAACAATTTTATGATGTTCAATTCTACAATTGTAGAGATATGGGACACTATGAAAATAAGTGTCCTAAGTATAAAGGAAACATGCCTCAGAAAAATCCAAGGGAACTAGGGAGATCTTATGTGATTACAACTGCGGAGGTTGAAGTTCCTAATGGTGTGGTGGCAGGTACTTTAATTGTTTCCTCAAACTTAGCCAACACTTAATTTGATTCTGGATCATCACATTCATTTATATCTTCCCAGTTTTCCAAGAAAATTAGACATGTCCAATTTGATTTAATAAAGGAGTTATCTGTCAAAACTCCTAGGGGATGCATCATTGCAACAAAGGCAAGTTGACTAGTCCCCCTTGTGAAACATAAACGTGCTTTAATATCTAACCTTATCATCATACCAATGACCAAATTTGGTATAATTCTTGGTATGTATTGGCTGTAAAATTATGATGCAAATATTTATTACAAGAAAAAATAAGTTACAATTTTTGAAAATGGTATAGAATATCTTATATTTAGAGAAGAAATCTCGCCATCTGATTCTTATCTAGACCCACCCCCAGTAGCTCTATTGAATGCAATTCTTGGAGAGGAAGAGAACCAAATATCTCTGGGTGAGGAAATAAATATTCAAATTGAAGATGTGCATATAGTGCAAGAACACATTGATGTATTTCTAGAGGATTTACCTGTACATCCTCCATAGTGTGAAATTGAGTTTTCCATTGACTTAATTCCTAGTACAAGACCTATATCAAAGACCCCCTATAGAATGGACATTGTGGAGTTAGTGGAGCTAAAGAAACAACTAGAGGAGTTGAGTGAAAAAGGATTTATTCGACCTAGTGTTTCTCCATGGGGATCCCTAGTCTTGTTTGTCAAAAAGAAAGATGGATTCATGCGGTTATGCATTGATTATAGGGAAATCAATGCTATTACAATAAAGAATAAGTGTCATCTTCCCCAAATTGATTATTTATTTGATCAACTTCATGGAGCTCAATAATTTTCAAATATTGACCTCCAATCTGGATATCATCAACTATGTTTGAGGAAGTAAGATATTCTGAAGACATCATTTCGAACCAGGTATGGGAATTATGAGTTTACAGTGATGCCTTTTGGACTGACGAATGCACCATCTGTTTTCATAGATTTAATGAATAGAGTTTTCAAGGAATATATTGATAACTTTGTTTTGGTATTAATCAATGATATCCTGGTATAATCAAAAATCTATAAAGACCATGAGAATCACTTGCGGATTATTCTGAAAACTCTTAGAAGAAATGAATTGTATGGGAAGTTTAGCAAATGTGAATTCTGGCTTCAATCGGTTTCTTTTCTAGGACATATTGTCTCTAATGATGGAATCCTAGTTGATCCTGTGAAGAAAAAGGCAATCTAAGATTGTCCCACACCAAAAAACATAACCAAGGTACATAGTTTTATTGGCTTAGTAGGTTACTATCATCGTTTCATTCAAAATTTCACTCGACTGGATAACCCGCTAACCAAGATCACGCGTAAAGGAGTTAAGTTTGTGTGGAAAAAATAATGTACAAAATGATTCAAAGAATTGAAAAGAATATTGTTCAATGCTCCAATTTTGACTCTTCCATCTGGAAGTGATGGATTTTTAATATATAGTGATGCATCAAAGAATGGTTTGGGTTGCGTCCTTATGAAAAATGGTAAAGTCATTGCTTATGAATCAAGTCAGTTGAAGACTCATGATAAAAATTATCCAACACATGATCTTGAGTTAGCAGTTGTAATTTTTGCACTAAACATATGGATACATTATCTTTATGGTGAAAAATGTGAGATATACACAGATCACAAGAGTTTGAAATACATTTTCACACAAAAAGAACTCAACATGAGGCAAAGGAGATGGCTCGAGTTACTCAAAGATTACGATTGTTCAATACAATACCACCCAGGAAAGGCAAATAAGGTGGTAGATGCATTAAGTATGAAATATCATGGACTTATGACTCAAATGAGGATTGAGAGAGATCCTATATTCATGGATCTACTAAAGATGGATATGGAAATTGTTAAGGAAGGGGAAACATCTTTCCTCTTTCAAATTATTGCTAAACCATATTTATTAGATAAGATAAAAATCTCTAAATCTAATGATGATAATCTACACAAGAAAATTAATGTTTTCAAGGATGGGAGACTGGCTGACTTTGTGTATGAAGAAGGAGTTCTAAAATTTGGGAAGATGTTATGTGTTCCATCAGTACCTGAGCTAAAAAGGGAACTATTAGATGATTCTCATAGCTCAAATTTCTCTATACACTTGGGTAACACCAATATGTACAGATATCTGAAGGAATATTTTTGGTGGGACAATATGCAGTGGGAAATTGTTGACTACGTGTCAAGGTGTCTAGTTTGTCAACAAGTGAAGGCAGAGAGACAACATCCCAAAGGAGTGATTCAACCTTTACCTATTCCTATGTGCAAGTGGGATAAAATTATGATGGATTTTATCACCAGACTACCGAGGACACCTAGAAGGAATGATGCAATATGGGTAATTGTTGATCATCTCACAAAATCAGCACATTTCCTTCCTATAAGATAGGATTTACCACTTCAGCACCTGGAAAGATCGTATATTAATTAATTTGTAAGACTTCATGGTGCACCTCTATCAATTGTATTTGATCGAGATCCTCGATTTACATCAAAATTCTGGAAAAGTCTCCTGAAGGCTTTTAATATTGAGCTTCGTATGAGTACTGCATATCACCCCCAAACAGACGTACAGTCTGAAAGGACTATTCAAACTCTAGAAGACATGCTGAGGTCATGGTATCTTGACTTCCAAGGTATGTGGGATCAATACTTTCCATTGGTGGAATTTTCTTACAAAAATAGTTTCCATTCTAGTATTCAAATGGATCCATATGAAGCATTATATAGAAAGAGATGTTGAACTCCAACTTGTTGGGATGAAGTTGGTGAGAGGAAACTTATAGGCCCATAACTTACTGAAGAAACCACAGCAAAGGTGAAGACAATCCAAGCCCATATTAAAGAAGCCCAAAGTAGGCAGAAGAGTTATGCTGACAACTGGAGAAAGGATTTGGAATTTCAAGTGGGAGATCATGTCTTTCTAAAAGTATCTCCATGGAAGGGTGTCCTAAGGTTCGGTACGAAAGGGAAATTGAGCCCCAGGTATATCGGACCATTTGAAATTCTAGAAATAATCGGATCAGTAGCTTAACATTTAGAAATGCCGCCAAATCTCTCCAAATTCTATGATGTGTTCCATGTGTCATTGTTGAAGAAATACATGTCAGACCCAACGCATGTACTCACCTATGAAGAAATTGAACTGGAACCTGATTTTTCATACTGTGAAAAGCCTATTGGGATTCTTGACACAAGGGAGAAGATATTGGGAAATTGGAAAATTCGTCTAGTAAAGGTTCTTTAAAGAAACCATAATATGGAGGAAGAAACATGGGAACCACAGGATTTCATGAATAAGAACCACCCACATCTTTTTGGTGGGCTATATACATAAAATTTCAAGGATGAAATTTCTGAAGGATGGAATAATATAACACCCCAAACATTTTATGGTATGCTCCTCTTAAATAATTTTTATTCAATAGATATCCTATATTTCATGAAGCACTATTTCTTTTTTGAATCAAAACATTATAGGAGAAAGTTATAAGTTATCCATTAAACATAAATTTTCTACTTCTATGTTTTGAATTTCGAAAAACGGTCATCTAGAGTTGTGACCATTTAGTCATTTTGGAATCTGATAGAACCAACTTTATTTTTTTATGAATAGTAACATACCCTTATGAATAGTAATATGACCCTTATAAATAGTAAATAATGATTATATTTTTTTATGGTAATAATATAATGAGATCTTAATTTATTTTTTTAATGTGACATAAAACTAATTAAACCTTTAAAAATTGTTTTTTTGAATTAACAATGATTTTATTTAAAAATTAAATTAAAAATACTTAGAAAATTATTTTCTAAAAAAGGATTTCATTTTTGAATTCTACACGCCAAAAATGGTTAGGGAGAATTTTTGGGATTTTTCTAAAATACTTAAATTTTTCATGAATAGTAAAAATAAAGATTTGAGTTTTTGGTAGTTTAATGACATCATAATGATGTAATAATTAAATATAAAAGTATGGTAGACTTGTGTATAGTAACTTATGATATGAGGTTCCCCAAGTGTCTAAAACCATGGGAAAATACCATGGTCAAGCCCATGGTTCGGCAAAAACCACTAATGAGGTGTCCCTTTGAAATTATTAAAAAACTACCTCTCTTTTTCTATAAATACCCACTCATCCATTAATATTATTTCATTCCAAATCCCTCATCCTATAATCTCTGGTGTTTTTACCTCTCTATGATTCCTCCCAAGGTGTCCTTAAGCTCCCAAGGTCCCATCCTTCAAGATCTAGGAGTTACTCTAAAAGGTTAGGGAATCCTTCATTCTCTTCTTTTAGTCGACACTTCTTTTATGTTATCTATTTGAATTTCCATTATCATGTGATGGGGTTTGATTTTATGTGTTTTTTTACTGTCATTTTGATTTAAATATGATGAGATACCCTTTTTATCTCATGATTTCATTTTATTAAATTTTAAGCGACGTCGTTAGGCTGCCGAATTTTCATAAGGGATCTCTCACCTTTTCTTTTATTTTCAAGTTCATCTCTTTTCTTGTTCTCTCCTCACCTCCTATGTCCAAATGACCATGATAAACTCTATTATCATATATATACTAGAATTATATCATGTTAATTTAATAACTATCATCAATATTCTTACTCCCTCCCTTTTATTTTTATAAACGAAATCAACATCCATGAGGTTCCAATTTATAACCTTTGTGGACAACGGGGTTTCGTTCTTCACTTTATCCTTCATTACTGGTCATGAAACCATTTTAATTTTTGAACCAAATAATAATATATTTATCTCATCTCATTAATGTTCTGTAATCATTAGAAACTCATAATATAAAATAATAATACAAAACAAGTTCATTAGGAACAAAACAGCCAAATTAATCTGAATATTTGTAATAAACTTTTAACTAATGAATCATCATCATGGTATATAACCCAAAATCATTATAAGATAATTTATATATCCTTAATGTCATTAATAAGATATATTAACAATTCTGGATGTTTAACCACATTTCAAATGAACTTCCATTCATGAAAACAAGTAAACGAATCATGAAAACCAAGGAAGAAAATGCTTCCAAAACAAGAAAAGTGAACCTCTTAAACCCATAAAAAGAGCAATTAATGAACCTAATAAGGTTATAATAAATAAATTAAATGTATAGGAGGTTCTAAAATTATTAATTAATTAATATAAAATTTGATTATTCAGGTCATTAAAGAAAATTAAGAACACACTCGAGCAAAAGGTAAGGGGTTTCTCATCTCACTTTCATTTCTGTGAGATTTTCATTGTTCGCCACTTATTTCTTGTATGTGGTATATGTGTAATGCCATTTGATATATAATAACAATATTATCTTTATATTAATGTTATTAAATGATTCATTTTAATATTATTAAGTTTTGGTCATATGATTCGACCGATTACATTGTGGTAAGAGACTTTGTCTCAACTACTATTTTTTTGTGACTAACTTTGTATGGTGCACCTAATAATCCTTATGTGGTGTACCTATTACCCATTTCAGATTAATTTTAATTTTAAATTATATTTATATTAAATATCCATAATCTCATATCATGGATATGTTTGTTGTCTAAACCATATACCAATTTACATACAGTGTTTATTTGGAAAGTTATTTTAATTATGGAAATATTGATGAATCTGTATACTCTACTCTATATGGATATTGAAAAGACATATTGATCTTGTATTGAATAAATGTATAAAGAATGATTTGGACATGCAGTGGTAGGTGGGACCCGCTCTAGCCCCTCGATGCATCGGTAGGTCTCATGAGACAAATCAGTTGGTGACAAACCCTTCAAGTTTGTTTCCAAAAATCAGACGGGTTTCTACCCACAGAACAAAACCGTTTTTACGGTATTATGGTATCATGTGCCAGATACATGATTTCCAATTAATAATCATTCTCTTTATTCATTATTAGTTATTAATATCCATTAGTTTTTCGCAATTAAAAAATCTATGGATGCAGTTTCATTATCGGTTTATTAATGGTGTGAGTTTTTCATTTATTCACCATGCCATATTGATTATGTCAAATTGTTTACAATTCAGTTATTATTGATTAATGCTTCCACTATTTGTAACCCTTATTGAGTGTTTAATCTCACCACTTTCATTGTCTACCTTCAATAGGTGATGAAGAGGAGATCATTTATTGAGTTCTTGTGGATGCAGTTTTTAGTTTTTGTTATGTATTGTATTTTGTAACCTTCTCCAATGTAATTTGAGTTACATTTATGTATCTAGTTTCTTTAAGACTACTAAACTGATCATTCCTTTGGGATTTTCATTCCTTATGACCATTCCAATATAACAAGTAATGCACTGGCTCTGGTCTAGAGGGGTTGGGGTATTACAGCTCACATCGACTATTGTAGAAGGACAGTGAGTTTTGCGACAGAGGACAGAGTAGAGCATCTCTTTAGAGGAGAGAGGGTTGTAAAGAAATGTGCAACAAGATTTTTGGCACCAGTGGTGGGAAATATCTCTTATCAATTGGCAGTGTTGACTTTGGAATCAATGGAAGAGACTAAAGAAAATAGTTTTTCAGTGGTTTTGGATCAATTTTGAGATGTCTTTCCCAAGAAATTCTTAGTGTTACCACATATAAGGGAAGTGGAGTTTATGATTTATCTCCTTCTGAGGACCAGTCCTATTTCCCTTCCGTCTTATAGGATGGAACCAACATATTTAAGGGAACTGAAAGTGCAATTTGAAGAGCTAGAAAGAAAATATTTCATTCGTCCAAGTACGTCTCTATGGGCAGCACCGGTCTTGTTCGTAAAGAAAGCTGATGGAACTCTTTGACTATGCATTGATTATCATAATCTTAACCAAGTTACAATAAAGAATAGGCATCCAATACCAATCATCTATGATCTATTTGATCAATTTAGGGGAGCTCATTAGTTCACTAAAATTGACTTGCGATCAGTATATCACCAATTTCAAGTTCGAAAAGAATATATTCCGAAGACAGACTTCAGAAGAAGATATAGACACTATGAATATATGGAAATTCCTTTAGGTATTATGAATGCACCAACGGTCTTCATGGATTTGATGAATCATATATTTCATAGATATCTAGATTATTTTGTTTTGGTTTTTGTGGATGACATCCTGGTGTATTCAAGGATAAGGGATGAGAATGAGAAACACTTGGAGATAGTGTTGGGAATCTTGAGAGACCATCATTTGTATGCCAATTTGCCTAAGTGTGACTTTTGGATACAAGAGGTATGCTTTCTCAACCATGTGATTTCTGAAAATTTTGTCTCAATAGACCCTGAAAATATAGAAGTCGTGATCTCATGGAAAACTATGAATAATATCTTTGAGATATGAAGTTTTCTTGGTCTAGCTAGTTATTACTGACGCTTTGTGCATGACTTATTATGGCTAGATTCACCAATGATAGCCTTGATAAAGAATAATGTTCCATTCTAATGGATTGATTAATTCCATAAGTCTTTACAAAATTTGAAATTTCATCTCACATCGGCACCCATCTTGATTTTTCTAGAATCAAGACACGGGTATATGGTGTACTATGATGCTTCGAGATTGGGGATGGGATGTGTTCTCCTGAAAGGAGACCATGTGGTTGATTATGGTTTAACTTAGTTGATATTTCATGAGAAGAACTACCCAACACATGACTTGGAGTTAGCAGTAGTCATTCATGCCTTGAAGACTTGGTGTCATTATCTCATTGGGGAGAAATTTATGGTGTTCACAGACCACAAAATCTTGAAACATATTTTCTCACAATGAGATTTGAATCTGAGGAAAAGGATATGGATGGATTATCTCTAGATGTTTGACTTTGACTTGATGTATACACTAGGTAAAGGCAAAATTGTGGAAGATGCATTAAGTAGAAATTCATATACTCAGTTGGAGAAAGAATCCTCAGATGAATGGAAGTTGATGTTGGTCTTAGCCAACATGCATGTGGAATGCGAATAACGAGGTGATGTTGTGGTTTTCTTTTCAGTCTTTGTGGTTCCTGATTTGGTAAACATGGTTAAAGAGGCACAAACATCTGATGTAGAATGCCTAGTTATGAGTTCAAAACTCAATGGTGGGGAGACCATTGAGGGATAGAAACTTGAAGAGAGTTTAGTTTTATGGTTCAGAGATCGAATGGTCATACCTATGTCTTGTTAGGAACAAATTCTTCATGCTTAACACCATTCCAGATAGGCCATACATTTGGGAACACAGAAGATGTACAAAGCAATGAAGATGCAGTTTTGGTAGAGTGGTGTGAAAAGGAAAGTGGATGAGTTTGTTTCAAAGTGCTTAACTTGTCAGAAATTTAAGGAAAAGAATCAACAACCAGTGGGTATATTTCAGTCTTTACCTATCATATTCTGGAAATGAGAACATATAGTGATGGATTTTGTTATAGGTCTCCCAAGAATAGTTTGAAAACACGATTCCATATGGGTGACAGTGGATCACCTTACCAAGTCGGCTCATTTCATTCCAATTCGTGAGACTCATACGGTGAAAGATCTGTCCAAAATCTATATTCGAGAAGTGGTAAAGAGATATGGAATACCAGTTTCAATTTTCTCAGATAGAGATCCAAGGTTCATGTCTCGTTTCTGTAAATCCTTATAGAAATTCCTGAAAACTCAATTGACTATGAGTATGGTGTATCATCCTCAAATGGATGGACAATCCTAATAGATGATACAGACATTAGAAGACATGTTGTGGGCTTGTGTCATGGATTTTGGTGGCTCATGGGATGATCATATGCCCTTAGTGGAGTTCTCATATAATAACAGTTATCATTCCTCGATACATATGGATTTGTTTGAAGTGTTGTATGGGCATCCTTGTCATTATCAACTGTGTTGGGTAGAAATAGGTGATACTTCACTAGTTGGGCCTATTCTTGTCCAAGAAAAAATAGAGAAGATTTGGTTGATCATAAAGAGGATAGAGACATCTCAGAGTCGTTATAAATCTTATGCGGATCATCTTCGATGGTTGTTGTCATTTTTCGTGAGTGATCATGTATTCTTGAGGATCTCTGTAAGGATTGAAAATTGTCGTTTTGGGAAGTAGGTCAAGTTATCTCATCAGTACATTGGCCCTTTTGAGATACTGGAATGAGTCGGAGAGGTGGTATATTAGTTGGCATTACCACCATGGTTCAATGTGGTGCATAATGTGTTTCATGTATCATAGGTGAAAAAATATCAACTTGATCCTAACCATGTGATTAGATGGGATCATGCTGACCTAGATTCGGATGCGTTGTTTGTACATATCCTAGTGTGGATTATGGATACGCAAGAAAAATTCTTGAATTGGAAAGAGCATCAGTATAGTGTGGGTTTTATGGAAACATGGTTAGATTCAGGAAGAGACTTGGGAACATGAGAAGAAAATGAAAGAGTAATGGCTGGAACTCTTTCAACAATTTGATGGTTTTCTACTTTTTGAGGGCGGAAAGGCCAATGGTGGGGGGAATTTAGTACCCCTGGTTTCTAGTATGTAACCCTTACTTTATGATTTTTATGTTTATAAACTGTAAGGGTGAAGGATGGGATAGTTGGTTGAACTTTCAATAATTTTTTGGGGGCAAAGGAGGAGCACACGAGCTTCACACAGTTTGTCCAAACCGTGTGAAAATCCTAGTAGAAAGCGTGAAAAGTTACATATTTTGGATAGTAGCTTCAACATGGTGTGCACATAGTTAGGGAGACTATGTGAGGAGTCTGTGCAGGGTGATCTGTAAGGTAGTATCTAACACATGTTTAGCACACTTTTTGCCTAATCGTGCGAATTAACCATGTGTATGGTTAAAACAAGATATTAAAATAGTATATCTAGGTCAGTATTACCTTTAATCCACTGGTTTTTTTCCCCAAACCAACTCTAACTCAGTATTTTTCTTCTCCTAAGGCCATAGAAGGTTCTCCCATCGATTCAGAGGAAATTTGAAGGCTTCCCTTGGTGATTCAAAGCTGGATTTTTGAGGTTTGTGATTGTTCTTCATCATTCTTGATCGGGTTCTTAGATCTAATCCTCCTCTCTTCTCAGTTTCTTAGTTATACACTAATTATGGGTAGATCTAAGATTTTTTATTCCAAATATGTTTATATTTGATCTTGATCATGATATGATAATAGATCTAAGGTGTTTTTGTGGAGAATCGACCCGGTTTCTTGTGCGTTCTTCATCTGTTGTCAGTTTTCGCCAAAACCTTCGAGGTAGGTGGCTTCTCTATCAACTCCACTTAGTATAATTGATTGGAATTATTTAAAATAGAATATACTGTGTTTAATTGGTTTTGATTTGGCCATTTATAAATTGTTGAAAACCCTTCTTTGTGGTGGTTTGGAAAATTGGGAAAATCTGGAAAATTGGGTATTTGAATAAAGTGCTTATGTTCTTTATTTTGAAATAGAGATTTTAAAATGGGGATTTTCTATAATTGTGGCACATGGTTTGTATTAGATGTTTTAAATAATTTTTAATGTTTTATTTAAATGAAATGGCTGCTTTGAAATTGTTTTGTTCTTTAGTTTTCAATAAAAATGTTTTTTTATTGAAACAGTTTGTTTTGGTCATTTCAAATGGTTTGGCATACATGGGGTTGTGTGAGTTCATGTATGATGTTCCCCTGAATAAGGGACATGTGCCATTGGGGTATAATTTGTGTGACCCTAGATCAAGGGTGTGTTTCATTAGGACACAAAGTGATAAGATGAGAGACCGCTCATGGGTATGGAACTGTCAAACGAAGCATGCATGGGTGTGTGTTGTAAATCATGGGTTGGGTATGCCAAAATGATAAAAAAAGAATTGGTTTTAATGCTTTGTTTGTTTTTTTTATGGAATTATAAATTTCTAGAAATTGGTTTAATGAGCACTTGGTTTCATTTGGTTACAATTGGTTTTGGAACTTGTTTATGTTGTGTTATAAACTATTTTATAGAATTGTTTTATATAAATGGTTTATATAAATGTGGATAACTTTTCTATCCTGGTGTCATGAGTAGGTAAGTCATTGGGGAACACCTAATGAGTTTTATACTCACCCCTACTTTGGCACTTTGGTTCTTTTCTAGATGTTATCTGTCGGGACATGGGCAAAGGTAAAGTATCACATGTTTTTAGCACCATCTCGTGATACTTGAGTTATTCAGTGATTATGGAGATTAGATCTTGTGGAGAATGGAGTCTTGTGGTCATCTTGGAGTCTTTAGTTGTTATTCCATTGTTTTCATTGATAGTTGATTTGTTCTTCCACTATTTCACACTTTTAAGTGGTTTTGATATGAATAAATTAGTTGAGTTTTCTTTCTTTTATTCATGCATCATATAGTGAGTTGTTTGGTTAGTGGTTTATTTATTAAAGGGTAAATCTTCCCCCCACTTGAATTTGAAACCCCTTGGTATTTATTTCCAGACTTTGGAATCTTGGGGGTGTCACTTAAGTCCAGGTAAAGACTCATTGTACTCTCAAGCCAATGAGAGTTAGCAGGTCATCACACAGTCCAACCCTAAAGAAAGTCATCTTAAGGTTTTTAAAAGGGTAATAAGGTATATCAAAGGCACTGTAAGTACTGGATTTTTTTATTCCAATGAGAATTTATTTGATTTTATATCTTAATATGACTCTGATTTTGGAGGTTGCAGACATGATAGGAAAATCACTTCAGGTATGTGTCACTTTTTAGGAAAAATTTTGATTACTTAGCATTCTAAAAAACAATTGTTAGTAGCACTGTCAATAGCTAAGGCTGAGTATGTTATTGATGCTAGCTGTTATTCATAGAGTATTTGGATAATGAAAACTTTATATGATTTTAATATTATTTTTGAAAAAATTCCATTTTTTGTGATAACACTAGTGTTATTTCTATTTCTAAAACTCATCTTTAACACTCAAGAACCAAACATATTGATGTTAGATTTCATTTTCATAGGGATCATGTTAATAAAGGTGATATATGATTAGAGTTTATTCCAAATTAGAATCAATTATCTGATATTTTCACTAAACCATTGGATTCTGTTAAATTTGAGAAAATTAAGTTTGAATTGGGTATGCTGGAATCTTAGTTATTACTTTTTATGATTAGTGTTTTGATAAATATATTCAATGTTTGTATTTTACAAGTTTTGTATGTCAGTAATATTTTCCTATTTTCTTAAATGAAAATTAGTTCATCGTGTTTTAAAATTTCTTTATTAAATAGTATAAATGTATTTCTTTTATATTAATTCACTTTTTGATAAATTTCAAAAAGGGGGATAAATTTTTTAAAGATTTAATGATTTTTCTTTTATATGGTTTGAAAATTTAATAAATTTTTTGTTTTTTAATTTACAAAAAGGGGGAGATTATTTGTAATTGGGTATTTAATTTTTTAATTCTCTCATTATTTTGATAAATTAAAATTGTGTAATGTTTAATTCAATTCAATTCAATTCAAAATTTTAATTTCTTATTCATTCCTTTTATATGTAATTGTTTATATTTTATATCTTTTATTTTGTTATGTAAAAATTTTAGTCCTATGTGAAAGTCTAAGGTGAATATCATCCAAATTTAAGAGGACCCAAATGGGTCAACCCTCATGGGATGTCCAACACTTTAGGCCAGCACAAGGCTTTAACTGGATTGAGCATAGTGCTCACTGGGAGCCAATCGGGCCTATGTATAAGGCCCTAGCTCAACGCCCGAATAGGTTGGGCTAAGTGAGCCCCCATGGCCCGCAGGCCTTCAGTGTGTGATGTGTATGGGTTATGTTTTTATTCCGGAAAACAAATACCACATTTTGACTTAAGTACCGCAAGGTATCCACATCATGGTTTTGATGTGGACAAGTTATTTCAACATAGAATCAATCTGATCTGTTCATCTCCTTTGCGACCTAATCTCATCTGTTGATCTCTTCTGACTTTACACCTTTCAAACATGCCTTCTATTTTGAATTCCCATATTTTTTTATTCTTCTCTTGTGTGCGTCTTTCCTCTTCCTGCTCGTTCCACTTCCACTATAGATCGATCGCCAACAAACCTTTTCTTCTCTAGTGACTTCATTTCTCCAACATCCTTCCTTATCCATTCATCTGAGCCATTGTTTTTCACCCACCTTTATCTACACTATTTGATCATATTTCTCCCACTCCACTTGATCTCGAACTATAGTGGTGCCTCATCTCAAATTTACAATATCTTTCATTCTTTTTAACACATTGTTGTGTTTAACAAAGGTGATACAATCTGACACTATTGGTTTCAAACCAACGGTGTGTCGTTTTTTTACACTGCTAATACCTTTTGACACTGTTGGTTTTCACCAATCGTGCAAGAGTTTTGTCACCAAGTTTTTGACACCATTGGGAAACCAAACAGTGTGTTATTTTTTACACCATTGAAATTCACAACGGTGTGTCATTTTTCACCGTTGTAATTCCAATAATATGTTGTTCCTCCTTTGTTTATTCTTCCTTAATTGTTCTTGGTGTTTTGTTTCTATATCCTCTATTTATCTGTTTATTGGTGTTTACCCTTGATAGTGGATTTATTCAAATTCATTTCAAGTATTCCATTTAATTTTAAATTCTAGCGTTGAATTTGGTTAAAAATGTTTGATATTATTATTTTAAGTTTCTTCAAGTAATAAAAGTATCGTTCTTTATTCTTCTACATCTTCAACTTGTTGTTTAAATAATTCTTTATTAAATGAGATATGAGACACTATTGGAACCCAATGGTGTGTCATGAGACACTATTAGACATCTAATGGTGATTCATCTTTTATTGTTCTCTTCGAACCCTTTTATGGTATTATGCATGGAAATGTTTTTAGTTCTGATTAAATCATTTTAGTTTTTCTTAAAATGACAACGGTATGTAAAACTATGTTTGACACCATCAGACTGTCTAACAGTGTGTCACTGACACCGCCAGATATCCAAAGGTGAGTCATGACACTGTTAGTTCCAAATTTATTTCCAAAATTTTTATTTTCTCTTTTTCAGTTAAAGTTGTTAAATCTAATTACATTGTTAATTGCTTAATATTTTATACTGAAATATGATTCCATCTTTGTTTAAAATTAATTATAGCATTTTTTTCTGACATGCATTCATGCAAATTATCATTTATGATGCTCTATTTTTTCACATCATTCTACTTCATGGCTTATATATAGAATTTATTATTATTTCATTTAATTTTCATTTTTGATTTGCTTAACCAATATTACTTGAATTGTCACGAACCAAGCAGGGATGCCATCTGACCCGACACCCAACCCAGTCTGTGACATGGCCTGAAGGGAGTTCCCGATCCCCATGGTCTAGAAACTAGTTCTGAGCATCAAAATAAAATAAGAGGGAATGATTTAGCCCAATAATAAACAGGATCAAAATATACAAAACTAAAAATGTAGCAGAGTTGACCACAACTGAATCTCAATAATGAACAATCTGGTCTAATACAAATACAACTGAATAAAACTGACACTGAAAGAACCAGAACCTATAATAAAATAAAACAACCAGCTACTAACACAAACCCCATGTGACCTATTGGTCACCACCAACCACAATACCACCCTACTCTAAAAGATAACTCAAACCAAAAGAACCTGAAAAAAAGATGAACTTGCAAAATAGTTCAGGTATACCGACACCGAATGGCACAAGTAGGGTGTGAGCTAGACATCTCAGTAGGAAATCATTGAAGAGTCCATGTGTTTCCTTTCCCAAAACAATCCATTAACACTAGTTTGAAAATAAGGATATAAAATAGGTTTTCTTCCTTTTAAAAAATAAACACATTTCATTCCCTTTTTCCAAACTATGCACACCATGTTTCCACATTCAAAATAGATTTTCCATTTTAAATAAAAACCCAAATCAACAAGACTAGGGCTATGTTGAAAGTAATTAAACTGGACAAACGAACATTCAATGTGGCAGAAAATAAACAAGCAATAAATATAATAACCATGGGCAATCCTAAACATCCCTAGAAGACCCCTGGACATACTTGGTTCGGAACCACCTACCTGCATATGGTGAACCCCCTATGTCTTTAACCAACTAGATGCTCTCACAGCCTCACCAGTGGAAAATCCCTCCTGGCCTGTCCATAACTCCAGGGGGTACTAACCTGTCTAATCGGGGCTAATAAGCAACCATAACTTGATCATATAAACAACGCCTAGGAACCCATGGTTGTAATAGTAATATTGTGTAAGTAAAAGGTCCTTGCACGCATGACTCATCTCACCGCACTTGCCTACCCCAAACACGGACACCCTATACGATAACCCATGAAGGAAAATCCCTCCTATATAGGTGCCCACATACATATGCGTGTGTTTTTTTCACTTCATCAAAGTGCCAACCAGGCCATCACATCACATAAGCATTCAAACCATTTTACAAAACTCTTTAAGTTGTTAATCAGGCATTCACATCTTCTGAACCATGCTCTTTTCTAAAATAAACACACACAAAAATCACCTTTAAAAGTACAATTCCAAATTTTCCTTTATGTTTACACACCCAAATACATTTACCAAAACATTCCCAAATCATTTCTAAACCCATTTCCAAGTATGCCACGCCAAACGGGCCTTTAAACCATTTAGAAACCAACCATGTTCCAAGATACCCAATGTTTGAAATTTTAAATAACACATTCAAAATCATTTTAAAACCACATGAAATACCAAAATGCTATTTAGAAATCAAAGATCCATTTTAGAAGGAAGATAATGGTAAAGAGAAGATAAAACATTTGATAAATAAAGGATCATGTGTAGCATCATTTTTAAGTGTCATTTTCACTGGAATGCCCATCCATGTGTGCACCTAGTGAACCCATGTATGTGAAAATATCCAATGACACCCTTTTAAGATCCATAAGAATACCCAAAAACATTTTTCTATAAATAATAATTCCCTTTAAACCAACACAATTGTAACATCACTCATAAAAATTTTAAAAACCCAAAGAACCTTTCCAAAACATTTCATCATAAATCATCAAGCCATAAATAGGAACATAAATAAAATTACATGCTCTGATTCATGTTTCAATAAATATAATATATAAAACCAAGTAAAAACAATACCACATGAGCTCAATTTCATGTTTAGAAAATAATAGGCATTTTATCGAACACTTTGGGTGCATGCATTTCTAGGCATAATAAAGAAACCCCTTGGAAAAGCATTTTGTCAAATTCTACCAAAAATAAAACACCACAATATACTATCCATGAACATTATAAGGATTAAAATAACATTTAAAAATAAATTGAAGACACTCAAGCACCAATGGTTTGCACTGGAAATAAAAAACATGGAAACACCTACCTCAACGGTGTGGGAATGTGATGAAACTTCAAGGGAAGAGAGATCTAATCCCCACTGACCGTTTTCACACCCTAGATCCAAATAAAAATGAAACAAAAATAAAAACTAGAAATTAGGGTTTGTCCATGGAAGAAAATCCCCAAAGAAAACCCTAGAACAAATAGGGGAATAGAAAGAGAGAAGATTTGATGAAGGAAACATGATGAATCACCAACCTTTCTTGATAAATCTCCCCAAAATTGCCCAAATTCGAAGCAAGAAGAAGGGGAGAGCCCTCTGGTCAATAGCTGGCACCCAAGGCTTAATTTGAGAGGTGGAATCACCCAAATCGGACTTTTGGGCTAAAAGTTATTAAGTCTGTAAGTGACTACACGGTTTTGTAAACCGTGCACAAACCGTGCGAGGGCTACTGAAAAAATTCTGCTACTTTGCAGTAATAGGTAGCACAGTTTGGGAAAACTGTGCTCAAACCATGTGACCTGAAAAATGGGTCAAAATCCTTAAATAATACCCCAAACACTAGGGAAGACCCACCCAAAGATCCTTGAATGTTTTAAACACAAAGTAGTGACATTGTGGGTGTCACAAACTCCCCAACATGCAACTTTATCTCCATACCAACAACAATAACTAATCATATGTATAAAAGGAAACCAAAACCACAAAAACACAAGGAATTTTTTTGGGCACTAAACCTTAACCTCATCCAAAAGATCCAACATCAAGAAAAGAATAAAATAAAAAAGTATCTGAGGTCGGGGTGTGACAATTCTCCCACCCACAAACATTTTCTACCCCCTGAAAGTCACCAAGTCACAAGATAGCTAAAATTAGAGTTCATGCCTAATCAAAATCAAAGAAAACATGATACTCAAGGTGACCTTTCACTCCACAGGTCACACCCGACCGATCAAGAAGAAACCACAAAACATAAATGAGGATGAGGGGAGAACACGAGAGGGTACCCCCCCCCTAGAACTCATCTAGAAGGGAAACATTAGGGTCCAACACACCACCAATACTTAAATGGGAACTAGGGACTAACATTTAAAATTTATGGGCACCTCACACAGTTTGGCCACACGGTTTTCTAAACTGTGTGCCAACCATTCACATGACACTGGAAAGAGGGGGGGTTTCCCATAAGGCTTGGCCGTATAGTTTCAAAACTGTGTGCCAACCGTGCCAAATGCCACTGCCTGAAAAAACACCAAGCCACACGGTTACCTAAGACCAACTGCACGGTCATGCACTCGCCGTGAAAATTGGTTCTTCCTGCATGGTTGGGGCCACATGGTTTCAACCAATCATGTGGTAATCGTGCTTCACCTGGAAAAATCTCCTGAAAACTCCAAAAACAAAAAATCTCGACCGGACTCAAACCTGAATATTCATAAACTACTACAAAAACGTCATATATCAGTACTCAAAACGGGCTTTAATAGTGCTAAAAAGTGTTGTAAATCTCAACACTAATATAGGGGGGTCCCTTTTATCAGCGCTCTGAAAAGCGCTGATAAAGGCCCCTTTTATCAGCGATAAAAAAACACTGATAAAAGAACCCTTTATCAGCACTTTTTTTAGCACTGATAAAAGTCAAAAAAATTAAAAAAATAAAAAGGAATTAAATAATGCGGGGAGAGCTTTTATCAGCGCTTGACCCACCCCCCCCCCCCCCCCTTGTCACCGCTAAGAGGTCTCTCGTGCGCTGCCCTTACGGAGCTTCCTCAGACGCGCGCACCCCTTTTCTTCCACCCGAACTCGAACCCGTGACCTCCCCCATTTCGCGGCTACAACATTACCACTAAGCCATTTCATTCTGTTTTCTATTTAATGATATATCTATATATATATATAGTTATATTTATTCGTATATTGATATAGATTCATATTAATATAAATATATTTATTCATATATTAGTATATATATATTCATTCGTATATCAATATATATTTATATTTATTTATATATATTTTTTTAGTTATAATTTTTTATTCATATATTTATTTGTATATTAATATATACTTATAAGATTAGTTTTAAATATATTTATGAAAAAATATGTTTTTTATGTGTGTTTATAAATAAATAAATACATACATACATATATATATACAACACACAGGAACACACACACACACACACACACACAGACACATATATATTTATGAATAAATACATATATATGTGTATTTAAAAAGCCATATAATGTTAAAATGACGATAAATTATAATCGAGAAGCCTGTTTCAACTCCACAACCAATCAAATCGAAGAAAATGAAACAATCTTCGATATGATATATGGTACAGGCCTAACGGACATCCGTATCAGAAGTTATACTTGTTTGAATGTTAAAAAATCGGGGTATCCTGACTAAAAACTCAGTTTGGAGACCTTCTGGGCCTTTTTGGCCTCAAAAAATGAAACATAAGCTTTTCTTGGGTCACCGGCGCATAGATCTCGTCACAGGCTTCGATTTGATATACTGTAGAGCTCAAACGGACACCCAGATCAAAAGTTATGGCCGTTTGAAGTTTGAGTTACATTTTCAACTTATTTTAGATCTTTTATTAATTGTTTTGATTTTTTGTGTCTTCAAATTGTTATTAAATGATTTTTAATCGATAATAATTAGCAAATTATTAATTAAAAATATTTTTTAAAAATATTTTAAATCCATTTTCACTAAATTTCTTATATATTAAATGTAATAGTCTATTTATACGTATCTAAAACATATTTAAAAAATATATATTATATTTATATATGAATAAATATACTTATATAACAATAATTTATTTTTCATGAATTTTTTTTGAAATATAAATTTTTTCAGCGCTGATAAAGCTCCCCTTTATCAGCACTACTAAAAGAAGTGCTGATAAAGGGGTCCCCTTTATCAGCACTTTTTTTAGCACTGATAAAGGCCCCCTTTATCAGTGCTTTTTCTAGCGCTGATAAAGTCCCCCTTTATCAGTGCTTTTTTTAGCGCTGATAAAGGGGTAGCGCTTCCGTTTCCCATTTTTGTAGTAGTGATATACAAGCCGAACACTAATACCACTAAAACAAGGAACCTCCCACAAAAACCGAACCCAAAAAATGCCAAACACACCTTAAAAGGGAATGAACAATTCCAAAATCCACATTCAGATAGGCTCAACTGCTTGGGTTATGAGAGATCTAGTTCATTGCACCATTACCAAAAAAGGTGAACTTACAATATTAGGGAAACAAGAACGTGGAGATGTTAAACATTTTCATCCCAACATAGAAAGCAAAACTAGGTCGGGGTTTCACACCCCCCATCACTCCTAACTGTGCGCAAGATTCTCCCCAAGGCCTATGGTTGGGGCTCTGATGGCTGAAGCATCTCTTGTCTCATAGTCTGGTACATGCATCCACTAGTCACAATTCCTTCTTTGAGAAATGCTTCCTGCAGAACTTCTCCAGATGATCCAAACGGCCACAATGATGGTAGGTCTTCAGAGGGATGTGACAAGATGGCTTCGAATGCCCGGGATGGCCACATTGATAGCACACAAGGGAATTTCCTAACGAACTGTAAGACAGAACCAACGAAGGGAAATCCTTAGAGATAGATTCCTCTGGCACGGACTACTTTCAAGATGGGGAACCTTTTAGATCAACAAGAGACACTGGACTACCAACCACCTAAGCTCCGAAAACTAACTCAGCTAGGAATGCCTCGTCCACCAACTTCTCAAAATAGGTCTCGCCAGAAGAGAGCACCCTTTCTGCAATCTCTAGAAGAAGACCCCAAATGAAAATTGGAGACCTTAATTGATCCTCTAATGCTACCTTTAGAGAGTAAGAAACCAACTCTCAGAATTGATCAACATAAACTTTCACAGTCTGTTGGCCCTGCCGAACATCCTGCAGCTCTGCCACCTTCCTCAACTTCACCTCCTTAGGTATGAACCATTGGATGAAGGTGACCTTAAACACTTCCCATGTCATCCCTTCCAATGATGATGGGAAAACCAGCTTCCAATGGTCCAAGGCAAGACCCTCAAGCAACCCCAAGACAGTACGAGCTCTAACAACCTCGGGAGTTCCCAATAACCTGAAGATGTGCTCTACTTCTTCAAGCCACTCCGCCACCTCTAACGATCCTTGAACACCATGAAAGATAGGTACACTCTTGAAGGATCAGAAATTGGGCATGAATCATTAGAAAATTTGGGAATATTTATGGGAAGCATTTTCTGAACAATAAGAAAAACACAAAACCAAAACCAACATCAGATTGCAGCGCAATCAGAAGGAATATCTGAAGCCCAAACAAATGGATCACAAACCAAACATATACAAACACAACCAAAAAACCTTTTTTCCAAAAACCACCATTTCATTTAAAATTCCAAACTGCCTTCTCCCAAATCCAGTTTCCAAATACCAAAACCCGCTTCTCACAAAAAAAAATCCACATTCTAAAAGAAAAACCAATTTACGTAATCATTTCCCTCCTTCAAAAATCATTTTAGAAAAATGAGGCCAAGCCTTCTCAAATGCACACCCATGGAATCCCATGAACCGTTGCACATGTGTTCATCCACTTCCATCCACATGTGCCAATATTCACTTTCCACACGCATACTCTCACATGTGTAGACGTTCATAAGAAATACCAAGGGTCACACAAATCCACTTCTTTACCACTCCTAAAAATCACCAAATTTTTAAAACCAAAATGCTTTCCTTTAAAACCAACCTTATAAATTTTAAAACCACTTGAATGAAAACATTTTCCTTCTCTAAACCACTTTCTCTTCAAAAACTCACTTTACCAATTTAAAACCATTTAGAAGGAAAAACTTTCATTTCTATAACCCTTTTCATTTTCAAAAGCACACTTACACCAATGAAACCAAGACAAGGCACCACTTACATAGAACTGTCGAAAAGAGGGACTAGTGTCTATGCCCAACTCAGTGACATGATAGTGAGTCATGCCCCAGATAATAAATAACACTAAGAGGAACCTGAATCAGGCACTCATATACCACATGGGTCACTACTCTATGTGAAATCATAACATGACACCAGCTCGCCTCAATTGTCATCCCTCAATACAAAATAAAATCATAAGACTCAATTCCCAGACTAACCCTAGTAACTCAAGGTTCCGAATGAGCAAGGGTTCATGACGCCCTTCCCATACCTACCTCTAGAGTCCCGAAAATCCTAATCTACAACTACCAAACACCCCAAATAACAAGAACCTCCTCTGAAACCATTTTGTCATGAACCAAGCCGGGATGCCATCTGACCTGACACCCGACCCAGTCCACAACATGGCCCGAAGGGTGTTCCCGATCCCCATGGGACGAAAACTAGTGTTAGGCATCAAAATAAAACACGAGGGAACAATTTAGCCCAATAATAAACAGGATCAAAATATACAAAACTAAACGCAGCAGATCTAACCACAACTGAATCTCAATAAATGAAAAATCTGGTCTAATACAAATACAACTAAATAAAACTGACACTGAAAGAATCAGAAGCTACAAGAAAATAAAACAACCAACTACTAACACAAACCCCATGTGATCTCTTGGTCACCACCAACCACAAGACCACCCTGCTCCAAGAGATAACTCAAACCAGAAGAACCTGAACAAAAGATGAACCTTCAAAATAGCTTGGGTATACCGACATGAAATGGCACAAGTAGGGTGTGAGCTAGACAGCTCAGTAGGCAATCACCAAAGAGTCCATGTGTTTCCTTTCCCAAAATAATCCATTAACACTAGTTTTAAAATAATGATATAAAAATAGGTTTTCTTCCTTTTCAAAAATAAACAAATTTCATTCACTTTTTCCAAACTATGCACACCATGTTTCCACATTCAAAATAAATTTTCCATTTTAAATAAAAACCTAAATCAACAACACCAGGGCTATGCTGAAAGTAAATAAACTGAACAAACGAACATTCTATGTGGAAGAAAGTAAACAAGCAATACAGATAATAACCATGGGAAATCCTAAACATCCCTAGAAGACACCTAGACGTACTTGGTTCGGAACCACCTTTTGGCGTATGGTGAACACCCTATGTATTTAACCAACTGGATGCTCTCATAGCCCCACTAGTGGAAAATCCCTCTTGGCATGTCCACAACTCTAGGAGGGTACCAACCCGTCTAATCGGGGCTAATAAGAAACCATCACTCGATCATCTAAAAGATGCTCAGGAACCCATTATGGTAATAGTAATACTATGTATGTAGGAGGCCCTCGCATGCGTGACTCATATCAACGCACTTGCCTACCCCAAACACTGACACCCTATATGATAACACATAAAGGGAAATACCTCCTATAGAGGTTCCCACATACATATATCTATATATATATGTGTGTGTGTGTGTGTGCGTGTGTCACATCATCAAAGTGCCAATCGGGCCATCACATCACATAAGCATTCAAACCATTTTGTAAAATTCTTTAAGTTTCCAACCAGGCATTCACATCTTCTGAACCACGCTCTTTTCTAAAATAAACACAAAACATCACCTTTAAAAGTACAATTCCAAACGGGCCTTTATGTTTACGAACCCAAATACATTTACAAAAACATTCCCAAATCATTTCTAAAACCATTTCCAAGTATGCCATGCCAAATGGGCCTTTAAACCATTTAGAAACCAACCATATTCCAAGATACCCAATGTTTCAAATTTTAAAGAATGCATTCAAAATCATTTTAAAGCCACATGAAATACCAACACACTATTTAGAAATCAAAGATCCATTTTAGAAGGAAGATAGTGGGAGATAGAAGAGAAAACATTTGAGAATCAAGGTTCATGTGTAACATCATTTTTTAAGTGTCATTTTCAATTGAATGCCCATTCATGTGTGCACCTAGTGCACCCATAGATGTGAAAACATCCAATGACACCCTTTGAGGATCCATAAGAATACCCAAAAACATTTTTCTAGAAAAACTACTTCCCTTTAAACCAACACAATTGTAACATCTCTCATAAACATTTTAAAAACCCAAGGAACCTTTCCAAAACATTTCACCGTAAATCATCAAGCCATAAATAGGAACATAAATCACATTTCATGCTCTAATTCATGTTTCAATAAATATAATATAAAAAACCAATTCAAAACAATACCACACGATCTCAATTTCATGTTTAGAAAATAATAGGAATTTTATCGAACACCTTGTGTGCATGCATTTCTAGGCATAATAAAGAAAACCCTTGGAAAATCATTTTTTCAAAATTCTACCAACAAGGAAACACCACAATAGACTAGACATGAAGAATCACCAACCTTTCTTGAGAAATTGCCCTAAATTTCCGAAAATTGAAGCATGAAGAAAGGGGAGATCCCTCTGGTCGATAGCCAACACCCAAAGCTTCATTTGAGAGATAAAATCACCCAAATCGGACTTTTGGGATAAAATTTATTAAGCCTGTAAGTGGTTGTAAGGTTTTGTAAACCGTGCACAAACCGTGTAAGGTATACTGGAAAAATTCTGCTACTTTGCAGTAATAGGTTGCACGGTTTGGGCAAACTGTGCTTAAACCGTGTGACCTAAAAAAAGGGGTCAAACCCCCTTAAATGACACCCCAAACACTAGGGAAGACCCATCCAAATATCTTTGAATGTTTTAAACACAAAGTAGTGACACTGTGGGTGTCACAAACTCCCCAACATGAAACTTTATCTCAATACCAACAACAATAACTAATCATATGTATAAAAGGAAACCAAAACCACAAAACACAAGGGCTTTTGTTTGGCACTCAACCCGAACCTCAACCAGAAGATCCAACATCAAGAAAAGAATAAAATAAAGTATTATCTGAGGTCGGGGTGTGACATGTATTATATTAAACATTCCTTTTAATATTTTGTTAACAATCTTTTGTCCGACTATGTTTAATGTCTAGAATGATTTTAACAAAATTAATGTAATGGTCATATTATTTGTATTATTCTCTAACAAGTTTCATGAATATATTCAATAATGAAACGTTGTTTTAGATATCAGATTTAATTCTTCGAGAGAATGCTTCAAGTATAAAAACAAATGTACCTATGCAGATTGAAAAAATTTACACATTTGACAATTCGTTTCAACAAGGATACGAAATAATTTCCTACTACTCGGAAAGTTTGATCAAGAAACTTCTTCGACATATACTATTTTGCTACGATCACAGAAGATCATCATCATCTACATCTTCCATACCTATTTTGATCAAGGAACAAAAGCTGCATCAAACTTCTTTATCATCTGCTCAAATTCTTGTTTCATTTTTTTCTATTATTTTTATCTGTTGTAATTCTTCCAATTCCCTGTCTGTATTCTAGAGTTTGGTTTAATTTTTTCTCATCCAAAAGTTGTCATCAGATTATTCCTCCCATCTAAAAGGATGGTCAGGTTATTCCTCCCAGACAAAAGGTGGGAAGGTTTTGACTCCTTAGAAAGTCATGGGTTATACCTCCATGTGAAAAAGTTATGTGGGGTTATACCTCCATGTGAAAAAGGTACATCTATAATTCTTGTAATCGGGTTATTACTCCCAGTAAAAAGTAAGGATATAGTGCATATCAATCTCCTCGAGGAGTAGAGGAGATTGAAGAGAGGACTAGGATCTTGAGATTTGAACCTCTAAAAAATCATCTGTGTTATTTTTTTTCAATTCCTCTGCAAGATTTTAACTCTTCTATATAACTCTAATAAATTTAGAATTTTTAATAATAAATCAAAAAAGGACTATTCACCCCCCCCCTAGTCACCTCTTCCATATCAAGAGAACTAAAAAACATACCCAAGAGAAGAAGCCAAGGCAGTGGTTTTGATGAGTGGAAAAGTGATGGATTTTCAAAAACCATGTGGAGGAGAAGGAAGACAAGTTGAGGAACCCAAAAATCAGACAACATTCATAGAATAAGTAGTTGATGAAAAGGCCAATGGAACTGCTCAAGTGATATCTCAAGAAGTGCCACCTTCTACAAAATCTCCAATTCAAGAACAACCTAAAGAAGATGTCAAAATTTTCCCACCACCTTATAAGCCACCTCTTCCTTTTCTAGAAAGAGCGAGATAGGGTAGAATTGAAGATAAATACAATAAATTTTTGGTGATGTTCAAACAACTACACATTAACATTCCATTCACTGAGGAAATCACTTAAATTCCTACCTATGCAAAATTCCTCAAGGAACTCCTTTCTAACAAAAGAAAAATGGAAGACCTATGAGTCGTCTCACTGAATGAAGAGTGTTCTGATGTTTTTCAGCAAAAAATCGCACCAAAAATGAGAGATCCTGGAAGTTTCTCAATCTCGTGCACAATAGGAGAATGAAACTTCAGAAGAGCCTTGTGCGATTTAGGAGTCATCATTAACCTCATGCCTATGAGTGTATTCCATAAGCTGGGACTTGAAGAACTCAAACCCACTAGAGTAGCACTCTAATTGGTCGACTAATCGGTAAAATATCCTTGAGGGATTCTCAAATATGTCTTAGTCAAAGTTGACAAGTTCATTTTTTCAGCAGACTTCCTCGTTCTGGGCATGGAGGAGGAAGGAAACGTTCCAATCATCTTAGGCTGACCATTCCTGGCCACTGAGAAAGCATTGATCAGTGTAAATCAAGGAAGACTCGTATTCTGAGTAGGTGGCGAACAAGTCATGTTTGACCTAGCAAAGGCAGTACAACAAATAGATGATTCATTTGACTTCCGAGCTATCTTTCTCATAAACGAAAGAGATAAATATATAAAAATTGAAGAGAGTAATGAAATGCTCCCTGATGAGGATGAGGACTATGACTTTGAATAAGTAAAAAACATATAACCTCTTACAAGGGACATCATCCCACCTTTCATACCCTCAGTCATTCAGTCGCTGAAACTAGAACTAAAACCCCTCCCCAGTACACTCAAGTGTTCCTTTCTAGAAACTATTATTGCACTACCAGTTATCATTAACTCTGAACTATTTCAGTCACAAGAGAAAAAATTGATTGAATTCTTGAAAAGACATAAGCAGTCAGTTTCCTAGGGAGTGG
This sequence comes from Viscum album, assembly GCA_963277665.1. NCBI lineage: Eukaryota > Viridiplantae > Streptophyta > Magnoliopsida > Santalales > Viscaceae > Viscum > Viscum album. Next base: position 1,231,231,023 of record OY728158.1, read on the forward strand.
TTGATATCAAGGGGATCAATCCTATTTTATGCACCCATAAAATTCTTCTAGAAGACGATGCAAAACTCAAATTTCAACCACAGAGGCGACTCAACCCACCAATGAAGGAAGTAGTCAAGAAATAAGTACTGAAACTTCTAGATACTGGAATAATATTTTCAATCTCTGATATCAAGTGGGTGAGCCCTCTATAAGTAGTTCCCAAGAAAGGTGGCCTCACAGTTGAAAAGAATGATGGAGATGAATTGATTTCAACTCTCACCATCACTAGATGGCGAGTGTGCACGGACTACAGAAATCTAAATATAGAAACCCGGAAAGATCATTTCCCCTTGCCTTTCATGGATCAAATGTTGGAGCAACTAAAAGGACATGAACTATACTGTTACATGGATAGATATTTGGGATATAATCATATTGTAGTCAACCCAGAAGATTACTCTAAAACAACATTCACATGTCTATTTGGTACCTTCACCTATAGGTGCATGTCGTTCGGTATGTGTAATGCACCAGTGACTTTTCAAAGGTTCAAGACGCATATATTCCACGATATGGCGGAGGAATTCTTAGAAATTTTCATGGATTCTTTTTTAGTATAGGGAAGATATTTCGTGGTCAACCTAAGCAATATTGAGTTAGTCCTGCAATGTTGTAAAGAGAAGTGCCTAGTTTTAAACTGGAAAAAATGTCACTTTATGGTTCAAGGAGGCATAGTCCTCAGACATAAAATTTCCAAGGATAGTATGGAAGTGGATCCCGCTAAGATTAAAGTGATCAATGATTTACCTGAGTCCATAACGGGTAAATGAATAAGGGGCTTTCTAGGCCATGTCAGATTTTATCGGCGATTTGTAAAATATTTTGTGAAAGATTCCCGCCATCTAACAGATCTATTATCAAAGGAAACTCTATTTGAATTCACTAATGTTGGTGGGCAATCAACACTTTAAAACAAAGCCTAATAGATGCTCATGTGATCATATCACCGGATTGGGAAAAATAATTTGAATTGATGTGCGCCGCTAGTGACTTTGCTATTGGTGTTGTCTTAGGGCAGAAAGTCGGTCACATCTTTTGCCCAATATACTATTCCAATCACACATTGAATGAAGCACAAGTGAACTATACAACTACATAGAAGGATCTCTTAGCAGTAATCTTTGATTTTGAGAAATTCTGCTCCTATCTAGTTTCGGAAAAAGTGATTGTGCACATTGATCATGCCGCCCTAAAATATTTGATAAACAAAAAGGATGTCAATCCAAGACCGATACGGTGGATCCTATTACTTCAAGAATTCAACATTATCATCAATGATACCAAAGTAACAGAAAATTTTGACATTGATCATCTATCCCAACTTCCACTACCCCTTATAAAAGACGATGGTGATCTCGACATTAAAGTGGACTTCCCCAATGAAACACTTTTCAGCCTAAATACAAAGGCACAACCATGGTTTTATGATATTGAAAATTATCTCACCATGGGATATCTATACCCAGACCTCTCATACTAGCAAAAGAGAAGATTTTTGGATCAAGCTTCACATTACTACTGGGATGAACCACTCCTTCTTAAGTGAAGTGCTGATGGTTTTTTTCATCATTGCATTCCAGAGGATGAAATACAAAATGTTTTAGAAATGTGTCATATATCACCAACCGGAGGACATCATGGACCAGAACACACAGTAGTGAAAATTCTACAAAGTGAACTTTTCTTGCCAACACTCCACCAAGATGCAAGACGTTCTTGTCAAAGTTGTGAGCAGTGACAACGAACTAGCACCATTGGAAAAAGGAACGAAATGCCCCAAAACCCAATCATGGAAGTTGAAATCTTCGACGTATGGGGGATAGATTTCATAGGACTATTTCCCAATTCACATGGAAAGTCCTATATCCTTGTTGGCATTAACTATGTTTCCAAATGGGTAGAATCTGAAGCTACAGCTCATGACACCGCAAAGGTGGTCATCAATTTCTTAAAGAAAAATGTGTTTTTAAGATTCAGATTTCCAAGACTAGTCATTAGTGATTTAGGAACACATTTCACTAATAATGTTGTCAAAGGATTGATTACAAAATACGGAATTCGGTACAACACAGGAACTCCCTACCACCTACAGACAAGCAAGAAAGTTGAATTGTCAAATAATGAAATTAAATAAATCTTGGAAAAGACTGTGAACACTAGTCGAAGCGATTGGAGTCTAAAATTAGATGATGCACTTTGGACATACCACACTACATATAAAACACTCATTATCACTACACCCTTCTGATTGATATATAGAAAACCATGTCATTTTGCAGTAGAACTTGAGCATCACTCGTATTGGGAAATTAAAAAGCTCAATCTAGACTGTCAAAAAGCTGGAGAATCTAGGATGCTTCAACTGGATGAATTAGAAGAAATCAGAAATGATACTTATGAAAATGTCAAGATCTATAAAGAAACCCCCCAAAATAGCATGATCAACACATTTCAATACGTGATTTTATTCTAGGGAATAAAGTTTTATTATTCATCTCACATTTGAAATTGTTCCCTGGAAAGCTGAAACCTAGATGATCAGGACCATTTGTAGTCATTCGTGTATTTCCTTACGGGACAATCGAGATTCAGAAAGAACGCACACCCCCATTCAAAATCAATGGTAAAAGGTTAAAAATATTTCAAGAACCCTTCTAGGAAGGGTGTGTCGTCAGCTTGAGATTCATCTGAGCATCAAAGTGCCAAGCTCTCAGCGTTAAATAAAGCGTTGAATGGGAGGCAACTCAGGTAGGTCACCCTAGGCTAAATTAGGATAGGATAGAATTTAGGATAGATTAGGGAATGTTAGGAGAAAAGGACCAGGGTTTTATCCAAATCTAAGAAGAAGAAAACTTACACGTTGTGTAATCATAACTCACGACATGTATTTTCACAACCTAAAATTTTAATCAAATTCCCAATTACATGATGTGAAACCCAATTAAATATCGTGTATTTCCCTGATTCAATTATTAAAAATAGGTCGTGAACCAAGGGTTCACAACCCAACCCCCTCCCGCTTGACAGTCGACCCCCTTCCTCCCCCGTCGCTCGAGCACGCACCCCCCATCCAACCCACGGTCACACTCTGGATCGGTACCTTCCCACCACCCACCACTAAGACAGTTGCCAGCAGTGCGGAACCACCCTCATCATTGGACTACCCAGCCTCGTCATCCATCACAGCCATAGACCAGGCAGGGTAGTTGCAGTCACACTCTGTTCGAGAGCAGACTGTAGATGATGTCATTGCATACATTGATTTTTCATAGTGTACCTAGTCCCCCCCCCCATTTTTTGTATACTATCAGGGTGCTCCATTTTTTTACTGCTTGTATTCCCTTACATCATTGTATCATTGCACTTCATATATATATTGGATACTGATCTTGCTCTATTTACTTGGCTTATTGTTTTCAATTCATTACACTGTTATAGTAGCCATGTCTAGCTCCTCTGTCTCATCTATGGTCATCAATGTGCTTGTGCCACCATCTGCCCTTGTTCGATGAGTGACTCAACATCTGGCAGAGGTCGAACACTGGTTTCTAGAGCTATCACTTGAGATTCGTGCTTAGCAGCCACCACTTCGAGCACAGATACCTTTCCTTCCACATCAGATTCGTTCTTGGTGTACTCCTGAAGTGATCAATCCTACCAAAAGACCACGAGAGCTAGAGGACGTTGCCACCAGTAGCTATAGAAGACAAAGGAGAGCTGAGCCGATGGATGATGTCGACAGATATTTTGATCGATCCGTCTAGATAGTTGGCACTTTATAGGAGGCAACCCATATTTCATTTGTTTTTCTCATTTTTGTTGTATGCTTTTGTCCTAGTCATCCTTTTATAGCTTTTTTATTTCATGAATCACTTTGAGCCTTATTGTATACACATACCTGCAACTATATCAAATGTATTTCATTGTTATTCACTGTGTGCACATGCCTGTTTTAAAGCTTACAATATGTTTTAACCATATGAACTAATGTTTTATCCAGTACATGATTTGTCTTTCTCGTCACTTTTGCAGGTATCCCAAATTCAAAAGGTCAAGACCGATAAACAATTCCCCATGGCATGTCACTCATTACAGGGAGCTCTCAATTCCTTCGTATTTCCTTTTCTAATTTCCATTTCCCAAATCTAAGCTTTATATGTCATAACCTTCTCACAGTACTTCCACGGGCACTGCAAAAACTCTCTAATTCTAAGTGTAGGGGAGTCTTTCTTGATTTTCAATTTCGATACACTAGAATTTTTTTGCTTGTTTTCATTTATCTAAAAGATATTTTTCATTTGAAAGCATGCTTTAAACCTGAAACTCATTATACCCATTTAAATAAAAGAAAAATTTAAGATGAAAATTGTTTGAATTTCATATTTTACTCATGTTTAGATTTTTAGAATGATTGTCGAGTTTAGTAATTTAATTCCAATTAAAAAAAATTGAAATTGCTTTTAATAACCTTATTACTTGATTTGATACCCTTAGTGATTGCCATTTTTCTTTATTTACTCTCATTCCCAATAGGATTTTGAGCCTACAATTGCATATTCTTTTCTGAGCATATTTCTTGAGTGACACGTGGGACATGTAAACTTATCAGAACTTGCATTGATATCTTATTGAGGCTATGACTGAACAAATATAATTTTAATATGATTGAGGCAATCTTTGTTGAGCTACTTTTTTCTGAGACTCGCCTTACATATTTCCTTCAGTTAGCTCGTAGTTGTCATGAATGACCTTAATAGGATGTAGCTATTCCAAGCCAATTATCATTTCCTACCATGCTCTTTGTATAATGCATGACTTTACTTTGAACAAGTGTGGGGGAAAGTTTTTTAGCCAGCGAACATGGGATGACTGTACTGAGGAGATGTATTGTGGTGCTCACCAGACTATTTGACTATGATCCATGTGTACTTTGTAGTATTTCACATCTATCATGTTCCTTTGAAAAATAAAAATAAAAAGTAAAAAGATTATCGGGTTGTGTATTAGGAATGTCAAAAATCACCATTTCTAGACCGATGAATCCCCTGAAGGATCATATGTGGTTAGGGGATGGATGGGAGATCTGGCCTAGACATGACTTTCAAAAAATAAAAATACAAAAAGAGAAAAAGAAAAAAAGAAAGGAACAGGGTACCTTTTTGCACTCACTTGATATATTCATGGATCCAACTTGAGCTGCTTGGAGCATGGACTTCATTGGCTATGGAGGAGTTATTTCATTACACTGTTCACGACATTCATGTATTATACTTCAGAGCTTACCCTCCTTTTGAGCTTGTTTTTCACTGCTTACCCACCCAGCCCACAGCCTCAGAGTTATTTGAACCTAATTGTTGAACCCCTGATGATTGAATTTGTATTTGTCTTTACGAAGTGGAGATCATAGAACCAATGCAAGCCTATGGTTAGGAGCATGCACTCAGGGTATGAGCATAACTCCAATTTCATTTCGCCCTGAGTGATGAGAGAAAATTCATTGTGAGGTAAATTGTAATTGGGTATAGAATTTAAGAAACCTTTAATAAATTGTAATTAAAATATTAAAAATTTGTTCAAAGAACTGAACTATGAGGCATGACTAATTTTCTATGCAGGGATGATTCTGGAGGCTAACTCTTTCTACTTACACTTAGTTTTATTTGTCTGGATATAACGAATGTTTCCTGTTTTAAAATTTTCTTACTTTTGAAATCTATGTTGAGATCTTTTTGCTTGAGGACAAGCAATTGTTCAAGTGTGGGCGAATTTGATAAGCTAAAAATCAAATACACATTTTACTGTCATTCTTGTAAGGATTATCCATGTTTTTACTCGAGAATGCACCAGGTATGTGTTGTTTATTACAGGCAACGGGTTTTTAAGGTTCCAAAGGAAAAAATGAAAAAACTGACCAAAAATTTCCATTACACGTCGTGAAACTCCATTACATGACATGTAGTCAACTTTCACATCATAAGGGCAAGCCGTGAAGCAAGTCGTGAAAGAATTTCGTGCCATAAAGCAATTATACAATGTGATTCACTAATACAAATAGTGTAACTTTCAAACTCAATTCCCGCTTTCAAGATACAAACCGAAGGAAGATACACACCGTGAAACCCATATACACGTCGTGAAGGGAGTCAATTTCCAAGTTCGAAATTTTCAAACGAGATTCGCACGAGATTTGCACAGATTCAAAATTTGCGGAGAAAACCTTGGATCGGAATTACACGACGTGAATACTCATTACACGTCGTGTAAAATCCCAACTATTCACCCATAGCAGGCGCACCGCAGACAATGTGTGGACGGACTTCTGATTCTCTCATTTTTCCCTCATCTCCCCTCTCAATTTTCTTCTACATTTCTCCCTAAAACTCATTTTCCACAGTCTTCATTTTTTTACAATTATCAAAGTATCGTGGATTGATTTAAGATGAGTTCTTCATTATTTTTTGCATCGACGCCACCAAGTTATGTGTGTTCTTCGTACCGATCGACAATCTACGACGAATTTGTGTTGTGTTTGTTCTTGTTCTTATTTCAAGTAATTGATTAAACTTTCGATTGTTTTGAGGATTACACTGCTAATTCATGATTTCATATTCATTAATTGATCAATCCCAATCCTTACATGTTTTGTAATTTCGTGATCCCAATTTGTGTTGGCATGTTAGCCATGTTTGCATTTGTTTATCTTTTTGTAATCGATTCCACCATGAGTAGCGAAACCAATTAGGGTAGGGATCGAGAGTAGGGGTGTTTGAATCCAATTAATCTTTAATTCTTAACTTGGTAACCCTAAGGAATAGTAATCGGGTTAAATAACAATTGTCAATCCAATTCGTTTAAGCAACCTTGACCATGATAAGCTTGAATGAACGACCCTGATCTAATTGGAGTAGAATAGGTTGTGACCATTAGCCTGTGACACTTTTTGCCTTAGAAGCTAGGCTTAATGCATCCCGGTTGCAGCTATCTCCAGACCAAGGAATAATTGTTTCTCGGATAGATCTAGTTGGCTTGACCATAACAAACTAGTAACATTTGCTTGCTTCACAGTCTAGACCTTAGGACCATACCAAGTTAGAATTAAAGATCATCTTTTTTCTGGAACCCTCTCTGATCTTTTTCCACAAAACCCTTAACTTTAGTCATTTCCCAAGCTCAATCCTCTTGTGAGGACTCCTACCAAAAGGGTTCTAAGCCTTAGTTTGTGTCAGCCAATCCAAAAATCCTTGTGGGACCGACCCTGCACTACCACTATACTACGTCCTAGTAGCAAGTGTAGTTTGGGAAAGATGAATCTAATCTGAGCGCAGCCCGTGTGAATTAAACGATGCGTGCAGATGCATCCACTTCCTTCTTCCCAAAATTTTCACATCTGGCCATTAAAACACCAAAACTCAAATAAAATTATACAAAAATTAATATTCAAAATCCAAAAAGCAATTTAAAAACGAATATCAAAATTTAGAGTCCTTACAATAACCAAGATCATATTATTGAAATCCTTAGTGACATTTTGGATGAGATGGTGAGATTCATGCTTGGGATATTATTGGATCAATTGTTTATGTTTCTTTGATACTTGATACATACACAATGACACATGGTTGCTTTTGTTCTCGAGTTTGAGATATTTTTGACATTTGTCATGGACACTGAAACATGAATACACTCTTATGCACACATGACATGTTATTGGGATCATTGGATACATCCTAGAGAGTCTTGTACTCAGCCCCTACAAGTACGTTCTGTGTTTACATGTATTTTTTTTTTCAATGTGATGTAGATAAAGCAGACTTCTTTGTTCGATGGAAGTGGATATTAAACAAGTGGTTTGGTTGCATGGAGGCGAGTTGGAGTAGTGGATTTTCATGTCACATTCTTTTGGAGTTTTTGGGGTTTCATGGTAAGACAAAGTTGGGGTGACCTTTTTGTTTTTGGATTTTTGTTTTGGTTTTGGTTTTTTGTATTGTTTTTTATTTTATTTTATTTTTGTTTTTGTTTTTTTTTTTGTTTTTTTTTTTTTTTTTTGCATCTTTAGCCACTAATGATATATTGTTTCTTTTTCTATTTTTCTACCTACATGTACTATCCAAGATGGGGTCTTATGTATGTGCATTTAAAGATGTGACATGAAGTTGTTTTCTTTTCAAGTTTCATTTTTTATTTATTGTCTAATGATTATAGATCAGTCATATATGTCATTTATGATGGGTTTCTTTATTATGGTCTTTGAAAGTTGGGTCTTCAGAGAAACTTTTCACCATTTTTTTTCTTTTAACACTTCAAGCTAGTCAGCAACCTCTGGTGTTTGAATTTGGTTGTTGTGTGTTCATTTTCTTTCAATTCCTTAATGCATTCTATCCAAAATCAGGCGGTCATGGCATTTGGTACTCTGCTCATTCATCCTTTAAATTTTCATCATAAAACAAGTTTAATTCCTGATTCTGGATTGAGAAGGTCCCTAATTGCGCAATCTTATAGATTTGTTTATCATTTTTCACTGTCATTTTTCATATGTAAAGTTGATGTGTTGTTTTACATCTTGTTTTGCTTCCATATGATCATCAATTCTCCAGAGAGATTAGTCCTAATTGCTCATATTCAGGTCACTAAGTTGAAATACAAAGGAAAGAAAAACAGAATCCTTAAACAATGCGGTTATACATATGTTTTTTGACTTTTTAATCATTTTTCTGTTGCTTTCCAAGTTTCCAGGACAATGTGTTTAAGCGGGATGAGGACTTCTAATCATCTTTTTGTAGGTTTCCTAACTGTAATGAAGATGCGCTTACATGCTATAAATGGGGCAAAAATGTATTACCAGATTATTCGACTCCACTTCTAGCAGATGACCTCAGAATCTTGTGACTCTGGATTGCTTTCCTAACCAAAAATACATCCTCCCACTGTCCTGCTTCGGCATATATGTTAGATAGCAGAACCTTGCTCCCCCCATGCAACCTATCCAACCTTGCCAAATGCTCCGCCACCCTTTCACCTATCTCCATCTTCCCATGGCTTCTGCAGGCTGCCAAAAGGGTGCCCCAGATCACCACGTCCGCCTCCATCGGCATAGTCCTGATCAATTCTTCAGCCTCCTCCACTCGCCCGGCTCTGCCCATTAGATCCACCATACAACCGTAGTGCTTGATGTTCGGATTGATACCGTAACAACGCTTCATGCTCCTGAAATACTGCTCCCCAGTATCCACCAGCCCGGCGTGGCAGCACGCGCTCAAGACCCCGATGAATGTGATGGCATTTGGCTGAATACCAGCCTTTTCCAACCGGGAAAACATTTCAAGACATAAATCCGCATGTCCATGCATCGCCAACCCGCATATGACAGCGTTCCATGGAGAGACGGATGAGACATTGTCTGTTATCTGATGGATAAACTCCAAGGCTCGGCTGATGCACCCGCATTTTGCATACATGTCGATGAGTGCGGCAGAGAGGGTGTCGTTGAGGGGGATGCTGTTACTGCATATATATTCATGGATCCAGATACCCTCCTTCAAAAAACCCAGAGAAGCAATAGCGGAGAGAGCGCTTACCATCACCACTTCATTTGGTTGGATTCCATCGGCCACCATTCTGTGGAAGATATCAAGTGCTGCCTCCGGCTGGTTTCTTTGAGCATATCCAGAGATGATGGTGCCCCATGAAAAGGCATCCCGTTTGGGCATTTCGTCGAACACCTGTCGTGCCTCGGGGATCATCCCGTTCCTCATGAACCCCGACATGAGTGCATTCCAGGAAGTGAGGTGGTCCTTGCTGCCCAGTTCGAATTGGAGGAGAGCGAGGTTGATCTTTCTGCAGGACGCGTAGAAGAAAATGGTTGTCGATTGGACAAAATCATAGCCATCAAAGGCTATTTTCATGATCGTACCATGAAGCTGCTGGCCCTCGACGAACGCCATCGCCCGTCCACAGGCTGAAATCAGGTTCACCATCATGACATCGTTGGGCAACCACCCAGCCCGCCCCATTGCACGGAAAGTAATCAAAGCATCACCTAGCTTGCCAGCTCGCGCGTAGCAATCGATCATTGTGCCCCATGAAACAACATCTTTTGAAGGAATCCTCGTAAACAGATCTTCGGCCAGACCCACGTGCTCTCCCTTCGAATACCCATCCAGCATCACGTTCCAAGCAACAGCATTCCGTTTAGGACTTTCGTCGAACAGAATCCGTGCACCCCGTAAACTCGAGCAGACACAGTACAAACGAACCAAATTGGCCAGAACGAAATCGAACCCTGCAAGCCCCAGTTTAGCTACCAGGGCATGGAGAGCTTGACAATGCCGAAGCCCGCCTACATGTGAATACGCGGAGATAACGCTTGCCATTGTAACTTCATTGGGTGCCAGACCAGCACCCCTCATGCTTCTATAGCATTGGGCTGCTTGAAGCCAACAGTCGTTCTGATCGAAAGCTATGACCATGGTCGTGAAGGAGACGCAGTCCTTCGCGGGAATCATCTCGAACAGTCGGCGAGCCTCGTTTAAGTTGCCCAATTTGGCATAACCAGCGACCATTATATTCCAGGAAACAGAATCTAGCATCGGGCACCGATCAAACATCCATCGAGCGGCCTCAAGTAACCCGCATTTTATATACATGCTGATCAAGCTGTTCTGGACGAAAAGGTTAGCGTCGAAGCCGAATTTAAGGATCAGACAGTGGATCTCCCGGCCGTGTGAGATGTTCTGGAAGGAAGAACAGAATTTCAACGCAGAAACGAGTAAAAGCTCGTAATCCAGGTTCCGTCCCTGTGCGGTGGAGCCGCCGGCGAAGAGGAAGAGACGGTGGAGGGGGCCGGAGGAGTGGTTGGGAGGGATTCCGGCGAGTGCAGAGGAGGCCCATGTTGAAAATCTTGGCGGAGGAGAGCGGAAGAGCGATCTTGTTACGAGGGGAAGGATCATGAGACGAGCGCATCACCCTTTCTTCACCGGATGAGAATTGCGGATCAATTCTTTTTAGGTTTTGAGTTTTGGTAAATTTCGACCCTGGAATTTCAAAGTTTTGAAAGTTTTGGAATGTCTCACAATTAACTCACATGGTTAGTAAATCATGTCACAAGTGTTTCGGTCTGTTACGGTAACATTTGACACGGTATGCGCATAATTAGTTAGACAATGTAAGGTCTCATGCAAAAGGTGATTTGGGTGTTCGGTAAGTGTCGTCTTGTTAGCGTGCAAACTATGTGGATAAATCGTGTGAGTTATCTCGAAATTAAAATGTTTTGTCTGTCTTTTTTTATTTTTATTTTTTTCAAAACCCTAAACCCCCTTTTTCATCTCTTATTATCCACTGTCACATTGCACGACCCCCCCCTCCCCCGCGCACGTGACCTCCCCTACGAGGCTCCTCTCCTTCCAACAATTTCCTCTAGATTTCTTGGCAATTCAAGGCTGAATGATCCTATGTGAGTCTCCTTTTCCCTCTTCTTTTCTTGAGATTTCTTCCTCCCCTCGCTACGTTTTGATTCGGTCAAACCCTACCAGTTTGACCCGCTTTTTGGGATTCTCTTGTTTTTAGGTTATGTGATGCCTTCTTCGAATTCTGTTCTTGTCGTATTTGATTTTCAGTCTGATTGCCATTGATTTCAGGTAGATTGGTCCATGTCCGAACCTTTTGATTTTAGAACCATTGTTTATTTGAGTGCTAAATTATGGTTTTAATTTTTTAATAATAACATTTAATATGTTATTATTTGAAGGGAAAATCAATTTTTTACTTTATTTTTATTTCAATGCAGATGATTTACAAATTTCAGAGCATATGAAAAATGTGATTTTATTAAACCGTGCTTAAATTACCTGAATGGCTCTTGAAAAGTTATATTGAAGTTGTTAAAGGTGGTTTGGGTTTTCAAATAAATTGTTTAAAGGGTTCACTTGGAATTTCAAGTGGTACTTGAAATGCCAAGTGTTAAATAATTATTTAAAGATTTACTTTAAATAAATTGTGTGGTTTAAAAATGATTCCACCTCGTTTGGGTCGTGAGATAAACTCTGGGGTGATGTTTTGGACCATTGGAGATTTTAAAAGAAAGTGGGTTGATTTTTAATTGAATTTCAAAGGATGATTTTAAAGTGCGGTGTAACGACCCGAAATTTTGAATAAATCTTGTTTCCTAATTTTGTGTGTTGTTTTATTTTATTTTATTTTTATACTCAACAAAAATGTTTCATTTGATAACATGAGTATAATTAAAATGAGACCGTTGGGTTTTGACTGTTATATGACCATTGGTCAATGTGACCGCTGTAAACTAAACGTTTCGATTATTTTCTCTAAATACAAGTAATCTTGGTTAATTAATATAGAAAGAAGATTCGATGGCCTCGCCCAGTAGTCTTGGACCGATCGAAGCCCATCTAACAGAACTTGGGAAGGAGGTAGCACCACTGGGCTTTGCTCTGGACCAAACCCAAGCCGAACTTCATCGTGTGAAGCTAGAACGGAATCGTCCTTGCGAGAAGTTCAAACTGATAGAAATTACTACTCGTGCGATGTTGGCCGAGCCTCCCTCGGATTCTCTCACCTTAGCACACCTTACACTTAGGTCCTATGCTAGTGTGATAAGGGGCTATGTAAGGAGACCATAACTGTCTTGTGTAATCCTTTGTTTTAAATAAAAATTTTGATTTCTTCTTATGATAAAGTTTATGAATTTTCAAATGACCGGATAAATATAGTATGCATATTTTTATGAATTTTAGAAAAAGGATATTTTTAAAATGTTTATGTAAAACATAAATAATTAAAAATGTGTAATGATTTTCAAAAAATGGTCTTCTACAATTATGTTCAGTATGAAATTTAGAGTCTAGTAAGATCAACTTGATTTTTGATAAATAGTAAATTATGAATAGTGATTTTATGCTTAGGATTAGTAATGTGACCAAATAGATTAGTAACCTCACTTAAAGAAAGTATTAAAATAATATAGGCACCTAGATTAAGTAATGTGATTCAATAAAACGGGTAAATAACGGTTTCATAAATTATTATTCAAGTATTAGTTTTTTCGAGTGAATAGTGTTTTTTTGATTAAAAATTAAATTAAAAATATTTAGAAAATTATTTTTATAAAATAAATTTCATTTTTGAACTCAGAGCATCGATATTATGTTAAGGTAATTTTTGGGGTTTTTTCTGAAAAAAATGAATTTTCGGTGAATAGTGTATTTATTTAAAAATTAAATTAAAAATATTTAGAAAATTATTTTTATAAAATGGATTTCATTTATGAAATCAGAGCATTGATATTTGGTTAAGGTGAAATTTTGGTTTTTTTTCTGAGAAAGTTGAATTTTCAGTGAATAGTAAAAATACAATTTTAGGGTTTCGGTATGTTTAATGACATCATAACTGTGTCATGATGATTTCATGAGATATTTTATGGTTTGGCCGACCAAAGGTGATGAATTATTGTATTGGGGGCCCCATGTGGCCTAACTTCATGGGAAATATCATGGGAGAACACATGGATTTGAGAAAACCACTTTTGAGGTGTCTCTTGGCCATTAATGTCTTGTCCCCTCACTTTCCCTATAAATACCAAGCTCTCCTCTCATCCATTCGACTCCAAAACCATGCTCAACGAAGTTCTGGTCTCCTTACCTCCCAATGAGTCCTCCCAAGGCACCCCCAAGCCCTCAAGATCCAAACCTTTGAGTTTTAAGAGTTACATTTTAAGGTAAGGGATCCGACCTCTCTCTTTCTTTTCAAGAAATCTCTTTTATGTAATTTCTTTTTTGATCCATGTTCTTATGTTAAAGGATGTTCTTTTATACTCCTCTTACTGCCCTTTTCATGTTCATATAATGAGATATCCCCTCTTACTCTCATTATTTCGTTTTATGAAGTTTTAAGTGGCGCCGTTAGGCTGCCGAAATTTTTGTAACGAATTCTTTCTCCCTTCTCATTTTTCAAGATCTATTTTCATGTAAAGTATTTCAAGTTCCTTTTTATTATGTTGGGGTATGATCTCTAAATTTATCATACTGATCTTTTATGATCATATGATGAGAGACCTCATTTGATCTCTTCAATTCGGTATTTTGAAGTTTTAAGTGGCGCCGTTAGGCTGCCGAATTTTTAAGTGGTTCTTTCACCTTTCTCCCTTTTCAAAGTTCTAATTCCATGTCAAGTCTTGCAAGTTCATTTTTATTATTTTGGGGTATGATCTCTAAATCTATCATACTGATCTTTTATGATCATATGATGAGAGACCCTATTTGATCTCATCAATTCATTTTTGTTGAAGTTTAAGTGGCGCTGTTAGGCTTCCGAATTTCTAAGGGGTTCTTTCACCCTTCTCGTTTTCAAGATATACTTTCATGTCAAGTCTCTCAAGTTCATTTTTATTATTTTGGGGTATGATCTCTATATCTATCATACTGATCATTTATGTTCATATTACAAGAGACCCTATTTGATCTTGTCAATCCATTTTTGGGAAGTTTTAAGTGACGCCGTTAGGCTGCCAAATTTTCATAAGAGAAATCTTATTTTTGTCTTCCTTTCAAGTTCTTCATTTCATATGGTATATCATTCAAATTTCATTACCATGTTCTTAAATACTATATATTTTGTTCCCCTACTATTTTATGTATCATTTTTGAGTGGGTGACCCATGTCCCCTCTCTTTTCAATGTTTTCTAAAACCATGTATCGTAGACGTTATGTTGCAGAGTTTTCGTCTCAAAATGCCTCCCTCTTTATCTCAAAACTATTTTATGTTATTAAGTGAATAATCAAAGCTCTTATTTCTACAGGGGTATTCACATATATATCAAAATGTTCTATTTTAAATTCTGGGATTTACATACATGAAACCCGCTTTCCCTTTTCCGTGGGTTTAAAGTGACATGAAGATCACGTCTTTAAAGCAGTTTTTAAAACGTTATGATTATGAAATGAAACCCAGTTCTTTTATACTATATGGGTTGTTTATGAAATGATTTATGATGATATATGTGTCTCACATGATAATAAAGACATTTCAAGGGTGCGCCCAGATAGCGCTCCAATGAATTGGGTAAAGACTTAATCTCTAGAGATGACCTTTTAGACTGATACCTTGGTGAATAACCTTGGTAATTTTTAATGACACCTTGGGGATGGACCTTGGTGAAACGAAATGATTTTCAATATTAAATGTTGTAGCCATATCTTCAAATTATGAAAAATGTTATTTTTATTATGATATGCCTCATGATTTCATTCTCATGCCTTAAAGTTCTTTTCATGACCTTACTGAAGTATCTCAAGTTCACATGTAAAATGTTTCTCTTGTTTCCCTTACTGGGCCTTATTCTCACCCTTTCTTTTGATGTATGTCCCCAGGTTATGAGATTCAGTAATGAACCTAGGATGAACATGAGGAGAAGCCTTTCAAGTGTTTAAGAAGAATGTTTTATGTTTTAATGTTTTAAGTTCCTGGTTTCCAAGACACTAAACCTTAAAGATCCTCGGTTTTGTAAAATGTAATGAAAGTTTACGAGATAAACAGGCGGGATGCTATATGCAGTGTTTCAAGAATGGTTTTACAAATGAGCTTTGAAATGTGAAAAGTGACTTGGCCTTCCAAGTATATTTATTTTTGAAGGCCTGGTTGGCACTTTCAAATGGTTACTTGTTGGCTGTGATGCCCATTTGTTGCCCCTTGTTTTTGTTGCATATGTTGAGGATTGTTTATTATATTTCCACGATGATGATGTTGGTTGAGGTGTATTTCTATGTGAGAGCATCGAAGGTGAGGGTGAGTTATTGTTATACTTTTGATTCCTACCATGATAATTGAATATTTTCTCACCTTCACTTTTATATTAGTCATGGGAATGCTAGGTCACCAAGTTGATTCTTGGATGAGTGCAAACTCTAGTATAGCTTGTGTGTCTAGCTGGAGAAGGGTTAGGTTGTTGAGTGTTCCCAAATGGTTTCCCATGGTAGCTTCGCACTCCTAGGTTGATGGGATTGGGCCTGACTAGCTCGACGGGACTACTGGGACAGACACGTTCTTGTAGGTCAGCCTGATGTGCTTGTTCCTAGTTCGGGATAATGTTATTTGGATATTCTCGATCACATAGAGAAACCAACAAAACATTATTCTCATAAATGAATAATGATACATTAGTCCACAACTAAACCAATAATAATGTCAAATATTACAACAGGATAACAAATATAAAATATGATAATAAGAATAGGATAATTTGGATATGCTCGATCCACCATAATGACAACACTCACGAATAAAGCTATATAAATAAAACATAATATCTATAATACAATATTCATTTTGAAGATGAAAGTATATATAACCCTGAGAGAAAATAGAAGTGAATGAATAATGAATTGAATAAGAGGTATTTATAGGAAGTAGGGAACCCATATGACCATTATAAATATTACCATTTGAATAGTAACCTGACCGTTGGAAAAGTAATCTTATTGGGACCAAATTGGCTGGAAGTTGTTTTTAGAAGCTTAAATAAGATTTTGAAGAAAGTGTTGTCTTTTGTTATCAAGGAAATGTCTAAGAATAAATAACTCACCTCTCTTTGTAAAAGTTGGTGATCAGACTCACAATCGTATTAGGAAATTATACTCAAAATGCTTAAGAAAGTCCACTGGTTTATGAAGAAGTTTTCTGGGAGAAAAGGATCATCAAACTCACCTCGGGTCTAGAAAAAGAAAATGATGATCATAATGAGAAGCTGTATCAAAGTTTTCTCGGCTCCAATGAAATCTGGAAATGTTTTTTTTATCTTAGAGTTCTCATAAATCATAAGTATTCGGTAAAACGTGTGATGAAATCCTTATGAAGGAATGAGGGAGAACAAGTCATACCGAATTGAATTGGTGCTCGTATTGGAGAAAGAAAGAAACTGCTGAAAAAATGAGAAGTTACAATACTTTCTATTGTAAGTCAGATGATACTGAATCTGATCCTAAAGTTCTCAAAGTCATGAATAAGTCATGATATAAGACAATGTTTTTAAAAGAAAGAGCGATCCTGTTACGAGGGGAACGATATACGAGAGATCACCCTCTCCACTCGAATGACATCTAATGTAAAGAAAAAAAGATCAAATAATAGAAAAAAGATAAATAATACAAGTATATCACTCATATGACTTGATCCAATGATCAAGATTAATCTCTACAAATCAAATCTAATGGTAAGAATATCAAAATTTTGGTCATATGAATGATTTTGTTGGGTAATGAAAAGTATTTATTAATTCTAATTTTATGAAATCCATATCATAAATGATAATTTACAACACTCCCCTAATTTCATAATTTTATTGAATCTAATAAAAAAAATCTCTGTTGTAAAAACAAGTGAAACTAAATCAAACTAATTCCATGCTATTTTGTCTTATTGAAAACCTTATCAAGAAAACCTAGTGAAAAAAAACATTGAAAGGAAAAATAGTGCAACATTCTCAAATCCCCCTCATAAAGTCATGATATACTTTTCCATCATCACTGTTTCTGCTCGGAATGTGTGTTCGGGTTAAGAATCACTACTTCCAGATGGTTTCCATCAGATTTATTTATGGAACCAGAAATATCCAATGGTTCTGTATCCAAAGGGACTCACTTTTCAAAGGCAGACGTTTGTTATGTTTGGACCTACAATACTTAAGAACTCACACTGGTCGAGAGGATGAGAGGTCGGACTCATCACATCCTTTTGGGGGGAATTATTGTCTACTCTGGGACTCTCTTATAGATCTAAGATATGTTCACGAATCCTTATTAATTTACCAAGTATAACGTAGGTTTCCCTTGAAATTTGCAATCAATCATTAACATGTGTGAAATTTAGAATCATCCATATGTATTTGAGGTTCTTCATTAATAGAGATATTTGTATATAATTTGAGGTTCTCCATCAATGGTATCCTCTCGTATACTACTTAGTGATCCTTTTAGTCATTATTATGATGATGCTGGTTTTTAAGCCACTCAATGGGGCACTCTGGAATTTATGGTCATCCAGGTAGACAAAAGTTGTTTTGATGTTGGGAGCATACCCATAAATGGGCTACCTACGTATGCTTGTGAAAGGAATCAGGACCCTCATAGTTTGACGCCATTTAATGGGACACATCATACCTTTTAAGGTCATGTAATAAAGACCTAACTATATAGTTTAATTTCATGTGGTAAGGACATCTAAGCGGAAGGTGCTTAGTCAAAGCTTGGTGTGAGACTTATGCCTAAACAGCCTAAGGAACTTGGAAATGATATGGGTTTTCAAGTTAGATTAGACCCTATTGGGAATATGGCCCAAGAAAGATAGGGTTGATTTGGAGTGTTGGATTTAAACCTCAGGGAGTCTTCCTACGTATCCCACTCGGATGGGAATCAAAGCCCACATAGTTCGGTAAGTCTCGCAAGGCTGTATGACCCTTTGAGTGAAATAGGTTGGGGCTTACTCCTAAAAAGGATTCCCTTGTAACAAGGTCCATGAGAGATGTCTTAACTCGTGGTGATTTATGGGGCTTAATTCGGGGCTTACTCCTAAGGATGATGCCCAAATTAATGGAATTAGGGATGGATTCCTAAAAAGGATATCCAATGAGCTCAGGCCCTGAGTGAAGGCTTCCTACGTATCCCAATTATGTTGGGAATTAGAGTTCTCGTAGTTCAAGAAACAAAAGTGGATTGTGCAGATGTTATAATCACCACATATCTCTAAGCCCGCGTGAGTCATGCTCGGTATGAGAAACAAGAGGATGCGAAAGATTTAACAAACCACACACTTTCTCTTCCACTTAAGGAAGAGGTTAGGCCTACGACGAAAGAAGACGAGGCAATGGTGGGCAAGGGCTCAGAGCAATGAAACCTTCAATGTGAAATGAAAGTGAAAGTCATTGGGTCTGGCCTGAAAGACTAGGGGCTTACTCCAAGAGGGATTCCCTTCGAAGTTTGGTTTGGGGCTTACTCCAAAGGAGGATGCCCATTGAGGTTTGGTTTGGGGCTTACTCCTAAAGAGTATGCCCATTGAGGTTTGGTTTAACCTAGCATATGAGTCAGGGGATGGGGTTTGAGGAGTTTCTTGAGGAGTGTATCGTCTCAAGGTACTTGAGGAATCCATAAGGAGAGTCCAAACTCAAAACATGTGAAATGAATCAAGAGGTGTAATTTGACTCAAGACACTTCATTGAGTGTCTCAAATCATGGTATTCCAAGGCTGGAAGTTGGGCCACATAAAGGGAACAATGGAAAATGATATCGACTCGAGTGGAAAAGTTCATGGTGCAATTCTCTATTTTTTATGGGGGTTAGTGACAGAAGCGAAGGGACCGGCTCGAAGGACCAGGACCGCAACTCAACAGTGATCACTACTACAAATATGACCTTTATCAGCGTTAGAAAAGTGCATTAACAGCGCTAAAAAAACACTGTTAATTGAGGCGAAGATAGGGGGTCCTTTTTATCAGCGCTCAGACAAGCACTGATAAGACCCCTTTTATCAGTGCTAAAAAAAGTGCTGATAAAAGGGGTCTTTTATCAGTGCTGATAAAAAGGTATTTTATTAGTGTTTTTTTAGCGCTGATAATAGACACCTTTTATCAGCGTTTTTTTCATCACTGATAAAAGTCAATTTTTTTTAAAAAGAATATATAATGTGGGGGGAGCTTTTAACAGCGCTTGACCCCCCTATCAGCACTAGGCGGACCCCCTCCCACTATCCCGTGCGCTACCCTTGCCCGCGCATCCCCCACATGCCCGCGTGCCCCTCCCTGCTTCCACCCGAACTCGAACTCGAGATCTTCCCCCTTGCGCGTCTGCACCTTTACCACTAAGCTATTTAATTTTTTTCTATATTTAATGATATATCTATTTATATATATATAGTTATATTTATTCATATATTAATATAGATTCATATTAATATAAATATATTTAGTTATATTAATACATATATATATTTATTCATATATTAATATATATATATATTCATATATTAATATATATTCATATATATATATATATAGTTATATTTATTCGTATATTAATATAGATTCATATTAATATAAATATATTTAGTTATATTAATACATATATATTTATTAATATATTAATATATATATATATATATATTTATTCGTATATTAATATATATTTATATTTATTTATATATATATATAGTTATATTTATTCGTATATTAATATAGATTCATATTAATATAAATATATTTAGTTATATTAATACATATATATTTATTCATATATTAGTATATATATATTTATTTGTATATTAATTTGTATTTATATTTATTTATATATATATTTTTAGTTATAATTTTTTATTCGTATATTTATTTGTATATTAATATATATTTATAAGATTAGTTTTAAATACATTTATAAAATATTTTTTTATGTGAGTTTATAAATAAATAAATAAATACATACATACATATATACAACACACACACACACAGACCCAACACACACACACACAGACATATATATTTACGAATAAATACATATATACGTGTATTTGAAAAGCCATAGAATGTTAAAACGACCATAACTTCTAATCCAGAAGTCTGTTTCAACTTCACAACTAGTCAAATCAAAGAAAATGAAACAATATTCGATATGATATGCGGTACATGCTTAGCGTACATCTGGATCAAAAGTTATACCTGTTTGAATGTTAAAAAATCAGGGTATCCCGACTAAAAACTCAGTTTTAGAGGCCTTCTGGGCCTTTTTGGGCCTCAAAAATTGTGCTAAAAGGTTCTTTTCAATTATTAGCATATAGAGCTCATCACAACCTTCGCTTTGATATGCTGTAGAGCTCAAATAGACACCCGAATCAAAAGTTATGGTTGTTTGAAGTTTGAGTTACATTTTCAACTTATTTTAGATCTTTTATTATTATTTTTTTGATATTTTGTGTCTTCAAATTGTTATTAAATGATTATTAATCGATGATAATTAGAAAATTATTAATTAATAATATTTTTTTAAAATATTTTAAATCAATTTTCACTAAATTTCTTATATATTAAATGTAATAGTCTATTTATACTTATCTAAAACATATTTAAACAATATATATTATATTTATATCAATATTAATATACTTATATAAAAATATATTATTTTTCATGAAATATATTTTTTGAAATATAAACTTTATCAGCACTAGGAAAAAGCACTGATAAAGCTCCCCCTTATCAGTGCTACTAAAAAAAGCGTTGATAAAGGGTGGCGTTGTGGAAACCCAGTTTTGTGGTAGTGGATCCCGAGCGAGGATTAGGGGGGCGCAACCCTTGTGATATGAACCAACAAGGTCGCTTAGGTGGGATGTATAGGTGGGCCATGTAGGTGGGCCGCATATGTGGGCCATGTAGGTGGGTCGCGTAGGTGGGTTGCGTAGGTGGTTTGTGTAGGTGTGCCATGTAGGTACGCCGCATAGGTGCTCCACCAAGGTGTGTCATGCAGGTCCTCCGTGCAGCTCCTCTGTGTAGGTCCTTAGCGCAGGTCCTTATGTAATTGACCCTGATTGAACTTTGATTCATTTTTCCCCTGTAATTTTCTCATGTCTCGTGTTTCAGAGAGTTACTTGAGAGTGTTTGAGGACCTGGGTGATGGGGGGATGCATAATGAGAGTTCTGTGGATTCTTTCGATTTTTCAACCTCTCAAATGGGGAGACCAAGGGTCCTATTTATAGGTAAGAAGGGGGGCTGGTTGGACGAAGTTTGTCAGAATAGGTATGCCACATAGGTTCTCTGTGTAGCTCTCTCGCGTAGGGGTGTAGAAATCACTTGTCCGTGTAGGTATCTAGCACAGCACTTCCGCGCAGCTCCATGGGATAAAGTTTTATCCATCTTTCGAGTGCCATAACTTTTGATCCGTAAGTCCGTTTGGGATCCGCGACCAGTAAAATAGAAGCTTTAAAAGATATATACACTTGTTGAGATGGATAATTAACCAATAATTCTCATAATAAACTTAGAAATTGAATTTAATGTGTTGACACCTTTTTGTCATCAATCTTGGAAATCCACAACCTACTCCACGAGGGGGGATTTTCAGCTTATTCCTTATTGTGGAGAAGTCTCATAGAAAATGGAAATCCAACCATGAATTCTATAGAAAAGTGCATGAAACATATTCAGTGGTGTCAAAAATTGCATACCAATTTTATAAATCAATTTCTCAAATGTTGAAGGTGACAATTCCTTTATAAATAAATCTATGAGATTATCAATAACATCCCGGTTCCGGGAGACACCCAGAGGTGCCTCGTACCCAGTTGGTCACATGGCCTCAAACGTATTTCCCCAAATTCCAGAGGCTGCCGACTAGCAATGAGGGCCTTGAGTGTGATAGTGGGTAAACTATGCCCTCATTTTCAGAGTAACGCAACAGATATAAACAGATAACAATAGCGGAAACAGTAATAACATGCAATAAGTAAACAACAGAAATAATAAACAATTAGAGCACAAATATATAAATGATTCATGATACAAATGTCTAGGAAAACATCCAAAACAAGTCACAATACTGGAATACAGTACTAAACCAAAGTACAAAGAAAACAAATAAACTCTAGTAGCATCGTAAGCCTCAGCTTGGTCTCATGCTCTCCAGCTCTACAACAATCAAGTACCCGAAGTAAAAGGGAGCTTACCCTTATCAAGAGCTGCAACAATATAATCTATTTGGGACCAAAAGTATGACCCAAATAGGGTGTGAGACAAATCTCAGTAGGAATCCACCTAAAGATCTGTGTCTAACAGTCAGTGAATATATATAGAAGACAATATGAAAAATGAAGCAATAAACAAGGAATTACTCAAAGTAAACAATCATACAGTTTAAATTACATCCATTTTCATTTATTAGTTAATAAACCAACAATCATAAGTAAACCTCTAGGAAGTACTCACACCCTAACCCCTCTGGTTCAATCAATCAAACACAAGCAACCCTCTGGGAAGTACTCACAGTTTAACCCCTCTGGTTCAACTTTAGCAAAGACTCTCTAAGGAAGCACTCATCGTCAATTCCCCCTATGGTCTCATATTGGTAACTATAGACACTATGGGGAAGCACTCAACATACAATTCCCCTTGTGGTCTCGTAATGAGGAACTACAAACACTTTGAGGGAGCATAAAGTCCATCCCCCCTATGGTTTCACAACGTAAAAGCAAACAGACACTCTGGAGAAGACCTCAACGTCCATTCTCCCTATGATATACTACACTAGGTTCCCACAGCCCTGTGTAATCAATCATGCACAAACGGTATATCTAAACCAATGTAAAAATAAAAAACTACTTGGCTAAATAGTCTACAACATCTCACAACATGTCAAATAAATTCACTCTATCCTAATAATACTAGGCACGGAAAACAAAGCATCCTAACAGGCAAAGCTAGACCAAATGGTCAAAATCAAGAAAACATGGGTAACACATCCATAGTAAGGTAAATAACCATATTTACAATAATAGATCCTTTACTCAAGCACAAAAGGCATAACAGGCAATAATGGGGCTAATAACCATAAACATGCAATACCCCAAACAAGGGTATTGGAAACTTTTTCCAATATAACTTAAAGACTAACTATGTAAAGGCACAAACCACCTACCTCTATGTTTTACGATTGATATAGTTTAATCCAAGCCTTTGAATTGACCTAGAACACTGTAGATCTACAAAAACACTAAAAACTTTCAACCAAAGATAACTCTCAAAATAAGAGGAATCATGAAACGAGGCTCTAGAAGAAGTAAGAGAATACCATGGTGATTCCAATGCAATCGGTGATGGTCGATTCATAGAACCGATGGAGATTCGGGGGCTTAGAAAAATATCACTGGCCACAGACACTCCTAGACAAGATGAGTGAAGAAGAAGGGTGTTCTGTCGATTAGATGTGACCCTGGTTTGTTTAATGAAATAAAAAGAAAGTACACGACGTGTTTTTCAAGGGTACACGACGTGTACTTTCTTTAACCAACCTCCGCTTTAGGCAGTCTCTAGGTCAACCCACATGGCCATGTACTCGGCCATTACACGGTCAGTACACGGTCACCCACAGAAACTGGGTACACAGTGTGTACTCCAAAGTCCATGGTGTGTACTCCTTAAACTTACAGATTCTCCTCTTTTCCTAAAAAAACAGAAAACAAGATTCATACCTAAAAAGAAGATCTGGTTTCTTATAAACTTCCCTGCTTAAAGAAATCCATCTCTGAATTTCCCTATCAAGGTGACGTAGAAGAAGAAACCTCGACAACTCCGACCACTGTGATAGTACATCAGCATCCCACTCCCAAGTCTCATCTTGTACTCGCCTGTGCCGCCATAATACTTGTACCAGAGGAACAGACCAGCCATGAAGAAACTTTGTACTGCGATAAACAATCTGGATAAGATTCTCCTTGAATGATTCATCCATCTCTAACTCAACCTCCTCAGGTTGAAGGATATGATACAGGTTTGAGAAGTAATGCTACAACTGAGAAACATGGAAAACGTCGTGCATAGCCCAATACCTCTAAGGTAACTACAACTGATAGGCAATCGGCCCGACTCTCTCCAGTACCTCAAATGGCCCAACGTATCTCGAAAAAATCTTTCCATATCTTCTAATTCTTCTGTGTCCCAACCTCAGTGTGACACGCCAGAAAATATGATTTCCGACCTCAAACTCCAGATTTCGTCTCCGTCGATCATTATAAGAC
This sequence comes from Viscum album, assembly GCA_963277665.1. Taxonomy (NCBI): domain Eukaryota; kingdom Viridiplantae; phylum Streptophyta; class Magnoliopsida; order Santalales; family Viscaceae; genus Viscum; species Viscum album. The sequence continues at coordinate 1,231,255,844 of OY728158.1, forward strand.
TTCTGTCATGACTGTGCAGTAGGCATCCTCTTCCGAATCAACTCTATCTTCTTTGAGGTCTCCTGAACAAGACGAGGTCCCATAATAGCTGCCTCTACTACTTCCAGCCAATATAAGGTGATCAACATGGCCTACCGTACAAAGCCTCATAAGGTGCCATTTGAATAGTTGATTGAAAACTATTATTGTAGCTAAAAACCACAAGAGGTATGTGCTTCTCCCAAGAACCACCAAAATCTTGGACGCATGCTTGAAGCATGTCCACAAGCACTTGAATCGTACTCTTAGATTGGCCATCTGTCTGGGGGTGGTAAGCTGTACTCAGAAGTACCTGTATACCCAAAGCCCTCTGTGGTCCCTTCCAGACCTGAGAAGTAAAATGGGCGTCTCTATCTGAAACAATAGAGTTTGGAACCCCATGTATATGTACAATCTCCGAGATGTACAACCTTCTCATCTCATTAACACTGAAGGTCTCCTTGATCGGTAAGAAGTGAGCAACCTTCATGAGTCTGTCAATGACAACCCAAACTGCATCATTCCCTCGTGGAGACCTCAGAAAACCTATCACAAAGTCTATTTCAACATCATTCCACTTCCACTCAGGAATGGGTAACTACTACAAAATCCCTGCTGGTCGCTGATGCTTTGCCTTCACCTAATAATAGGTGGAACACCTCATGAAAAACCTACCAACATCTCTTTTCATACTTGGCCACCAATAATGGGGGTGTAGATCTCGGTACATCTTGGTGACACCAGGATGAACTGCCCAAACTAAGGAATGAAAATCCCACATCTGCTCCTCGCGTATGTCTGATGACATCCATACACACCCCTAGAAATGCAAGATCTCATCCTCACCTATGATCTATCCCAGAATAGGGTCCTCTCCTGACACACTTTCTTGTAGGACTAGGCCTTCTGAATATGATAGCTACCTCATTCGCACTCAATCAAGAAGAGAAGAGTTAACAGCCACAGAAGAAAGAAACATCTTCCCGTTTCTGTCATGCATCTCCAAATTAATCTCAGAGAAAAGAGTCATATGCTACCACTCACTGCTGGCCTCCTGGACTGCCTGTATCTGCATCCTCTATAAGGCCCCAGCCTTAAACCTTACTTAATCTTGAGTTATTACAAAATTACACATTGAGGATCTTTTCAGGTTTAGAGTTTTAGAGAATTATATCATAAAACTTGCATTACATTCCACATTTAAAAAAAGTGGTTACATAAAAGATAGTATTCATTTTTCCCATCAACAGAAACATATTTAAAATAAAACATGGATTCTTTCTTGACACTTCCTTAACACTATCATCATATCATGTACCATTCCCTTGACCTGTGAAAAAAACATTTCAAAAACTTGGGATGAGCATAATAAGCTCAGTAAGGGTTAAAAAAATATGAACTGAAAACATTAGTCCATGCATAAAATCATACTTTACTCATAAAACATAATAAAATACCTCATCAAGTCATGAATAAATCATAGAAATCATAAGAAATAAAGGTAACTTGAGGCATTCATAACATTCTTACGTAGGGAGTAACCCTCTTAGTTATGTTTGGAATACCCATCACAGTATATTCCCTAAATCTCTTCAGAGAAACCTTAACGTTTAACTCCTTCACGTTACCCAATGCATTGGAGAGCTATATCGGGATCACCCGCCCTTAGTTTATCACGAAACCACCCGTCTTCATAACAATGCCCAAGAACCATAACATAATCGTATCACATAAAACATGCATAAAGGAAACATAACATTTCTACTTTTCAATCACAAGATATCAATACAACACATTGATATAAAAAAATTATGAAAACCATTTTCAATACCAAAATAAAAGAAAAGTAAAACATGGTATTTATTTTTCATTCAAAAAAGTTATGGCTTGTAGAGGAAGCCGAAACTCAAATAATCGTCACGGCGGCGGAGAAGTCGTTGTCACTGCATACGTTCGATAAAAAAAACATTCCCTTTTGTCATTTATTAAAGGATTCATATAAAAATATTCCTTTTGAATAAACGTAAAATTAAAAGGGGTTTATACACCGTATAAAAGAAAGTTGTGTATAAAACAAAATATGCCTCAATGAAAGGAGATTGAGACGAAATCCCTTACCTCGGGTCCGACTTGACTCGATCGTTCTTTAATCTCCTGAATAATAAACTTGAGTTAATTTCTACTTTCTTAAGAACCTTTTTCAAGTTCATTATTCCTTTTATATCACTTATTACCATGTCATGAACACTATGTAATTATTTAAGTTAATAACGATCATTTTAACGATCATTGGTACTTGAGTAAAAAATAAACTCTTTATAATTACAAGTTGTTCATGTATCCATTATATCTAGAGTTATAATCATGATTTAGATATCATATATATCATATATATCCAGTATATATATGCATTTATAATATTATATAACGTTTAGAGGTAAGAAATGAAATGCATCGTTCTTGGAGACGGTAAGCCGTACGTACGCATGAACACTACTTTCATTTCTATTTCGTATTTTATGGAATGGAATAATAATGATATAAAGGTATATTATAATTCCAGTATAATATAATATATAATATAATTAATTAAATCCTTTATACATCCCACATATGGCATTAACGAATCAAATCACTTTGAGGGGGCGGTAGTCCGCACATCCTAAAATGAAGATATCACGTTTACCAATAATGGTAACCATAAAGGTATGCAATAAATGAAAAATTCAGAAGCTTAAGTAAAACATAAACATATTATATTTCATATATAAATATAGTGTCATCTTAATGGCCACCTTTGAAGGTGTTAAAAGAATATTGAACAATCATCGTTTCGTGAGGCAGAAATTCGCCATCCACGGAAACAGTATGTTCTTTAACCATTAGATGTAGGTGTGTGTAAGTGTAGCTCGAATCCTTCTTATAAAAACATCATAGTATATGAAAGATACTGGTGTTGTTACAAAAGAAATTAATAAAAATAGTTTAGGGGGTTGGTGAAGCAAAATAAAACATAAGAACACAAGAGAAGACACTACCTTTAAATCGGGTAACTCTTTTTGATTTGAGCTCAAAGGCTTCCTTGGGAAGACTTCTGCCCAAAGTGAGGCTTCTAAGAGTTAGAGAGAGATGTGGAGAGACAAAATGGACAGGGTTTGGCCGAGCCAAAGGCTTTGGAAGTGTGGGTAAGGTGGTAGAGGTGACGGCCTTTTATAAGAGGAGAGGAGGGGCACTCTTAGAAAGTTATAAAAGGTTACTTTATCATAAAATGATTTTCGGATTTAAAAGGTCCCAAAATTATATATTTCAAGGATAAGGTGATAGGAGTTATAAATATACTCATAAAATAGGTTTTTAAAATGTGTAGGTCTTAGATTTTACATTATCTTTTCTTTTTATTTAAATCGGTAAATAATGAGGTAATCGCTGCATCATCATGATGTCATAAATAATTTAATTTATTTAATGTATAAAAATTATAAAAAATATTATGATGTAGGAAATCTTTTTATATTTATAATGAATATTTATAGTAAAAAATATGACTTGTATAACCCCATTTAAAAATTGGTTTAGTAAAACAACTCATGTTTGTGACATTTTTACTTTAACATTAAATAAAAAGATATTAATGTAATTTTCCTTCCAAAGTGGCTCCATGGGGTCCCCAAGTTGACCCATGGATTGTCTTGGTCGGCCATGACACATAAAATAAGGGTAGGACATGTGTCAAGTTCATTTCATATTATTAAAACATTATTCTTACCTTAAATTACACTAATTACCTCTAATCGCGATTAAAAACTTAAAAGTTACTATTCACCAAAAAATTATTTTAATCCCATTGAACCACATTTTACTTCTTAATGACAACCATGTATGTTGGATTTTTGAAATTCAAAACACAGAGGTGGTAAAATTTCATTTAAACGAAAAATCAGTTTTTTAAGTACCACTTAGTGGTTTCACTATTCATCAAAAATTTAAGTTTTTCAGAAAAATACCAAAAATTCACCCTAAGATATATTTGATATTACGAATTAAAAAATGATGTCTATTTTACCAAATTCAAAACATATAAGTTGCATTAATTAATTTAATAATTAATTTCCGCTGTCAAAACAAATAGCGTGTTTTTATGAAACAAAAAGTATCAAAAGATTGACACTAGTTTAAGTCCGATTTCAAAGTGAAATTAATTCCACGACCACTATTGGATTAAATGGTAAAAATCTATTCTAATTTCACTTTAAAACCAATTCAAAAGATAACATAATCATATAAATAAATTATACTAAAAAGAGGTTTTGAATTAAAATACAACATTTTTCACTATTCATTAAAAAATGAACTTTATCGGAAAAATACCAAAAATTTACCCAAAGTAAATTTCAATGTCCCAATCATAAAGAATAAGTTTATTTTGAAAAATAGAGATTATAAAATTGTCAAATTTTTTATTTAAAAATGGTTTTCCATCAAAAGGCAGTAAAATAATCTTTTAAAAATATTAGTGTATTCCATGCTTAAGATTGGATTTATTCTCATTTTAAGCCTCTAAAAAACTATCTAATTCATTAATAGACATAGATAAAAATATCTATTATTCATTACTTACTTGGGATGTTACATCCTTCCCCCTTTAGAAAATTGTGTCCCCGCAATTTATTTACTTATCGAATAAGTGGGGGTATTTAGCCCTCATTGCATTTTCAGATTCCCATGTTGCCTCTTAAATCATGTGGTTTTTCCAAAAAACCTTTACCTAATGAATCACCTTATTCCATAACACCTCCTCCCTGTGGTCAAGAATCTGGACCGGTTGTTCCTCATAAGATAGGTTCTCTTCCAGCTGAACTACCTCTGGACTCAAAACATGAGATGGATCTGGCATGTACTTCCTTAACATTGAAACATGAAAAACATTGTGTACCTGAGATAAACTCGGAGGTAAAGCCACTCGGTAAGCTACTGATCCAACTCTCTCCAGAATTTCATATGGTCCAATGAACCTTGGACTCATCTTTCCTTTCTTACCAAATCGCATCACACTTTTCCATAGTGATACTTTGAGAAAAACATGATCACCTACCTCGAAAGATAGATCCTTCCTCCTGTTGTCCGCATAACTCTTCTACCTGCTCTGAGCTGTTCTCATGTGTTTCTATATCATCTGAACTTTTTCTGCCAACTCTTCTACCAATTCTGAACCCATTAGCTTCCTTTCACCCACTTCATCCCAGAAAGCTGGTGTTCGACAATGCTTCCCATATAACGCCTCAAATGGTTCCATCTGTATACTGGAATGAAAACTGTTATTATATGAAAATTCAACCAAAGAAAGATGTTGGTCCCAACTTCCCTGATAGTCCATCGAACAAGCACATAGCATATCTTCCAAAGTCTGAATTTTTTGTTCTGACTTCCCATCTGATTAAGGATGAAAAGCTGTACTAAAATTTAATTCAGTACCCAACGACTTCTGAAGGCCTTTCCAAAAGTTAGAAGTAAACCTGGGATCACGATCAGATACAATGGAGAGAGAAACTCCATATAACCTAAATATCTCTTTAAGATACAAACGGGAAAGTTGATCTAGGGAAAAAGTATCTTGTATAGCAAGGAAATGAGCAGATTTAGTCAAGCGATCAATAATAACCCAGATTGCATTATTATCTCGAGGTGTTTTCAGAAATCCCACAACGAAGTCCATGGATATATTCTCCCATTTCCCTTCTGGTACTGGTAAAGGCTGAATCATCCCTTTCGGTAACTACCGCTCTGCTTTAACCTATTGACAAGTCAAACACTTCACTGTAAAATCAGCAATATCTCTTTTCATTCCATCCCACCAGTAATACTCCCGAAGATCTCTGTACATCTTAGTACCGCCATGATGAACTGAAAATAGAGAACTATGAGCTTCACATAACAAATCTCTCTTCAACTGTGAATCACCAGGAACACACAATCTCTTCCCAAATATCAAAACACAATCATTATCAATGTTGAATTTAGACAACTTACCCTTCTGAACCAGCTCTACCTTTTTCTGCAACTCACTGTCTTGCTTCTGTGCTTGCTTGATTCTGTCTGAAAGAGAAGATTCCACTGATACCTGAAACAAAACAGAAGAGCATCCTGCACCAAAAAATTCTATTCCCAAGTTCATCAAATCCTTAACCAAAGGATCACATTCCAAACGCAACATTTTTAATGAAGCATTACTTCTTCGACTCAAAGCATCAACCACTTTATTTGCTTTTTCCGGATGGTAATGAATTGTACAATCATAATCCTTGATTAATTATTTCCATCTCCTCTGTCTCATGTTCAATTATTTTTGAGTGAATATATACTTTAAACTTTTTTGATCGGTATATATTTCACACTTTACTCCATACAAATGATGCCTCCAAATTTTTAAAGAGAAAACAACAGAAGCTAATTCCAAATCATGTGTAGGGTAATTTACCTCATGAGTTTTCAACTATTGTGAAGCATAAGCAATTACCTGATCATTCTGCATTAGGACACAACCAAGTCCTTTCAATGAAGCATCACTGTAGATAAAAAACTCACCATTCCTGGAAGGTAGTTCCAAAACTGGAGCATTCACCAATATTCTTTTCAATTCCTGAAAACAATCATCACATTCTTTTGTCCAGATAAACTTTACACCCTTCCGAGTTAGCTTAGTCATTGGACTAGATAACCGTGAAAAAGTTCTAACAAACCTTCGGTAATATCCTACCAAACCAAGGAAACTACGAATATCAGTTACATTTGTGGGTCTTGGATATTCTTCAACAACCTTTGTTTTTGCAGGATCAACAGTTATCCCATCTTTAGAAATAATAAGACCAAGGAAAGAAATTTGTTGCAACCAAAACTCACACTTGCTGAATTTCCCATACAATTTATTTTCTTTTAAGGTTTGAAAAATAACCCTTAAATGTCTTTCATGCTCCTCTTTACTTTTAGAAAACACCAAAATATCATCAATGAAAACCACCACAAACTTATCCAAGAACTCATGGAAAATTCTATTCATTAAGTCCATGAATACAGTAGGTGAATTGGTTAGCCCAAAAGGCATTACTACAAATTCATAATGGCCATATCTTGTACGAAATGCAGTCTTCAGAACATCTGCTTCCTTTACCTTCAGCTGATGGTACCCCGATCTTAGGTCAATCTTTGAAAAATACTAAGTTCCCTGGAGATGATAAAACAAATCATCGATATGAGACAAAGGATATTTGTTCTTAACAGTGATGTTATTCAAGGCTCTATAATCAATGAAAATTCTCATTGAACCATCTTTCTTTTTAACAAATAAAATAGGAGCACCCCATGGTGATGTGCTAGGTCGAATGAAACCTTTCTCTAATAAATCTTTCAATTGCTCCTTCAACTCTAAAAGTTCAGTTTGATCCATTCGATAAGGTGGTTTTGAAATTGGCTTAGCATCAGGAACTAAGTCAACAGTAAATTCAACTTCTCGATCTGGTATTATTCTAGGCAACTCGTCAGGAAAAACATCAGGATACTCATTTACCACTGGCACATCATTAATCTGAACAGTTCCTTTGTTTTTAATGATGTGTGAAAGGTAACATTCATTTCCATCTTTTGCAAGTTTCTCGGCCTCTTGATAAGTTATCAACAGTAAGGTTTCATTCTTGTACACAAACTGAAAGTCTTTCTGAAAAGAAACTTCCTTATCTCTACAGTCAATCTTAGCATGGTAAATAGAGAGCCAATCCATACCCAGGATAACATCAAACTCTACTAGAGGCAAAATAATAAGGTTCACAAGTAGGTTCTTTCCACGGATAAGGATAGGAAGATTATTACAAATTCTTTTTGCCTCAACATTTCCCCCAGGTGTTTTTACCACAATTTTAGGAGTCATTTCTTGAGATGGTATTCCCATTTTACTAGAAAAGTTTTTAGAGATGAAAGAATGTGTAGACCCCGAATCAAACAACACACTGGCATAATCTAAAAAAACAAACAAAGTACCTGATACAACTTCATTTGATGGCCCGACATCTGATGAAGTAGTTTCAAAGGATTTCACCACCCCTTTCTGCTTGTAGTATAAATGCTTCCCATCACTCGAGCTCTTTGTTGGACACTCATTTGTATAGTGACCCATCTCATTGCACTTAAAACATTTCACTAACTGTAAATCAAATTTGGTCTTACCATCACCTTGATCTTTTTCAGTGCAATCATGAGCCTTATGTCCCATCTTACCGCATCAGTATCACTTTCTAGAATTTAAAATACATTCCCCAGCATGCCTTTTACCACATTTATCACAAACTGGAAACTTAGTTTTCTTACCGTCAGACCATTTGGAAGAATTCTTTTCTTTCTCCTGCCACCTCTGTCTCTTCTTCTGCTAGTTGTTATAGAACACTTGATCATCGGAAAACTCCATTTCCACCTTCTCAGCACATCGAAAAATCTTTTCATAACTTTTAAACTCATGAGAAGCTAAAGACCTTCGATATTTTGGCTTTAATCCTGTGTAAAAACGATTGATTTTACTGTCAAGGTTTCGGATAAAATTTAGAGCATACCTTGCCAAACGAGTGAACCTTTCTTCATAGGCATTCACTGAGTCCTCCTATTACCTCAATTCCAGGAATTTTTTTCCATCCTAAGTCGAAAAGCCTTAGGAAAATACTTCTCAAGAAACATACCTTTGAATTCATCCCAATCGAGAGCATCAATATCATCAATGTCCCTGATATTTTTAACCATCGACCACCACTGATCTGCTTCACCCTCCAAATGGTAAATAACAAGACTAACCTTTTGATTGTCTGAACACCCCATGACATCAAAAATCTTCTCCAGTGATTTAATCCACCCTTCAGCTAGCATAGGTTCAGATGATCCTCTGAATGATGGGGGATGTTGCCTCATGAAATGTTCCACCACTGACATGTTTCTCTGCGGTTGATCTGGCTGATATCGTGCATGGATACCACCACCATTTACCGCTTGAGTCAACTGCACCATTACTACAACAAACTGTTCAGTTCCAATTCTGACAATCTCAGGATGCTAATTCAGAAGGTTATTTCCTTCTGTATTCCTTCCTAGCACTGCTTCCCTATTTCCTCTGCGGAAAACCATTCTGAACAAACATGTCTTAGATGAAGCAACATGGTAATCTTTAAATGCTATATAATTTCAATTTGACCATAAAAAAAATATTTTTGGATAATCATTTAATAAAATTCTAATTGATAAAGTTATATAAACTGAACTTTGATACCAACTATAAGACCCCAGCCTTAAACCTTACTTAATCTTGAGTTATTACAAGATTACACATTAAGGATCTTTTCAGGTTTAGATTTTTGGAGAATTAGATCATAAAACTTTCATTACATTCCACATTTAAACAGAGTGGTTACATAAAAGATAATATTCATTTTTCCCATCAACAGAAACATATTTAAAATAAAACATGGATTCTTTCTTGACACTTCCTTGACACTATCATCATATCATGTACCATTCCCTTGACCTGTGAAATGAACATTTCAAAAACTTGGGATGAGCATAATAAGCTCAGTAAGGGTTAAAACAAATATGAACTGAAAACATTATTCCATGCATGAAATCATACTTTACTCATAAAACATAATCACATACCTCATCAAGTCATGAATAAATCCTAGAAATAATAATACATAAAGGTAACTTGAGGCATTCATAACATTCTTACGTAGGGAGTAACCCTCTTGGTTACGTTTGGAATACCCATCACAGTACATTCCCTAAATCTCTTCGGAGAAACCTTAACGTTTAAATCCTTCACATTACCCAATGCATTGGAGAGCTATATCGGGCTCACCCACCCTTAGTTTATCACAGAACCACCCGTCTTCATAACAATTCCCAAGAACCATAACATAATCGTATCACATAAAACATGCATAAAGGAAACATAATATTTACACTTTTCAATCACAAGATATCAATACAACACATTGATATAAAAATATTATGAAAACCATTTTCAATAACAAAATAAAAGAAAAGTAAAACATGGTATTTATTTTTCATTCAAAAAAGTTATGGCTTGTAGAGGAAGCCAAAACTCAAATAATCGTCACGGCGGCGGAGAAGTCGTTGTCGCCGCATACGTTCAACAAAACAAAACATTCCCTTTTGTCATTTATTAAAGGATTCGTATAAAAATATTCATTTTTAATAAATTTAAATGTCAAAGGGGTTTATACACCGTATAAAAGAAAGTTGTGTATGAAACAAAATATGCCTCAATGAAAGGAGATTGAGACGAAATCCCTTACCTCGGTTCCGACTTGACTCGACCGTTCTTTAATCTCCTGAATAATAAACTTGAGTTAATTTATACTTGATTAAGAAACTTTTTCAAGTTCATTATTCCTTTTATATCACTTATTACCATGTCATTAACACTATGTAATTATTTAAGTTAATAACGGTCGTTTTAACGATCATTGGTACTTGAGTCAAAAATAAACTCTTTATAATTACAATTTGTTCATGTATCCATTATATCCAGAGTTATACTCATGATGTAGATATCATATATATCATATATATCCATTATATACATGCATTTATAATATTACATAACATTTAGAGGTAAGAAATGAAATGCACCGTTCATGGAGACGATAAGTCATATGTACGCATGAACAATACTTTCATTTCTATTTAGTATTTTATGGAATGGAATCATAATGATATAAAGGTATATTATAATTCCAGTATAATATCATATATAATATAATTAATTAAATCCTTTATACGTCCCACATATGGCATTAACAAATCAAATCACTTTGAGGGGGCGGTAGTCCACACTTCCTATAATGAAGATATCGCGTTTACCCATAATGGTAACCATAAAAGTATTCCATAAATGAAAAATACAGAAGCTTAAGTAAAACATAAACATATTATATATCATATATAAATATAGTGTCATATTAATGGCCACCTTTGAAGGTGTTAAAAGAATATTGAACAATCATCGTTTCGTGAGGCAGAAATTCGCCATCCACGGAAACAGTATGTTCTTTAACCATTAGATGTAGGTGTGTGTAATTGTAGCTATAATAATTCTTATAAAAACAGACTAGTATATGGAATACAGGTGTTGTTACAAAATAAATGAATAAAAATATTTTAGGGGGTTGGAGAAGCAAAATAAAACATAAGAACACAAGAGAAGACACTACCTTTAAATCAGGTAACTCTTTTTGATTTGAGCTCAAAGGCTTACTTGGGAAGACTTCTGCCCAAAGTGAGGATTCTAAGAGTTATAGAGGGATGTGGAGAGACAAAATGGGTAGGGGTTGGATGATCCAAAGGCTTTGGAAGTGTGGGTAAGGTGGTAGAGGTGGGGGCCTTTTATAAGAGGAGAGGAGGGGCAATCTTGGAAAGTTATAAAAGGTTACTTTATCATAAAATGATTTTCGGATTTAAAAGGTCCCAAAATTATATATTTATAGGATAAGGTGATAGGAGTTATAAATATACTCATCCAATAGTTTTTTGACATGTTTAGGTCTTATATTTTACATTATATTTTCTTTTTATTTAAATTGTTAAATAATGAGGTAATCGCTGCATCATCATGATGTCATAAATAATTTAATTTATTTAATGTCTAAAAATTATAAAAAAAATATCATGATGTAGGAAATATTTTTAGATTTATAATGAATATTTATAGTAAAAAATATGACTTGTATAACCCCATTTAAAAATTGTTTTAGTAAAACAACTCATGTTTGTGACATTTTTACTTTAACATTAAATAAAAAGATATTAATGTCATTTTCCTTCCTAAGTGGCTCCATGGGGTCCCCAAGTTGACCCATGGATTTTCTTGGTCGGCCATGACACATCCAATAAGGGTAAGACATGTGTAAAGTTCATTTCATATTATTAAAACATTATTCTTACCTTAAATTACACTAATTACCTCTAATCGCGATTAAAAACTTAAAAGTTACTATTCAACAAAAAATTATTTTAATCCCATTGAACCACATTTTACTTCCTAATGAAAACCATGTATATCGGATTTTTGAAATTCAAAACACAGAGGTGGTAAAATTTCATTTAAACAAAAAATCAGTTTTTTAAGTACCACTTAGTGGTTTCACTATTCATAAAAAATTGAAGTTTTTCAGAAAAATACCAAAAATTCACCCTAAGATATATTTGATATTCCGAATTAAAAAATGATGTCTATTTTACCAAATTAAAAATATATAAGTTTCATTAATTAATTTAATAATTAATTCCTGCTGTCGAAACAAATAGCGTGTTTTTATGAAACAAAAAGTATCAAAAGATTGACACTAGTTTAAGTCCGATTTCAAAGTGAAATTAATTCCACGACCACTATTGGATTAAATGGTAAAAATATATTCTAATTTAAATTTAAAACCAATTCAAAAGCTAATATTATCATATAAATAAATTTGACTAAAAAGAGGTTTCGAATTAAAATACAACATTTTTCACTATTCATTAAAAGATGAACTTTATCGGAAAAATACCAAAAATTTAACCAAAGTAAATTTCAATGTCCCAATAATAAAGAATAAGTTTATTTTGACAAATAGATCTTATAAAAGTATGAAAATTTTGATTTAAAAATGGTTTTCCATCAAAAGGCAGTAAAACAATCTTTTAAAAATATTAGTGTATTCCATGCTTAAGATTGGATTTATTCTCATTTTAAGCCTCTAAAACAATATCTAATTCATTAATAAACATAGATAAAAATATCTATTATTCATTACTTAATTGGGATGTTACATCCTTCCCCCATTTAGAAAATTGTGTCCCCGTAATTTATTTACTTATCAAATAAGTGGGGGTATTTAGCCCTCATTGCATTTTCAGATTCCTATGTTGCCTCTTCAATCATGTGGTTTTTCCAAAAAACCTTTACCTGATGAATCACCTTATTCCGTAACACCTACTCCCTGTGGTCAAGAATCTGGACCGGTTGTTCCTCATAAGATAGGTTCTCTTCCAACTGAACTACCTCTCGAATCAAAACATGAGATGGATCTGGCATGTACTTCCTTAACATTGAAACATGAAAAACATTGTGCACCTGAGATAAACTTGGAGGTAAAGCCACTCGGTAAGCAACTGATCCAACTCTCTCCAGAATTTCATATGGTCCAATGAACCTTGGACTCAGCTTTCCTTTCTTACCAAATCACATCACACTTTTCCATGGTGAGACTTTGAGAAAAACATGATCACCTACCTCGAAAGATAGATCCTTCCTCCTGTTGTCCGCATAACTCTTCTGCCTGCTCTGAGCTATTCTCATGTGTTTCTGTATCAGCTGAACTTTTTCTGCCAACTCTTCTACCAATTCTAGTCCCATTAGCTTCCTTTCACCCACTTCATCCTATAAAGATCGAGTTCGACACCGCTTCTCATATAACGCCTCAAATGGTGCCATCTGTATACTAGAATGAAAACTGTTATTATATGAAAATTCAACCAAAGAAAGATGTTGGTCCCAACTTCCCTGATAATCCATCGAAAAAGCATGTAGCACATCTTCCAAAGTCTGAATTGTTTGTTCTGACTTCCCATCTGATTGAGGATGAAAATCTGTACTAAAATTTAATTCAGTACCCAACAACTTCTGAAGGCCTTTCCAAAAGTTAGAAGTAAACCTGAGATCACGATCAGATACAATGGAGATAGGAACTCCATGTTACCTGACTATCTCTTTAAGATACAAATGGGAAAGTTGATCTAGGGAAAAAGTATCTCATATAGCAATGAAATGAGCATATTAAGTCAAGAGATCAACAATAACTCAGATTGCATTATTACCTCGAGGTGTCTTCGGCAATCCCACAACAAAGTACATGGATATATTCTCCCATTTCCATTCTGGTACTAGTAAAGGATGAAGCATCCCTTTCGGTAACTTCCGCTCTGCTTTAACCTGTTGACAAGTCAAACACTTCACTGTAAAATCATCAATATCTCTTTTCATTCCATCCCACCAGTAATACTCCCGCAGATCTCTGTACATCTTAGTACTGCCAGGATGAATTGAAAACGGAGAACTATGAGCTTCACATAACAACTCTCTCTTCAACTGTGAATCACCAGGCACACACAATCTCTTCCCAAATCTCAAAACACAATCATTATCAATGTTGAATTCAGACAACTTACACTTCTGAACCATCTCTACCTTTTTCTACAACTCACTGTCTTGCTTCTGTGCTTGCTTGATTCTGTCTGAAAGAGAAGATTCCACTGATACCTGAAACAAAACATAAGAACATCCTACACCAAAAACTTCTATTCCAAAGTTCATCAAATCCTTAACCAAAGGATCACATTCCAAATGCAACATTGTTAATGAAGCATTACTTCTTCGACTCAAAGCATCAGCCACTTTATTTTCTTTTTCCGGATGGTAATGAATTGTACAATCATAATCCTTGATTAATTCTAGCCATCTCCTCTATCTCATGTTCAATTCTTTTTGAGTGAATATATAATTTAAAATTTTTTGATCGGTATATATTTCACACTTTACTCCATACAAATGATGCCTCCAAATTTTTAAAGCGAAAACAACACCAGCTAATTCCAAATCATGTATAGGGTAATTTACCTCATGAGTTTTCAACTGTAGTGAATCATAAGTAATTACCTAATCATTCTGCATTAGGATACAACCAAGTCCTTTCAATGAAGCATCACTGTAGATAACAAACTCATCATTCCTGGAAGGTAGTGCCAAAACTGGAGCATTCACCAATCTTCTTTTCAATTCTTGAAAACAATCATCACATTCTTTTGTCCAGATAAACTTAACACCCTTCCGAGTTAGCTTAGTCATTGGACTAGATAACCGTGAAAAACTTCTAACAAACCTTCGGTAATAGCCTGCCAAACCAAGGAAACTACGAATCTCAGTTACATTTTTGGGTCTTGGCTATTCTTCAACAACCTTTGTTTTTGTAGGATCCATAGTTATCCCATCTTTAGAAACAATACGACCAAGGAAAGAAATTTGTTGCAACCAAAACTCACACTTGTTGAATTTCCCATACAATTTATTTTCTTTTAAGGTTTGAAAAATAACCCTTAAATGTCTTTCATGCTCCTCTTTACTTTTATAAAACACCAAAATATCATCAATGAAAACCACCACAAACTTATCCAAGAACTCATGGAAAATTCTATTCATTAAGTCCATGAATACAGTAGGTGCATTGGTTAGCCCAAAAGGCATTACTACAAATTCATAATGGCCATATCTTGTACGAAACGCAGTCTTCAGAACATCTGCTTCCTTTACCTTCAGCTGATGGTACCCCGATCTCAGGTCAATCTTTGAAAAATACTGAGCTCCCTGGAGCTGATAAAACAAATCATCGATATGATGCAAAGGGTATTTGTTCTTAACAGTGATGTTATTCAAGGCTCTATAATCAATGAAAATTCTCATTGAACCATCTTTCTTTTTAACAAATAAAATAGGAGCACCCCATGGTGATGTGCTTGGTCGAATGAAACCTTTCTCTAATAAATCTTGCAATTGCTCCTTCAACTCTAAAAGTTCAGTTTGAGCCATTCGATAAGGGGGTTTTGAAATTGGCTTAGCATCAGGAACTAAGTCAATAGTAAATTCAACTTCCCGATCTGGTATTATTCCAGGCAACTCATCAGGAAAAACATCAGGATACTCATTTACCACTGGCACATCATTAATCCGAACAGTTCCTTTGTTTTCAACGATGTGTGCAAGGTAACATTCATTTCCATATTTTACAAGTTTCTCAGCCTCTTGATAAGTTATCAACAGTAAGGGTTCATTCTTGTACACAAACTGAAAGTATTTCTGAAAGGAAACTTCCTTAGCTCTACAGTCAATCTTAGCATGGTAAATAGAGAGCCAATCCATACCCAGGATAACATCAAACTCTACTAGAGGTAAAATAATAAGGTTCGCAAGTAGGTTCTTTCCATGGATAAGGATAGGAAGATTATTATAAATTCTTTTTGCCTCAACATTTCCCTCAGGTGTTTTTACCACAAGTTCAGGAGTCATTTATTGAGATGGTATTCCCATTTTACTAGAAAAGTTTTCAGAGATGAAAGAATGTGTAGACCCCGAATCAAACGACACACTGGCATAATCTGAAAAAACAAACAAAGTACCTGATAAAACATCATTTGATGGCCCGACATCTACTGAAGTAGTTGCAAAAGATTTAACCACCCCTTTCTGCTTGTAGTATAAATGCTTCCCATCACTAGAGATCTTTGTTGGACACTCATTTTCATAGTGACCCATCTCATTACACTTAAAACATTTCACTAACTGTAAATCAAATTTGGTCTTACCATCACCTTGATCTTTTTCAGTGTAATCACGAGCCTTATGTCCCATCTTACTGCATCGATAGCACTTTCCAGAATTCAAAAGACATTCCCCAGCATGCCTTTTACCACATTTATCACAAACTAGAAACTTAGTTTTCTTACTGTCAGAGCTTTTTGAAGAATTCTTTCCTTTCTCCTACCACCTCGGTCTCTTCTTCTGCTGGTTGTTATAGAACCCTTGATCATCGGCAAACTCCATTTCCACCTTTTCAGCCTAGAGAAAAAGCTTTTCATAACTTTTGAAATCACGAGAAGCTAAAGCCCTTCAATATTTTGGATTTAATCCAAAGTAAAAATGATTGATTTTACTATCAAGTTCTCGGATAAAATTTGGAGCATACCTTGCCAAACGAGTGAACCTTTATTCATAGGCAGCCACTGAGTCCTCCTCTTGCCTCAATTCCAAGAATTTTTTTTCCATCCTAAGTCGAATAGCCTTAGGAAAATACTTCTCAAGAAACATACCTTTGAATTAATCCCAGTCGAGAGCATCAATATCATCAGCATCCCTGATATTTTTAACCATCAACAACCACTGATCTGCTTCACCCTCCAAACGGTAAATAACAAGACTAACCTTTTGATTGTCTGAACACCCCATGACATCGAAAATCTTCTCCAGTGCTTTAATCCACCCTTCAGCTAGCATAGGGTCAGATGATCCTCTGAATGATGGGGGATACTGCCTCATGAAATGTTCCACCACTGACATGTTTCTCTGCGGTTGATCTGGCTGATCTCATGCATGTATACCGCCACCATTTATCACTTGAGTCAACTACGCTATTACTGCAAAAAACTGTTCAGTTCCAATTCCGACCATCTCAGGATGCTGATTCAGAAGGTTATTTCCTTCTGTATGCCTTCCTAGCACTGCTTCCCTATTTCCTCTGCGGAAAACCATTCTAAACAAATATGTCTTAGATGAATCAACATTTTAATCTTTAAATGATATATCATTTCAATTTGACCA
This sequence comes from Viscum album, assembly GCA_963277665.1. Taxonomy (NCBI): domain Eukaryota; kingdom Viridiplantae; phylum Streptophyta; class Magnoliopsida; order Santalales; family Viscaceae; genus Viscum; species Viscum album. The sequence goes on from OY728158.1 coordinate 1,231,273,314, forward strand.
TAAAAAAAATATTTTTGGATAATCATTTAATAAAATTCTAACTCCTAAAGTTATTTAAACCGACCTTTGATACCAACTATAAGACCCCAGCCTTAAAACTTATTTAATCTTGAGTTATTACAAGATTACACATTGAGGATCTTTTCAGGTTTAGAGTTTTATAGAATTAGATCATAAAACTTGCATTACATTCCACATTTAAACAAAGTGGTTACATAAAAGATAATATTCATTTTTACCATCAATAGAAACATATTTAAAATAAAACATTGATTCTTTCTTGACACTTCCTTGACACTATCATCATATCATGTACCATTCCCTTGACCTGTGAAAAAAACATTTCAAAAACTTGGGATGAGCATAATAAGATCAGTAAGGGTTAAAAAAAATATGAACTGAAAACATTAGTCCATGCATGAAATCATACTTTACTCAAAAAACATAATCACATACCTCATAATTCCATGAATAAATCATAGAAATCATAAGACATAAAGTTAACTTGAGGCATTCATAACATTCTTACATAGGGAGTAACCCTCTTGGTTACGTTTGGAATACCCATCACAGTATATTCGCTAAATCTCTTCAGAGAAACCTTAACATTTAACTCCTTAGCATTAACCAATGCATTGGAGAGCTATATCGGGCTCACCCTCCCTTAGTTTATCACGGAACCACCCGTCTTCATAATAATGCCCAAGAACCATAACATAATCGTATCACATAAAACATGCATAAAGGAAACATAACATTTCCACTTTTCAATCACAAGATATCAATACAAAAAATTGATATAAAAACATTATGAAAACCATTTTAAATACCAAAATAAAAGAAAAGTAAAACATGGTATTTATTTTTCATTCAAAAAAGTTATGGCTTGTAGAGGAAGCCGAAACTCAAATAATCGTCACGGCGGTAGAGAAGTCATTGTCGCCGCATACGTTCGACAAAAAAAAACATTCCCTTTTGTCGTTTATTAAAGGATTCGTATAAAAATATTCCTTTTGAATAAATGTAAAAGTAAAAGGGGTTTATACACCGTATAAAAGAAATTTGTGTATAAAACAAAATATGCCTCAATGAAAGGAGATTGAGACGAAATCCCTTACCTCGGGTCCGACTTGAATCGATCGTTCTTTAATCTCCTGAATAATAAACTTGAGTTAATTTCTACTTGCTTAATAACCTTTTTCAAGTTCATTATTCCTTTTATATCACTTATTACCATGTCATGAACACTATGTAATTATTTAAGTTAATAACGGTCATTTTAACAATCATTGGTTCTTGAGTAAAAAATAAACTCTTTATAATTAAAAGTTGTTCATGTATCCATTATATCCAGAGTTATACTCATGATGTAGATATCATATATATAATATATATCCAGTATATACATGAATTTATAATATTACATAATGTTTAGAGGTAAGAAATGAAATGCACCGTTCATGGAGATGGTAAGCCGTACGTATGCATGAACGCTACTTTCATTTATATTTTGTATTTTATGGAATGGAATCATAATGATATAAAGGTATATTATTATTACATTATAATATCATATATAATATAATTAATTAAATCCTTTATATGTCCCACATATGGCATTAACAAATCAAATCACTTTGAGGGGGTGGTAGTACGCACTTCCTAAAATGAAGATATCGTGTTTACCCATAATGGTAATGATAAAGGTATGCCATAAATGAAAAATACAGAAGATTAAGTAAAACATAAACATATTATATATCATATATAAATATAGTGTCATCTTAATGGCCACCTTTGAAGGTGTAAAAAGAATATTGAACAATCATCGTTTCGTGAGGCAGAAATTCACCATCCACGGAAACAGTATGTTCTTTAACCATTAGATGCAGGTGTGTGTAAGTGTAGCTCGAATCATTCTTATAAAAATATCCTAGTATATGTAATATACTGGTTTTGTTACAAAATAAATGAATAAAAAGATTTTAGGGGGTTGGAGAAGCAAAATAAAACATAAGAATACAAGAGAGGACACTACCTTTAAATCGGGTAACTCTTTTTGATTTGAGATCAAAGGCTTCCTTGGGAAGAATTATGCCCAAAGTAAGGCCTCTAAGAGTTAGATAGGGATTTGGAGAGACAAAATGGGCAGGGGTTGGCTGAGTCAAAGGCTTTGGAAGTGTGGGTAAGGTGGTAGAGGTGGGGGCCTTTTATAAGAGGAGAGTAGGGGCACTCTTGGAAAGTTATAAAAGGTTACTTTATCATAAAATGATTTTCGGATTTAAAAGGTCCCAAAATTATATATTTCTAGGATAAGGTGATAGGAGTTCTAAATATACTCATAAAATAGGTTTTTGACATGTGTAGGTCTTAGATTTTACATTATCTTTTCTTTTTATTTAAATCGTTAAATAATGAGGTAATTGCTGCATCATCATGATGTCATAAATAATTTAATTTATTTAATGTCTAAAAATTATAAAAAAATATCATGATTTAGGAAATATTTTTATCTTTCTAATGAATATTTATAGTTAAAAATATGACTTGTATAACCCCATTTAAAAATTTGTTTAGTAAAACAACTCATGTTTGTGACATTTTTACTTTAACATTAAATAAAAAGATATTAATGTCATTTTCCTTACAAAGTGGCTCCATGGGGTCCCCTAGTTGAACCATGGATTTTCTTGGTCTTCCATGACACATCCAATAAGGTTAGGACATGTGTCAAGTTCATTTCATATTATTAAAACACTATTCTTACCTTAAATTACACTAATTACCTCTAATCGCGATTAAAAACTTAAAAGTTACTATTCACCAAAAAATTATTTTAATCCCATTGAACCAAATTTTACTTATTAATGATAACCATGTATGTATGATTTTTGAAATTCAAAACACAGAGGTGGTAAAATTTCATTTAAACGAAAAATCAGTTTTTTAAGTACAACTTAGTGGTTTCACTATTCATCAAAAATTGAAGTTTTTCAGAAAAATACCAAAAAATCACCCTAAGCTATATTTGATATTCTGAATTAAAAAATGATTTCTATATTACCAAATTCAAAACATATAAGTTTCATTAATTAATTTAATATTTAATTCCCGCTGTCAAAACAAATAGCGTGTTTTTATGAAACAAAAAGTATCAAAAGATTAACACTAGTTTAAGTCCGATTTCAAAGTGAAATTAATTCCACGACCACTATTGGATTAAATGGTAAAAATATATTCTAATTTCACTTTATAACCAATTCAAAAGATAATATAATCATATAAATAAATTATACTAAAAAGAGGTTTTGAATTAAAATACAATATTTTTCACTATTCATTAAAAAATGAACTTTATCGGAAAAATACCAAAAATTTACCCAAAGTAAATTTCAATGTCCCAATCATAAATAATAAGTTTATTTTGACAAATAGAGCTTATAAAATTTTCAAAAGTTTGATTTAAAAATGGTTTTCCATCAAAAGGCAGTAAAACAATCTTTTAAAAATATTAGTGTATTCCATGCTTAAGATTGGATTTATTCTTATTTTAAGCCTCTAAAACACTATCTAATTCATTAATAGACATAGATAAAAATATCTATTATTCATTACTTGAGATGTTACATCCTCATCCTCAACGCATCAGCCACAACATTGTCTTTTCTAGGTGTGTAGGAAAGCTCAAAGTCAAAGGACTGAAGGTACTCAACCCACCTTTGTTGTCTCAAGTTCAGGTCACGCTGAGTGAGGATATAATTGAGACTTTTGTGGTCGATGAAAACCACAAAATGCTCTCATAGAAGATAATTTCTCCAATAACGTAAAGCACTAATGATTAGCAAATAAAAACACATATTTTGATTACATTTTAAGGGTATTAAATGTTCATTTTTGATCTTATGGGCCTGAGTTAGTGGATTTTAATTTTGAACATCCATTCTCATCATTTGTACACTCCATGCCTAATATGCACCAATTTAGGCCCAATGTTTCATCTGATTTCAAAGAATGTAGTTATCCATATTTTAATTTGATATTTTTGGAAATGGATATAAACTTAAATATGAACATTTTTCATTCAGGGATCAATGGAGGATTCATAAAGGATGATGAGGATTTTTGGCGAAGAAAGGAAACAATTCTGGAGAAGGCAGATTGGATATCATCCCACTGATCGGACTGTGGGGACCACAATACAAGCCCAATAAAGCCCAAAATTTATGGAAGGATATAATAAATATAGGGGAACAAATCATTCTTCTAAAGCCAGTGCTAATTCGTCCTACATGGTGGTTATTAAGGCAGCCCAAATTGAAGATGCAATTATGGGCCAGATTCTGCGGCCCAGAAAAACAGCCCACTGTTTATATCATATCTCATGAACGGATTATTATTTTAGGCTGAAATTTTACAGGATGTTAGGGTACATACGGGTTTCATTTAAGTCTTCTAGGGACTACTCCAATTCGGCCTTCTAGATGGTGCTTTCAGTGCTTCTGTTCGGTGTAGAAAGCTGGCTCCCACTTCGAGGCAAGAGTTGAAAACTTATGCACTAAATTTCCACCCACATTTCTCCAACAAAATTAATTAAAGGCACATGGGATAATGGGATCTCATCCAAAGGCTTCCAAAATTACTATTTAAGGCAGTAGGGATGGAGGATTTGAGGATCTTGGAGCTTTCTTTTGATTGTAATGTTATTATGCCAAATTGTCTTTGTAGCATTTTTCCTTCACATGTAAGTTGTTCAAATCACCTTAGTTTTTAATAAAAGTTCTTCTTCTTATATTGTTCTATTCTTCCTCTTATCACTTTGATACCTTTGCCTCAAGGTGTGAATTTATTCACACCAAACCTTGTGATTTTGTTCACACAACGGTGGAGTGATCGTTATTTTTGTTGTTTTTACTTCTTGAATTCCACCCTCGTAAGTCTACTTTCCACTTCCGTTGAGAATTTGTCATCAATGGAGGGCTAGATCTTTTATGGGTTGATCCAAGGGGGTAGAAAGGGGCTGGATTTAATGTTATTTCTCATACCCTAAATATTATTAATTTCTTTTAATTGAGTTTATTTCATTCAATGATTTTTATTCTTCCTCTTCCTTATTGAATTTATTCACCCCATTTTCATGTGCTAATTAAATCCTTTACCTTGGAGTGCTCATGAAAATGATCCTACAAGTGTATAGGTGATTATCATGTGTTTTGAAGGTGTTTAATCATTGAGTGATGAGGTTAGTTTGAATTCATTGCATGAATCCTCCTCGAGTCAATGAAATTAAAATCGTAAAAAAAAGGAATTCATTCAATCCACCCCGAGCAATAAATTAGGATCAACTCATTTTCTCATAATTTGAATTCACATAGATCTTTTAGTGCTCTTTAAAAACTATCTAAAATCAACCCAAGTTGGCCACTTCATAGCCAAAAATACATCTCTTTTTATTGAGTGTCTAAAGGTTCTTCTTAGGTCTCTGAGGATTCGACAACCCAAGCTACACTACAAGCGACCTCTTGACCCTTAAAACTTGGGTAAATTTGGGCGAAACCAAATTTTGGCACTGTTTCCGGGGACCATAGTAAGTTACCATAGACACACATCTTCTTTTGTCACCCCACATTCTCTATTCTCACCCCCATATCTCTTATCTTTACCCCTTTCTGTTTGTGTGTGTCCTGAGAATCTAGAATCCAACTTTCTATCTTCTCCAATGGAGTATCTTCCAAATTATCATGTCACAAATTCATGCTGGAATGAAATGGAAAATGAATATTGGGAATCCCCTAAATTAGAAAATTTCTTTGATCAACCCTTGATTAATTACCACACACCCGATGTGATGTACAATCAATGGGATGATGATTGTTTAAAGGATCAATTTCCAGCCCTCTCGAGGATGATTGAAGAGATGAAACTTAATGAAGTTCACGATTTACAAACTCCTATCCAGCTTAATCCTCAAAAAATCCTTGAATAGTTGTGTAATAAAATTGAGATAATGAGTTTCAAGGTATAATCATTGAGATTAGATCTACAATGCAATAATACTTGTGAGAAACTCATCCATATACCAATTGTACCTTCTAAAACCTTATGTGGAGTGTCCAGTTTCCCACAAAACTGTCATGAATTTATTGAAGAACCAACCTTTGTATTTGGGTTAGGGGAATTGAATCAAGAAATTGTTGAAGGGTCTTTAAATTAGGAGGAAATTGAATTTTTAAATTCAAAAGATAATAACCTGACATCATGGATTGAGTTTCCTGAATGTGGCTCCATTAGTGAATTTTTAGGACCACTGATCACTGAAAAATTGGGAGAAATCCCAAACATTGAGCCCATACCTACTCCTAGAATTCAAATGGACACTTTTGGGGATGAATCATATTTTTAAAAGGAACCAATTCATTCTAATGTCTTTGGAGAAGAAACTGAATTTCATTCAAATTTCCAATCTTCTTTAGGAAATTTCAACCAACCTAAACTCAAAATCATTGTCATTCCTTCCCCACTCGAGTATCCCATCATTTTTCATAAGAAAGAGCTTGGGGTATTCATTCATTCATCTTATGAAACCCACAAAGGGGGGTTGATCTTTGATTTATTAGGAAATACAACAGAAGAAAAAAGATCAACCATTTCTAATATTCCATGGATTTTCCCATTCATTTTAGAAAATAGGATTGTTCATGAATCAAATTCAAAATATTCTTACCAACCACAAGGGAGAATCATTCTCAATAAAGTTAAAGTGGAGAAATATGAGGTCATTAAAAATTTTAAAGTTGGAATTGGATAAGTTGGGGGGTTCAAGTCGAGCTAAAGACTTTAAATTAAGCGCTGCATGGGAGGCAACCCGTGGTTTTCATGTTTCAAATCATTGTGATTCATTTTTTTTTCATTTTGATTTTTTTTAAAAAATAAAAAATATAGATTGCTGACCTATTCTTCTTTTATGAGTATGTATGGGTATGAAAGGGGAGCATCGTATTCATCCGTGTCACACGGTGTGATCCCTGAGTAATACCTTACCCAAAAAATATAAAGAAGACAATGTATCATCAGTTTATTTTATTTTATTTTATGTTTTTGTAAGTATTTAAAAAAAATAGATTGTTGACCTGTTCTTCTCTTATGAGGAAGTATGGGTATGAAAGGGGAGCACCGTATTCATCCGTGTCACATGGTGTCATCCCTGAGTAATACCTTACCCAGAAATTTATGAGAAGACAATGTATCATCAGTTTATGTTATTTGTACGTTTTTTTAGATTAGAAAAAATATACAAAAAAATATATAAAAAAAATTTAAGGCATGTCATAGGTCATTAGGAAAATCTGGTCACAACCATCCAAGCCATTGGGAGACAAACCAGAACTAAAGGGAGATAGGGGAATGCATTTTCAACATCAACCACCAGGTGACTTTATTCCATAATTTTCATTTTCAATGTCTTCATTGAACTTCAATCCTACCCCTTCCATGTTTCAATTCTTTAAACACCGGGAACAGTGTTATGCTAAGTTGGGGGGAGAGATAAAAATGTGTTGAAGGAAAAATGTCATTAACTTTGAACATTATAACACACATTTCAAACTCTGAAATTGGATATCAAATAATTTTGCATGCCTTGATTCTGATTTTAATGCAAGTTTATGTTCATGTGCATAGATATTGGAAAGTGCGGTTGTCCGATGAGATTTTTCACTGTTATATTTTCATCCATTTAATAAAAAAACACAATGCACGTCCTCTAGATTGTGGGGTTTTAGTTTGAGTTCTTGGTGACCCATAATAAATAGCATAGGATTGGCGATCATTTTAATTTTAACACGAGTATTCAAAAAAAAAATCAATTGCGCGTAGAGCAATGAATTGACCTAATGTGCAACTTTCGGCACTTGGGGATCATGACTCCATAGTTTTCTGGCCCAGAGTTGGGCATTTTATCTCTATTTTTGGTAATTTGAATTTGTTTTTGATTGAGTTAACTTGAGATGATGCCCGAGTATGTGAGCTTCACTTGGTGCCCTAAGGTCTTTGAGCCTGGGAGTCATCGGCAAAGTCTTGAATCATGGGTTGACTCAATTGAGTTCAATTTCAATTACCATGGCAAAATTGCAAAAAAAGAAAAAAAAAGAAAAAAAAATGAGTACTCATCTTATTATTAAAATTTGATTGCTCATAGCGCTTCCATCTTTTCTCCCTCGAATGGAAATGAACCCCCATGTCTATTGTGACACACAACACTTCATCATGCTTAATTAAATTTAGATGAAATATTTCAATGAATTTGAACAAAGGAATGGGCTTGGGCTTGAGATATGCCTGTGTAAATAGATTTTTTTAAATGATTTTGATGGGTTTCATAATTGTTTGGTATGTGATCTTTGGGTGAGAAATGTGTATTAAAATGTTTTTGGAAAAGGTCATTTGAATTTCATTTTTGTGAGATATATTTTGCTCGGGACTAGCAAAAATCAAGTTGGGGGGTGTGATTAGCCAATAAAAACACATATTTTGATTACATTTTAAGGGTATTAAATGTTCATTTTTGATCTTATGGTCCTAAGTTAGTGGATTTTAATTTTGAACATCCATTCTCATCATTTGTGCACTCTATGCCTAATATGCACCAATTTAGGCCCAATGTTTCATCTGATTTAAAAGAATGTAATTATCCATATTTTAATTTGATATTTTAGGAAATGGATATAAACTTAAATATGAACATTTTTCATTCAGGGATCAATGGAGGATTCATAAAGGATGATGAATATTTTTGGCGAAGAAAGGAAACAATTCTGGAGAAGGCAGATTAGATATCATCCCACTGATCGGACTGTGGGGACCACAATACAAGCCTAATAAATCCCAAAATTTATGGAAGGATATAATAAATATAGGGTAACAAATCATTATTCTGGATCCAGTGCTAATTCTTCCTACATGGTGGTGATTAAGGCGTCCCAAATTGAAGATGCAATTCTGGGCTAGATTCTGTGGCCCAGAAAAACAGACCACTATTTATATCATATCTCTCTAAAGGATTATTATTTTGGGTTGATATTTTACAGGATGTTAGAGGACATCCGGATCGTCATTTAAGTATTCTAGGGACTACTCCAATTCGGCCTTCTAGATGGTGCTTTCGGCACTTCTGTTCGATGTAGAAAGCTGGATCCCACTTCGGGGAAAGAGTTGAAAAGTCTCTTATGCATTAAATGTCCACCCACCTTTCTCCAACAAAATTAATTAAAGGCACATGGAATAATGGGATCTCGGCCAAAGTCTTCCAAAATTCCTATTTAAGACAGTAGGGATGGAGGATTTGAGGATCTTGGAGCTTTGTTTTGATTGTAATGTTATTATGCCAAATTGTCTTTGTAGCATTTTTCCTTCCCATGTAAGTTGTTCGAATCACCTTAGTTTTTAATAAAATTTCTTCTTCTTATCTTGTTCTATTCTTCCTCTTATCACCTTGATACCGTTGCCTCAATGTGTGAATTTATTCACACCAAACCTTGTGATTTTGTTCACACAACGGTGGAGTGATCGTTATTTTTGTTGTTTTTACTTCTTCAATTCCACCCTCGTAAGTCTACTTTCCACTTCTGTTGAGAATTTGTCATCAATGGAGGGCTAGATCTTTTATGGGTTGATCCAAGGGGGTAGAAAGGGGATGGATTGAATGTTATTTCTCATCCCCTAAATGTTATTAATTTATTTTAATTGAGTTTATTTCATTCAATGATTTTTATTCTTCCTCTTCCTTATTGAATTTATTCACCCCATTTTCATGTGCTAATTACATCCTTTACCTTGGAGTGATCATGAAAATGATCCTACAAGTGTATAGGTGATTATCATGTGTTTTGACGGTGTTTAATCAGTAAGTTATGAGGTTATTTTGAATTCATTACATGAATCCTCCTCGATTCAATGAAATTAAAATCGTAAAAAAATGGAATTCATTCAATCCACCCCGAGAAATAACCTATGATCAACTCATTTTCTCATAATTTGAATTCACATAGATCTTTTAGTGCTATTTCAAAACTATCTAAAATCAACCCAAGTTGGCCACTTCATAGCCAAAAATCCATCTCTTTTTATTGAGTGTCTAAAGGTTCTTCTTAGGTCTCTGAGGATTCGACAACCCAAGCTACACTACAAGTGACCGCTTGAACCTTAAAACTTGGGTAAATTTGGGTGAAACCAACGAACAACTGTAGTCAACTCAAGATCATGCATTAGGTAGTTCCTCTAATGTGGCCTCAACTGCCAAGACCGGTACACAATGAATCCTTCCCCCTATATAAGCACTACTCCTAGCTAGATGCCTGATGCATCACAGTAAACTGTATAACTCTTGCCTGGCTATGGAAAAACTAGTATCGGTGCTAAATTCAACCTCTCTTTCAGCACATGAAAGGCTAACTCATAAGAATCTGACCGCAATTACTTTTCACCATTCTTAGTTAGGACAGTTAGTGGCACTGGTAGGCATGAAAAGTCATATATTAAATGCCTGTAGTAACCATCCATCCCTAGAAAACTTTGTACCTCAAAGACATTATTCAGATGCTCCCAGGAAACTACTGCTTTCACTTTATCTAGGTCTACTAATACTCTTGTCTTTGAGATAACATGACCCAAGAAGTGAATTTGGTCCATCCAAAAGTGGAATTTTGAGAGCTTAACATATAATAGATGATCTCTCAGTGTACTCAAAATGATCTCAAGATGGATATCATGGTCATGTAGAGTGTGAGAGTACACCAAGATATCATCCAAAAAGACTACCAAAAAAGAATCCAAGTATGGATGGAACACTCGATTCATCAGTGCCATGAAAACTACAGGGGCATTCATGAGACCGAACTACATAAACACGTACTCATATAGACCTACTCTGAAAGGTTTTAAGAGGTATATCTGATGGTCTAACATGCAACTGATGATAACCAGATATCAAGTCAATATTCAAGAACACCCAGGCTCCTTAAAGCTGATCAAAGAGATCATAAATACTTAGTAAGGGATATTAGTTCTTGACCATCAACTGGTTCAACTTCTGATAATCCACAAAAAGTCTGAGGGTACCATCTGCCTTCTTCGCAAACAGGACAGGCGAACCCCAAGGAGAAGTACTGGGTCAGATGAAACCCTTTACCTGTAACTCCTATAACTTCTTCTTGAGCTCCTATAACTTTGGTGTAATTGTCCCATAAGTAGGAATGGACACCAGTGCCACTACTAGAATGAGCTCAATAAAAAATTCTACCCCTCGCTCTGGAGGAAAATCTGAAAAGTCTTTTGGAAAGACATCTCTGAAACGACCCACCACTGGAGGAAAGTCCAACCGCAAAGTCCCATGGTCATCCAGATATAGACTAGTAATCTGATCTATAACTACTCCCAAACTACAATTCTTGGGTCCTGCTCTGCTCACCTAGACATCCCATTCACCCTTGTGAAGAAATGATCCTCCCTATGGTGATGTGAAACTCACCCTATGACGATAGAAGTTGAAAACAGCTTGGAAGGGGACTAACTAGTCTGATCTGAGAATGATATCATAGCCCGTAATCTTTATGAAATAGAGGTCCCACAATAAGTTACACCCACTAACCTCTAGAGGGCACTCCTTACACTGTCGTACACTATCCTTTCTTGTCCCCAACAGAGTGTCTAGCGTCAAGACATCAACAAAAGTAAAGATATAGAGCCCATGACTCTCCACAATAACAAAAAATATGAAACTATGGGAAAACCTTGTATCGAAAAGTACAGAAGCTAAAACCAAGGCAACTAGGATCGTACCTTGAACTATAGAGGGGTCGAGATCCTACTCCTGCTGGGTCTACTACACTACAAAAGTCCGACCTGTACAACGACCCTGTGACCCTACCTGACCACCTAGAGCTGATCCACTCTATTGCCGCTATACACCTAATGACTGGTTACCATGGCCATGACCTCCAACTTGGCCTGAACGGCTAGAATAACTCTAGTTCCTAGACTGATGAGAAATTGGTGGTGCTGCTCCTGAATGTGGGGTCATAGAGAAACACCTATCACCAGCTGCCGGTGGAAAGATTTGACATAAATACTGAAGATGACGCATCTTTTCAAAATATCGGCACTCAACTGGGTCTCTCGGGCAATGTGTCCTCATATGTCTACTCTTCCCGCACTGGTAGCACACCACCTGTCCACCAGAAGAAGTATCCCTCTTCCTCGGGTCCCCACACATAGAATCCCTACGATGCTTCCTGTTGTTAGTCGGAGGGGTACCAACTTTGGATGCTAAGCCGCCTTGGCTCACAGCTTCAGAATCCCTCATATTGCACTCCATGATCAGTTCCTGGTTGACTATAGAGGTGATGGAAGTCAGCTTGAAGATGTTCACCTGAGATCAGATGTCATGCCTGAGACCATCCTCAAACTTCCTTTCCAGGAATAACTCATCACCTTTTGTGATGGGAGTGAAGTGTTGCAACTCTGTGAAGATATAATAATAATCCATGACTAAGAGTGTACCCTACTCCAAACTCATGAACTATTGATCTTGATCGGCCCTCAAAGTCTCTAGGTAGAAGTAGTCATAAAAGGAATGTTGGAACTCATCCCACACCATAACCTGCTGGCGTCCCTCCTGTGAGATCATATCCCACCATCTCTTGGTGGAATCCCGAAGCATATACACATCAAGATTCACCCTCTTCTCTGGAGGTGTCTCCAGATGCTCGAATCTAGATAGCATGGATTCTAACCATGACTCTGTAGCCTGGGGTCCTCTATCCCTTGTGAAGGTGGGAGGATGCTACTACTGTAAAACCCATGTTAGCTCTACCATAGATGGGGAAGGATGTGGTAATCCTTGGAAGGTCTGCATGAATCTCATGAATCCCTCTCATAACTGTGCATCGACACCTGTATCTGAGATAACGGATGGTGCCAAGACTGGCACTACAGGAGGATCTACTGGTAGTCCCTGATCATTCATGTCCAATGTCTGATCACTACCCTATAACTGACATACAACTGGATGATGTATCGGTGGCATGACTCTGCAAGGTCAAGCGCACACTTAGTTCACAACTATCAAGGACTGAAAATTAGAATTGTAAGAAGGGAACAAAAGAAAGAAAGCATTCAAGATTTTCAAAATAGGGATACACGATGTGTATGAATCCTACACAACGTGTTCCTTTAAGCCTTCACATGGGCGTGTACTCCTTCCAACCCTAGCTGTGTAACACCCCATACACATGGTGTGTTTTCCTAACACATGGCGTGTACATAAATCCTCTTCCTTTGCCCGAGTTCTTCTACACAACTTAACCCACATGGTTATCCTAGAGAAAGACTACACTACGTGTTTGTGCCGGACATGAAGTGTACTAGAATAACTTCACCAACAAGTGTTATTAGTCACACAACCAGTTACACATATGAATCTACACATCGTGTTTGTTCCATAAATGAAGTGTACTAACTACCCATCATCCACCTGTGTTGTTAGTCACACGGCCAGATCCATAATCTATACAACACGGTGTGTACATGCGGTACATGGCGTGTCCCACTAAAGATTTCCCAACCCTGTGTCTCAATCCACACAAGCAGTAACACAGTTAGGAACCACACGGTGTGTACATATAGTACACGACGTGTACTTAAGAAAAATAGTTCCTTCCCTAACAAAAGGATACATGGCACACATTTATCATTACATGCTGTGTATTCTAGGTTTTTTCCAGATAGTAAGCCTCAGAAACTACTCTGGAACCCAGAAAACACTGAATGAACATTAAAGTGACAAATTCCAATCTGTGAGGGCCCATACTCCCCATGAATCAAAGCTTGGAATCTTCTACATGTCATATACATGCATAACAATGCAATGATCCACCAAATTCCAGTTCATGAGGGTCCATAACACCTCAAAAACCAAAGTTTGACATTCATTCAAACTAAACCTTACATAGTAGAAATACCTTATCAAATAATAGGTATTCTATCAAGGCATCTATCACAACAACATGAATATCTAGCACAACATCTATCACAAAAATATGCAATTAGTAATGCACCCTAAATGGTATGATAAGAATCCATGACATGTGATCTCTTGCAAGTGCCTATATGATGCATGAGATGGAATACCTTCATCTCATCAGGTTGAAACAAAAATAGAACCTCAATAATATCAATGATAACACCACAAAACATGTGAATCACCCAACGATGAAATCAAATCAACTATAATAATTGAAAAAACAGAAAAATAGAAATAATCGAGGTAAATTAGCTTTTACCTGTACACATGTTAGCTACTCCCAGGCACAACTTACTACCAAGTACCTATTTCCTTCCTATCCATGGCTATAGGCTCCAAATATAAATTCAAGAAGAAAATAATCCCTTTAATACCAATTTATAACATCCTAGTTCCAGGAGCTGCCCAGAGGTGCCCCGTACCCAGTTGGTCACATGGCCTCAAGCGCATTTCCCCAAATGTCAGAGGCTGTCAACTTGCAATGAGGGCCTTGGGTGTGATAGTGGGAAAACTATACTCTCATTGGCAGAGTAATACAATAGATATAAACAGATAACAATAGTGGAAGTAGTAATAACATGAAATAAGTAAACAACAGAAGTAATAAACAACTGGAGCACACATATATAAATGCTGCATGATACATATGTCTAGGAAAACATCCAAAACAAGTCACAATGATAGAATAAGGTACTAAAATAAAGTAAAAAGAAAACAAATAAACTCCAGTAGCATCGCAAGCCTTAGCTTGGTCCCATGCTCTCCATCTCTACAACAATAAAGTACTTGAAGTAAAAGGGAACTTGACCTTATCTAGACCCGCACAAATATAATCTGTTTGGGCCCAAAAGTATGACCCAAACAGGGTGTAAGATGAATCCCAGTAGGCAACCACCCAAAGATATGTGACTAATAGTCAATGAATATATATGGCACACAATATGAAAAATGAAGCAATAATCAAGGAAGTACTCAAAGTAAACAATCCTACAGTTTAAATTACATAAATTTTCATTTATTAGTTAAGAAACCAACAATCATAAGTAACCCTTTGGGAAGTACTCACAAGGTAACCCCTCTAGTTCAATGAATCAAACACAAGAAACCCTCTGGGAAGTACTCACAGTCTAACTCCTCTGGTTCAGCTTTAGAAAAGACTCTCTGAGGAAGCACTCACCGTCAATTCCCCTTGTGGTCTCATATCAGTAACTATAGACACTCTAGGGAAGCACTCAACATTAAATTACCCTTATGGTCTCATAATGAGGAACTAAAGACACTCTGAGGGAGCACAAATTCCATCTCCCCTATGGTCTCACAATGTAAAAGTAAACAGACACTCTGGAGAAGCCCTCAACGTCTATTCTCCCTATAGTCTACTATACCAGGTCCATACAACCATCTGTAATAAATCATGCACAAACGGTATATGGAATCCAATGTAAACCTCAAGAAATACTTAGCTAAGTAGTCTACAGTATCTCACAACATGTCAAATAAATGCACTCCATCCTAACAATACTAGGCATGGAAAACAAAGAAGCCTAACAAGAAAAGCTAGACCAAATGGTCAAAATCAATAAAACATGGGAAACACATCCATATAAAGGTAAATAACCCTATTTACAATCATAAATCCTTTAATCAGGCACACAAGGCATATCAAGCAATAACAGGTCTAATAACCATAAACATTCTATACCCTGAACAAGGTTATTGGTCTCTTTTGCACATATAACTCAAAGACTAACTACAGAAAGACACAAACCACCTACCTCGACATTGTATGATCGATATAGTTGAATCACAGCCTTTGAATAAACCTAGAACTTCATAGATCTACAAAAATTCTAAAAACGTTCAACCAAAGATAACTCACGAAAGAAGAGGAATCAGGAAATGAGGATTTAGAAGAAGGAAGAGATTACTATGGTGATTCCAATGCAATCGACGACAGTCAATTCAGAGAACATATAGTGAGTCAGGGGCTCAGAGAAAAATCATTGGCCATAAATGCTCTTGGATGAGACGATCAGAGAAGAAGGGTGTTCTGTCGATTAGACGTGACCCTAGTCTATTTAATGAAATAAAAAGAAATTACATGGCACGTTCTTCAAGGGTACACAATGTGTACTTGCTTTAACCAGCATCCGCTTTAGGCGGTCTCCAGGTCACCCCACACGGCCATGTACTCGACCATTACACAATCAATACACAGTCTCCCGCAACAACCAGGTACACGACTTGTACTCTAAAGTACACAGTGTGTACTCCTTAAACTTACAGATTTTCCTCTTTTCCTCAAAAAAACTAAAAAACAAGATTCATACCTGAAAAGAAGATCTGAGTTCTTAAAAATATTACCATTATTTTCAAGATCATGTGTGAAAAATAATTTTGACGAGATATGCTTTTTTTGGTCACCTTTAATATACCCACCCTTCAACCGTGGTATAACATTATCTTCATATAATATGGTGGTAGTATTAATATTTATATCTAATCCATAGTTACTTCTAATATGATTAATAATTGATCATAGTAAAACACATTCTCAACTTTCTTCATGAATAATAATTAAATCGAAATGGTTAGAAGAAGTCATGTAAATGGTTTGTTTTATAGAAAGCCAAGAAGTGGAATTTACACCATATGTAAATAAATTTATAGTCTAAGATATTTATTTATATGGATCTGAGGAGCATTCGACATCAGCATAACTAACCAACTTTGGTTCTAAACATTTTTAATAAAAAACACATGATATTCGGAATCCTTGAAGGCATCTTTATAAATATTTAACACCATTCCAATGTCGATGAGTCAGAGAAAAAATATACATTGCTAATAAATTTACATAAAATGATAAATCTAGACTTTTATTATTTGAAAGGTACATAATTTCTCCAATAGAACTTAGATATGGCACTTCAGAGCCAATTAGTTATTCATTATCCTCTATTTGTTTAAAATAATCACTATCTTGATCAAGAGATCGTACAACCATTATTGTACTTAATGTAAGTGATTTATTCATATTATATCTCTATAGGAATTTAGTAGTATATCATGATTTATGAACCAAAATTCCATCCTTAAGATGTTCAATTTGTAAACTAAGGAAGAATTTTTTCTTTCTAAAGTCTTTCATTTTAGATTCTTTCATCAAATATTCTAAGGCCTAATAAAGTTCATAATTAGTCCTATTAATATTTAAACCATCAACATATGTTGTAATGATCACAAATTTAGATATAGTCCTCTTAATGAAGACACATGGGAAAATTGGATAATTTTTATAACATTACTTCATCAAATATCACTACAAAAAAATTGGTTTATACCAATAGAAAATTTGTGACAGATAAAACATATGTTGAAAAACACAATTAATTCCAATAGATATAATTTTTTGTTGATATTAATTATAATTACTAACAATTATTTTTACCGACAAATGAATCTGTTAATATTAACTACTTAATACTAACAAATCTTTTACTTACAGTTGGATCTGTTACTTTATCATTGCTTATACCAACATTTTTTTCCAACAAATAATTTTTTTGTAATCACCTATTCATTTTTTTTATTTTTCATAACATTATATTTTTAATAATTATTACAAAGGAATATTTAATTTAATAGATAACAAATAAACATTAGAAAACCTTACCCCACACCCCCAAAATTTTCTATCAAAGAGCCCGTGTATGGGTTCGACGAGTTTGATGGGTTTGAAGGGTTCCTCTGCTTCTTCAGGTCACCATTCATCACTCTTCAGTTCATTCCCCCTCATTATGTCACCACCTATTCAACCCCACACCACTCATTACAAGGTATATTTCCCTTCACCAGCCACCCCTTCGGTTTGCTGATTTTGTTCATTCTCTGTCTTTTGTGCATATCATCTCATTTGGTAGGAAATATTTATTTCTATGATCATTTTATTTAAATATACTCAATGTATTGATGAAACAAGGGAAATTTTTTATTTTGGGTAAAAATTAAATGAATTAGGTTGTGAAGAACTTGTTGGAGGCAAAAAAAGTGAAATTTCTATCACTACTTTCCAATTTATGGCTGTGAATGCTGAGTGGGTGCCTCTATTGTACATTTCATCTTTCATAGATTAAATCATCATGAATCTCTCTATATATTAATACAATGTTTCTCATGTTTATTATTGTATTCCATAAATATTTTTCCTTAGGGAATCCTTATTTGAAGTTAGGAAAATTCATTAAAGAAAAATTCACTAAATCTATTTATATATGGTGTCTTCTCTGAGATAGAGGTTGTGAAACCACTCTTTCGATAATCTTTTAGGAGATCTAGGTAATACTCTCTTTTTATCTTGAAACTCTATGAAGCCTCATGGATTCAATGTTACACACACAATAGAAAACATATTGATGTGTTTGTTCAGATCCTCACCTATATGGACACTAAAATTTGACACTTGCTGAATCATTCAAAATTTCAATTTAAAATGTGATTTCCAAGTAGAATATAAAATCTAGTTATTTTTATTTCAGAAATGAGCTATAGATATGTATCTTAATTTTTAATTCATTGAGATTTTAAATTGAATTCAAAATGACCACTTTGAGTCTCATATGGTCCATTCAATGAAATAACCTCTAATTTGGTGTGTTGAATGTCAATGTGTCTCAATTATTTATTTCTAGTTAGAACGGTTCTATCAATATCTATATCAAGATTGAAAATTTTTCCATAATGATAATAGGTCATGAAAGTCTAAGATAGTTAATAGGTGTTATAAAATTCTTCCCATAATCCCATTATAATGGTGTTAATGATTTAGCACAAGAACAACTTATCATGAAGTGATTGAATAAAAAATAGAATATAAGGTTAAATATAATGTATTTGGATATTATATTGTCACCATGGAGGGGTGAAATTTTACAGTTGTAATGAATTTAAGTGTTAAAAGGGATTTTTGTAGTTTTTAGTGAAATTGATAGAGGTATGATGTAGTAAACTTGATTAACAGTTAGATGATAGATTATTGAGCGCAACTGTACTACAAAAACTTCTAGATTATTGGTTATGCAAGTTGTTGGTACACTGAGGTGTTAATGCACATGCTAAAGTCTTTTTTTTGAAAAATATTGTGATATTTTATTAACATGCATTTCTTTTCTGAAAATATAAATTTATAGTTTTTTAGGACAGTTTTGCATGAATTCTTTTATTGAAGCTTTAAATGAGTGATATGAAAGTTTCATTTATGAAATTTATTAGTTTTTCATACTTGTGATTGTATTTTATAGCTATATAAATTGATTATAGACTATCTAATACTCTTTTAGAGTCTTGGTTATGAACTACTTAAAACGAGATATGAAAACACAGATTTAGCATGGATTTTTTCACTCCAAATTTTCCCATGGCTGATTTGGGGACCTCAAATATTTAACCTATTAATATTATGGTTACATTTTTAATTGAATTTAATTGTGGTTCTTAATTTTACATATTCTTTTTTAGGAACTTCAATGGTTTCAACCAGATTATTTTCTATAATTTGGAAGAGTCAATTTCTTATGGCTGATTTCAGAAGTCAAAGAGGCACTTATCAGGGGAGTTATTGTTTTAATTCTGTACTTTTTTCTGTGCAATTACTCAACTCTATGGCTTTCTATTTTTAAGGGGATTATATACTAAAAATATTTTAAGGTGCTGTTGCATGATGATTTTAATTCTTGAATGAGAAATCCTTTTGAATTTATTCTAAAAACATGAATTGCCTTGAATTAGATGACAAATCATTGATTTATCCAAGTGATAAAAGTTCCAATGTTATTCTATAAAAATTCCTAAATTTATGAACCCTTTCTCTATCTCTTGATTAATTATAGGGTCATTATCAAGATACTCTCACATCTTGTTGCTAGTTTTGTGGAGTTATAGCATTACAATAATCACATTAAGATAATCTTATCACATTTTTGAATAAATATAGTAGAGAATAATTATCCAATCCTCCTATAGAGGTCTCATCTTCAACTATTAAGGAAACTCATGATTAGAAGACATTGATCATGAGTATATTAGGGAGATATTATTTCTTCCACACATGTTCCAACAATCACCAACCGCTTTACTACCCTGTCACTCATATAACATCATATTCATGATTGATTGAGTGGAGGAAGATAATTGATTAATGACTAAAGTATTAAATATAAAAATGAAATGAAAATTTATCACAATCACATTCAACAACATATCACTATATATAAAGTAATATAAGTTGATCAAGGAAGAATAGAATATGATTTTGGGAAATCAAATATAAAAAGTCTCTCCCACACTAGATTAATCATTGAATTATTTTCAATCTCTCAATGTGATAGATCAAAATCACAAACATCAAGATATATAGACTAAAAAAATTTTCCAACCAAAAGCTTAATAATAGAAAAAATACTCTGTTAATGAAGATGTTTTCTACCTTTTATTTCATTTCCCCTCATCCCAGGTCATTCCTTGGGTCATTTAGATGCTACTAATTTTTTACACATGGATTATGTCATTCTATATTGAATTATTAGGTAAAGGATTCACTCCTATCAATTCAATGGATTTTCTATATCTTGTAAACCATCCACAACTTTCCTATTGCATTATCTAATTTTCTAATTTAGTTAGAAATTGTTATTGAATATTCCACTTTTCCATGTATCCTTTATATGCATTCCATATGCACTTCATAATGATTGATGGCTCTTCTAGCATCAAGTATTCCCTTTCTTGTGTTCTGGATCAGACAACATCAGGTGGTTAACATGGTCTACATCGAGTGTTGATATTTCATTGGATGTTAATGATGTCATGAGAGTCCATCTAGAAAATATTTGACATTTTACAATAGGAAAATATATATTGGTAAAGACACATTTTCTATTGGTAAAACTTTTTACCAACATATATGTCCCTGTCACTAAACTTTCAGTAAAAACTATGTTTCTAAATGTTATTGCAATAGATAAAATAGTTATGTTGAAATTATAATAACACCAACAGATAATATATATGTTGGTTAAAATTCTTTGAAACACAAATTTATCCATTGGAAATATTATTATCAAAATTTATATTTTTATCGGTAATATTATTTGTCAATAAAATATTATATTATATATATTAATCTAATTATATATAATATATTTATTATATAATAATAATAATAAAACTAACTTATATAAAACTCAAAAAAAAAAACTGAGGGATTATTTGAAGAAACATGTTCAAACATCATTTAAAAACATGACATCAAAAGAAAAAATCCATGATTACAAATTCATGTTCAAACAATTCCATGATTACAAAATCACATGAACCAACCCCATACAAAAGAACCGTTAATAGACTATCACAACAGCTCCATCACCACAACATCTTCCCCAGACCAAATCAACAGCCCCGTCATCACAAGAAATCCAACACCACACAATCTAGAATGACCAAATCGATGTGTCTCACAGCATCTCAAGCAGTAGTAACCCTGAAGATACAGTAGAACAAAACCTGGGAAAGCCAACAGTAGAACAAAGCCACCCATCTGAAAAGTCTGTTGTCGAAGATCCCTTTCCCAACATAGAGAAGTAGTCTGCCTCCAAGAAGTTGAGACTATAATATCACCACTGCATGCATCCTCCAATATAAAATCTAGAAAAAAGTGCATTAAACAAATAAAAAAACAAATAGTAGTAACAAAAAATAACAATGTAATAGGAAAGTTCTAGGCCTGAGCTAGCCATAGCTCAGATCAACCCTAGAAACAGACTGCAACCCCTATAACAGATCCACCACCTAAAAGAGCAGGAAATTGGAACATAAACCATAAAACAACATTCAAACCATGCCATTCAGATACTGCATCATGATAGGAGGCAAGCGTAACACAAAAAATAAGAAAACCAAACCCACAAATCGAGAATAGATGGCCAAAAACCACCAACTGTTAAGACACGAGCCTATTAGGAAAAGACTAACTTAGAGCCTGCATCTTATTTAATTCAGAATTAGTGGAATTACAAGATAAAAAACTCATGTAGATATCTGATTATATATAAATCCAGAATGATTCTAAGTAAGAGGAGGAGAATTTCATGTGGTCCAACATATTTGGAAGCAATTATTTATAGCTGCATCAATACAACAGTCATCAACTGCACACAAATAAATCAAGCACAAAATTAAAAATAACTGCTCTAGGATCAAAGTACTCAAAACCCATTAAAAACTTAAATAGAAAAACAAATAAACATATCCTCACTCATGAAATGTGCTAAATATTGTAATAAAAAGAATATAAAAATTTAGTAAAACAAGTGAACTCAAATATTAGTTCACATACAACATAAAAATACACACGATTAAAAGATTTACCTGAATAAAATGGAATGGAATATTATCGAAAAGGTGACTACTTTGAATTGAACACTTTCTATATACATGAATATCAATAATTGACTAATTTAAAGTCATATTACACATAAATACCTGAGTGATCAAGAGGATGGATTTGTGAAATGATTTTGTTGATGATCCAACCCTCTTCACTCTCCTACAAGATTATACAAACCTAATCATTTTAAACAAGTGTTTTTCCTTTATTAATAACATAAAGAAACATATACAGATTCAATTCCACTATCAATCGAAATTCCCAACATATATTTGATAATCATATAAAAAACCATTATACACATGAAAAGAATCCATTTTTATTATTATTAATGACAAATCTAAAATCAAAAAGGCTGACTACGAAATCCATAGTTTTCTATTTAACAAAAACCCAATAAATGATGGAAAATCAAGGATAAAAAAATAATATCATGCACCCAATAATTTATCTCAAACTAATTTGTATAGGAATAGAGAATCATAACTGAAACTTCATTGCAGGGGAATTTTCAAGGTCATCAAGGTGCTATGGCCTTGTTCATGGGTGGCAGACCACACCTCAATATCTGGATATCGGGTGAAGGGGCGGGGCAATGGGCTTGGATCATCTTCTTCGATACAAACCCACCCCACCATTACAATCATCAGGGGGATGATTCAGAACATAAAAGAAACTAAACCTAATAGGATAGTTCCAAACAAGACCATTCAGATCTTCCTCTAAAAGGATATCCTCATATGTATCATTGGCATATATAAGATGCACACCGGTTTTGTCATTTGGGTTTTCTAATATGGCCCTCACAACCAGAAACATTGGGGTAATCCCAGAACCACCATCAAGCATCCGAAATGCTCTAACTTGGCTAGGATGGTACTCAAAGTGCCCCTTGGGTCCCTTTATAGCTAGACTGTCACCCACTTACATTTCTCCAAAAAGGTAAGACATTATTCCATGTAGATACATATTTATAACAAGTTCAAAATATCCAACATATGAATCCAATGTAGTGGGAGTATATGGTTTGATAACCTCTTCGCTATTGCTATCTTTTCCTCTTCATCTTATAAGTTTCCCAATTGGAAGATCTAAAATCAAAGTAGGATTTGGAAGTAGAAATTCTAACTTCGCTGCATTATGGCGTAGTTGTGTGCACTTGGTAACTTTAAATTATTTAAAGTTTTTAGGATTCAAGAATAATTTGGATTTCTTTAATGAATAAATATAAGCAGTAACAGCTCTGATAGTGACAAGAGTCACCATGACGTTGGCGGTCTGTATTTCAGCTGCTCCTAAAAACTCCATTATTCAAATTTGAAGAACCATGGAAAACCTGGGATTAATCTCAAGGATTCCAATGCATTCAGAGGATTCCAACTCACCTCGACGCACCTACCTTTCAAAAAACCTTTATCCACATGCAATATGATTTTTAGCATCATGAATACATACCATAATAATGAGTTTTATACATAGTTTTCAATTACAAAAGATTACAGAACATGTGCTCAAGTAAATTCTAGAATTAATCAAAGAATATAATGCTTGAATTCCCATAAAATTTAAATTAATAATCAAAATAAAACATAGTCAATATTTTATACAATATGAACAAAAAATACCATATAAAACAATTAAAATAAGAAATAAGCATAAGTATTTCATGAGGTTTTCACAAATGGTTGTATGAATCAAGACTAAAAATTAGTGAGCAAGATGTTTGGAATCCTTGAGAAAATAATCAACTCATCAATGTTCATATTCATCTTCTCATACACACAAATACAATAATTGCAACAAGGAAAATATAACAAAATGGGTAAAACCTTATTATTTAGGGTAGAAAAAAATCTACAATACACGGGCCTTCGTTTAACATCACTTAATCGAAAAAAATTACAAATACTATATATAATTTTATATATAATTAGATTTAGGGCCTTTGTTTGTTGTTAGAGTTGATTGTGGCTTCATATAGAGTTGGTTGGGGCATGATTGAGCCGCAAAAATTGAAGCATCAAAGCATTCCAACTATTCTCCAACCTCAAGGGTCACCATGGGTCTCCAATATAACATAATACTAAGAAGACTAATTTTATAATTAAATACTTCAACCATAGTGTAGCAACATCTATGAATTTATAGGTGGTCTACAACCCATTACCTTGTAGGCTATGCTTGAAGGTGTGATAGTGCTTTAATTGAGGAAAGATGATTGCCACATGTAACATGAGTTGAGGTACTGAAGTTTCAATGAACAATATTCAGATAATGTATTCATTAAAATAATTAGTGCTATAATAAATTTCAAAGTATTTAAAAAAACCATCTTTAGATATATATATTGTAACTAGTTATTCAATATAGGTAGCCTGTATGAATATTAAATTAGCTCCAAAAGTGATAAGACCAGTAATAAAACATAAGATTCTAAAAATGTAAAGATCAAAACATTGAGGGGATAAAAAAATACAACCAAATAAATGAAACTTAATCACAATTGTCAAGTGAGAATGAAACCCTTGATTCATTCCCATGAGAAGACTTTAATTATCCTAAAAGGATCATAGCCAAAACCACAAATAGTGGGTTAGAGAAAAAACAATAAATTTAAATCTATTATCTAAATGCTATGAATTTAAATTAACAAACTACTACTACATGAAAGCATAAATTAAATATATAGTTGTTGTATATAGTAGAGATTAAGGAAATGAAACAAAAAAAATGTGATGCAATGAAATACCTTTGGGAGGCTTCCATGGTGCGACGCTGGAGGTAGGATAGTGAAGACGTGATGCCGGAGGTAGGATCTTAGGGAGGAAGTGATGTTGGGGTCGATGGAGTAGTGGAAACAAAATGATCGAAGGGAGTGGTGGTGATAGAGGGGTTGGGGGGGGGGGTGCGATGATAGTGAGGTTAGGAGGATCAATTATAAAGTTGGGGGAGATGGAGGCACAATGCTTTGGAGTCGATGGCAGCAATAAGATTGGGGTGGAGGTGATGGCATGGCAATGGCAGTGGGCTGGCAGTGGATCAGGGGAGTGGCGGTGGAGAGGTAGGGGAGTGGCACTGCAAATTGGAGGGATAGGGTACAGTGGGATTAGGGAGCGGAGAGGGTGTTATTTTTTCTTTATCTTTGTTTTGTTTTGTTTTTTTACCCATAATAGGTTTAATAAACATAATATAATTTTCTATGTAATAAAACTTTAATATTTCTAAAAAATTTATATATAATCTCAAATTTTGTATCAATTATATTAATTTTATCCTATTCATCATCATTTAATTATATATTATTAAATTATTATTACTTTAACTAAAAATATATGCATCTATTTTTATTATAAAATGATTTTTTGATACTAAATAATATATATATATATAATTATTTATAAAAGATTTTTAACTATTGAATAATTTATTCTAATGCATTTTTTGATGATAAAGATTTATTAGAAATAATAATTAATTACAATAGATTTATTTGTTAGAAAAAAATTGTTTGTATAGTTATGATATAACAACATATTTAATTTTTAGTGAAGTATCTGTTGGTATTAAGCAATTAATACCAACAAATGTATTTGATTGAAAAAATAATTGTTGGAATGTATGATTAATACTAAAAAAGGTTAATATTGGTTGGAATAACTCAACTTTATGAACAATTATGTTATCTCTCACTAAATTTTTGTTGTACAAGTCACTTTTTTTGTATAGCCTTTAAAATATGTAGTCACATAGAGCAATGTGTTGTATAGAGTTTGGATGTGTTGTCGACTTCCTACCAATCTGTTGGGCATGACATAATGTCATTATATAAGCACAAAGACTATTGGCAGTTGTGTAGCCTATGATTATTACCGAAAGGAAGTGTTGGATTCATAAGTGATGTGAGGTAATGATGAGATATTACTTTAACTGGTAGTAATATACTTAGTTCTAAGATGATTTCAATTCACAAAAAATCTAGGTATCATAATGCTCATTACATTTACCATCCAGTATAATCTTATGTGTCATCACTGCACTATGTTGGAATGAGTATAAACTCTAAGGTAGTAGTAGTATAGAAATTCATTAAACTTAGAATACGTTTTATTGTACTTCCTTACATTAGACACATGATTTTTTGGCATCTGAGATAGACTTGGGTCCAAAAGTCACATTAGATTAGAGAAAGTATCATAAAAAGACAACTTTTTCTTTAAATTTTTGACATATTCCCAAGGGGAAATGCCTGAAAGTGTTGGAACATGACATAGTTAGAGGAGAAAACATAAGAATTCATTGTATTAACCATATATTATTTGACCATAACAACAGAAACATTATCCTTCCAAGGTTATTTGTATTTGAAAATGTAGTTTCAACATGCTTATTCAGATCTACAACTCCCTCCTACTCAAAACACATTATGTGATCACATTTCATCCAGTACATTAATAAATTAATGGATGTCTTATAATCAACCATTCATATTATTACCAATAAATTATTAATCAATAATATTCATAGTTTTTCCAAATCCAGAAATATTTACTACATCTAAAAAATTGAGGTGTTAGAATGCTCATGAATAAAATGTGTCAGGGGATAAAATAGTATATTATTTATAATATATTTCGATATCATGGGTACCTTCTACAAGTTATTATTTCAAATGTAATGAGAAGTCTACATTTTATATATATAAAAAGCTGTCTTTGAATGTTTATTTCCTTGTTGTGTAGGTACTAATTTTATTGAAATACTAGAAGAATTTAACCTCTACCTTTTTCTAAAGATAGGAGGAGGTTAACCATAATGTATGATCCATTTATTGAAAAGAATCATCTAATGAATGGTCTATAACAAGCTATAACAGTTGAAATTTGGATCTCTATGAGGAAGCCACAACTCTGACCTTTGATTAGTGATGTCCTTACTACCATATAATACTTAGCTCAGAATGATAACCTAGGTAGTGATATTTAATTTTAGTTAGTATCTGTTGATATTTCATAATGTATTAGATTGATGGATTTAAATTAAACAGGGTAATGGAAGGTTGATATCCCTTAGTCTGTTGATTTTTCTTGAATTTGCATGTTGTGAAATGAAAAATTGTTATGTTGATTGAACTGGTTATTTTTTTGTAGAGAACTTTTCTAGGGTTTATATGAAGCTATATTGGATGGATGGGTTAGTGATGATGATTTTTTGTTGGATCTAGATCATTGGAATTGTTGGGTTGCTGTTGTAGATGACTTGTTGGCATGAATGGGTCACTAGTGCTACTCGCTGACATGGATGGATGGTGCTGGAGCTATGGATTGGCTAGTGTTAGAGCTGGATCACTGGAATGGATGGGAGTGGGAATGATAGCATGTAAGGGATACTTTTGTGCTAGCATGACATGGATGAGTCACTGGTGCTACTCTTTGGTTGTTGGTGTGGGAGATGGTTCGCGGACATGGATGGGTTGCTGCTACACTGGCATGGATGAGTCGTTGGGGGGGGGGTCTCGTTTTTGTGTGGGTAGGGTGTGATGGATCCTATTGTATTAAATTTCATTATTAATATATATATATATATATATTTATATATATATATTTCTAAGTTTATACATGTGTTAAAATCATCCTAATATGTATTATAAATGATAAATTAATTAATAAATATGATATGGAATTTTACTATTAATAAAAATTTATAATTTTTATTTAAATGTAATTTATAAATATATATTATATGTTGGTAATATTATTACCAAAATAATTTTTTTTTCATCATAATCTATTTCAAAACACTTTAACCAACATATATATTATCTGTTTTTATTATTATAATTGTAACAGAACTATTTTATCTATTGTAAAAATATTTAGTGACAAAGTTTTTTCCAAAAGTTTAGTGATAGGGACATATGTGTTGGTAAAATGTTTTACCAATAGAAAATGTACTTTTACCAACAGATATTCCCCCATTGGAAAAGTGAAATATTTTGTAGTGTATATACTCAAATGGTTATACCAAATATTCCTTAACTTCTTTAATCTGTATAAGTATTTATTCATCTTTACTAAATAAAGATCTCGAGATCCATGATATTTTTTCAGAAATATCAATCCTTATAGTATTTTCATGTAAAAATCATTATCAATATCACCATAAATATATATAGTCACAATATCCATCAGGTGTAATTCAAGTTTCCTATGTATAAGAAACATAAATAGATACCGAAAGGTTATCACTTCCATTACAAGAGAGTATGTTTCATCACAATCAATCCTGGGTTTTTGTGAGAATCCTTGACCAAATAGTCATGAATTATATCTCATTACTTGATTATTTTCATTTATTTTTCTCACAAATACCCATTTATATCCAACTAGATTGATCCCATTAGAGTTTTACACAATCAAACCAAAAACATCATGTTTAGCAAGTGAGTTGAGGTTAGACTGGATTGTGAATTTCCATTGATCCCAATGTAGTATTTCATGACATTCATTAATTGTTTTAGGTTCTAAACCCTCATACATAATTTCAAGGGATGAATTTAATTAATTTTTTTATCAATGATGATCTCTACTTGGTTCCAACATTTGCTGGTGTTGGTGAAATTTATTGAAATTTACTCTTGATCTTGATCATGTACTTATGGTACATTTACATTCTATTTGGGTTTATTTATATCTTTAACCAACATAGGTTGTTTTCCTTTTCATTGATGAGGATTTTTATCTTTTTAACTAAGTGTTTTCCTATGATTCAAGATTGGATTGGAAGCACTGTTGCTAATACCATCGGATTTTCCTTCAGGGACATATATTCTTACTAGTGCATTCACAATGGGTATGTGTGATTTTGTACCCCATTTTGAATCATTGAATGCATTAGGAAATTGATTTTATAATTTTAAAAAATTAATGATATTTTAAACTTCATGTTCACTAATATTCATATGAGGACCAAGATGTAATCATAAAGTCTCCTTCCATGGAATTTCTTTTGAAGTCGATTGATTTTCTCCTTTTAACGTTGGAAATAAATTTTCATCAAAATTAAAATTAGAAAATCATATTGTTAATATATATCCTATCACAATATCAAAATATTTAATGATTGATGGAGATTAAAAATCATCACATATCCCCAATCACCTTTGGGATCCCATTTTTGTTCATCGTGGGGGTGTTATAGGTACATAAACAACACAACCAAATATCATTAAGTGTGAAATATTTGTTTCATCAACACAAGATAATTAGAATGGGGGAATAATCATGATTGATTTATGGTCTTATTTAATGTAGTGATGCTACATGAAAAATTACATGTCCCCATTCCAATCTGGATAATTTAGTTTTTATAATAAGTGGTCTAACATTAAGTTATAATAACTTTATAAATGATTCAACTAGACTATTTTCGGTCTGAACATGAGCTATAGGATGTTAAACACTTATTCCCAGTGACATGCAATAATTATTAAATTCATGTGATGAATAATCATTATAATTATCAATTCTAATATGCTTGATTATATAATCTAGGAATTGTTCCCCTAACCTTATTATTTGGGCAATTAATTTTGAAAATACTAGGTTGCGAGTGGATAATGAACACACATGGGACTATCTAGTTGATGCATCAATAAAGATCATAAAATATCTTAATGTTCCACATGGTGGGTAAATTGGCCCATGTATATCACTATGAATTTGATCTAAGTATATAGGGGATATATCTTGATATTTTATGATGATGGTCTTATAATTAATTTTCCTTTAGAACAAGCATCCCATAAGAAATCATTGGGTGTAAGAACCCTTTTATCACCAATGGATGACCATGTGAAAATTTAATTATTTTCCTCAACATTATTGATCTAGGATGGGAAAAATGATCATTCCACACTATAAATTTATCATGGTCCATAAACTTATGGTTTACAATATTTGAATTTACTTTAAAAATATTGATAAAGTACAATCTGGGTGGAATTATTGAAAGATTCTCTTGAATCAATTTGTACTCATTATTAATTCTTGTTATATAGAGGTATTTAGAACCTAATTAATCTATAGTCTTGCTGTGATATATATTATCACAAATGTATTTAAAACATAGTAAATTATATCTTGACTTGGTAGAAAACAAATCATTATTTATCATAATTTATATACCACCAGATAGGAATATTTTTTCTCTTCCAAAGCATTCGATTAGTTGTGCACTATCAGTTAATGTTCATACATCAGTACTCCTCATTTTAAGGGTGATAAAATATTTCTAATATTTAAGAATTGTGTGCATCAAGGCATTGTTGATGAGGAAAATATCTTCATTATGGAAATGTTTCCCAACATATTGATTTATATAATCCATTTATATTAAAGAAAATAAAACATACATATAAGAAATGAAATAAAAGAAACAAAATGAAAAATGGAATATTTATTTTAAATCATAACAATTTTTTTTCATTTCCCCCATAATCATTCATGAATGATCTATATTATCAACACCTTTAGGGTGTAAAAATAATTATAAATATCAAAGATCATAATAACATCATCATATTTTAAGGAATGGTCAGTAAAATTCACTTCATCACACTTTACCATCCCTTTATAGATTACTAATAAAGGTCAACAAATTAATTCAGTGTATAATAGGCACACAAACAGTGACCCTTCATGCCACATTGAAAACATTCACTTCCATCGTTCTTTGTTTTCTTCAATTGTGTCTATTCATTATTGGATGACTTCTGGTGGTTCCCTTTCCTCTTCTCATTGGGTGTATTACCATCTAGAGAAAATGAATTTTCTTAGCCTCAATTAATTCAATTATTTACATCACCTTAATTATAATTAGTATCATTAAATTTTAGGAATGGAACCACACTACTAGGTTGGGATTCATGATTCCTCATTAGGAGCTCATTATTTTGTTTAGAAACAAGAAGACAAAAAATTAATTCAGTGTATTTTTTTTAAAACCTTTCTCATGATATTATTATGGTAGAATGACATTTGAGGTATTAAAATTAGAATAGTTTTTTTCCATCATATAAATGTTAGTGATAAGGTATCCACATAATTTTATTTGTGATGTTATTTTAAACACAATAGAGTTATATTCACTTACCGATTTATAATCTTGGAATCATAAATGACTAAACTCGAATATTTTTGTTGGTAGTATTATCAGTAAAAGGTGATCATACTACTCCTTAAGATTCTTCCATAACACCAGAGGATCTTTCACCATGAGTTACTCATTCTTAAAAACCTCATAGAGATGAATACAGAAAATATTAGGGTTTGACCACTATCTTGAGAAGAAGTGTGATTGAAAGATTTAATTGTTTTTCCAATTCCATTTACATCGAGGTGCATCTCTGCATCTAGAGTCCATGTCAAGTAATTATTCCCTAAAATGTTAAGAGGGATAAATCCATGCATTTCAATATTTTTCATATAAAATTTATCTTTCCATTCCAACTAACCTTTTTTACTCAGCAGAATAGTCATGCTGATAATGTGCTGTGAAATTGATCAATTGAGGCATTATGAATCACAAAATCATCGATTGGAGGTGAAGAAAAGACAAGTATATAATGATATCAAATGTTTTGGATGAATATGGTGAAGTAAAAAAAATTAAATGAAAATAAAATAGAAGATATAAATAAAAAAATTACATGTCTATAAAAATCCCTCACTTACATTAACATATCATCATATATATAGAGTATATATGAATTGATCCAATGATCAATATTCATCTCTATGAATCAAATCTAATGATGGGAATATAAAAAGTTTGGCCATATAAAGGGTTTTATTGGGTAATAAAAATTATTCATTAATTCTAATTTTATAAAATCCATATCATAAATGATAATTTACAACACTGATAAGATAAAAAATAATATTGGTGAATCAAAGTGTCATCCTTATTGTCATATTGATTGCTTCTTGTTAGTCCTTCAGGACACCTTATTCCTACAAGTCATTGGGTTTTTTGGAACATGTAAGTTCCTTCAGGCCATGTTCTCTATAGTCTTTGTGCCTCTGGGCCTTCAGGCCATGTATTGGGTTCCCTCTCAACCCAGTTTAAAAGAGGCTTTCCTTTTTTATTTTAATAAAAAAGGGCTTGAACCTCAACATGTTTAAACAAAGATAAAACTATTAATGAGAAAAAATGTTAATAAAATTATATACAAATATACACATATAAATATTTAATAATAATAAATAAAACTAATAATGAGTAAATCTGTTTGTTTATATATATCAAAATTTTAAACACTTCAAATCACATATATATATATATATTTATATTAAGTAAAATTATACTTAGTATATATGTGTTTATGTGTGTGGATAAATATATTTAATAATTATTGAGTATATATATATATATATGTATACAGGTATATACATTCATATATATATATATATATCAGTATAAGTGCATACTATATATATGTATATATAAAAATATAAAAATGAATGAGCATTTATATACATATATGAATGTGTTAAATAAATATACACATACTTAAAATTTATATAATCATATACGTACATACTTACATACATATATTTAAATATAAGCACATACATACATAAACACATAAATATATAATAATATAAGTATATATATATAAATATAACTCCCTGTATTATAGTGATTTATTCATATATTTTATTTAATATTATTTTTTGGGTAGTTTTGATATTCGATAACTTTTGGCCGTAAAATTTTAAAATTTTGGAAGTTTTGCATTGTCGTATGGTTAGTGAATCATGCGATAAACATGTGTTTGGGTCTATATTTTGATAGTACATTTTTTCACAGTCTACACATGGTTAGTTAGACCATGCAAGGTCCTAAGGGAAACCGTGAAAAGTGTATTTTGGGTATCCAATGAGTGATGCACACTTAGCACATGATTTTACAAACCATATGAGAAAACCCTATGAGTTACCCAGAAATTAAAATTTTATTTTTACCATTTTTATTTATTTATATTTTAAACTCTAAATCCCCTTTCCTCTCCATTTATACACTGTCTCATCGTGAAACCCCCTAGGACAAGCCCTTGTGCATACGATATCCCCTTCGGGTTTCCTCTCCTTTGGCGATTTCCTCCAGATTTATTGGTGATCCAAGACCAGATAGTCATAGGCGAGTCTCCTCATCCATCTTCTCTTATTATTGATATTTATTCCTTCCCTCACTATTTTGTGATTTAGTCAAACCCTAGGGGTACTTGTTTGATCCAATTTTTAGGATTATAATGTTTTTAGGGAATGTGATGTCTTCTTCGGACATTGTTCATGTCATATTTGAGTTCTGTCCTAATTTCCATCTATTCCAAGTAGGTTTTCCCATGTATGGACCTTTTAATTTTATAACCGTTGTTTTATTGAGTGTTAAATTATTTTTTTAGTTTTTTAATAATATCATTTGATATGTTTAAGTATTATTTTAATGGAAAATCAAGTAATAATTTATTTTTATTTCAATGTAGATGATTTCAGAATTTCATAACATATGAAAAATTTGATTTTATTAAACCGTCATCACCAGTTATTTATTAAATTTACCAAATGGATCTTGAAAAGTTATATTGAAGTTTCTAAAGGTGGTTTGGGTTTTCAAATAATTTTTCTAAAGGATTCACTTGGAATTTAAATTGGTACTTTAAAATCCAAGTGTCGAATAATTATTTAAAGATTTAATTTAAATAAATTGTGTGGTTTAAAATGATTTGAAAAAATTTGGGTCATAAGATACAATTAGGGGTGATGTTTTGGACCCTTGAGGATTTTAAAATAAATTGGGTTGATTTATAAGTGAATTTCAAAGGATTATTTTAAAGTGTGGTGTTTCAAAAATGGTTTTATAAATGAGATTTGAAATGTGAAAAATGACTTGTCCTTTAAAGACAATTTATTTTTAAAGGATCTATTGGAAGTTATAAATGGTTTCCTGTTAGTTGTGATTCCCTTTGTTTTCCTTGAATTGGTTTCACCTGTTGAGAGTTTTTTATTATATTATGATGATTGGATGATGTGGATTGGGGGATATTTCTATGTGATGGCATCAAAGGTGAGGGTGAGTTATTGTTATACTTTTAATGCCTGCCTTGATCATTGGATGTTTTCTCACCTTTACTTTTATATTGGTCATGATAATTATAGTTCACCAAGTATATTCATGGAAAAGTGAAAAATATAGTTTAGTTTTTGTGTCATTCAAGATAAGGGATGGGTTAATGAGTGTGATCATATGGTTCCCCATGGTAGCTTTGTGCTTCTGGGTTGATGGGATTGTTCCTAACTAGTTTAAAAAGAATACTAGGATAGAAAGGTTCTTGAAGGTTGGCCTATAGTGCATGTCTCTAGTTTTAGATAGTATTACTTGAGTTCCTAGGTTAGCATCCCATGATTATTATACCTTGATAGGTAGTTTCACATAGGGGGTTTCTTTTTCTCTGTTGTTTTCCCTTGTTCTTGTTACTAGTAACACATTTACATTTTCTTGACCATGAGGTGTTGATTAAGTGTGATCCTTTATCTATGGGCAGGTGTATTTATAAAATGATTTTAAAGTATTATTGGAAAATATGTTTTGGAAATAAAATTTCTACATTTTATTTTTCTTTGTTTTCAAGAATGGGTTTGAAACATATTTTTAAAAAGAATCTATAGGTTTTGTTTTTCTAAAAGAAAATAAGTTGGATTTAAAATGAGAAAAATGTTTTTTTTAAATTAAAATTTCATTTTATTTTTTAAGGATATATTCCATACATATTTATATATATATTTCATGCAAATTATTATTTTCATGTACATAAGGGTATATTATTTTATTCAATATGTTATTAGATAAAAATGATAATTGTTATCATTTTTTGTTTCTACTAGGTATTATATCAATCTAGGAACCGTTTCATATGATGAAATGGTGAGGAGGTATAAAATTCATATGATTAATTCATTTATTGTCCAAAGTATTCACTTATGTGTTATGAACACATGAGCCAATGTTATAGTCCAAGGGTTTTCCTTGTGGATTTATAAACCATTTTTATGCAATAGAAGTGCCTATGAGATAGATTAATATCCTCATTCTTAAAAAAAACTCCCTAAGAGTCATTGATCTCTTCATCTTCATTATTTACATATGATATGTGTTCACTTAGCAATTAACTATTCATTCCCACTCTTATACCATTGTGTTAAAATGATTTTTTATTTTATATTCCAAATGTAATAATAAAATTCACATAAAATTTCATTAAATTAGTTAATTTTTATCACTATTAAAAAGAGAGAAATTATATGTTTTGATGATTACATTGTAGGCGGAGGTGATTTGGAGAGCCCATGATGGAATTCTAGAAAAGTGAGCCAAACTGTGCAAGAGACCAAGCTCACATTTGGACTAAAATGAACACTATAGATTATCTGTGCATCAAATTAGGATAAAATTTGATGGGTGGATGAAAAACCATTTGGGATTTATTTCTATATAATACCATGGAGCCCAATTTGTTTATTTGGAGGCCCAAAATACTCCATCATTGGAGAGAATCTTCACTGTTCATAGTCTCAAGGCCACTTCTTTAATTCAGGCATATCTCAGGATGTAAGACACAAAATGATTCAAAATTTTTGTGGATATATTCATAAGGTGGGGAAAAGCTTATTTATTTTTCAAAAGTGATATAATATTTTCAGTTTTCGAAAAACCATGATCCAATTGATTTTTGAAATTTAGGGGGCCCAAAACCACCTTCCACACTACCCAAAACTTAGCACCTTGGGAACCCCATTTGGAAGTTTGAATAGGGGAAAAGGTTATAACAATTTGGAGAGTATATGGTTTATTCTTACCCCTTTGGATGTTCTAGAGGTTCTTATCTTAATAGGGAGATCAAGGATGAAGTCAAAGTTCCAAACGAGCTTCCTCCTCCTCTCGATGTAAGGCTAAACGATGGGTGATCCTTACAAGGGAGCTACACACTTGAAGAGGGAGTTCCAAAACATAATTATATACGATTTTGGTTTGAAAATTTTATTTTATATGCATCTTAACTTGTATTTATGCATTTAATTGAAACACTTTTTATTTCATAACTGATTAGTGTGTAATTTTAAGTGTGCGACTCGTGTTGTTCTGATTAGAGAACATAAGAATCCTCTTATTTTTCAAAAAATGAGATTTAAGTGTTCCTTGAAAA
The DNA here is from genome assembly GCA_963277665.1 of Viscum album. Taxonomy (NCBI): domain Eukaryota; kingdom Viridiplantae; phylum Streptophyta; class Magnoliopsida; order Santalales; family Viscaceae; genus Viscum; species Viscum album. The sequence goes on from OY728158.1 coordinate 1,231,310,094, forward strand.
ACCTTAAAACATTATAATAGGGTGGAACTTTATTTCACAATTTTTATTTCAGGTTTTATTCCTATAATCAACATTTTAGAGGCTTTATTGGTAACCGATATCTTAGTTAACCCTCAACCAAAGTATTAAACTAAGACATAGTAATCAATGAAGAATAAGGAAATTTTCAAGTCATGTAATAACTTAGCAATGATAAAATACTTATCATATAATTTTCAAAATCTACTTATATTTATAACTATTAAACTCTTTAAATTAATTTAGTTTATTTTGAATAACAAATTAAAACACCCCTATTTTCTATTTTTCTTTTGATAAAATTATTGAAAAAGCACACTCTAAACTCATCAAATGTCATTGATATATGAACTATAGTTAACATTTTTCTATATAATTATCTTTAAATGATAATAAATTTTATGTTTCATGAAAAAATTGTCAAATTTTGGTGTCATTGTCAGGGAGTGATTTGGTTTTTAGTGTGCTCTTTTGGTATGAACTTTGTGTATTTTTGTAAATATTTTTTTTATTTTTATATTTAGATTTTTTATTTAAGTGTTTTTCTAACCTATTTTTAATGTTTTTTTTCATGATTCATTCTTCTTTAGGTGAATTTCCACCATTTGAGCCCAAAATCAGAAGGATTATTCATCAGTGACATAGAGTCACACAAAGTAATCCTTTGAAAAAGGATACACAACCCATTCCAGATCCTCTAAACCCTTCTTCTTCTTCTTCTTCTAATGAAACTAAAATTGAAATTAAAATTAATTTATATAACATGGTAGAAAATATCTAGACATTAAAATAACTACCCTCGTCTGATGTATAGATCCAACCCACATAGATTCAAATACAAGGCGAAGCACCAAACTTTGAACTAAAATCTAGTCTAATTCATTTATTACTAAAATTTCATGGAATAGATGGATAATACATGAATAATCACTTAAAGGAATTATAAACCATATTTTCAATGTTAAAATCTACTAATGTGGATGAAGAATTGGTTAATCTTAGAGCATTCTCATTTTCAATAAAAGACACTACAAAAGATTGGATATACTATGTTAACTCCCCAATTAGAGGTTAGGTGAACATGAAACACCCTTTTCTTTAAAAATAAATACCATCCTTTCAAAATTTAACATTAAGGAAAGGAATTTATGAAATAATAAAATCTAATTTTGAGATAGTTCATGAATATTGGGAACATATTAAATGGATATTTTCAAATTTTCCAAATCACTAAATAAACAAGTAAATTTTAATACAATACTTTTATGATGGTTTAATTCCAATAGATTGTAACATTATTGATGATATTGAAGGTGGATAAAAAGTGGAAAATACCCCTCTGTAAATATTCTCATCTAAATAATGTCATAAAACACTCAACAATTTTCTACAGGTTCCATTGTACCCATTAGAGGTATCCATGAGATGAAAAGTTTTGAATTTGAGAAGAATGTGGACACAAAGTTCAAAGAGGTAAGTACCCTTCTCTAAACAATTTATCTTTCTAATGGGAATTACTATACTCCTCCTCTAATTCATCATAATATCTATGCTGATAACACACATTATTTATACTAATGTCTTCAATTGAGAGAACATTCTAAGATTTGTGAGAAAATCTTCTTAGGACACCCCTATAACCAACATATTAGGTAAAAACCATACTATCCATCTAACTATATGTGGAATAAAAAAAAAATCCTATATTAAAGGGGGATATTCAAACCAACCTCAATAATCTTGGAACCAACCGAGGCTGAGTAGTAATTCTCAACCACCATCTTGAAACCCCTAAAAGGCATTTCTGACTACCAAAAAGGCCTTTCTGACTACCCCCTCCAAAATAAAAGACTAGTATTGAATACATGATGAAATAAATGGATAAAAATAATATATAATTCCGATAAACCACCCAATCATCCATACAAGACCTAAAAAATCAATAAGTCTAATTTGGCAACTCGATGGGTGAAATCTAAAGTCAATAGTCGGGTAAACTACCTTCTCTACCACTAATAAACCACATGGATAAGGTAAATATCAGTTCCATAACCATTCTAAGTGGAACACAACTTAAAAGTGAAATAACCCATCCATTATAATCATCCCTTCCTAAGGAAATCACCATCACAGATGAACCAAATGAGAAAAATCCTTCTACCAAGATAATCCCCACTGAAGGTAATATATTTTCATTTAAAGAATCAAAAATCAAAATCATTCATATTACATTTAACAAAAGGTACACCCAACCAAATAAATCAAAATAAACCAAACTTGATAAAAAAAATATTGAAAAAGTGTAGTTTAACATCCCCTTGATTGATGCGGTGAACTAAATTCCTTGATATGTAAAGTTTCTAAAAGATATGTATACACACCAAAGATGACTTTGAGGTGATGAAAAGTATGGGGAATTGAAGCCCACATGAATACTCATTCAAATAGAAAACTGGATAACTACACACCCCACTAGCATGTTAGAGGAGTTCTTATGATGGTAAAAAAATTAATTTTTCCTACTAATTTTTAAATGCTTAAAACAGAAGATGATAGGATGAATTGACATGCCCCAATTATATTGGGGAGAAATTTCTTAAACACCACCAAAAACATAATTAATTCACATAATGGTGCATTATATATGGAGTTTGGTGGTGAAATGTTCCACTTTAACATCCTTGATGCTACGAAGAACCCCTCAAAAGAGCATTCCTCTCTTTCAGCTAATTCTATGGATATACCCCCCAAAATATGTTCTATCCCTTGATACCATTTCCATGTTTTCATTATTTATTAAAATTTTAGGTAAGGATTCCTATGATGAATGTTATAATGGTTTATAAAAATTTCATGCATGTTCTTTAATTGATGTTTTCTTGATCCTCGAGGATCCTATAACCATCGATGAAACTATTCATCTTTTAAAACCTTATTCCTCATATGGAGATTTTACCATTAAATAGTTAGATGGGATAATTGAACTCCTACTTTCACGTTTACTCTAATAAATCTATAATCCCCCTAAATTAGAACTTTAATCACTATCTAAAAACATAAAATATTCATATATTGAGAATGGAAATAAGCTTCCTATCATCATTTATAGTTCACTCCCCCTAGAGCATGGTTTTAAATTACTTAACATTTTAAGGGGGGTAGAAAGGAGATTTTGGATGGAAAAGTTTAGACCTTATTGGTATTATCCCATCAATATGTATGTATCATATATTATTCAATGATGAGTCTAAACCAGTGAGGCTTACACAACATCGACTGAACTTAAAACTTCTTGATGTTTTCAAAAAAGTGGTGACCAAATTATTGTCTTCTAGAATTTTTTACTCCATATTTGATATCTAATGGGGTTTTCTAGAGTAGTTAATTCCTAAAAAATAGTCTAACAATAATAAAAAATGAAAACAATGAATTGGTTTCAACTGGTGTGCAGAATAGTTGGTGTGTCTATAAAAATTATCATTGAAAAAACCAACACACTAGAAAGGACCATTTCCCATTGTAATTTATTAGCTAGATACTAGAGATTATATTAGCGAATTACCATTACTATTTCCTTTATGGGTATTCTGGATACTTACAGATCTATACTACCTTGGAGAATCAACATTACAACCTTTAATTTAACTTATGGCACATTTTCATATATAACTATTCAATTTGGTATGTACAATACTCTAGGTAATTTCCAGTGATGCATGATTAGTATTTTTTTAGACCACCTATATAATTTCATGGAAGTATTTATTGAAAATTTCACTCTTTATGGTTCATATTTTGATGAGTGTTTTAATAGTCTTGGTTTTATCCTATATCAATAAATTTAAAAGAATATTGTATTAGATTATGAGAAATGTCATTTCATGGTGAAACAAGGTATAATACTTGTACATGTCATTTATGTGGATGGTATCTAGTTAGATAAATAAAATTAGACATGATTTATTCCCTACCATTCCCCAAAAATTTGTGGGAGGTGTGGTATTTCTGAATCTATTCTATATTTTATCATCATTTAATTGATGTATTTAGTAATATTTCACCCCCTCTATCGCTTACTCCAAAAATAAAAATAATTTGTTTTTGTTAAAGACTATAAGGATGATTTTAAAAAATTAAAATAGAGTCTCACATAACCCTAGGTAATCCAACCACCTATATTGGATTTACCACGTGAGATCATGTGTGATTCCTTTAACTATATAGTTGGGATAGTCTTATCAAAATGGGCTGATCAAGCTCCATATGTTATAATCAATTCTCTATACAAAGTTGACCCTACCCAACACAACTACACCACAACCAAAAAATAATTTCATTCCATTGTGTTTTTCTTGGATAAATCCAGGTCATATATTTTAGGGTCCAGAGTAATTGTGTCTACTAACCTTGAATCCCTCCAATATCTTTTTAAGAAACCATAATAAAAACCACATCCCATTCGTTGGATGCTACTTCTTTAGTAATTAAATATAGAAATTAGGGATAAAATGGAGTAGAGAATGTGGTGGCTAGCCATACCAGTAGGATACTTCCATACTTAGACATTGAATCATTAATTTATATTCCCATAAATGAAATGTTCCCTAATGATAAATTATATTGAGTGTAATATCAAATTCCTTTTTATGGTGACATTGTAAATTATTTGGTATCATCATGAATTGTTGTTGATTTCAATAAAAACAAATATGATCACCTAATACATGAGTACCATTGATACATTTTGGATAACCCCTTCCTCTGGTGAACATGTAGTGATCAAGTCCTTAGGTGTTGTGTTCTTAAAAGTGAATTTTGATTCTTCCTTAGGTTTTGTCACACTCTTTAATTTGGGGTCCACTTTAGTCCCCAATGGACTACTCTAAAGGTCCTTGATTCTAGTCTATTTTGGCCAAAAATATTTTGGTATGCCCATGATTTTTTGTAAATATTGTATTCATTGTTAAAGGATAGAGAATGTCTCCAAAAGAAATTAAATACCACAAAAAACCTTACTCTTTCATAAAAATTTTTATGTTTGGGAGATTGAATCTATGGGGCCATTTTCTAATTATTTTAGAAACTTGTACATTCTTATGGCAGTATATTATGTTTCAAAATAGGTAGAGTCATGAGCCATAAGGACTAATTATTCAAAGATAGTTGTGGAATTTTTGAGAACTCAAATTTTTTATAGGTTTGGATTGCCTAGGTTCATCATTAGTGACCAAGGTTCTCATTTATACAACAAAAAATGTAATTAATTTTACATCAGTATGGGGTCGGGCATCAAATTAGTATTGTATATCACCCCAAAAACAATAGTAAAGATGAGGTGTCAAATAGAGTGGTCTATAAAATTATGGTAAAAAATGGTTCAACCCAATAGAAAATATTAGATTATTAGACTCAATGATTCATCATTGTCTTACTTTACTACCTTCAAAATTTCTATTGGCATGTCACCTTATCAACTTATTTTTGAAAATAGTTGTAACCTTTTTATTGAGATAGAGCACTAGTCCTATTAAGCTATTACAAAAATGAAATTCTAATATTTCTAGTGTAAGTGATCAATGGAAGTTTTAGATTCAAGATCTGGAGAAAATTATAAGAGACTCATATAAAAACTCCTGAATCAATAAGGAGATAAGAAAGACTGACCATGACCACCTCATCCTTCATCACCAATTCTATATTGGGTAGAATGTCCTCATTTTCAATGAAATACTAAATTTAAACTTGGGTAAGCTTCATTCCTGATGGTTTGGACCATATACTGTAATTAATATATATTATTTTGGTGTTTTTTGGGCTCAAAATGAAGAAATAAAACAAACATTCATCTTCAATGGGCAACAATTGAAGAACTTCCATGACACCATTCTATAGTCCCTAGTGTAGGGACTCCACATTTAAGAAGAAACCTACTAGTGACACCCACCTAGTTTTATCCTTCCTTGACACAATCTATTTTATTTCAATTAGTGCACTAAATAATCTAGGTGTGGATGGGGGGAGGGTTGGATGGGTATATTCCTGTGTTAGTTTATATTTTCATTATATGTCTTCTTTTTTTCCTTTTTTCCCTTTTTTTCATGGGTTTTTACTCTTTTTATCTCTCACTTTTATACTTGAATTCTTATTCTTGATGCCAACCTAATCACAAAAATTATTGAAAATTCATGTCAAAATTCCTAATTACTCATTGTTTTAACATTTAATGAAAATTTATTTCAGTTATTAAATGTGAGTTTTAGCATGAATTTAAAATTGAGGTGTGTTTTTTAAGTAAATTGGTTTTTTCCATGATATAAATGGTTGTATCCCTACAAAACTATTTATATGATTTATACCCTCTATGTGATTAGTTTAAGTGAAAATTGTGTCACTTAACATATCCACACATATTTTCACCCAACCATTAATTGTGAATATTTCATACTTAATCAAAGGTAAATATAAGTTATGTTAATATTTATCAGCTTTCCAAAATGATTTTTCCATAAGTTTTATCCATATACAATCCATTTCATTACTATAATATATTGACCTACACATGTATACCAGTTATCCGACTGTTGTACACCAAAAAATAAATAAAAAAATGATAAATGAGGGGAGTGATGAAATGAAAAACATATGGGAATATCTAGGTCAGGAGCATAAAGTTTGAACTCTGTGAATTCTTAAGTGAGTGGGTCTTGAAATTTAATTTTAAAGGACGTAGGGTAGGTTCATGGGATAGAATAAGTTAAGAATATATTTTAAAAAATAACCTATATTTACCAGATAAAAAGTGGAAATAACATATTGAAATAGTTTTCACACACACACAACATGTTGAGAGTTAGTGAAATCATTGACTTGTGAATTCCTTTCTAATACTAGTATAATATATCTACTTGAATTTTGTTTTGATATAATTTATGATACATCTTTTTCATGATCACTAAGAATAAATCCTTGGTGTGGTTTTTTTCTTTGATCATATTGCTATCATGAATTAAATTTTATTTGTATATTAACTCTTCATGAAGTTTGGAATATCTCCAGGCATAATTTTTAGAAATGTGACTTTTCCCAATATTGAAAATGTTTAGGGTGGGGGTGTGATTGTGTAGCCATTCACTATTCATTTTCACTCTTATACCATGGTGTTAAACTGATTTTTTATTTTAAATTACAAATATAATAATAAATTGGATTTTATATTTGGTTAAATTAATCAATTTTTAGCACTGTTTGAAAGGTAAAATTTACTTTTTTTATGATTACATTGTTTGTGGAGGTTATTTGGAGATCCCACGATGGAATTCAAGAAAAGTGGGCCAAACTGCACAAGTGCCCAAGATCACATGTGGACTAAAATGAATACTGCAGAAAATCCATGAATCCAATTGGGATGAAATTTAGTGAGTGGACAAAAATCCCTATGGGATACATTTCTATAGAAAACTATGGAATCCAATTCATCCATTTGGGGAACCAAAATACTCTATCATTAGAAATAATCTTAACTTTTCACATTCTTGAGGTCACTTATATAATTTGAAAATTTATCAGGCTGTAGAAATATAAATGATTCCAAATTTATCGTGGATATAGTAAAGAGGTGGGATTTTTTTTAAGTTTTTTAAAAAGCGAGATAAGACTGTCTATTCACCAAAAACCATGAGCCAAGTGGTTTTTTAAATTTAGTGTATCTAAAACCACCTTCCACATTGGCTTTAAATCGACACATAGGCACCCCATTTGGATGTTTGACTAGGGGTAAAGGTTATTCCAATTTGGATAATATAAGGTGTCTTCTATCCCCTTTGGAGGTTATGGAGGCCCATATTATTATAGGGAGATTAATGATAAATATGGAGTTCCACATGAGCTTCCTCCTACTCTCAATGGTGGGATAAAATATGGGTAATCATTGCGAGGGATATATACACATGAATTGATAGTTAAAACACATAATTATCTACTGGGTTGGTGTATATTGTGGTTTGAAATTATTCTTTTAGATGCATCATAATTTTTTTATGTATTTAATTAAAACAATTTTAATTTCATAACTGATTGGTGTGTAATTTTAAGCATACGACTTTTGTTATTCTGATTGGACAACAAAAGAATCATCTTATTTACCAAAAATTTGAGATATCAGTGTTCCTTGAAAAACCTTAAAGAATGATAATAGTTTGGAACTTTACCACACAATTTTTATGTCAAGGTTTATCCCTAGGAGCATCGTTTTAGAGGCTTTGTGGGTAACCACAATCTTGGTTAACCCTCAACCAAAGGATTACACCAAAACCTAGCAATCAATTAAGAACAATGAACTTTTCAAGTGGTGTATTAACTTAGAAAGTATCTCATACTTATCATATATTTCTCAAAATCCTCTTGAATTTCCAACTATTAAACTCTTTAAATTATGTTATTTTATTTTGATTCACCAATTAACCCCCCATTCTCTATTTTGATTTTGATAAAATTATTGAAAAATAGCACTCTAAACTCATCAAATATTCTTGAGAGATGATCTAGGGTGAATACTATTCTATAGAATTATCTTTAAATCATAATCAATTTGACATTTCATGATAACAGAAGCAGGATGATATCACATCATGAATAGAAGGATGAATCCCTCTCATGTGATGAGAGATTCATTTTGGCTTGTGGAAATGCTATGGAGGTGGTAGGATTTTATTTTCTAATTTATGATCTCTCTCAAACTCATATGAAGGAGATCAATAATGATGTAGTGGCGCTTTAGTGTAAGATATTCCAGATTTAAAATAATTATTTATTTTAGTTCTATCTAAGTTTCATATTATCTTGCATGAAAGATCCTCATATAAGGGTTTATATTGCTTATGCTTCATATAATAATAATTATTACACTCTTACAAAACCCTCCAGTGTTATCAAAGGTAGGGAATGATTTATATTTATGAAATCATTCTTGAAATAAAGAATAATTAAAAAATAGTAGTTTTGAATTTATAGAAATTTAATTTTTAAAAGGTCTTACCATTACGTATTTGGGCTACATAAATTTAACCAACACCTTACCCTTACATAGCTAATATGCATAAGGAAAAAAACTTATGTGTAATAAGGGTTTTATAAAGGTAGTTGAATTTTTAAAAGGCTTACATAAAGGTAATCAACTACTTACCCATACATGGTACCCTTATGCTGAAGGTTTGCATAAGGGTAACCTCTTTGTTACCTTTAAAAAAATGGTTTTCATAAAGGTATAAACCTAATGAAATAGTTCTAGAAGACTTCATAAAGGTAAATGAGACCTACCCTAATGTGAAGCATTCACGTAAAGGTAATATCATTTGTATCCTTATGCAAAATAAGATGCGTAAAGGAAATCTTTGAATTATCTTTATGAATCAAATTATACATAAGATACATAAAGGTGAGTAGTGAATTAAATTTATGCAAGGGCTTTTATATGGATTGTGTAAGGGTAAAAGGCTTTAACCTTACATAGTAATACCCCTATGCATAAGGGTAATCATAGTTATTTTAATTTTTTTAAAAATGTTTTCAGAATTTAAAATGATTTTGATGGTTTATAAAATGTTTATAATCATTATAAAAGGTATTTTGGGATATTTTAATTTTAAATTTTTTTACATATTAACTATTTTTTTTATAATTTTAGAACTGTTTATGAAACATTTTTTCCCAAATATTAAGGGTTAATATTTGAAATACCTTTTAAAAAATTATATAGAAATTATAACGATTGATAAATAAAAGTATTTATTTATAAATCATAAGAAATAATTTATAAAGGGTCATAAATTGTGAAATAAGGAAAAATTATAAAATTTTTATAATTAAATAATGAATATTTCATGATTAATTATTTTGAATTGTTCAAAATTAAAAGGTGGCCTTATTTTTATATTATTTAAGTCACATCAAAATATATTTTGATGATTAATATGATCAAGGTTTAAATTATGTTAAAATTTTACATAATAGAAGTTTAATTATTAATTTTTTATAGTTCATAAAATATGATATATTTAAAATGTAAATTTCATATTATGATAAATATGAAAGAGATCATATTGTAATGAATATAAAATGTTTATATTCAAAATTATGGAATGATCGTAATGTTAAATATGAAAATTATAAAAATTTTTATAATTAGATTTTATTTATAAATTGTTTATAAATGTTTATCTCATGTTTAAATATTTTAATAGTTTATTTATTTAAAATTTTATTCCCTACTATATTCATGTTTAGTAATTTTTTTAAGAAATATGAATTTTGTGTATTATTTATTTTAAAATGCTAAAATAACTCTTGGATTGAGTCTTTAATTACATGATAGAAATTTCACTATAATTAATTTAGTTTTTTATTTACCTTGTACTTAGTTTACAATTGAAGTTATAAACTTTAATTTAGTTGTTGGATATAGTTTGTGCATATTGACTGAAAATTAAATTTTTTATTAAAGAAACACTTTTTTTGGGAAAAGTGAGAAACCAATTGTTCATGCACAAAAAGAAATAGATAAAACATTGAAGAGAAGCTTGAGCCGATTAGATTTAATCTCCCTACTTAGATTCCAAGAGATAATGCTAACCTAAGTATCAGAATCATCTTTTAGAAGGTCTTCAAAAAGGTCCGCCAGTTTGTCCCAAGCCTGGATGTACTCTTCTTGGTTGATCTTCCCATCATTAAATCCACTAATCAATATTAGATCCTGTTTGTCAATCCAATTACTCTGCTCCTCATTGGTAACCACCCTTAAATGTCTTCCCATCATCCTATTATCTTCTTCATCAGTAGCATTAATTTTTAAAACTGTTTCCACCATTTCTTCTCTTGAGTGCATAAGCAGCTCCAAAGAAGGGTCTGTCACTATATCAGACTCACGCAGTTGGCCAATTTTAGCCTTATAAGGTGAAAGGGAATCATTGAACCCCATGTTGGAATTGGATTTCTTCGCAGATCTAGTCTCCCTTAGTGGTGGTAAGCAAGAATAGTCTTTCCTCTCTTTCTGAGAGCCCCTCTGACTCTTACTTTACCTCGAGCTTACCGGATCCCCCTGGAATTATACTCCTATATTTCCTGAAAATATCTCATATTTACCATCACTGGATTCTGTCCCGGATTCCCCCTTCTTTATTGAGGACCTAGCCGGATCACCATCAGCCTCCTGTTCTGGGTTAACATGTGAAAGCCCTTCAAATCTATTTTTTAGCACAATTGCACCCATTTCTCTACTTGAAAAATTCCCTAAATCCCGTTGCAGTACCTTACTACCAGGAGAGTCACCCTCCTTTGATACATTGGGTTTCAAGCCTTTGTCATAGGTTCCAAACCCTGTGCACACAACCTCTGCATATGAAGCTGTCTGAGGAGTCCTGATGCCTTCTTCTTCAACCATTTGGGAATCCACCACATTGATAACACTACTGGGTTGCACCTCCTCCAAAGCCTCACCCTCTGGTGGTGGAGAATAATGAAATCCACCCAGATCCTACCTCAAGTGTTTGAAGACATCCTTCACCAAAGGATTCACAACCTGAGGACCACAGCTCACCTCCACTGCGAAATTTTCCTTAGGGTCCACACTAACCGACTTCTATCCAGAAAGTCCTCCCACAGAATGAGTTCCTGGTTCTTTACCACTGCCAATACCCATCTTATTCTTAGGTCCCTGCAGAAAAGACTTCATCAAATGCCCCAACCTCTTATAGTCTAAATAGAAATCATACCATGATTTGATGACCACCTCCTGTTTGCATCGAAATTCTTCCTCAACAGTTATCCAAACATAATCGACAGGATCCTTGGATACATATAATTCAACGTAGACCCACATATTAACAGGGTGGTGAAGTGCTGTAGTATGGCTATCCAAACACATATATCTACCTATTAAATCCCCAAGAATTCTAATAATTGAGGGATTCTGAAACGGTAGGGGAAGATTCGGGAAGCTTACCCAAACTTCCACTGAGGAGAAATCGCGCTTCATATGGAAATTGTATGTCCATCAGAAGAGGTAGAACCGATATCCATTGAAGGTATGGGGAGAACTAGACCAGGCTCTAATTAAATCCTCCTATGAGGAAAAACATATCATGATATGCCTGCTATCGATCAAACCCACTATCTCCCTTTCCTGTAAATCCCAAGAACTGAAAATATACCTGTCAAACGAATCCATTGATGGTCGTCATTTCTTGAATCGAGAAATAAATGTAAGATTTAGAAGAACTGAGGTTTCATTTAATTCCACGATCGATAATGGTATATTGGGTCTCCCATTGAACAAATTAGGAACTTTTAGACATAATGAAGCTTGAGGAAACAGAGGGAGAAAATCGGGGTTAGAGAAAGGCAAGAATGAGGAACCTGCTTCCTTGGATGAAGAAAAAGGTCCCTCCCACACCGGTGGGGGAGGGACCGGTGCAGTGACCACCACCTTCATGAATAAGGATCGCGAAGAGTGGCTCCCTTAGAGTTATGATGAGTTTTATTCTCTCTTAATTAAAGTATCCTTGGGTAGATGAGCTTGGGGATGGACTATATACCTACCTAGAGGCTTATTCCTTATCTAGGTTGGTGAATGGGGTTGGATATCTATCACTCTAGGATTAATCATGTGGATAAATATATGAATTTACATGGAGTGTTCATGTAACTTCTGCATATGATCTATATGGATATGTATGATAATGTTTAAGTTTTATTTTTGGGTAAGTAACACAAACCCATGGGTTGTGTAAAAAGTTACACATCAATATGGTTAGAACATATTGATTAGGTGGAGGGAATAAGATTCCAAACTAAAATTATTAGAATATTCCATACATAAAAGGAATAACATGAGATAAGATTATGAGATTAAAATCACCTTCAAATACTAATTGTGAGATTCCTTCCAAATATGAACTTATCAATACCTCAATCATCCAACCGGGTAGTTTCATGCCACATCATTGTGCCTCTAGATTATCTTGTGTAAGGAAAGAAAGTAATGAGTGATACTAGATCATACTTGGTTAGTTTCATTCCAAATTAGGGTTCCCCTAGATTGTCCTTTGATTATCTCTTTTTTTATGTTTGGTTTGGGTTACACTAGTTGGGAAACCCCAAGGGTTGGTATACAGGAGGAATAGAGTTGGGTTTATCCATAGGATGGATTGGAAAATGAGTTGTATATTCAACTATCCAAGAGTCATATATGATATGATTGGGATGATTCTATACTTAAATAACTAAGAAGTGAGTTTCATGCCAAAGAGGGATCATTTTATTAGTGAAATACAGATCTTCTCTCATTAATGGTTATAATTAATTTTAAGGGTTAATAATTTTAGTGGGAGCCCATTTAAGAAAATTCCTTATTAAATGGTTAATAATACATGATACTCATCTGATAAAATATTATTTTTTAGATAATATCATTATCATTATCAATATAAATATATTGATCAATCCTTAAAAGGAGAACCTTAAAATAATATACTCTTAAGGATGATAACTTAAGAAAAGTATTCTAGATTAGTGATTGAAGAAAAATTCTTAATAAAATTTCTATTTTTTAGAATAGATCCTTCCTCAATAAACAAGTGTTGAAATTTTTCAACAAGTGAATCTAGATACTTATAAAAGCATAGAGTGATTCGTTTAAGGTTTCAAAGGAATTAGATTCATAATGACCAAAGTAATATTAGTCTCAAATCGTGTACTCAATATGACAGGATACATCAATGATTTTAGTCTAATATACTCAATATGATTGGGTATGTCAAATAATATTCAATATTATTGAATATTATAAATTAATTGGTGAGACTAAAGGTTTACTTAAAACATTAATGGGTATATAAATCAATTATATTATTCTGATAGATATATGATATCAACTATATGATTTACAAGTGTTTTAAATATACAGAAGGTCCGAATGAAAAAAGAATCAAATTTTGGAGTAAGATGGTTTCTTTCAAGTAATGGATCAAAGGGATTGATTCATTGATAACTTGTAAGCTTAAATCATAGATAAAATCATCATAATATGTGTATTTTATCTAATTTTTCTCTTGTGAGGAGCATAAAATCAATTATTTTTTAATAAAATGAGAAAAGGTGTTTTTGATACTCATAGTTATGAATTTTTCAACTATATAACATTATTTAAGGGGAGCATAAAAATGGTTTATTATAATTATGGAATTTATCCTATTGTAATCTATAGAAATGTTTTGAAAATATGGCTGAATTCAAAGAATATTTACCTGCTATTCTCAAAGAATTGGGAATATATATTATAAATTGGTAAAAGTTCAAACTATAAGAAGAAAAGTTGGTTAAAAAGTTTAATAATGTTTGTTCAATAATCCAAACAAGGAAATTAAAACCTAGGGTTTTTAGGAAGTAATATTAATAATTCAATATGATTGAATTATATAAGATATATACCTGAAGGAGTTTATAAAAATCTATGGAATGTACATGTCAAGTATAGATGTTATATAATTTAATTATTTGATTCTGAAAGGTATATGATACTGAATTTATATTTTACAAAGTGTTTTAAATATACAGGAGTTCAAAATCAAATGAATAATTGATTGATCTTGTAGTTTATATTCATGAGATGAAGTAAATAGTTACTACATTGAGGATTTGAATGGGAAGGATTTTATCAAGATTAAATGAATCTAAGTAAAATATATGTATATTCATCTCATTTCCCTAATGTGATAAGATAATTTGATGTATTATAAAGAGTTTTTTGTAAAAAATATGAGATATTTTATTATATACACATTGTTTATGAATCATAAATTTCTATAACATGTTTTGAGAATAATATTTGGATAAAATTGTTTATCTAGGATAAAGTGTTTATCAAGATGTTTATTAAAATATGTGTAAATATGTTCCTGTCATCCATCAGGGATATATTTTAATAAAATATTCTTTTAAAAAAAATAAAGGATTATAACACATAGATACCATATATGATATGGAAACAATAGTTTATTTGTTTTATTTTCCCGATAAAAGAAAATAAATGTTATTTCCTAACAAAAAAGGGTTTGTGTATCTTAACAAGATATTAAAAAAATACTATAACATCTAAGAAAATAATGGGATTATATTTGAACATAGAGAATATCAAAATTAACAAATGAAGTATGATGAAAATCTTAAGTTATTTCCACTTAATATTATAAATAATTTGTCACTTTATCTTAAATGAGTTTAGGAGGATTGGTAAATAATAATGTAAGTAGTAAGATTAATTCAAGGAAAAATCTTTATGGAATATTGTAACTAGGATGATGATGATGAACTTACAAAGAGTTTTAAATAGACAAGAGAATTTTATATTGTAACATTTGATGTTCTGAAGCTAATAATTTTTAATATGTTCAAGTAGTTAAGTAGTTAGGAATCTGATTCATAAGTATCACCATTATTTAAACTAGCTTACTTTGTAGATTTTTATCACTAAAGAATTTAGTGAGAGAGTTTTATCATATGGTCACATAGATATATGAAAGGGCTTTCATATGATGTAATGATTTAAAAAGCCCTATAAAGTGTATCAAATATAAGGTTGATCAGGCAGTTTATCATATATGATATGATCAACCAGTGATTATGTTGTTTTTGTTAAATATTTTAAAGAGTTTAAGAATATTAAAATATATCATATTCAGGTAACCTCTATT
The DNA here is from genome assembly GCA_963277665.1 of Viscum album. Taxonomy (NCBI): domain Eukaryota; kingdom Viridiplantae; phylum Streptophyta; class Magnoliopsida; order Santalales; family Viscaceae; genus Viscum; species Viscum album. Next base: position 1,231,325,855 of record OY728158.1, read on the forward strand.
TTATCATTAATTTATGCTAGCTACAAAAATGTGTATATAATATACATTTCATAGAGTGAAATGATACTTAACCTATGAAAGTAGGAATTTGATTTTATCCCTAATTGATGTTTTTCATGGAGTATTATAGGTTATGTTGAAATGTTAAGGTTAGCTTGTGTAGAATTATTTTATAGAGACACATAATATTCTAATGAGACAAAAAATATATAATAAGATCCTTGTGTGCATTGGATGACCTACGAACTATACCACATGAAGTTTCATACATAGGATCATGAATTATATTTGAGTCCCCACTACCTGAGGTTAGAAAGATACGTATCATGATAACCTTTATTCTTTGATACCCTACTTATGAAAGTCTATATATTGACTTAGATAATATGGGGGTGGTTGGGTATGTTACTAAACATGTCATCAGTTGGAGCTTAACCAAGATAGGATTTTTCCTCTCATATGACGAGCATGACATCAGGGCCCTCAACTGAGATAGACCATGGGAGTGTGAGGTTGCACATAGATTTTATATACATCTATCTGGATAAGGTACATGTGATATGTATATCCATAAGGATGAATGACATGTGGTGTATTAATCAATCAAATTAGTCTATAATATGAGAATCAGGAACAAATGATTTTTCTATATTCAATTGACATGTTCCATGTCACATGGTTACTTGATGTCTTAGAGAAAGGGAGGATATGAGAAGGCACATTTTCATGTGATTCCGACTGGTGGACACATGCATAGAGATACATGTGTTTCATGGAGATCAAGTTAGATCCCTTTATAGTTTTAGTAGCATTGAAACTTTTCTAGAGGCCACTCTTTTCTCTCTCTCTCACACACATATATATATCTAGAGATTCATATTTATTGTCAATGTTGTAAAGGAATATGGGGTAACTCTTTGTGGTTTATTAAATGGGGATTTATTTTGACTCAAATAGGATCTCTAAATTTTTTTAGAGTTAATTTAAAAGTGTTTTATGGGTATTCAAAAGGTATTACATATAATGTTACAAAAGGTGAAGTTAACGATGGATTAAAAAAAGTGTGTTGTAAGATATCCAAAAGGATCTTTGGATATGGTTTCATAGGTTATTGTATACGATATAATATATGGTAAAAATGGTACAAAGTCATTTAGTTTTAGTGCATGTGGTAGATTGATGGAGATATTCCCTAAATATTTATATATATGTATATGATATATATATACAATGCATTCAAATTATTTATTTTATGCACATAAGGGTATATTATTTTATGCAATATGTTATTATAGAAAAATGAAAAATGTTATCATTTTTTTTGTTTCTCCTGTATATAATATCATTCAAGGAACCATTTCGTAAGATGAAATGGCGGGGATGTATAACATTCATACAATGAATAATTTTATTGACCAAAGCATTAAATCATTCATTATGAATACATGATTAAATTCTATAACCCAAGGGTTTTCCTTGTTGATTTATAAACCATTTGCATGCGATGATAGTGGGTTTAGGATAGATTGAGATCCTCAATCTTGTCTAAAACTCCCCAAGACCTGTAGCTATATTAATATTATTTATTTATTTATTTATGAGATGCTATCACATCGTGAATAGAAGGATGGATCCTTCTCATGAGATAAGAGATTCAGTCCAGCCTCTAGATATAACATGGAGGTGGGAAGTATTTGTTTTCCCCCCTTCTGATCACTCTCAAACTCATCCAAAGGTGATCATGAATTATATAGTGGCTCTTTAGTGTTAGTTACGCCAGATTTACAATAGTTCATCATTTTATTTTTATAAAAATTTCATATTATCTTTCATGGGAGATACTCAGATATGTATTTATATCACTTTGGATTCATCTAATAATTGTTATTATACTCTTAAAAAATCCTTCAATTTTTTATGGTTTATGAATGGGAAACCTTATTTTTATTATTATATTTCAAAATAGATAAAAATGGAGATTTGATTTAACTTTTGGCATGTGGAAAGGTTGGTGGTGGTCTACTGAGTATTTTTATGCTCATGAATATTTTAAATTTTAGTTTCATGTTCCGACTCAACTCTTGAATTTTCTTAGAGGAATGACTGATTTAGGGATTTTTAGGTTAGTTTTTTATTTTGTTTACTCACTGAACTGTCCAATTAGGCCTTTAATTATTTTATTTATCATTATTGGAGGTGCATTATATCTATAGGTGTTATAATGGGACTCAAAGCTGGTTGTAGGTGAGGTATTTTTGAGGGATAGTTGAGGGATAAAATTTATTTGAAATAGATTGAATTTTCAGATATGTTTATTATCTCATTTCTAAAAATTTGATTTTGGAATATACATCTAAATTAGGAATGTGTAATGATGAATTTTAGAGATAAATTCCATTGTGCATTAACTATTATTTAATGTCCAAATCCCTCTTATAATTTTTATTTTATGATCTAGTGCTCGTAACCATCCCATGGGGATTAGGAACACCCCTCAAGTTAGTGATGGCCTGGTTTGAGTGATGGTTTGGAAGGAAGACTGAGGCGGTTAATCAAAAATGGTATCAAAGCTTCATGTCTAACCCTATTGTTATTTGGTGTATCAAGGTAGAAAAGAAAATACAGTAGGCAAGACTCAATAGGTTGGTCATGAGTGGGTTCTTAATCACCACCTATCATAGCAATGCTTCTTTCACTAGGGGTAGTTGAGATTTGAATTTTGAGATTGAAATTTATTTTTGATTATCGTTGATGATGTATTTATCCTCATGGAATAGATTAGTTGTATTGGGGATTTCCATTTGATTTTGGGATGAGAACCAAAGATGGGACAATGTTATGAGGTTGGCTTGCATGACTTGAGAAACTAGGTAGAGACCAAATGATCGATCTTGAGATGTCTTAGGAATTATTGTGTGGATAGATCATGGTCCCACAAATCATGTTGTCTGATCAATAAAGGTTACACAACCCATTTTTATTGTTGTTTTATATTCCTTTAAGTGACACCCCATTATGGGGGTGGATTCAATGGGGATTTTGATAAGTTTACATGTGGTTTGGGATTGTTTTGTGACTTTGGTTGTGTGTGTTTTATGAAAAAAAATTGTGTAAAAATGGGGGATTTTATGGAAAATGATTTTTTTTTGAATTTATCTATAGGGAAGGTTTCTAAATGAAATTGGTTTTTAGGATTTTTTTTGAAAATTATTAATTTCATGTTTAAATCTGGAAAGTATTTTTATTTTAAAAATTGGTTAATCGTTTAAGTGTAAGGGGTTTTTATACTAACATGATGTGTTTAAAAAATCATTATTTTAATATAATAAAAATTTATTGGAACTTTTTTATTTAATTTTTTATAAATAGATAAAGTGATTTTAGTAAAATTAGTTTGTATATATTCTAATGGGTTTTGGTGATTTTCAAGAAAAGGAATTTTATGATGTGTGATTGATGTTCCATATTTTCTTAGATTTATTATTTTGGATTTTTCCCATGGTTATGCCAAGACCATTTTCCCTAATGCATGAGACATGAACTAGTTGAGTTCATGTCTCATGATATCTAAATACCCCCATCCTAGAAAGGTCATGAAAAAGTATGTATATTATTTTTTCAAGGTATTAACATCCAAGTGATTTTATTCATCATCTAAATATAGTTCCTCTAGTTTGTGGCCCTACCCAGACTTGGAATTGAGTGGTGAGGAAAAATCATTTTTTTTCTCTTCAATATAATTCAAAATTTATTAATTCATTAGTTTTCCTCAGTGTGTGGTGATATAGGTTCTTAATGGGTGTCTTGGAAGTACCTAGTTGAGTGTTGTGGGAGATCATGGAGTTTTTTCTTAGGAAGATTATTTATTTTAATGTTTTCATTTTGTTGGATCAAAATTCAGATATAGATTTTGAGGTATCTTTGATAGAGGTATTCTTTGGATGATTCTATGTGGGTGCTTATAGGATATTAGTTGTTTTTTGGTTTTTATGTCTTTGTGGTGATCATGTTTCTTGTGGTTAATGTTTTGAATTTTGTTCATTAGGATTTTTTGGTATTAATGGGTTGATCATGGGAAATATTAGGGCTGATACTTGAGTAAATAGGACAAGAATTACCTTTGGGCTATTGTGAACTTGAGGGTTTTAGTTTCCTTTTGATGGATTCACTATGAGACAGTTTTCTATTTTGAGGTCCTAGTTTACCCACTGAGTATAGTGGCTAGAGGTTAAATACTATGTACTTATATGGATTTGGATATGATCTTGATATTCTTTGTGACTTTGAATTGTGGGTTCATATATATTCCTTTGATTTATTACACTCAAGGATACCGATCAGTTTTTTATCAATGGTTGGTTGTAGTTGTTTCATAGAGTTAGTGCTTTTATGGTGGTGTTTTCCCTTGTATTTTTTTTAATTCCTTATTACACCATTTATTATAGTTCAAAATGAAGGGGAGAACATGATAGGTCTCCATTATTCTTAGGACCATTGGTTTGATGGTTGGTGTTTAGTTCATGTCTTTTTGGATGATTGGTGTGTTTGATCAAGGAATTTTGGTTTATTTAGGTGTTCTTTGGAAGGGATTCTTTCTTGGTGTTATGACCTATGGAGAGTGTGTTTTTTAGAACCACTATTTAAAAAAAAAATCTAAATTGTGGGGAGATCCTAATAGGCCTCAGTACTATTAAATCCTTACATCCCTTATTAGTGAAGGTTCCGAGCGCAACAAAAATTCCGATAGGGAATGAAAAACATAGATTTTTTTCATAATCAATGATTAATCTGAGATGTACATTGAAAAAGAATGTTTTAACCTATATAATTTAATTAAAGAATAATTTACATGAGAATGATGTAACCAAATTCAAGATCATCATATAATGATTTATAATTAATTTAATCCCTTAATGAATTAAATTGTAATGAATTATTTCTTCATTTATGAATATGAAAATGTATCGATGATGTATCATCATTTAATCATAGGAATAAAGTGTATATTCCCTCTAGTAGTGACCCACACATGCACCATCAACCTTTGAGCGTCTCTGTGAGAATCTCTAAGTGTTAGTGAAAAAGATCTGAATTATTACATTGTTCTTCATTGATCTTCATGAGAATCGCTTCCAAAAAAGGACTCACCTTGATCTCTATATAATTGAGATGGGTGGTGGAGGAGTATCACTCTCCATTCTTGAGGCTGTTCTTAGAGAGGAAATCTATGGGGTCTAGAGCATTATCCTTGTCATAGTGAAAACCTAGAAAAATAGCTATCTCTAAGGTTAGAAATAATATAATAGGGGTTAAATAGTTCTAGGGTTATAAAATAATAATTAAACATATGCCCTTATCATTTCCTTAATCACCACAGAACCCCATGTCAATAATTATAATAATAATAATAATATTTTCATTTCTTAACATGAGAAAAGCCAGTGAATTAATTAAATATTATTTCTTAAATAAACTGTTTAAAATTTATTCAAATAATATTTAATATATATTATTTCTCATCAAACATTTGAACTAGGTCTGCCATTTTACCATAATATTTATCAGGACTTGAATAATGAATATTATTTAATAAATGAATATCACTGTATTAATTAGGCTTCTCAACTCCCATAAAAAAGACCGAGATATCATGTCACGAACCAAATCTAGTCGCCATCAAACCGGCACCAAACCCAGACCGTTCTAAGGCCCGAAGGGAGTTCCTGATCCCCACGGGATGGAACAAGTGCTTGGGTATCATATAATGATGATTGGGAATGATTTACCCGATTTTATAAACATTAAACAACAAACAAACTCAATAAAACAAATCTGGATTTTTCAACTAAAATCGTCTTTTACAAAATTTCAGAACTGAATTACATAAGTTAAAACTATGTTTAAAGACCATTACAAAGGTAAAAAACCAAATAAGGACATCCCAAGAACCCTCATGGAAAGGGGCACCGCCCTCAAGCCATCTCCACAAGACTTCACCACCAAGGACCTGCCAGAAACCCGAACCACTGGAACTAAAAACTGTACCCAACCTGCGACAAAAAAAATAACCAAGTCTAATTACACCCAAGGGTGTAAGTAGGGTGGGAGCCAAAGCCCAATAGGATACCAACACTAATATATTTCGTGTGATAAACATTTAATGATGAAAAGCATGCAAGTTTTCAAAAACATGAGATGCTAGTTAAAATTTCTAAAAGAGGTAACATTAAATAAAAACAGTTTTTAGGTGGGCTAATTTAAAGAATAAATTTTTTTAAAATAAATACCATAGCTACTGAATTTTCCATAATCTCATACCGTATGCCGACGGTATGCACAAAATATCTAGTGATCACAAGCAATGGAAAATAACCACTAGGCACTAGCTAGCTGTGGGTCCCAGGTACCTCGTATCTCGGTGAGAGTAACCATCACAAATATCTATTCTCATGCATGATCCACTAGTATATAACATACCCATAACCTATTGGTCCCCAATAATCATCATCATAGTTTAGTTAGAGTTGTAAGCGTCAGTCTTCCTAAGTGAAACTGAGGCCAAACCCCACAGATTCACTAGCATACTAGTACACGTCCACCCACCTAGATACCTGGGTTTTCCCTTTGTGCTCAAACAAGTTCAACAAGTCAATTAATATACTTTTAACATGAAAATATCATTTCCATATCATAAATTCACCAAACATCCCACATGTATACAACACAAGTAACAAAAGTCCACTTTTAATTCTGATTGATTTTGAAATCCGACTCACACCAAAATAGCCCACAACACTTTTCACATTTCTTTAACACTTCCACAAATCCACTAAACAATTTTATAAAACCATTCCAATATATTAAAACTCTCATAACATATCACTCACTTGTTACATAATACCCTTTTTACCTTCAAAATCATTTTATCATCAAACTTACACGAAACAGCCCACAAACAAGTTTCGCTCCAACATCACAATTTATTAAAACATTTCAGAAATTTACAAAACATTATAAAAATGTTTGACATATTAAAACCTAAATTCACCTTTCAAAACCCCTTAATAGGTGAACACACATACCAAATAGTACAAATTCACCCTTTTCCCACTTTGTTTGACCAACTAAAATATTTTCAATTTTCATAAAAAGAACCCAAGTGGTGTCAATATATCTTGCACACAAAACCCATTTCAAAACCACCATTTAAGACCAAAAAACAAACCAATTCCTATAAAAAACAGAATTGTAATCCCTAGATACATTTATAAAACCACTTTCAAGATTTATAAAATCACCTTGAATAATACTACAAAAGATTCAAATGAAAACACACATTTTCATAAAATGCTCTCAAGAAGTATAACAATGTTTTACACATAAAACCTATTAAAAAACACTATTTTTAGGCCCACATGACACTAATACATCACCAAACCAGAATTGGAAGTCCAAACAAGATTTAGTAAACAAATTCCATATGTTATAAAATACACCCAAATAATACCCCACGAGTAACACATTAAAACACCCAATTTCAAGTTAAAATGCAAATATAAAATTGAACACTTAACCAAATCAATCATAAACCATTTTTACACAATACCCAATATAATAGGAATATGAAAAATGACTAAATACAGCAAGCTAACTCATCAATAATTTTTTACACATGGAACCACCTACCGAAAGTGTCAAATCCCTCAACACTTGGTGCGAAACATCAACCGCACCACCGCCGCATCACAAGGATGATAAATTCAGACCTAGACCACAATATTTAACCAAAAAGACACCAAATCAAACCATATGTTCTAACCCTAACTTCTTAACATTTTAGAACATAATGAAAGAGGGAGGAAACCCTAAGGAGAATGAAGAAATTGAAGAGAGAAACACTTACTCAAAACAATCTTGAATAAAATGACCCAAAATCCACAAGAATATGAATTTTAAAACATAAAACAATTTAAGGGAAGATCTTACAAGGATTATGAGATCATTTAGGAACTATAATTGGGGAAAAAGAGTAATAATTTAGAAAGTTATGATGGAAATAACTTACCTCCTCAAATCTGCCCGATTTTAGAAACCCCAAGACTTTTAGAACTCAATCGCGATGAAAAAGAGCTCCAAAGAGGGGGTAAAGGAATGAAAGTGCGTCTGGGCTTCTTAGGGTCGATATGGAGGTAGAATCACCAAAAAATTCATTATAATGAATAAGATATTAAAAAACTAAAGAAACAATTTAAAACTGGAAAATGGGCTTTCGGGTTGGTCCAATTCTCAAATAAAAACCCAAGTGCTCCATGATTATGGATTTATAAAGGCTCTAAATTTAAATTTGGTGTTAATATATCAGGGGAGGACATTTAGGAGTTAGAATGAGTGAAAATATTAAAAAATGAAAAATTTATAAAGGAAAAAAATTTATTTTTAAATCTGGAATTGGGCTCACGGTTTGGCCTAATTTATGAAAACTCACCTATTCTCCATAAAACCTTTGGAAACCCCCAAAACAAAGCATGAATGGAAAATAAATTAAAAATAACTTTAAAATAAGTTATATATGTGAAAATTCTCCCCATCTTGAAAACTTTCCACCTCATAAAGTCACAACAAGGTCAAAGAAACAACCAAACCCCACTGAGAAACCAAAAGGTACTCCCTTGCCAGGTTTCACCCCCAAAGGCCAACACACCTCCAGTGATCAATTAAGGAAGGATTAATCTCACAACCAAAACTTAAACCACTTTCCTAAATGAATAAATCACATTCAGACTTTATCCCAAAAGAAAACTCCTCAAACACTATCCGAACAAGACTCAAGCAATTCACCCAAACAAATAACAACTTTGAACAAGGTTACACTTACCTTACTTTAACTAAACCATTGGGTGCTCTCCAGTCCCAATGTTTACTCAAAGAAGATGTTGGTAGCTAGATATCTCAGAATGAGACTATCTACACTAATCCTAGACCATGGATAAATCTAAGTTACTGGTACGGGGGGACACTAATACGCTCCCCACCATAAGAGACAACCGATATTTTTTTTTCCGAGACAGAATCAGGACATAATAGGGGGAGGCCTGAACGGACTCCCTGGTACATAGGGTAGAATTCCATTCAAAATTTCTGAAGGGACATACATGATAATCATAGTGGTTCTCCCCACCATAAGAACCAACCATCTTAACCGACCAGCATGGGACGACACAGAAAAACCCAAAAATTTTAAGATTTGGGAAGGTCACACGGTTAGTCCGCACAGTTTGTGAAACTGTGAACTAACTGTGCTGATCAATATTCCCACATAAATTCCAAGCACACAATCACTCTTAATCGTTCACAAACCATGTGCTCAGCCTGTCTAGCAAAATTTCCAACCATTCTTCAAAGACTCAATGAAAACCAAAGGGGGAGGGAATGACATTGGGCGATGACATGGGTACAAGGCCCTCCACCTATTTCCACCAAACGTGAACAACAGAAGAAATATGATGATACCAAAGGTTTAAACTCTTCCTATATTTCATATTTAGGATAGGAATTGGTACAAGGGTTTAAATGACCTTGTTATTTCTCTTGAATACGAGCCAGCTTCTCTCTGAGACCTATGGCTGGAGCTTAAATGATTGAAGCATCTTCGGACTCGCAGTTAGTCTTTGGAATCCCACTGAATGAGAATTCTTCTTTCGGTGCCACCAAAAACTAAACCGTAATCCCAGACAAGTTTTCCAGACATAACACATTCCAAACTCACTTTACCCTATCCCTATATTTCACTGAAACAAGGGCTAAGAAGATTCACACACATCACACCTTGTTTTTTCAGGTGAGAAACAATAGAAGTAAAGAACACCTACACTCACATTCCTCTAAAATGGATGATTTTGAAGTTTTTCCAAGGGAGACATTCTCCCAACATAACAGGGAATCTTAGAGGATTTCACTACTTTCACCTATATGGTCAATCGATCACATGACATCATATGGCATCACCTAACATGACCATTGCGACTGATATAAACAATGCATGGAGAGGGACCTTATACAACATCCCCAAACAACACAAAATTCTAGAAAGTGGCCACAATATCCTATCATGACCATATTTCCCACATCGGTGGTTTAACATGAACTCATGCTTCAAAGAAACTTTGAAGAACCCAAAGGCCCTCTTAGACACCATCGAGACACTCATCCACACAAACAACCCTAGACCACACCCACCTTCAAAGAATCTAGAAACATAAGAAACTAAGATCTCTTTCAACCTTAAACGAGCACTCTCCCATTACAAGAAGATCTAAAAATCAAAGAAAGTAATGGGTGTAGACTCAATCTAAAAATCTCAAGAAAAATATTCCTTATATTGATTAACTGGAGGGTATTCAAACAGTGAAACAATCCTGGTTTCACTTCAGTTGTGCACTAACCTTTAATGGGGGTGTACCTTATCCAATGATTGAACCAAAGGACCCAAACAAGATGGTCCATTGGTCAAGATATAACACAAACCAGATCCAAACACATGAAGGGAACCATCATAAAGGCGTCCTAAAACATTTTTCAAAAGAGACCACTAACTGTCCCTATAACACAACTTACTGACCAAACCCAAACCCAAAACACAGTTCAAACAGGAGGGGTTCTTGGACTCAAAACATCCCACAACATCAAGATTTTCCAAAAACACATAATATAAACCATCCCAAACAATTCATGAAGTCATCATGTTTCTCTTTAAAAACATTTCTTTGAAAATAAATGGTTCAGCGATTAGCGCATCCACCAATGGTACCCCATGGGCCTTACACATGCATGTTTCTGTGCCACACCAGGAACCCTCCTCATATCCATCCCGACACTCATCCATTCATGTCATAACCATCCATATTCCCATATAACCCCATGCATGTGGTTTCTCACGAAAATACCAAATGTTAAAACAAAAATTCTTTCCACTTTTCAAAACCAAAATGGCCAACCAACACATCCTTTTTCTCAAAACCGCTAACCATGAGATCAAAATTTCAACTCACATCTTACAAAACTTTTCAGAAAGTCACAACCATTTAGAAAATAACTCACTTTCAATATATTCACATCAATTTCAAAACATCTAATCCCATTAAAACACACTCTGATTATTTAGAAAACTCTATTGGAAACACTTTTCAAAACCATCTTCAATATACTTCCTGTTTTCAAAAGAGGTGTAAGCACACCATTTTCCATTTCAAAAAAATTATGAAAATTCAGTTCCACCATTTCATAAACCAAACCAATCCCTCTTTATTTAAAAATCATTTCATAAAAACTTTACGCTTCTTGAAACCAAGTCACTTTAAAACCAAAGTGCTAAGATTTCAAAACTAAAGCACAAAACAATGTGAGAGGAAACTAGTTTCAATAGGTGACTTGTAAATATGGTTGGAGGCCATATTCCAATCACTTCACCATCACAGAGAGTGTTATAGGGAATATCCCTGGCTCCACATGGCTTTCCAGGACCTGTGAGCTCACTAAGACCATCAACCCAACTCTCTTTTCATTTTCCCTAATCATCATCAAACCAAGAAAACCAAAGGACTTAGATAAATACAAACTTCCCCTTGCGACTCGAATCCTGTCATGAGGTGTGGTGATCAAGAACACTACCCAAAAACGAACTACCAAGTCCCAACAATCCTAACTCTAGACTATCCTGACTGTTCCCTAAATAACGCGACCCAAAGAGTTAACCAGAACCTCCTTTGATACCATTTTTTCACGAACAGGATCTGGTCGCCATCAAACCAGCACTAAAACCGGCCCGTGTCAAGTCCTGAAGGGCATTACCGATCCCCACGGGCTGGAAAAAGTGCCCGGGTATCATATAATGATGATTTGGAATGATTTACCTAATTTTATAAACATTAAACAACAAACAAACTCAATAAAACAAATCTGGATTTTTTAACTAAAACCGTCTTTTACAAAATTTCAGAACTGAATTACATAAGTTAAAACTATGTTTAAAGACCATTAAAAAGTTAAAAAACCAAATAAGGACAGCCCAAGATCCCTCATGGAAAGGGGCACCACCCTCAAGCCATCTCCACAAGACTTCACCACCAAGGACCTGCCAGAAACCCAAACCACTGGAACTAAAAACTGTACCCAACCTGCGACAACAAAAATAACCAAGTCTACTTACACCCAAGGGTGTAAGTAGGGTGTGATCCAAATCCCAATAGGATACCACCACTAATATATTCCATGTGATAAACATTTAATGATGAAAAGCATACAATTTTTCAAAAACATGAGATGCTAGTTAAAATTTCTAAAAGATGCAACATTAAATAAAAATAGTTTTCAGGTGGGATAATTTAAAGAATAAAAACTTTTAAAATAAATACCATAGCTACTGAATTTTCCGGCCTCTCATACCATATTCCAACGGTATGCACAAAATATCTAGTGAGAACAAGCAATGGGAAATAACTCATAGGCACTAGCTATCTGTGGGTCCCAGGTGCCTCATATCTCGGTGAGAGTAACCATCACAAATATCCATTCTCATGCACGATCCACTAGTAGGGAACATACCCATAACCTATTGGTCCCCAATCATCATCATCATAGTTTAGTTAGAGTTATAAGCGTCAATCTTGCTAAGTGAAACTGAGGACAAACCCCATGGATTCACTAGCATACTAGTACACGTCCACCCACCTAGATACCTGGGTTTTTCCTTTGTGCTCAAACAAGTTAAACAAGTCAATGAATACACTTTTAACATGAAAATATCATTTCCATATCATAAATTCACCAAAAATCCCACATGTATACAACACAAGTAACAAAAGTCCACTTTTCATTCCGATTGATTTTGAAATCCGACTCACACCAAAATAGCCCACAACACTTTTCACATTTCTTTAACACTTCCACAAATCCACTAAACAATTTTATAAAACCATTACAATATATTAAAACTCTCCTAACATACCACTCACTTGTTACATAATACCCTTTTTACCTTCAAAATCATTTTATCATCAAACTTACACGAAACAGCCCACAAACAAGTTTCGCTCCAACATCACAATTTATTAAAACATTTCAGAAATTTACAAAACATTATAAAAATGTTTGACATCTTAAAACCTAACTTCACCTTTAAAAACCCCTTAATATGTGAACACACATACCAAACAGTACAAATGTACCCTTTTACCACTTTGTTTGACCAACTAAAATATTTTTAATTTTCATAAAAAGAATCCAAGTGGTGTCAATATATCTTGCACACAAAACCCATTTCAAAACCACCATTTAAGACCAAAAACCAAACCAATTCCTATCCAAAACATAATTTTAAGCCCTACAGACATTTATAAAACCACTTTAAAGTTTTATAAAATCACCTTGAATAATACTACAAAAGATTCAAATGAAAACACACATTTTCAAAAAATGATCTCAAGAAGTATAACAATGTTTTACACATAAAACCTATTCAAAAACACTCTTTTTAGGCCCACATGACACTAATAAATTACCAAACCATAATTGGAAGTCCAAATAAGATTTAGTAAACCAATTCCATATGTTATAAAATACACCCAAATAATACCCCACGAGTAACACATTAAAACACCCAATTTCAAGTTAAAATGCAAATATAAAATTGAACACTTAACCAAATCAATCATAAACCATTTTCACACAACAACCAACATATGAGGAATATTAAAAATGACTAAATACATCAAGATAACTCATCAATAATTGTTTACACATGGAACCACCTACCGAAAGTGTCGAATCCCTCAACACTTGGTGCAAAACATCAACCGCACCACCGCTACATTACAAGGATGATAAATACATCCATAGACCACAATATTTAACCAAAAAGACACCAAATCAAACCATATGTTCAAACCCTAACTTTTGGACATTTTAGAACATAATGAAAGAGGGAGGAAACCCTAAGGAGAATGAAGAAATTGAAGAGAGAAACACTTACTCAAAACAATATTTAATAAAACGACCCAAAATCCACCATAATCTGAATTTGAAAACATCCAACCATTAAAGGGAAGTTATAACAAGGATTATGAGATCATGTAGGAACTGGAATGGGGGAAAAGAGTAAGAATTGAGAGAGTTATGATGGAAATAACTTACCTCCTCAAATCTGACCGATTTTAGAAACCCCAAGAATTTCAGCACTCAATCACGATGAAAACGAGCTCCAAAGAGAGGGTAAAGGAATGGGAGCGCGCCTAGGCTTCTTAGGCTCGAGAGGGAGGTGGAATCCTCGAAAAATTCATTATAATGAATAAGATATTAAAAAACTAAAGAAACAATTTAAAATTGGAAAATGGGCTTTCGGGTTGGCCCAATTCTCAAATAAAAACCCAAATCCTCCATGATTATGGATTTATAAAGGCTCAAAATTTAAATTTGGTGTTAATATATCAGGGAGGACATTTAGGAGTTGGAATTAGTGAAAAATATTAAAAAATGAAAAAGTTATAAAAGAAACAACATTTATTTTTAAATCTGGAATTGGGCTCACGGTTTGACCCAATTCATGAAAGCTCACCTATTCTCCATAAAACCTTTGGAAACCCCCCCAAAAAAGCATGAATGGAAGATAAATTAAAAATAACTCTAAAATAAGTTATGTATGTGACATATCAACTTCTCTTTAAAAACATAGGGGGTAAATTCTCTTACATTATTCATTAATGAAATATCACCAGTGATGCACCCAACATATCCTACTTCATTGTGAATATATTTTGTCATAATTTTCATCAATACATCAATGTAAATGACTAATAATATCCATTAATGATAATCTTAAAGTATAAGGATCAATAAAAATGTCCAAGTATAGGAACATCCAATGATACATATAAATGTAGATTTCTATAGGCGGGTCATGTTCTCATAATATCCTATATTGGAAATTTCCAAGGGCATAAACCTTGATAAAGTGCCTCTAAGTCCTATGAGTATCTATCCCTAATAGCCTATATCATTTTTGTCCTATAAAATGATATCATCTGACTATAAAACATATATTTAAGAATATTTTCGTGGAACTTATGAGTTCTTATCATAGGGGGGAACTGCTATGACCATTTAATGACATAATTACTCTTAAGATATTATCAAATACCATGTTTTATATAAGAACAATAAAGATATGTTAATAATTTTATTAAAATTCAAAACAATGAATACGGGTAATGATAAAGTACATATAAGTTGGTTCTAGGTAACCAACTCCAACAGACTCTAACTTGCACTAGAGCCAGCTGCTAATAACTTTCAGTCTTCTAACTCTCACATGATACTCATGCCTTTTCTAAGATATTGATTTAGTTAATGGGTTTTTCATGTTTTTATATATTTAAAATATATCCATCACAACTTCACCTCGATGAGAAAAATACCTCAAGAGGTGATACTTCCAGAGTATATTCCTTGTCCATTGGTGTGACCTTGGCTCCTTTATGATATCCACCACTATATTATTATCATAATATAATGTGATAGGGTATTTAATTCTAGGAACCACATCAAGATATTGGATAAAATTTTTTATCCAAAAATTTTCTTTGGTTGTATCCAAAGCCGCTATATACTTAGACTCCTCTGTAGAATCAGTTACAATTGGATTCTTTGAACTATTCTAGCTCACAACTCCTCTATTGAGACTAAATACACATCCTTAATGCAACTTCATATCATTCTGATGTATTTTAAAACTAGAATCAATATAACCCCTAATGACTATATCCCCATATCCTCTATACACCAGGAATATATCCTTAGTTATTCTTAGATACTTAAGGATATCCTTAATAGCAGACCAGTGTTGTTCACCTAGATCAGCTTGATATCTGCCTATTATGCTCAAGTAATAGAAACATCAAGCCTAGTACATAGCATGAAATACATTACTAATCTTATTATATAAGTGTATGGTATCTTACTCATTCCATTTTCTCCTCTTGTGTTTGAGGACACATTTTCTTGGAAACATGTATACCATGTGACACTAGAACCAATCCTATATTTGATTGTTCCATACTATGTAATTCCCTATTTTTTTATTGTAAGACTTTATACAATATTGAGGATTTTTTTGGAGCTGGGAATTGAGACGATGTGATATTCCGAGGACCAATGAGACTCGATGTTGATATAATAAAAATATTAAATATATTACATCACATGTGCATGAATTTTCTATAATAATGTAATAACACCCAAACACAGTCTAGGATAAAAAATTTAAGACCACCATTAAATCTAGAACATGGGTTTTACCCTAGGAATGACATAATTTTTCTCATCATTGGGCATTTCATTAATGTGATTTTTTGGAACAAATAAAAAAAATAAATTAATTGATTAGTTGATTTTTAATTTTAATTCAGCGACTTAACCTTCTCATTATAAAATAATTGTTATGTAAATGCCCTAGGTTTAGCTTCATAACCTAGGGGATATGAGCAGAGATCATAGAGGAGAATTGGTGGTTTTTAGGATCATAGATCAATGATCGTAGTACCACAAGGATCACTAATAACGATAGAGTTTGTAGATCTTTCCAACGACGGTGATATAGAACCATCTTCATCAATGATTGATCGAACCTGATGTAGAGATTTTTTTACGTTGGTTTATTTCCCTGTTTTATTATCTCATGAAGAACAAGAATCAAATACACTAACATATTTATTCATGGTTTATTCATACTTGTTATATCAGGTTTATCTTCTTATAATTTTTGGGAATTGATATTTTTTGATTTTGGTTATTTGTTTACCATTCAAATGGGAAAAAATTAGGGCCAACCTGAACAATGGTTTAGGTTTATTCTTCTTGTGTGTTTTGTGCATTTCTTCCCCTATTCTTTTCACATTCATTAGTGGTATTTACTTTTCCTTTTATTCAAACAATACCCAATAGACAGTAATTGCACGATCAATAATTAGTGCAAAAAATCATCACTATGGGTTTAGGTTCATGATCTATGAAGTGATCAAGGTACGATGACAATAGAGGATGATTGATGGTGGATAGTGATTAGTTAAGAGGTTTCCCCATTTTTGGTTTGGCATATGACATGTGGTACACTGTGATAGGAGATGATTCTAAAATGGAATATGTGGTTAGAATCCATCCACCAATAATGTAATGTTTGGTCAACCCTAGATCCACATTTTCCAAGCGTTATTGGAGGTTGGATTAAAGCTTTAGTGGAATGGGATTAAATGTATGAAAATTATAAATTTTCTAGAAAAATATTGATTGTGCGGTGTGTAGTATAAAGAACACACATCATGGAGTCCCCCTTCTATAGAATTAGGTTTTCCATGTAGAGAATAATATCACATTCCATGCGACCCATGGTTGGCTGCTCAATGCGTACCCTAGGGGTACATAGGCATGGACACGACCAAACACATGAGAAATAGCTGTGTACATGGTCACAAACTAGTATTCGTACATGATTAGGTACACAATCACAACCAAAATACATGTGCATGACCTGATGTACATTAGCATGAACAAAAGTACATAGGCACAAGATGGTGGCACAATGAGTGTTGGATCAACCTCTAAACATCATGTATCATAAAAGGACACATTGTGTATGTGTAGAAGAACACATCATTATCATAGGACTGTGATCCTGTATCTCCTTCTCTAGATGGGGTTCGAGGAATCTTTATGACCAAATTACATGGGCTTACAATCCCATACATAGAAGGTTATTCCATATTGGGTTTACAGTGTCCCCCATGGTCCTTGGGCATGATCCCTATCTGTGTATCAATATCTTCTAAGTTCTAACAAGTAATTCTTATTTAGATAGGCTCAATGAAAACATCCTCTTAGATGACCACCCTCAGTGATAGTATGGATCATGGAGTGAGATCTCTAGGAAAAGTGTTACCTTGAAGCCTTGAGAAAAATAATATTTTTGATATTATGGTTGAGACCTATTTAATACTTAGTGTCTATTTTGAGTATATCTGGGGTATATTATTAATTTTATGTCTCATATTCTTCTTGAAATATCTTCCTGATGATGAGATGACTAGTCTCTAGATGTTCCATGTTTGGTGATTTCGGGGTGTCTTAGTGGGTATTATTATTCTCACCCTTTCATGGGATCTTCCCACACATGTCATGTCTAATGAAGATGAAATGATTTTTTTGGATGTCCTTGGGGGACTAGGAGTAGGAAAAACATAGTTTGATATAGATAGATTGTTGTTATTGTAGGTTCTGGGCGCAGAGGAAGCGCGTTGGTGGGTGTACCCAACTTTAATTTTTCCGTTAACAACGATCAATATGAGATCCATCGTGATAATAAAATTCTGGATATTCATAATAGAATGAATAATGAAAGAAAAGGAAGGGAGTACTAAAACCATAGAGAGGATCATCAAATGTTGGTTATAATTATTTTAATTAAAAGACAAGAATTACCTTGATGGAATTCTCTCTCCGTTGATGTTTTTGGTCACAATCCGATGTGATCCATCATTGCGTCATAGAATCTAAGTGTAGTATTCCTATAGCGGTGATCCACACATGCTCCACATATCTCTGGATGTTTCCAAAGGAATTTCCAGGTGCTATCACGAAATATCCTTCGCTTGCGATGTCCACCTTCGATCTCCTTGAGAGCTGCTTGTAAAGAACTCTATTTGATTTGGTGGAGGAGGATCTCTCTTGTAGCTTGAGATCATTCTTGGAAGAAAATAATTTCTCTCTTGGCTTGAGAGCTTTTTCTATTTCCATTGTGAACAAACCCAAAAAATTTCTAGGATAATGAGAATTATATAATTGGGATTTTAATTACTTAGAATAATAAAATGAATTAATTAATCGAAAGAATTTATTCATTTCATTTAATTCTTAGTAAGACCCCATATCTAATAATAACAGTTGACTATTATTATTACTTAACATGTGCCCAGAAAATTACACCTAATAATATTTAATTAAATAAATAATATTATTTCTCACAAATCCCTAAAAAAATTACACGTCGTGTATATTAATATACACAACGTGTACTTTTGTTTTTCCATTTTATTTATTTCCTCCACCATATTTATTAGACCTTGAATAATGGATATTTATTTCTCAAATAAATATCACTACATTACTCTCTAATAAATATATTATTTCTACCAAAATATATTCTCTTGAATAACTAGTGTCAAAATAAATGCGATCAGGCATCCTTGAATAATTATTAAACCACAATCGGGAATAATCTTTATTCAACTTGTTAAATTAATATTTAACTGAGATACTCAGACACACTTAGTGTGTGACCCTCTAGGACTCTTTCTCAGTGGAATTTGGAAAAGACTGCCTAAAGTCCAAGGTTAGAATCTAGAAACTTTCCAAGGAACCCATAGAAAAAGAAGTTAATGCCGCAATGATGTGTCACCTCTTACAAACACTTACTGTGTAATGTAATCCCTTTGTCTTGATATCTTGAATCAAGCAGGTTTCATGCTAGTTCCATCAACCCATGCAATCAATTATTCTTTCTTTGACTTTATATAATTGAAATCTCCCATTCCTTACCATGGCCATGAATTTATTTAGGATAGATCAATTCCATCAAAGGGCTTGAGATATCTACTTCTGTTATGGAACAGAAGGGAAAAATCATTTCTTGCATTATCTATTAATGCAGTATTACTCATGACGCACCCAATATATCCTACCTCACTGCGAACAATGTGTCGTCATAGTTTTCATCAATATATCTAAGTGCATGAGTTGTAATGCCCATTAATAATATTCTTAAAGTCTATAGACCAACACACACGTCTGCAGATAGGAACATCCAATGAAACTATGAAATGTGGATTTCCTACTGGCGGGTCTCGTTCTCCTAATATCCTCCTAGATATTACCAAGGGCACACACCATGAGAAGGTGCCTCAATGTTTTATGAGCCCTCACCCCTAATGGACTATATTATTTTTATCCCTCAAATAACATCATCCAGCCATAGAACATATATTCAAGAATAGTGTTTTGGAACTTCTGGGTTCTCATCATAGTAGGGATCTGCTATGACCCTTTAATGCAACAACTATCATTAGGACATTATCACATGCATTTTCACGCAGAAGAACAATCAAGATGTGATAAGGTATTTATTAATGAATAAAGTAAAAAGTAGTTGGTTTTAGGCCACCAACTCCAATAGACTCCCACTTGGACTAGATCCAACTACTAACAACCTCTAACCCTCTAGCTCTCACATGATATTCATGCTTCTACCGAGATAAGCCTTTATTCATGGGGTCCTCCAAATTCTCTTGTGTGGACACTATACTCATTGCAACTTCACCCCTTTGATATAAATCCTTCAGGAGGTAATACTTTTTAAGAATGTGATTTATCCGTTGATGTGACCTTTGTTCTTTTGCAAGATCCACCACTGTAGTATTATCACAATATAATGTGATAGGATCTTTACTATTAGGCACCACATCAAGCACCTAAACAAAGTTCCAAATCCAAATGGATTCTTTGTCTACATTAGAAGCCACAATATATTCAGGATCCACTGTAGAATCGAAAATAATTGGTTGCTTTGAACTCTTCTAGATCATAGCTCCTCCATTGAGATAGAATACATATCTAAATTGCAACTTCAGATCATTATGATCTGTCTGAAAACTAGCATCAACATACCCTCTGATGACAAGCTCCTCGTCTCCTCCATACACCAAGAACATATCCTTAGTTCTTCTCAGATACTTAAGGATAATCTTAATAGCAGTCCAATGCTATTCTCTTAGATCTACTTGATATCTACCTACCATGCTCAATGCATAGGCAACATCAAGACTGGTTCATAACATGGAATATACGATGGATCCTATAGCCAAAGCATATGTGATATTACTCATTTTAACTTTCTCCTATTATGTCTAAGGATGCATTTTTTTAGAAAGATGTAGGCCATGTATCACTGAAACCAATCCCCTCTTTGATTGTTCCATACTAAATCTTCTTAGTATCTGGTTAATGTATATACCCTGACTTAGTTCAAGTAGCCTCTTGGATCTATCACGAATGATCTTGATCCCTTGAATGTAGTATGCTCCACCCAAGTCCTTCATGGAGAAACACTTGTTCAACCAGTCCTTAACTGATTGTAAGAACGGTACATCATTTCCAATAAGCAATATGTCGTCAATATATACTACTAGGATAATGACCACATTCCCATTAAACCGATTATAAACACCTGGCTCAAATTCATTCTTAATGAAACCAAATTCCTTTATAGCTTCATCAAATTGAATGTTCCAGGAACTAGATGCTTTCTTTAATCTATAAATGGATTTTTGCAACTTGCAAACTCATTTGGCTTCACCTGGTGTCACAAACCCTTCTGGTTGTGTCATATAGACATCTTTCTAAAGGTTCCCATTAAGGAATTCTATTTTCGATATCCATTTTCCAAATCTCGTAGTCATGGCAAGATGCTATGGAAAGTATGATTCTTATGGATTTAAACATGCCAATTGGAAAGAAGGTTTTATCACAGTCAATTCCTTCACTCTTTCTAAATCCTTTAGCCACTAGCCTTGATTTATAGGTGTTAACTTGACCTTATATGTCCAGTTTTCTCTTGAATACCCATTTTTATCCAACATGCTTTACATCAACTGGCTCTGTAACACCCGAAACTTTTATAAGAAATATTTTGTTTTTTATGTTATATACATCATCAAAGGAATCTATCACTACACACAACACTAGCTTGGCTTGCCTTACACGCAATCGCAGCCTTCCTCGATAGCTTGCGTCGTACGCAATACCGAGTTTCACTAAACAATGACATGCTATTAAAATATTATTAAAACTAGCTGTTATGAATAGTAATAACCACTTTTTGAAATTTTATAAATTTTATTTTTCAAAATAGACTTCATTTTTGGATTCAGAATATCGAAATTATCCTAGGGTGAAATTTTGGTATTTTTCTGAAAACTTTCAATTTTTGATGAATAGTGAAAACACTGGGTTACTATTTAAAAACCGAATTTTTATTTAAATAATTATTTATTTTAATTAAATTTATTTTAGGTCAAAATTGATACATAATACCTATATAAGTTCAATGCAGTTCATTGGAGTCATTTTATAATAATTTTAGATATATAAAAATTTTATTGAACTTTTCACTGTCTTTTACCCACCTCTTAGGAGAATTTGCAAATTTACATAAAACATAATTTTACCGCTTCTGTGAGTGGAATTTCAAAAATCCGAGAGACACGGTTGATGTCAGTAAGTAAAATGTGGTTCAATGAGATGAAAATAATTTTTGGTGAATAGTAACTTTTTACTTTTATTTACCACGGTTAAAAGTAAATAGGGTAATTAAGGGTAAAAATGATATTAATATTACCCTAACACATGTCCTAATTCTATTGGATAAGTGTAATTCGACCAAAAACAACCTTAGGAAAAAAATATGACCATTTAGGCCCACTTGGATTAGATTAGGACATTTATTATTAATTTATTTAAAGAAGGGTTAAAATAGTTAAAATCAAAGTTTAATAACTAAATAATTTTTAATATAGGTTTATACATAAGATAAATTCGACTATAAATATTAATTAGAAACATAAAACGATTTCCTATATAATTGTATTTTATTTGTAATTTTTAGACATTAAATAATTTAATTTATTTATGACACAATGATGATGCAGTAATTATCTTATTAATGAAATATTGACATAATCGATGTTATAAATACCCAAATAAATGTAATTTGAGACTTTTTATGAATTACACTAATTTTATAGGTTAATATGACATGTTAGTATTGATTTAATTAACTTTTTTCTAACTAATCATTCTGTTATGATTTTCACAAAAATCAATTACTAAATAGTGTCAAAATTGACATAAAATAGTTTTTAAAACAAATATTATATTATTAATTGTTATTTTATTCCTAAAAATCTAAGGTTCGGCCAAATGACTTATATAAGGTTATATATATTAATAATAAACAACTTGGGGTTCTTTTGGCTTGTTATAGTAAGTTTATTAACCTTATTGTTTAAGAACAAAAAAAGACACGGTAAAAGTAAAATTATCTAACTTAAAGTTAAATATAAATGATAAGGTTAAAATAGGAACCTAAACTTGTCTAAATTTTATTGGATGAGAGGATTGCGACCCATACCAACCTTAGCTTCGAAATAAATCAATTTGGATCTATTTAAAACCGAATTTGGCTTTATAATATAATAATATTTTTAGTTTTTACAAAGGAGCCCCTCTCCTCCCTTATAAAAGGGAACCTCCTCCCCCTCTTCCTCACACCACTTTGAGCCTTCAAGCTCGGCCAAACCCTGGAAATTTCTCCTCTCCACTTCCCTAGAGACATCCTAGAGGTCCTGTTCTTCTTCAAAGACCAATTTTAGTGCCCTAAAAGGAGGTCTCAAAGAAGCGCTTCAAAGAAGAGGTAATGTCCGTTACCGATTCTTTCAACTTTATTTCTTCTTCCACTTATTCTTCTTTAGTTGTTTCATTATGAAGTAATAACTTCAGTATCACTCATATAATGATATGTTATTATATGTATGAAACAACCCTATTTCACTATCTATCCATCCTACGGAAAACGAAATCACCGCGCGTGCGTACGTACGGAATACCATCTCCACGCCGTGGTGTAAACTATTTTCCACCACCACCTTACTTGGATGGGTATAATGGTGCAAATAATGACTATATATGATTATTTTAAAGTGATATTGATTCTGAAATAGTATACATACACTCCAATACAATTCCACGATCATGGGAACGATATCATCGCTCGAGCGTACGTACGGAATACCGTCTCCACGATGTGATGCGACTCGTTCTACACGATCTTCATTGCATAATGATTATCTAAATGAATTGAATGAATTAATATGATATATATTAAACTAATACCATTATTTAAATGAGGTATCTATAACCTAAAAAGAAACATAAGAATTTATTCGACAAAAAACGCATAAGAACAAAAAGTAATAAACACCCGAATTACAAGAAGTAATGAAATATTACTAATAATAAGCTAAGAATATGACCATATATGATATCATAAAAATAAGTATGATTCTGGAATAAGTCAATAACATTATTTAAATCATTATACAGGAGGTTCAGACACTTACGAAGCAAATCGGACCTATGGTAAGGGAAATATCACAATCTCATTTTTATCCGAGATTGTTTATACTTTGGAATTTACTGGGGTGTATTTTATCATCCACATATATGTTTCCTCAATATGTAATATTATTTCCATCCACCTACAATAGTTTATATCCAATTTTACCCTTCAGTGAGTTTCTATTAAAATATATGAAAGGAATATTTTGTCGTTTTTCGTACGAGGTACTTTTTGACTTTTCCGACAAAAGTACGAGAAGAATGTTTTTTTAACTTATACGACATGAATGGATTTTTAAAACATTATTTCCAAGAATCTTCCTTTACAAGTTTTCAAGTTTATTTTTAATCAACTTCTTTTAGTTTAAAATTGTATGACATGTTAAGAAAGGAAAAATGTTTTTGAAGTAGAAAGGATATTTTCCTCAAGAATGGAGTTCAAGTGTTTTATAAAAATTATTTTCCATCTAAGATAATATAGGGTTATGTATCTATCCCTATTATTACATTGATTTGATTATGTTGTGATGGAAATATTTTTATGAATTCCTTTATCTTATATGAATTGTTTTAAGATGTCATGATGTTTAAGATTCCTATTTTTATTACATGGGTTATGCTATGATGTATGGTTTATGATTTTGTGGCACACATAAGAATGGTATCATTATGAGATGGGTGGTACCTATATCTCCATCCAATGCATTGGGTAAAGATTTTATATCTCATGAGATAGACATGGCTGGAACGACAGGTTAAACCAGTTCAGTGAAACAGGACTGAAACGAGGAGTGAACTCGGTTCAGAAATGAACTTTGTCCACTAGGATAGTCTTGGAAATGAGTCTTGACTAATAAGAAATGATTCTCTATGATTATGTGTGTATGCCACAAAGTTTTATGTTTTAAGTTATGATTATTGGGATTACATTTCACTACTATGATTTATCCCATGTTATGAAATTATGATCTCTTTTGCAGGTTAAGATTTCCAAAAGTTATGTTCTTATGTATATGATGTGATTGATATTTCTTTTGTTTACCCTTACCGAGCATTTGAGCTCACCCTTTTGTATGTTTTATTTCCCCAGGTCAGGAAGAAGGTTATTAAGTAGGATATGCCAAAAAGGGACTCTAGATATGATGAAATAAATGGGAGGCAAAGTAGATGCTTTATGAACCAGTTATTTATGTTTCCCAGTTTCTAAAGACTCTATACATATATGGTCCTTTCCTAGTTTTGTTATATGTTGTAATAAGTGTGATTAAATTCTGAAGTAATAACAATGTATGTAAAGTATGGGTCGTTATAGTTGGTATCAGAGGAAAGGTATAGTCAACCTTTGGAAACTAGGATGTGAAAGCCTTAGTAAGAACCCTAAGGATAAGTCTAAGAATAGAACACGATCTTAGTGTTTTAAAAATGGCCATGAACAACCTATGATAAGACCTTAAGTGTGAAATTTTATTCTTAATTATGTGGTTTTCCTATTATAATTAGTGTTTCTCACACTATTCTTCTTGGTTTTAGTCAATGGCTGGAACCCGAAGGAACCGTGTTAATGCGGAATGTGACGGGAAATGCAATGATTGTCCCCCTGAGCAACCAAACGTTATGGGAAATGGAATGAAAAATCTTGTAGCCATGATCACACAACTTTCTCAAGCTATGAATCATGCAGGACTTGCAAACGATCAAAGGAAGGAGCAACATTCTGTTGAATCCTTCATGAGGTAGCTTCCACCCTCATTTAGTGGGTCTAATGATCCATTAGTTGCTGAACAATGGATCAGTACTACTAAAAAGATATTTTCAGTTCTTCAATGTTCTGAACATGATAAAGTCATCTTAGCAGTGTATCATTTGGAAGGTGATGCTGATCAATGGTGGAATATTATCAAGAATATGAGGCCAAGAGATGAAATTGAGTCCATGGAATGGGACAAGTTCAAGAACTTATTTTTCAATAAGTATTTCCCTCGTATTCTTTGAACAAATATGGAGAAGGAGTTTCTTAAACTGAAGCAAAAGGATGATGAATCCGTTAGTACCTACGAAGAAAATTTTACAAGACTTGCAAGGTACGCTTCCGAAATTATTATCCAACCAGAGAGTAAGATCGATCGATTCTTTAGTGGCTTAAAACCAAGTCTTCGAAGGGCATTATCCATAAGGGAATTCAATAGATATGAGGAAATTTTTCGATGTGCTCTCAAGGTTGAGATGGAGATTGGTGTAACCCATTGGTCACATGGGTTTGATAAGAAGATGAAAATGGAATTCAAAGGAAAATCTAAAGACCACACTGAAAAGAAGACGAGTTTTCCCTTATGCTCAAAGTGTGGAAATAAACATGGAGGAAATTGTCTTAAGGGGACAAGCAAATGTTATAAGTGTGGAAAAGAAGGTCATCAGGCAATTGAATGTCAAAATAATGGGAAGAAGATGTCTAATGATGCAAACAAAGGAAGGGATACACAGAATGAACCTACCACACTTCAATGTTACAAATGCAAGGAGATGGGGCATTATACCAATCAATGCCCAAATCCAAGGGTTGATGATGATGGTCGACGTCAAAAAACTTTTAAGGCTAAAGACAAAGGAAAGTCACATGCAATTTCTATCAGCGATGTGGAGTACGATAATGATGTGGTGAAAGGTACAATTACCATCCACTCTAAAGTAAAAAATGTTTTATTTGATTCTGGATCCACCCACTCTTTTATTTCTGAAGAATTTTCTAAGGGTATCACCGTATTACCTCAAAAGTTAGATGTAGAGTTAGCTGTGACAACCCCTAATGGCACAACAGTGACATCAAAAGCTTATAATTCTTCCCCGATTGAAGTTTGTGGGAAAGTGCTTCCTGCAAATCGTGTGATCCTTCCTATATTGGAATTTGATGTGATTCTTGGCATGGATTGGCTTTCTTTATATGGATCTCATATCAATTTCCAAAGAAGGGAAGTCACATTTCATATTCCAGATCAATTTATGATCGTCTATCGATGCAAGGATGAACATAACCTTCCAGTGGAAATTTCTTCCATCTTATGGGTCTTGATTCCACTAAATTAAGGTTATTTATCTCAAATGGTTAGTGAGAAACTCACTATTAAGAATATTCCCATTGTACGGGAGTTTGATTATGTCTTTCCGGAGGAATTACCGGGTCTTCCACCAAATCGTGAAGTTGAGTTTTCAATAGAACTCGTACCGGGTGCTTTGCCTATTTGAAAGACACCTTATAGAATGGCCCCAATTGAGTTGCAGGAATTGAAGAAGCAACTCCAAGAGAATCTTGATAAGGGATTCATACGACCTAGTGCGTCACCTTGGGGAGCACCTGTTCTATTTGTTTAGAAGAAAGATGGATCAATGAGACTCTACATTGATTATTGAGAACTTAACAAGATCACTATCAAGAACAAATATCATCTCCCACGCATTGATGACCTATTTGACCAACTACACAGAGCTAAATACTTTTCCAAGATTGATCTTCGTTCAGGGTATCATCAATTAAGGGTCAAAAGGGAGGATATACCAAAGACGGCTTTCCGTACAAGGTATGGACACTCTGAATTTATAGTGATTACATTTGGTCTTAGTAATGCCCCTTCTATCTTCATGGATCTAATGAATAGAGTCTTTAGAGACTATCTTGATTAGTTTGTGGTAGTCTTTATAGATGATATTCTTGTCTATTCAAAGAGCAAGGAAGAACATGAATATCACTTGAGAATTGTATTAAAGACCCTAAGAAAGGAGAAGCTTTATGCCAAATTTACCGAGTGTGAATTTTGGCTTCAAAGAGTTTCATTTTTGGGTCACATAATCTCAAAAGAGGGGATATCTGTGGATCCAGCAAAAATAGAGGTTATCGAAAGATGGTCGAGACCAACAACAGTAACTGAGATCCGAAGTTTTCTTAGTTTGGATGGATATTATCGACGTTTTGTGAAATATTTTTCATGATTATCTAATCCACTCACCATGTTGACTCAAAAAGGAATTAAGTTTGTCTGGACGGAGGAATGTGAAGAGAATTTTAAGGAGTTGAAAAGAAGGTTATCCAGTGCACCTGTGCTCACACTGCCTTGTAGTGGAGAAAGGTTTGTGATCTACAGTGATGCATCCAAGAAGGGATTGGGGTGTGTTATTATGAAAAATGATATGGTGATAGCTTATGCCTCACAACAGTTGAAAATTCATGAGCAAAATTACCCAACTCATGATTTGGAGTTAGCTACAGTAATATTTGCATTAAATATTTGGAGGAATTATCTTTATGGAGAAAGGTGTGACATTTATACTGATCATAAAAGTTTAAAGTATATTTTCACACAAAAGGATCTGAATATGCGCCAAAGAAGATGGTTTGAGCTGATTAAGGATTATGACTGCTCAATCCATTACCACCCTGGAAAAGCAAACAAGGTGGAAGATGCATTAAGTCGACAATACCATGCTAATTTATCCATGATAAGGATCACAAAAGATCCAATATTTATGGATTTACAAAGGATGGATCTTGGAATTATAATGGAAGGGGAAAAATATTATCTTTCTCAAATGAATGTTCAACCATCTATACATGTGAAGATTAAAGAGGCACAGAAAGAAGATGTCGAGTTACAAAAGAAGGTGAGAAATGTTCCTGAATTAAACCTTGATTGTGATGGGATAATAAAATTCCGGAATCGGGTTTGTGTTCCTCCCATCCCTGAATTAAAGAAGGAGTTTCTGGATGAGGCTCATAGTTCTTCATTCTCTATTCATCCTAGAAGCATGAAGATGTATAGGGACCTAAATGAGTACTTCTGGTGGGATGGCATGAAAAGATATATTGCTGAATATGTCTCTCGATACTTGGTTTGTTAGCAAGTTAAAGATGAGAGACAAAACTCTAAGGGAATGTTACAACCATTACCCATACCCGAATGGAAATGGGAAAACATCACTATGGACTTTGTCACCGGACTTCCTAAAACATCCAAAGGCAATAATGCTATCTGGGTCATAGTTGATCGTCTTACAAAGTCTGCACACTTCATTGCTATTAGAGAGGATTTCTCTCTGGATCATCTTGCCAGGATATATGTAAAGGAAGTGGTAAGATTGCATGGAGTACCACTTTCTATTATATCTGATCGGGATCCGTGGTTTACCTCAAAGTTCTGGAGAAGTCTTCAGCATACTCTGGATATAGAGTTGAGTTTCAGCACTGCTTATCATCCTCAGACAGACGGTCAGTCTGAGAGAACAATTCAAACTCTAGAAGATATGTTGAGAGCTTGCTCTATGGATTTCAAAGGTGGTTGGGATCAACACCTACCTTTGGTGGAATTTTCTTATAATAATAGCTTTCACTCCAATTTTCAGATGGCTCCTTATGAAGCTCTCTATGGAAAGAAATGCAGGACTCCAACTTGCTGGGATGAAGTTGGGGAAAGAAAGCTATTAGGACCTGATCTTGTTGATGAGATGGCAGAAAAGGTCCAATCTATTCAACAACACATAAGAGCAGCTCAGAGCCGATAGAAAAGTTATGCCAACAACCAAAGAAAAGACCTAGAGTTTGAAGTGGGTGATAAATTTTTCTTACGACTATCTCCCTGGAAGAGGGTCATGAGATTTGGAAAGAAGGGAAAGTTGAGCCCTAGATATATTGGTCCTTTTGAAATTCTGGATCGTGTTGGGAAGGTAGCTTACCGATTGGCGCTTCCACCAAATCTCTCTCAAGTTCACGATGTGTTCCATGTATCTCTCCTAAGAAAGTACATACTCGATCCTTCACATACACTCAGCTCAGATGTTGTACCTCTGGAACAAGATCTTTCTTATGAAGAATAATCGATAGAGATTCTGAATCGTAGCGAAAAAGTCCTATGAAACAAGACCACTCGCTTGGTGAAAGTTTTATGGAGGAACCACCAATTAGAAGAAGCTACATGGGAGCTTGAGGATATGATGAGGGAGAGGTATCCTCATCTGTTTGTTACAAAGTGACGAATTTCGAGGGCAAAATTCATTTTAAGGGGGGTAGAATGTAACACTTGAGACTTTTATAAGAAATATTTTGTTTTTTATGTTATATACATCATCAAATAAATCTATCACTACACACAACACTAGCTTGGCTTTCCTTACATGCAATCACAACCTTCCTCGATAGCTTGCGTCATACGCAATACCGAGTTTCACAAAATAATGATATGCTATTAAAATATTATTAAAACTAGCCATTATGAATAGTAATAACCACTTTTTGAAATTTTATAAATTTTATTTTTCAAAATTGACTTCATTTTTGGATTCGGAATATCGAAATTATCCTAGGGTGAAATTTTGGAATTTTTCTGAAAACTTTCAATTTTTGATGAATAGTGAAAACACTGGGTTACTGTTTAAAAACCGACTTTTTATTTAAATAACTATTTATTTTAATTAAATTTATTTTAGGGAAAAATTGATACATAATACCTATATAAGTTCAATTCAATTCATTGTAGTCATTTTATAATAATTTTAGATATATAAAAATTTTATTGAACTTTTCACCGTCTTTTACCCACCTCCTAGGAGAATTTGCAAATTTACATAAAACTTAATTTTACCGCTTCTGTGAGTGAAATTTCAAAAATCCGAGAGACACGGATGATGTTAGTAAGTAAAATGTGGTTCAATGAGATGAAAATAATTTTTGGTGAATAGTAACTTTTTACTTTTATTTACCACGGTTAAAAGTAAATAGGGTAATTAAGGGTAAAAATGATATTATTATTACCCTAACACATGTCCTAATTCTATTGGATAAGTGTAATTCGACCAAAAACAACCTTAGGAAAAACATATGACCATTTAGGCCCACTTGGATTAGATTAGGACATTTATTATTAATTTATTTAAAGAAGGGCTAAAATAGTTAAAATCAAAGTTTAATAACTAAATAATTTTTAATATAGGTTTATACATAAGATAAATTCAACTATAAATATTAATTAGAAAGATAAAAAGATTTAATACATAATGGTATTTTATTTTTAATTTTTAGACATTAAATAATTTAATTTATTTATGACACAATGATGATGCAGTAATTATCTTATTAATGAAATATTGACATAATAGATGTTATAAATACCCAAATAAATGTAATTTGAGACTTTTTATGAATTCCACTAATTTTATAGGTTAATATGACATGTTATTATTGATTTAATTAACTTTTTAGAACTAATCATTCTGTTATGATTTTCAAAAAAATCAATTACTAAATAGTGTCAAAATTGACATAAAATAGTTTTTAAAACAAATATTATATTATTAATTGATATTTTATTCCTAAAAATCTAAGGTTTGGCAAAATGACTTAGATAAGGTTATATATATTAATAATAAACAACTTGGGGTTCGTTTGGCTTGTTATAGTAAGTTTATTAACCTTATTGTGTAAGAACACAAAAAGACACGGTAAAAGTAAAATGATCTAACTTAAAGTTAAATATAAATGATAAGGTTAAAATAGGAACCTAAACTTGTCTAAATTCTATTGGATGAGAGGATTTCGACCCATACCCACCTTAGCTTCGAAATAAATTAATTTGGAGCTATTTAAAACCGAATTTGGCTTTATAATAAAATAATATTTTTAGTTTTTCCAAAGGAGCCCCTCTCCTCCCTTATAAAAGGGAACCTCCTCCCCCTCTTCCTCACACCACTTTGAGCCTTCAAGCTCGGCCAACCCCTGCCAATTTCTCCTCTCCACTTCCCTAGAGACATCCTAGAGGTTCTGGTCTTCTTCAAAGACCAATTTTAGTGCCCTAAAAGGAGGTCTCAAAGAAGCGCTTCAAAGAAGAGGTAATGTCCGTTACCGATTCTTTCAACTTTATTTCTTCTTCCACTTATTATTCTTTAGTTGTTTCATTATGAAGTAATAACATCAGTATCACTCATATACTTATATGTTATTATAATTATGAAACAACCCTATTTCACAATCTATCCATCCTACAGAAAACGAAATCACCGCGCGCGCATACGTACGGAATACCGTCTCCACGCCGTGGTGTAAACTATTTTCCACCACCACCTTACTTGGATGGGTATAATGGTGTAAATAATGACTATATATGATTATTGTAAAGTGATATTGATTCTGAAATAGTATACATACACTCCAATACAATTCCACGATCATGGGAACGATATCATCGCTCGTACGTACGTACGGAATACCGTCTCCACGATGTGATGCGACTCGTTCTACATGATCTTCATTGCATAATGATTATCTAAATGAATTGAATGAATGAATATGATATATATTACACTAATAAAATTCTGGAAATGAGGTATCTATAACCTAAAAAGAAAAATAAGAATTTATTCCACAAAACACGCATAAGAACAAAAAGTAATAAACACCCGAATAACAAGTAGTAATGAAATATTACTAATAAAAAGCTAAGAATATGACCATATATGATATCATAAAAATAATTATGATTCTGGAATAACTAAATAACATTATTTAAATCATTATAAAGGAGTTTCGGAAACTTACGAAGCAAATCGGACCTAAGGTAAGGGAAATATCACAATCTCATTTTTATCCGAGATTGTTTATACTTTCGAATTTACTAGGGTGTATTTTATCATCCACATCCATGTTTCCTAAATATGTAATATTATTTCCATCCACCTACAATATTTTATATCCAATTTTACCCTTTGGTGAGTTTTTAGTAAAAGATATGAAAGGAATCTTTTGTCGTTTTTCGTACGTTGTACTTTTTGACTTTTCCAACAAAAGTACGAGAAGAATGTTTTTTAACCTATACGGCATGAATGGATTTTTAAAACATTATTTCCAAGAATATTCCTTTACAAGTTTTCAAGTTTATCTTTAATCAACTTCTTTTAGTTTAAAATTTTATGACATGTTAATAAAGGAAAAATGTTTTTGAAGTAGAAAGGATATTTTCCTCAAGAATGGAGTTCAAGTGTTTTATCAAAATTATTTTCCATCTAAGATAATATAGGGTTCTGTTTCTATCCCTATTATTACATTGATTTGATTATGTTGTGATGGAAATATTTTTATGAATTCCTTTATCTTATATGAATTCTTTTATGATGTCATGATGTTTAAGATTCCCATTTTTATTACATGGGTTATGCTATGATGTATGGTTTATGATATTGTGGCACACATAAGAATGGTATCATTATGAGATGGGTGGGACCTATATCTCCCTCAAATGCATTGGGTAAAGATTTTATATCTCATGAGATAGACATGGCTGGAACGACAGGTTAAACTGGTTCAGTGAAACAGGACTGAAACAAGGAGTGAACTCGGTTCAGAAATGGACTTCGTCCACTAGGATAGTCTTGGCAATGAGTCTTGACTAATAAGAAATGATTCTATATGATTATGTGTGTATGCCACATAGTTTCATGTTTTAAGTTATTATTATTGGGATTACATTTCACTACTATGATTTATCCCATGTTATGAAATTATGATCTCTTTTGCAGGTTAAGATTTCCAAAAGTTATGTTCTTATGTATATGATGTGATTGATATTTCTTTTGTTTACCCTTAATGAGCATTTGAGATCACCCTTTTGTATGTTTTATTTCCCCAGGTCAGGAAGAAGGTTATTAGGTAGGATATGCCAAAAAGGGACTCTAGATATGATGAAATAAATGGGAGGCAAAGTAGATGCTTTATGAACCAGTTGTTTATATTTCCCAGTTTCTAAAGACTCTATACCTATAAGGTCCTTTCCTGGTTTTGTTATATGTTGTAATAAGTGTTCTTAAATTCTGAAGTAATAAAAATGTATGTAAAGTATGGGTTGTTATAGGCTCATCGACCAGAACCCATACTTAGTTCTAATACATGGAATCCATCTGAGAATTCATAGCTTCTAGCCATATTGCATCTTCTGAGCTTTCTAATACTTCCTTTTAGGAGAGAGGTTCATCATTGTCCAACAATAATTATTCACCATCCTCGGTGACTAGAAAAACAAATCTCTCTGGTTCCCTTACCTATCTTGATCTCCTACATAGTACTTGTGTTTTTGGAACCTCTTCTATGGAGACATATGGAGCTTGTTCCTATAACAAATCCTATGTATCTTGAGCATCAACTTCGTCAAAGTCATTATAGCTCCCACTGTCCTTTTTTAGGATGTTCTCCCTCTCAATAAAGATGGATTGTCTGGAGAAAATCACTTTCTTGTATAAAGGGTTATATAGGTAATATCCTTTTATTTCCCTGGGATATCCTATAAAGATACACCTTGTGCCCCGAGGTGCTAGTTTGTTACCTGATAAGGCCTTAACAAATGACTCACATCCCCATACATGTGTGTGCGACAAAATGGGTTTATTTTCATTCTATAACTCGGAGGGAATTCCATTTTTTTCCTTAGTTGGTACTTAGTTTAATGTGTATGCTGTAGTTTGTAATGCATATCCCTAAAAGGATAATATAAGATCTGCACGAATCATCATCAATCACCATGTCCAATAATGTGTGGTTCCTCCTTTCACTAACACCATTCCACTGTGGTATATAAGGAGGAGTGAGCTAAGATAGAATCCCATACTCCCATATAAGATTGATGAACTCTTGGTTCAGATATTCTCCACCTCAATTCGATCAAAGATTGTTTATCTTATTACCAAGTTGATTCTCTACTTCATTTATGAATTCTTTAAATTTATCTAAGGATTCTAACTTGTACCTAATTAAGTAGATATAGACATATCTACCCAAATCATCAGTAAAAGTAATGAAGTAAGAATATCTACCTCTAGATTCTACTAGAAATGGTCCACACACATCCATGTATCTGTGGCCCTTTTACCCTGTCCACCGAAAGGTGGCTTGGTCATTTTACCTTGTAAACAAGCGTGACATCTATCAAGTGGTTTTAGCTCAATAGAGTCTAAATAAACATCCTGTCAGAGCTTTTTCAAGTGTTTCTCATTTATATGACCAGGATGGTGATGCCACAACTGGGTGTTGTATGATTCATGTGAATTTGTTTCATTATCGATTTCCAACACTTGGTTTTCATAATTTAATACATGCAAACCATTATTTAAATGCACCATACCATAACATATGTTGTTATTATAAAATAAACAACCTTTATTTCCAAATTTGAAAATAAATCCATCCATATCCAAACAAGATAGAAGAAATTATGTTCTTGGTAACACTAGGCACATAATAATAGTTACATAAAACTAAAATCATTCCAGTTAGAAATGAGAGACAGTAATCGCCAATGGCTAATGCAGCTAGCCTCACGCCATTGGCAGCTCAAAGATCCACCTATCCTCTAGCAATATTTCTAAATCTACTTGGTTCCTACATTTGAATACAGATGTGAGCCCCACAAGCTATATCTAATACCCAATGTGTAGAAATGGAAAGATTACACTCGATAACGAACACACATTTATCATACCCATGCTTCTAGGTGTAGTTCCTCTTCTAGTGGACTTGCTTTCCACATGAAAAACACACCTCCTCCCATTCCTTTCCCTACCTTTGGATCTTCCCCTTCTTGGAGGGATAGTGCTCTGGGGCTTTATAACATTTGTGAATCCTTGGACCCTTTTCCTTGTACTTACTTTTCTTATTCACCATAAGGACTGTGGGTATGTCACACCCCATATCCTTATCTACCTGGAGAATTAAGGTCATAATTTCCAATAGACTCTTCTCATTTTTTTTCTCATTTTGTAGTTGAAAATAAAGCTAGAGAAGGTCTTGGGCAGTGATGGTAGGATGAGATCTGTATGAAACTCATCCAGGAACGTAATCCCTAAGATGTCCAGGCATTCAATGTTGCCAATAAGCTTGACTACATGAGGACCAACTAGTGCAGACTCACCAAGATTAGTTGTGAAAAAAGCATTGGAGATCTCATATCTCTCCTGTATCTCCTTCTCTTGATAGAGATCCTTAAGGTGTGACATCATTCTATATGCATCCATGTTTTCATATTGCTTTAAGATCTCATTTGGAATAAAAAATAGCATGAAACATTGGAAATATGTGGCATCATCCATATGTTTTATATAGAGATATTAGTTCCTTGTCACTAGCCTCTTTTATAGACACAACTAGAATAGGCTCCTCCAAAATGTACAATTTCCTCTCGTGGAGAAGGATAACGCGTAAATGCCTCTGCCATTTCAGGAAATTGGTGTCAGTGAGAAGGTTTTCCTTCTCGAGTATGGTTCTCAATGATACGTTTAAAGTCATTTTTCTTTCCATTTCTACAAATTAAGATGATAAAAGGTTTATTACTTTATCATGATAAAACTAAGACAAATAAATAAATTAATACTTATTAGTCTCCCACTATTTTATCGAAATCTAATAGCCCTCACCATTGACTTTGAAATATTCCATTGCCTAAATATTCTAGTGGCAAGGATCCATATTTCCCTTCAAATTACCCCAACTAGGGTTCAACAAGTAACTTGAAGGGTTTTAGGTAGGTATTCCAAATGCCAACTGCATTAAATCACAATTCCTTGATCCACTAAGTGGACTCTCCAATCCTAAAACCCTTTTATTTTGGATTTCCTCAACCTTTGCCTCTTGGTCACATCAAGTACTACTGTGGAAATCAACCCTTGATGTGAACCAAGTAAATTCAACCCAAAAACTTGAATTAGAATTCCTCGATAATTGAAATCACCCCAACTAGGGTTGGTTAAGAAATTTAAACTATGTTTTGATTCTAACCAAGATTATGGAAGGCTATGCCGACCTAATATTTCTTTGAGGGATTTTATCCTTATATGTAAATTTCTATTTTATTATCTTTGATTACATGCTTATTAATATTAAGTGGGATATACTTAAGTGATTAACCATGTCTATGATAATATTTACACATAATCCGGTCTTATTTTAGTTCTATCTTGCATGCTTGTTTAATTCATTAATTGTGTGACCGTGACAACACACCCACAAAAAATAAACCATGCAACTGACAGAAATAAAATAAATTCTATGATCATGATCTTGTTCTATTGGTCAGTTTATAAAGATATTGATAAACTAACCCAAGACCTAGGGGAGAAACACCTTGAACCTTTTAGGTTTATGTTTACAGCTTTCCACCTGTCCACCTTTGTATCTCCTTGGAATGGTTTCACCTCAGATCATAAATTGAGCTGCCTCCACTGACTTGGGAGCTCCATCCATTACATATTATTTTATCTTACTCGTAGGTGAGGGGTAAAATGGGGTTTTACATAAAATAAACCTTATGCATATAGGCCCTACATATTAATGAGGATAAGGCTCACATGCCAACAAATTTAATTTAAATAAATTAATTATAAGAAACCATTCACATACAAAGGTCTTGGTCTATCTCATGATCATCCATACATGCAGTGATATTTATGTATAAATAAAACTATAATTCAATTATTTAATTGTTCTTGTTTAAGACAAATCACGCTCGAATCAATTAATTATCTTTAATTAATCAATCCTTTTATCTTAAACCCTTTTTATGAATTTCATTGAGATTCTCATCCATCATAATTTTAAGCAAATAAATTCATTTAAAATTATCTTTAAACGTAACTTGTACCTTGGAGGAAACTCGGTGAATTCCCGTTCATAACTACCCAATGAGTAGAAATGAATATTACACATATGTTAAATTAAACACATATATAGAAAACACCTATCATGTGTTATGCCTCAGCTTTACGCCCACACTAAGGTACATGTATCAAGGGTTTGTATAATATAATAATAAATTTTAATAAATTTGCATAATTTGGAT
Organism: Viscum album; assembly: GCA_963277665.1. Classification (NCBI taxonomy): domain Eukaryota; kingdom Viridiplantae; phylum Streptophyta; class Magnoliopsida; order Santalales; family Viscaceae; genus Viscum; species Viscum album. Next base: position 1,231,363,978 of record OY728158.1, read on the forward strand.
GAGTACATAACGTGTAGTTTCGAATACACGGTGTGCACTTTTGTTCACTGTCCATCATAAGTACATGCCCGGGGACATAGTGTGTAGATGTACTTTGGAAATCTTCGGAGTACACGACGTGTTCAGTGGGACACACACCGTGTAGTATCCACGTTACACAGTTTCCATCCGGGCAAGCCGTGTATGGGGTACACGGTCCAACCCTAACCCGAAGGGACTACAAGTCGTGTCTAGTGGACCACATGACGTGTAATACAGAAACTGTGTGCCGCCTATTCTTGGTCAACACATGGAGTCATTTAAGACTTATAAAGACTCTAACACACAACCTGATTTGGTAGACCGGTCCGATGCATTGAATCTTGACTACACAATGTGTACTACTGAATACATGTCGTGTGTTTTGGTGTTGTACGACCAAGAATTTTTGGAACCTTAAGATGAGATCCTCTATTTTTTAATGAAAATAAAAAGAAAAAATTGTTTCTCTAAGGTGAACGAGAAACGATAGAGGAGGAAAAGATCTCAATATTTAGATTTGCAGAACAATTAACTTTAATTGAAACAACTAAATTATTAAATGTGTAAATCATCAACAAAAAACTAAATAACAATAATCAATAATATGACCACTATGATACCACTTGTAGGTTCTGGGCATAGTGGAAGCGCGTTGGTGGGTGTACCCAACTTTAATTTTTCGATTAAAAACGATCAATCTGAGATCCGCCATGATAATACAACACTAGATCTTCAGAATAGAATGGAGAATGAAAGAAAAGGAAGGGAGTCCCAAAAAATTAGAGAGGATCATAACATATTGGTTATAATTAATTTAATTAAAAGACAAGAATTACCATGATGGAATTATCTCTTCGTTAATGTTTCCGGTCATGATCCGATGTGATCCGTCGTTGCATCATAGAATCCAAGTGTAGGATTCCTCTAGAAGTGATCCACACGTGCTCCACATATCTTTGGATGTCACCGAAGGAATTTATGGGTGCTATAATAGAAGAGCCTTCACTTGTGATGTAAGCCTTCGATCTTCTTGAGAGCCTCTTGCAAAGCACTCTCCTTGATTCAGTGGAGGATGATCTCTCTTGTAGCTTGAGATCATTCTTGGAAGAAAATAATTTCTCTATTGCCTTGAGAAGTTTCTCTAGATATGTTGTGAAAAATCCCCAAAAATGTCTAGGCTAATAAGAATTATATAATTGGGATTTTAATTACTTAGAATAATCAAATGAATTAATTAACCGAAATCATTTATTCATTTCATTTAATTATTAGTAAGACCCCATGTCTAATAATAACAGTTGACTATTATTATTACTTGACATGTGCCCAACGAATTACACCTAATATTATTTAATTAAATAAATAATATTATTTCTCACAAATCCCAAGAAAAATTACACGACATGTATATTAATATACACGGTGTGTACTTTTGTTTTTCTATTTTCTTTATTTCTTACACCACATTTATTAGACCTTGAATAATGTCTATTTATTTCTCAAATAAATATCACTACATTACTCGCTAATAAATATATTATTTTGAATATAATATATTCTCTCAAATAACTAGTGTCAAAATAAATGTGATTAGGCATCCTTGAATAATTATTAGACCACAATCGGGAATAATATTTATTCAACTTGTTAAATTAATATTTAACTGAGATACTCAAACACACTTAATGCATGACACTCTAGGCCTATTTATGAGTGAAATTAGGAAAAGCCTACATAAAGTCCAAGGTTAGCATCTAGAAACACACCAAGACACCCATAGAGAAAGAAGTTAACGCCGTAATTACATGTCACCTCCCACAAACACTTACCGTGTAATGCAATCCCTTTGTCTCAATATCTCTAATCAAGTGGGTTTCTTGCTAGTACCATCAACCCATGTGATTGATTATTCTTTATTTGACTTTTTGAAATTGAACCCACCCATTCCATACCATTCCCATGGATTTATTTAGACATCAATTCCATCAAAGGGCCTGAGATATCTACTTCCGTTATGGAGCAGAAGGGACAAATCCTTTCTCACATTATCTATTAATGCAGTATTACTCATGATGCACCCAATATATCCTACCTCAATGTGAATAGTGCATCGTCATAGTTTTCATCAATAAATCTAAGTGTGTGAGTTGTAATACCCATTAATAATAATCTTAAAGTCTAAGGACCAATACACACATCCGCAGATAGGAACATCGAATGACAGTATGAAATGTGGATTTCCTCTTGGTGGGTCTCGTTCTCATAATATCCTCCTGGATATTACCAAGGGTGCACACCGTGAGAAGGTGCATCAATGTTTTATGAGTCCTCACCCCTAATGGCCTGTATTATTTGTGTCCCTCAAATAACATCATCCAACCATAAAATATATATTCAAGAATAGTGTTATGGCACTTCTGGGTTCTCATCATAGCAATGATCCACTATAACCCTTTAATGTAATAGCTATCCTTAGGAAATTATCACATGCATTGTCACACAGAAGAATAATAAAGACTTGATAAGGTATTTATTAATGAATAAATTACAAAGTAGTTGGTTCTAGGCCACCAACTCCAACAATTATACTAGGTGTTTCATTTGACCATAGTTACTTCCTTCTCACTAGGCTAGAATCTTTTATCATATTTTTGGTGGGATTATATTTGGACCTTATACTTTCCAATAATTTTTTATACTCTAATTGTGGGACATAGATTTATACATGCATTGGTATTAATTGTATTTTACATTTTATCATTGTATGGGTACTTGGAGATGTGTACATGTATACATGTACCTTAGGCTAAGGCCTTCCATTTGTGTGATATGACTACTCAGTACCGGTCATCATCACCTAGCCTGTTGGAGGTGAGCTTGGGATGTTACACTCAGCTTACCATTGGCCATGTAGGACCCAATGGGTCAGGTTGTGATAGAGTGGAATCAAAGGAGTGTTTATCTCAGGACCAGATTTTGGAGATTATCTAGATGTGATATTTTTTCAAGGAACTAGGTAAACATTGTAAAAGTGTTTTATGTTTATATTTCATGTTAGGGAATCCAGTGTTGGTGCGAGAGCCTACATATCCATTCCCTATATATACCCTTTGATCTTGTTATGTATTTTTTCCTTGTAGGATGTTTCCATGATGACATACAATGAGGTTTTCACAAAACATTAGTGAGTACAACTCAATAGGTGATGAGAAATTCATGAATATGCCTAGTTATGAGGCGGTTTTCCTTTTGGGTGGACAGAAGGTGGTGATTTTACCCAGTGATCAATATATTAACCAACCTATGGTGGTTCAGGTGGATACATCATTCCATAATAATCTATGGATGGATTTTTGGTGTTGTACGATGATGTAAAGAGGATGAGTGTCTATCATGATCTTCCATGTCAATAATAAATTTTTATCTCGGGTGAGTGGGACCCATTTAAAGTAGTTGTGAAACATAGGTCAAGAAACATGAGGCTGTATAATTTATTAAGATCTGGGGGATATCTCAATACACTAAGGAAGAGGTGTTATTATGCTTGAAATAATCAGGGAAATATCACATTGGATTATCCAACCCATCATAAGATAGATAGAGAGATGATCAATAGATCACCTAGGCAAAGGAAGCGGTTGGAGTAGGGAGGTTTGTAGGGATATGGATGTGAAAAAGAAGTTCAGAGAGTAGACTGAGGTGGATAGGGCTTTGATCTTCTATCACCACCACCACCACCACCCCCAATTGGTCCACACTTGGCTTAGGGATCTGGTGGTTAGAGAAATGGGAAAATGATGTAACTAGAGGCTTTTGACCCATATCTTATGAGAGTGATTTGATGTATGATATATGTACTTTTTTAATTTAGTTATAGCATTGATATACATGGGTGTGATCCCACCATTTCTTTCTATATCTCTTGTTCGAAACCTATAGCTTTTAGGTGGAGATGTTGACTCAACCTATATGGTTAGAGGGTTCTACTAGAGGAGATTCAATGATCACAATGTTATGACAATAGTGTACCCAAACTCTTGTAGGAGAAATATTCCCATGGGTCCTTTTTATAACCATGAGGAGACCTTATGATGAAATTCTTGATATAGAATACATCTCTTTAGTTCATGTGTAGATTATCTATCTAAGATGGAGGATATGGTGTATCTACATTAATAGGACAAGGATTTCCTTTTTTAGAGAGAAGGAAGTCCTGAAAAAGTAGTATGTGCACATGTGTGGGGGGATTCATCCAATTACTCACTAGTTTCATAGTATCACCCTTGGTGCAGTGGATGTTTCAATATTTCATTTCCCTATAATGGTGGTAGAGTAGAGGATGTCTTTCTGAGGGTGTTCCAAGATTACATCCACACCAAGAGATCTACTTCTATATAGAATTTCACCTAAATATGTCCCAAATATCTATTCCATAATATATAATTTCTCCCATAGATCTTCATCAGTTGAAGGTATAGTTAAAGGAGTTTCATATGAAATGATTTATCAAACCTAGTGTTTCCCCCTGGGCAGCTCCATTTTTGTTCACCAAGTAGGTGGCCAAGATCTTGATGTTATGTATGTATTACCATCACCTAAACTAGGTGATCATGAAGAATAAGTATCCACTATTGAGGATTAATAACCTATTCATCTATTTGAGAGGCATGAGATGGTTCTCAAAGATTGACCTTAGATTAGGCTATCACTATCTTCAAGTATAAGACGTGGATATAACATAGATGAAATTTTGATTTCACTAAAGTCATTATGAGTAATTAATGATGTATTTCTATGTGATAAATTCCCTAGCAGTGTTCATAGGAATCATGTCCCAAATATTTCAACCCTTATTAGATCAGTTCATGTTAGTCTTTAAAGAAAACATCCTAGGGTACTTAGAATCCAAGGATGAGCATGTGATACATATGATAATGGTCATGTACATACTCTGAGAGCACCAACTTTATGATATGCTCTCAAAGAATCATTTTTGGATTCGATAGGTCCGCTTTCTGGGACATGTCATCTCAGAAGAGGGAGTAACAGTGGACTCAATGAAGGTTGATGCAATGTTAGCTTAGAATCTAACCAATAGAGTGACATAGGTACATAGATTCCTTGGATTGGAAATCTAATATTGGAGATTTGTGATTTATTTCTCTAGGATATTGTCACACTTGAATTATTTAACTTGTAAGGGGGGGGGGATTTGATTAGATGGAGAGTTTCTAGACATCTTTTCAATATTTGATGCATAGGTTGAAAAGGGCTACCATTTCTAGGTTCCATAAGAGGGTATTGTGTATGTATGGTTTTGCAATGCCTAAAGTATTATACTTGGTTGAATTTTTCTTCAAAGGTATGAAGTATTACTTATGGGTCATGACAGTTGATACCTCATGAGAATAAATACACGACCCATGATATAGAGCTGGCAGTGGGAATATTCGTCCCGAAGATATGGTGACACTACCTCATGGGTGAAAAATCCATCATCTATTCAGACCATAAGAGTCTCAAGTATAGATTCTCATATAAGGACATTAACATGAAAAAAAAGATTTTGGCGAGAGTTCCTCCAAGATTATGAGTTTGAGATAGTCTAAAATCTTAGAAAGGGGAACATGGTGGAAGATCCTCTCAGTAGGAGATCTTGTTCACAGTTTCTCAATTACGTGTTAAAGTAGTTAGCCTCATTTTAGTTGTATTTGGTGGATGAGGATGGTGAATCTTACATATAGTATATGGTTATTACCCCATCACTTATATAGCGAGTTAGGGAGGATCAACTTAGAGATACTAATTGTGAGACCTTATGTATTCAGATATCTATTGGACGTGCTCTGGATGGATTTTCTGAAGGTGGGAAGATCATCATCAATTTCAGAGGAAGAATGATGGTCCCGATGATGTGTGTGAGGATGTTCTGAGGTAGTTCCATGCACTCCCCCTTAGCAGTGCATTCAGTTGAAATAAATATATACCAGGACCTTCATTAATAGTTCTGGTTTCAAGGAATGAAGAAGTTTGTAGTATAGTTTGTCTCCCAAAGCCTCACTTTTAAGAAGGTAAAGTCTAAGCACTAGGTTCTAGAAGGATTAGATAAACCCCTTGAGGTTATGAAGTGTAAGTGGGATGGTATATCTATGGAATTAATTAAGGGACTCTCATAAAATTCTATAGGACATGATGCCATATGGGTGATCGTAAATTGACTCATTAAGTCAGCCTAATTCCTAACTATCAGTGAGTAGAGTTAAGTAGAGAGATTAAGATGCATTTTTATGTAGAAGATAGTCTGGATTTAGAAAGTTCCCTTGATGATCATCTCAGACCATGATGTCCACTTCACATCACGATTATAGAGATAATTAAAGGAGGCCTTTGTGAATCAGTTGCATTTGAGCACAACATTTTACCCCCGAACTAACATCTAGATAGAGAAAACCATTCAGGTTCATGAGGACATGCTACATGCTAGAATTTTGAACTTTGGATATATTTGGGAGAATCACCTACCCTTGGTAGAGTTTTCATACAACAATAGCTACCATTCCATTATTAGCATGACACCATTCAAGGCTGTGTTTGGGAGACTCTATAGGTTTCCACTATGTTGGACTATTATAGGTGATCAGTACTCAAGGGCCTAGAGTTAGTGAAAGCAATAATAGAGAAGGTGCAGATCATTCAAGATTTGATGATGATTGGCTAGATCTATTAGAAGTATTATATGAACTGACGATAGAAGATTTTGGAGTTCGAGGAGGGAGACCATGTGTTCCTGAAGGTCTCACCTCAATATGAATTATGGATATTTGGTTGGGGTGACAAGATATATCTGAGGTTCATTTTCCCTCTTTAGACACTGCATAGGGTCAGTGAGGTGGTGTACCACTTGGCCTTACCACTACAATTAGACTAGGTACACGTTGTCTTCCATGTGTCACAGTTGAGGAGGTAGGTGCACAACTCATCACATGTTATTGACTGGGGTGAGAAGGACATCAAGGATGGGGATACCTTTATAGAGTACCCAATGGATATTGAGGATAAAAAAGAGAGGATATTTCATGTTAGAGAAATTCCTTTGGTGCATGCCCAATGGAAACATGAGAATCTCCAGGAGAGAATAAGGGATGGGGAGACCCAGATATGATCCCAGTACCCTCATATTTTTAGTAGTTTTTTTGGGATGAAAATCCCTAATGTGTGGAGAATGTAACATCCATATTTTTTTCTTTTAAGAATTTGGAAAAAAAGTAAGGAATATTTTTGGAGCCAGAAACTGAGATGACATAAGATTTGGAGGCCTGGTGAGCCTCAGTGTTGATATAATAAAAATATAAAATATATTATATCACACACACATGAATTTTATAAAATAATGAAATAAATCTTGAATGGAGACTAAAATATGAAAACTAATACCTCCATTACATCCATAATGTGAGTTTTAACCTAAGTGTGACAAAAAATTTATTGGTATTAGGAATTTCATCAAAGTGTAGTCACGAGTGGAAATAATAAAATTAATTAATTATTAATTTATTTGTTATTTTAGTGTACTGGATTAACCCTATCATTATAAAATCAATATTATAACAAGGCCCTAGGTTTACCGTGTAACCCTAGGTATTTTAGAGGAGAGTATAGAGGAGTATTGATAGGTGTTGGGATCATGGATCAACAATCGTAGTACTAGAAGGATTTCCAATGATTGCGGAGTTTGTGGATCTTACCAACAACAACAACACATAACCATGTTCATCAAAAATTGATCCAACACAAGGTTGGGTATCTTTTATCCTTTTGTTTATTTCCCTATTTTATTATCTCATGAATAACATAAATCAACTCCACTAAAAAATTGATTCATGGGTCATTCATTCTTGCAGTTTTAAGTTTATCTTCCTATAATTTTGGGGAATTGATATTATTTGTTTTTGTTTATTCATTAAAAATTATAATGACAACAAATAAAGGCTAACCCAAGAAATGATTGAGGTTCATTACTCTTGTGTTTTTTTGTGTATTTCTTACCCCATTATTTGTATATTCATCATTAGTATTTCCTTGGATGATAGTTAAAAAATAATCGGTGGATGATCATTATGCAATTGAAATTTGTCAAAATGGATCATTACCATGGTTTTGGGTTCTATATCGATAGAGATATTGAGATGTGATGATAATGTTAGATGATTAGAGGTGGATCAAGATCAGATCAGAGGTTTCCCTATTTACGGGTTGGCATACAATGTGTGTATTAGTGCGATGGGAGGTGATTCTTAAGTGGAGGATGTGGTAGAAATCTAGACACCAGTGATGATAAGTTTGGTCAACCCCAGATCCATGATTTCCATGCATTATTAGAGGATATATGTAAGCAGTAGTGGCATGGGAGAAAATTCATAAGCATTGCAAACTTTTTGGAAGAATCCAGACTACATTGTGTATAGTCTGAAGAACACACGCCATGCAGTCCCCCTTTTGAGGCACTAGGGTTTCTACAAAGAGAAAAATATCAAACTTCGTGTTAACCATTTTTAGGTCCACAAGGATGAATACCCTGAGAGGGGGGGGTAAATCAGGGTATGACTAATTTTAAAATTAACGTCTGTTATAATATTGTTTCGCTGTTAAGAAAAAAACTCTTCTCTCTCTTTCCTATTGCACAATGTAAATAGAAAGTAAAGCATGCACAGGACACAACAATTTTTACTTGGTTCACCCTCACTGGGCTACGTCCAAGGAACATACACCGACAAGTTTCCGGTCGTACCAAATTCCACTAAACTTCACTAGATTTGGATACAAGGTTTAGGTACAGTCACTCTGTCCCAGGCTCACTGCCTTTACAAGATTTAGGGTCAGCTCACTGCTTTCCCAAGGGTCACTCCTTGTTTCTCTCTCTCTGACTCACTGTCGGTGGAGAGTATCACCTTCTTCCTCTTTCTTTGCTCACTGATCTGGAAAGGATCCACTCACAGTTTATAGACTTATAGGTCTCTTCATTTTCATGAAGGATTGCATCTTCCTCATTATGTAGATGCTCTGTTAAAGCTCAACTTTTACCCATAGATGAATCTATCTTTGCACCTAAGGTATCAGGAAAACTTCCAGCTTCCACACAACCTGAAAATCATTTTTGGAAATAAACCTTACTTGGCGCGCAAGTCAATCTCAGCGTGCAATTATCAGCGCGCAAGTCACAACTGGCGCGCAAGTCTTCCTCAACCACTTGCGTGACTCAAGATTCTGCAACTCCAAACCTACGCGACTCACTTCCTTCCTTTCCTAAACCACCTTAGGCGTGCAACTAACACTTGGCGCACAACTTCCAACACTGGCGTGCAAATCACACTTGCGCGACACACCACCACTTGCGTGACCACCACACCTGCGCGATGGGAGCTCTGAATCTTTAAATTGTTGAACTCTGGTGAAGAATGAGGAGGGGTGGTCCAGTATTTATAGGCATTTGATCACCCCTGCATGACAGCGCGCAAGTCAACCCTCGGTGCACAAGTCTCGGTGTGAAGGTCTCTTCCCCTACAAGTCACTTGCGTGACCTACTTCAAAACATGCGCGGACCTCTTTCCTTTTCCATATTTTGATCTTATGATCTTGAAAAACCATAGGCACGCAAGTTCCCAAGCCTCCAAGGCATCGACGTGAAAGTCTCTTCACAGCGCATAGTCACTTGCGCGACCAACTCAATACTTGCGTGACCCTTGTCCCTTTGCCATATTTCGATGATCTGATCTTGAAAAACATATGGCGCACAAGTTTCCATGTCTTCAAGTACACGGAGAGAAAGTCCCTTTGCCAAAACCACTTTTCTTCATTTGTCGATTTTCAGGCCCAAAAATTTGGCAAACACTGGAAAACGGCACCACCTTATATCCATTCTTTTTGTACCGCCTCAAGATCATCCATCTCATTGTTGAAGTTCTTGAATCAAACATAGATCGTTAACCATAGCTCTTGAACTCGACATTCCATCATGAAATCCCCTTTTTCAATAAGTTTGTATGTCATTGTTATGCTTTGTCAACAATCAACACTCATATGTCGACTTTGTCAACAAACACAATCACCTCAAAAATGCTTCAATGATACCTTGAGGGATTTTTGCCCAACAATATCCCCCTTTGGGTTTGTTGACAACTCTTCCATGAAAAGATACATCGTTGATTCTTCATCCACCATTCAACTCATTGCGATTTTGATAGCGATCACATATTTACTCAACACATACTCTAAGCCCACATGAGCAATGATCAGCATGAGAAACAAGAGTAAATGAAAAGTTCATCAATGAATCACTTCATCTCTAAAATCCACTATTGACACCAAACTGATACCAATTTTTACCAAACTGACATTAATTGTTGGAAAACTTCTTACCACTCTCCAACACCACTCTTCTGATTTTATCATGATCCTCAGCTGTCGTGATATCTATTCTTTGATCGATCACTTCTAGCATCGTCAGATTTTATACGCTCCCCCTTTCTGCTCACAGCTTCAACACCTCTTTATCCCTATTTCTTGTGTTGTCCAAGCTAAGCTCTGGCTAAGCACATTCAACTAGCTTCAACTCCCCCTATCTGGATGCTCCACCTATCAGCTTCTCCCCTTATATGTCAATACTTCTTAAATAGCCACACTGTCTCCCCCTTGAACAATCACTATTTTCTCCCCCTTTGTCAACAAACCCAAAGGTTACTCCTTTGAAGTCTGTAACAGAGTAGATAACACATATCATCACATTAGGGAAAACACATCATACCTTTGGGAGAGGGGGGGTGATTCCACATCCACACTATTTCAAGTGCGGGGAGTTGACTGAACTCCCAGAGCCAGCCAATGCCTCTCAAAATCTTCATTGGGTAAGACCTTTGTTAGAATGTCTACAACCTGTAGCTCTATAGGCACATACTCCAACTTCACGATTCCCTGCTCAACCTTCTCCTTGATAAAATGATACTTTATCTCAATGTGCTTTGTACTTGAGTGATGAACAAAATTTTTGCTGAGATTTACATCACTTGAGTTATCACACTGGATTCCGATCAGAGACTTCACTTCAACTCCCATATCTTCAAGCTATTGCTTCATCCACAATAACTGTGTGCATGCTTGATTGGCCGCAATATACTCAGCTTCCACAGTGCTCAATGAAATTCAATATTTCTTCTTGCTAATCCAAGAAATACACAATCCACCAAGATAGAATGCACCACCTGATGTTGATTTTCTATCATCCGCTGAATCAGCCCTGTCTGTATCAGTATACCCAATAACTCTGTCTGAGATTTGTTAGTATATGTCAAGTCGAAGTCCATTGTGCCCTTGATATACCAAAGTATTATTTTTTACTGAAAGCATGTGGCTTTCCTTGGGATCACTCTAATATCTCACTTCTTGGCATGTGGCAAAAACAATGTCAGGCCTTGTTGCAGTCAAGTATAGAAAACTTCCAATAATTTGCCTGTATTCTGTGATATTAACTGCCTTTCCATCCACATATTTTGATAATTTCATCCGGGTAGCAACTGGAGTCTTCATCTCCTTGGAATTATCCATTCCAAACCTTCTTAGAACCTCCTTGTCATATTTGGATTGAGAAATAAAAGTTCCATTACTTCCTTGTGTCACCTGTAAACCAAGAAAAAATGTTATCTCTCCAATCATTGACATTTCAAACTCATTTTTCATGAATTTGGAGAACTGTCTGCACTGAGATTCATCTGATCTGCCAAATATTATGTCGTCAACATAAACCAACACCATCATCCATTTATTACCGTCGTTTCTGAAATAAAGATTGTAATCAACTCCCCCATGCTGGAAACCGAGGTTCTTCAAGTACTGATCGAGCCTTGAGTACCATGCTCTTGGTGCTTGTTTTAGCCCATAAAATGCCTTCTTCAGCCTGCAAACTTTGTTCTAATCCTCATGAATGAGAAAACCATCTAGCTACTCAATGTACACCTCTTCTTCCAGAACCCCATTCAAGAATGCGGATTTGACATCCATCTGGAACACTGAACTTTATTTGCACTACTATGGCAAAAAATAATCTGATTGTCTCTAGTCTTGAAACCGGTGCAAATGTCTTATCTACATATATTCCCTCTATCTGGGAGTATCCCTTGCACACTAGTTGTGCTTTATTTTGAATCACAATTCCATATTCATTCATCTTGTTGCGATAGACCCATTTAGTCCCGATGACATTATTGTCTGCTGGCCTCGAAACAATCTCCCATGTCTGGTTCTTCTCAATTTGATCAAGCTCTTCATTCATAGCCTGAACCCAGTTTTCATCTTCAGCTGCATCGGAAAAACATTTTTGCTCCACCTGAGATAAAAACGATGTTTGCTGTAATGACTTCATTCTTCGAGTCTAAACTAGAGCTGTCTGATCACCAATGATATTCTGCCTATCAATTTCAGCTCGACTCTTTGGCTTCCTTGCAGACACAAACTTGACACTTTCTTATTCATCATTAGTATCTTCTTCTGAGTTATCCTCTAACAATTCTACTCTCCCTGTGTCACTTACCTCATCATCACTTTCATCCAGAAACTGTTTACTAGGTCGTTGAGCATTCTGTTCATTTTTGACTATAGTGACATCATTACTCTCAACAATTTTTCCCAGCCTTTTGTTGAAGAATTTATATGATTTACTTTTCCCTGAGTAGCCAAGGAATATCCCCTCATCTCCTCGTGCCTCAAACTTCCTTTGATTTTCTTTGTTGAGAATGAAACACTTACTTCCAAAGATTCAAAAGTATTTCAATGTTGGCTTCTTTCCATACCATAGTTCATACGGAGTCTTCCCTTGCTTCAGACACAACAGAGACCTGTTCAAAACATAGAACGATGTCAAAACTGCTTCCTTCCAAAATTTCTCTGGTAGGTCTTTATCAATAAGCATCATTTTGGCCATGTTGTTGATGATCTGATTTCTCCTTTCAACCACTCCATTCTATTGGGGAGTTCTCATTGATGAAACTTGATGCCTTATTTCGTGTTTCTTGAGATAATCTTCAACTTGACTATTTGTGAATTCCATACCATTATTAGTACGAAACTTCAGAATTTTCTGCCAAAGCATCCTTTCTGATTCCCTCCTATACTGCTTGATACAACTGAACACCTCTGTCTTATGGGTAATGACAAATACCCAAGCCATTTCGCTATAATCATCAATGAAAAGAACATAGTACCTTTGCCTATTTATGGCTCATGGTGAGATAGGTCCACATACATCAGCATGCACCAATTCAAGCACTCTGGTTGATTTCTGTTCCTTTGGCCTATATGTATTTTTGATGATCTTCCCTTGTTGATAAGCATCACATGTATGAGTACGATCACGTGATAGTTTGGGAAGGTCTCTAGCAACATCACATTTTACCAGATCTTCCATGGATGGTTGACATAGGTAACCAAGTCGCTTATGCCACAACTAGTTTTCTTCCTCTTTGGATAAAATGCACATATCTTCTTCCCCACTTACAAGGTAAAGATTTCCCTTTTTCCTTTTTCCTTTTAGAACAACTGCTCCATCTTTTGCTTTGACAACACACATCTTCTTGGTAAATCGAATAGAGTGCCCAGAGTCACATAATTGACTGACACTAAGTAAGTTATGACTAATCCCCTCTACTACCAAGACATCAATATGTATTATTTCTTTTCCCCCAAATTTGGCCTTTCCGGAACCAAAAATCTTCAGCCCTTCATCATTCCCAAACTTGGAAACTCCTTCTTTGTCATATTTTATGTCTGTAATTAGATCCTTGTTCCCTGTCATATGGGATGTACAACCACTGTCAAGGATCCATATTCCTGAACGATCTGAATCTTTAAGGGTAATTTCTACAACTACTGCCTTTTATTCTTTCTTCTTCTTGGTCCAAACTTTTTCCTTCCCACTCAGCATAGATTGAGACTTCTGTTCTTTCTTAGATTATGATAGACCAACTTTATCTTGCAAAGCTGCAAATCTATTCTGAATTTTTAACTCACCTGTGGGTTTATTGATCTACTACTTGCGAACGTTTTGATTATTCTTTGGCTCATTTATCTGTATGGTCTAAGTACAGTACCTAGCCATGTGTCCAAATCCTCCACACCAAAAACAATGTCCTTCAAAATATGTGCTGGAAAACTGTTCTCTGTTTGGCTGCCACATATTTTCTTATTCCCTTCTATATCTCTTGGCTATGGAACACACATACTGTGAATGTCCCATATTCCCAAAACAATAACACCTGATATAGGGTGAATTCATTCATGTTACTTCAGCACTATGATTTTCCCTTTGGGATCTCTGAATATTCTGATTCTATTTTGTGCCCAAATCAACCTTCAATTTCGGTACGGGTGCTTTCGGTCTGACATCAACTGCCACAGATTTTTGTTTCTTATCAAGCCCTGAATCAACCTTAGCATTTGAGCTTTCTTGCTGCTTCACTCCTGCTGAACTATGAGCCTCCTCTTTCATCTTCTCTATCTTCTGAATGGACTGCTTTTCTAATATCACATTGGGGGTCAATAGTTTTTCTTGATCCTTTATTTTTCATCACAGACTAACCACTTCTTTAGTCTCTTTGATACATCTGACCTGCTCCTTTCCTATGTTAGTCAAACAATCAATTTCCTTCTTTTGTTCTTAAATTTTAAGCTTATGCTCAATACTATTTTCTGAGCTCTCTAGGGTTGAGGATTTTAGTTTTTCAATTTCTTCTAATAGCTCAGACTTTTCTTTATCCTATTGTTTCATATAGATCTTTTCATCATGAACCACTTTATTGGATTTCTTCGTTTTGTCTCTCCAAACGTCTATCTCCTCAAGATCTGCTTCCAATTCGGCTTCCATATCAACTCTCCCTTCAATTTATTCTTCTTTTTCAGCGTCGGCTTCTTCCTTTTTCTGAGAACTACCAACAATCGCCACCAATGCATTTACCCCACGATCTCTGCAATTTTCTATCTCCTCAACATCTTCATCCTCAGAATCATATGAACTTTCAAATTCTTGTGAAAGAAGATTCTTCTTTTTGAAGAAATTTCTCTTGAATTATTTCTTCCCTTTCACAAATGCTGAAGACTTCTTCTTGGGAATTTCAACTTCATCTTCATCATTTTCTTCTTGAAACTTTTTGGGGCATCTTGCAGCAAGATGACCAACTTTTCCACATCTAAAGCAAGAGAGTGGAATTTTCCCTTTGAACTTTCCTTTTCCTCTTTGAAGATTTGAGGAAAGTAATGACATAACCTCATCTGTCTCTTCTTCTTCCTGATAATCTTCAATAGTGAGCTTTTTCATGGCCTTAAATGCCATATCTTCGGATTTTCCCTTTTCCATAGCCTCGTTGTCATCATTCCTCATCTCATATGCAACCTAGGTACTTTGCAAGTTGTCCAGTGTCAGCTCTTTGGGATCTTTATCTTCTAGTGCAGAAACATTCAGATTGAACCAAGGTGGAAGCTTCCTCAAGATGATCTTTACGATATTTATGTCTTCAATGAATTCACCAAGACCTCACATATTTTCCAAAAAAATATTTACCATGTCAAAGAATGCATCAACAGACTCATTCGGGTTCATCTTCAGATCTTCATACTTATTCCACAACACTTGCAGCTTTGCCTCTCTGACCTTTGTATCTCCTTCATATATATTCAATAGCTTTTCCCACATGGCACGTGACGTTTTTCATGAAATCACCTTTGTATAGATAGGATTGGATAGGGCTCCCCCTAAGGCATTAATTGATTTGGCATCTGCATCCAACTCTCTACGTTCAGCTTCTGATAATGCGCCACTATTAATATCAACTGTTATTCGATGCATTGCTACTGTGAATACATCCATTCCCAAAGATCGGAAGTAGTGTTGAATCCGATTCTTCCATAGCTGAAAGTTGTTCCCGTCGAAGATCTAAATCCCTTTATGATTGGTGACCTCCATTGAGAGAAGAACTAATATCAACCTTTCCCTCTGATACCAATTGTTAGGTCCACAAGGCTAAATACCCTGAGAGGGGGGGGGGGTGAATCAGGCTATGACTAATTTTAAAATTAAAACTCGTTCTGATCTTGTTTCACTATTAATAAAAACACTCTTCTCTCTCTTTCCTATTGCACAATGTAAACAGAAAGTAAAGAATGCACATGACACAGTGATTTTTACTTGGTTCACCCTCACTGGGCTACGTCTGAGGAGTAAACACTGACAAGTTTCCAGTCGTACCAAATTCCACTAAACTTCACTAGCTGTGGATACAAGGTTTGGGTACTGTCACTCTGTCCCAAGATCACTGCCTTTGCAAGATTTAGGGTCATCTCACTGCTTTCCCAAGGTTCACTCCCTGTTTCTCTCTCTCTAGCTCACTACCGGTGGAGAGGATCACCTTCTTCCTCTTCCTTTGCTCACTGCTCTGGAAAGGATCTACTCACAGTTTATAGACTTGTAGGTTTCTTCATTTGCATGAAGGATTGAATCTTCCTCAGTATGTAGATGCTCTATTGAAGCTCAACTTTCACCCATAGATGAATCTCTCTTTGCACCGAAGGTATTGGGAAAACTTACAGCTTCCACGTAGCCCGAAAATCACTATTGGAAATAAACCTTACTTGGCCCACAAGTCAATCTCGGTGCGCAAGTATCGGCCCTCAAGTCGCAACTGGCGCACAAGTCTTCCTCAACCACTTGCGCGACTCAAGCTTCTACAACTCCAAACCTGCGTGACTCACTTCCTTCC
Organism: Viscum album; assembly: GCA_963277665.1. Lineage (NCBI taxonomy): Eukaryota > Viridiplantae > Streptophyta > Magnoliopsida > Santalales > Viscaceae > Viscum > Viscum album. The sequence goes on from OY728158.1 coordinate 1,231,380,795, forward strand.
TCGCTTAAACCACCTCAGGCGCGCAACTAACACTTGGTGCGCAACTTCCAACACTGGCGTGCAAGTCCCACTTGTACGACACACCACCACTTGCGCGACCACCACACCTACACGACGGGAGCTCTGAATCTTCAAAGTGTTGAACTTCGGTGAAGAATGAGGAGGGGTGGTCCAGTTATTATAGGCATTTGATCACCCCTGCGCGACGTCGCACAAGTCAACCCTCGGCACGCAAGTCTCGGCGCGCAGGTCTCTTCCCCTGGAAGTCACTTGTGTGACCTACTTCCAAAATTTCATGAACCTCTTTTCTTTGAAATATTTTGATCTTCTGATCTTGAAAAACCATACGCGCGCAAGTTCCCAAGCCTCTAAGGCATCAACGTGCAAGTCTCTTCACGGTGCGCAAATCACTTGCGCGACCAACTCAATACTTGCGTGACCCTTGTACCTTTTCCATATTTCGATGATCTGATCTTGAAAAACATTTGGCGTGCAAGTTTTCATGTCTTCAAGTACACGGAGAGCAAGTCCCTTTGCCAAAACCACTTTTCTTCATTTGTCAATTTTTAGGCCCAAAAATTTGGCAAAGACTGGAAAACAGCGCCACCTTATATCCGTTCTTTTTGTACCGCCTCCATATAATCCATCTCATTGTCGATGTTCTTGAATAAAACATGGATTGTTAACCACATCTCTTGAACTCGACATTCCATCATGAAATCCCCTTTGTCAACAAGTTTGTATGTCATTGTTATGCTTTGTCAACAATCACCACTCAGATGTCCACTTTGTCAACAAACACAATCACCTCAAAAATGCTTCAATGATACCTTGAGGGATTTTTACCCAATAACCATGGATAGTGGCTCAGTGTATACCCTAAGGGTACTTAGGAATAAACACATCTTGGAACATGGGAATGAACAGAGTACACAAGCATGACCCATTACTCAGACATAGCCAGGTACATGGGCATGACCATAGTATATGAGCATAGCCAGAAGTACACGAGCATGACCATAAGTACTGATACGTGCCTGTCGTGGGGTGTGACAAAAAAAAATAATACCAAAGTTAAAATGTAGTACATTGGTTAACCTAGGTTTTCTCCAGAGAGGAGTGCACAACAATTATGTCTGTCACTTAAATTTAAGAAAGAAGAAAAGGATGTTTTTGAAATTGTTTGAGTTGAAAAATAAAGCAAGAAATTGAAAATGAAGATTGAACACTAATGTATGAAAAGAGTGATGGGGTCAGGGAAGGATTAACTTTTTCAATGTCATCATAGTAATAAAGATCATATTTCCTCTCTTTCTTTGAATGACAAATGAAAGACTCCTCGATCGAGTTATTAATCACCCTTGGTTAAAGAAACAAATGGAACTCACTCCAATGTGCATGGAAGTTCATAAACAATACATAAAAAAATAAGGCAAGTCCCAATCAGGAATTGTTGCTCCTTATAACTCTATAAAAATTTTACTAGTTCCACACACATGCCAACAATCTCTGGACACTCACCACCTAACATAATATGCTTGATCGAGACAAATTGCACTAGGCGGAGGGAGATTAAAAGTCTTTAACCAAAGATAGTAAAAATGAATACACCAAACTCAAAACACGATCACATTAATATAATTAGGAAATAATGATAATATAATTCATTCAAAAGAAAAATAGGATTTTATATTTAAGAACAAAACTCCGACATTACAAAAGTGAAACTCCCCCTTCCCCGATCACTCAAAGGTTTTACCCCTCCATGTGAAGGGTAATAGAGTTGAAAGGGGAAGAAGAGAGAATGATTAAACAAATAAAAGAGAAAATTGAAAATAAAAATAACTTCAAGGGCTCAATACTCTATCACAACCCTTCTTTCACCTTCTTCAACCCCTTTGAATGTAATTGAACACTCTTATTTATAGACTTTTGGAGTTGAGAATTTCCCTCCAAAATTACTCTACCTAAAGATTGAGTCCGGTTGGCATAATAAATGGCCGAATCTCGGGAAGGAGTATTAATAAATGTTGTTACCCTATGTCTTGTTCATTCTTCCTCAAAATATTAGAGAATGTGGACACACGACACAAAAGTTATCCTCAAATTACTAATAACTTTTTTTTCTGCCCGAGGTGACTCTTCAACTTTCTCTCTTTTTCCGCATTCAATGGATGCTTAAATGATAGAATTTATTACTGAAATTTTATTTTTAACATGATTAGAAGAGTCCTATTTATGTTCCAGCTGTAATAACCTCATTTGGACAAGTTTAGCCCGAGATATATTTCATTAGTTATGGTGGGGTCCATTCTGTCGGCCAAAAAACTTTCTTTTCTTGATTGATTTATCTGGGCCAATGTGTTTGGAATTAGATCAAGGTAAAAAATACAAAGTTGAATCCCACGAGAATATAAATACTAAGAAAAAGGAATAATACAATTTGGATCAAAAATTTAAAAGATATTCCCGAAATACAGAAGCTACACAAAACTGCAAAATTTCCAGAATTAACCAAATTCCACAATTAAGCCCATAATTCACCAAAACACTAAAATGATACAAATCAGATAAAATTGATTAATTGTAAGGGGTTAAATCATTGAAACACATAAAAAATAATTAAAATATTATCTCTATAAATTCCCCCATACTTAGCACTTGGAATCCTAAACAAGTCAAAATCAAAATCAAATCAAAGAAAATTTAAAACACATGCCATTGAGATCCACCAATTCCACACCAAGAAATAAAATATATCATGCCTCATCCATAAACATTATTCCAAGTTATCAAATCAGATAATTAAATATTTTTCCTCTTCATTTATCCTCCCATGCACACAAGACACCTACCTCACATGAATTTTCTCTCATCTCACAAATATCAATTTTCATCAAAGTTTTTCTCATCCAAACCAATGCAAGGGTCACCATAGGTTTGAAAACTCCTAATTCTCCACCCGATGTGAGTCAAGGACATGTGTTTATCATGAGGACTTTTTAGGGTTCTTTTTTGGATTTTGTTTGGTAGGATTTTATGTGAAAAATGCTGAGGCCGAATAAGGAGGGATTGGCTCTTTTTGAAGCAAAATTGCAAAATTATAATTTTCACTCAAGTGTGGTATCCTCCTCACCCTCCTTAGTAGAAATTCAGCTCCATCATCATAAAAGCTCAAGAAATTTTCAAACAGCTCATCATTTTAGAAAAAATTTCAATCTCCTCAAACATGATTCCTCTTGAAAGCTCTAGAAAAGGAACAACTTTCTTCCTCCATTAGAAGCTCCAGAAATGCACCGCTTCTCTTATCATGAAAGCTCCAGAAAAGGCACAACTTTCAACAGAATTATTTTTCATCAGAACACACATCTCTTAAGCATTTTATTTTCACCCAATGTTTCACCAAATGAGTTATCACAACACAAGACAACTTTCCCCACACTTAAGTTCAACTAGATCATGCAATTTCACTTCAAGAGCAGGTTGGATAGGGGAAATTGGCTTGTAATGTTGCTAACCTAACAGGATATTCATGGCTTCTATGGGATACAAGGATTAATTTACTTGTCTGGATATAATTAAAGGTATTATCTTGAAAAGTGGTCTTTTAAACCAAAGAAATACCTCAATCATTTAAAACACATGTACCCCAAACCCTCAATTTTTGAAAGGAATAAATCAAATTTTGGTTAAGAAAAGAATAGCCTGGTTCTCTCAAGAAGTGAGGTGAATGAAAAGAATATAACAACAATGGTTTAGAAGCTGTTGGGCAAAAATCCCTCAAGGAATCATTGAAGCATTTTTGAGGTGATTGTGTTTGTTGACAAAGTGGACATCTGTGTTGTGATTGTTGACAAAGAAAATAATGACGTACAAATTTGTTTACAAAGGGGATTTCATGATGGAATGCCGAGTTCAAGTGCTGTGGTTAACGATCCATGTTTGATTTAAGAACATCAAAAAAGGAATGGATGATCTGGAGGAGATACCAAAAGAGCAGATACAAGGTGGTGTCATTTTCTAGTGTTTGCCAAAATTTTGGGCCTAAAAATCGACAAATGGAGAAAAGTGTTTTTGGAAAAGGGACTTGCGCACCGTTGTCTTGAAGGAGAGGAAACTTGCGTGCCATATATTTTTCAAGATCATAACATCAGAATATGGCAAAGGGAAAAGGGGCACCCAAGTTTTAGGGTTGGTTGCGCAAGTGACTTGCGCGACAGAGACTTGCGTGCCGAGACTTGCGCGCCGAGGGGAGACTTGCACGCTGTCGTGCAAGGTGTATAATTTCCTATAAATAGAGGTAAAACCCTCCTCATTTGAGGCGAGTTCAACACTTAGATAAAATTAGAGCTCCCGCCACGCAGGTGTGGTGGTCGTACAAGTGGTGGTGTGGTCGCGCAAGTAGAAGTAGCGCACCAGTTGTTTGTTGTGCATCCAGTGTGGTTTGGGCGAGAAAGGAAGGGAGTCACCCAAGTTTTGAGTTGAAGAAGGAGGTTTTGTGCATGTGGTTTGGTGACACTTGCGAACCAAGTTTTGAATAAGTGTGATAGTTGGTGGTTGCATGCCAATATTGGTTTGGGCGTAAAAGGGTGTGAGTCGCGCAAGTTTGGAGTTGCAGAAGCTTGTGTCACGCAAGTGGTTGAGGTGGACTTGCGTGCTAGTTTTAACTTGCGCACCAAGACATGCACACCAGATTAGAGAAGGGTACCAGGTATGGTTGAAGCACGATAGTGATTCAGGGCTGCGTGAAAGCTGGAAGATTGCCTGATACCTTTGGTGCAAAGTGAGATTCATCTACGAGTGAAAGTTGGACTTCAAAAAAGCATCTACATACAATAGAGGATGTATTAATTAGTGATAATGAAGAGACCTATAGGTCTATAAACTATGAGTTGATCCTTTCCAGAGCAGAGAGTAAAGGAAGAGGAAGAAGGTGATCCTCTCCACTGTCAGTGAGCCAGAGAGAGAGAGAAACATGGAGTGATCCTTGGGAAAGTAGTGAGCTAACCCTAAACTTTGTAAAGGCCATGAGCCTAGGAATATAAGTGATCTATCCAAAAACTTTTAAATAGTAGTGTGCTTATAGTGGATTTGGTACATCGGCAGTTTTCTGGTGTATGATCCTTGGACGTAGCCCAGTGAGGGTGAACCAAGTAAAATTGATATGTCCTATGCATGCTTTACTTTCTGTTTATATTGTGCAACGAGAAAGATAGAGAAGAGTGTTTTGATTAATATTGAAACAAGATTAGAAGGGGATTTAATTTTAAATTTGTCATATCCTGATTCACCCCCCCTCTCAAGGCATTCAACCTAGTAGACGTAACAATTGGTATCAAAGGGAAAGTTTGATATTTTTACTTCTCTCCCTATGGAGGTCACCAATCATAAAGGGATTCCGATCTTATATGGAAGTAATTTTAAAATATGGAATAATCAAATGCCACACTATTTTCTATCTTTGGGAATTGATGTGTTTATAGTAGCTATGTATGGTATCTCAGCTGACATCAACAGTGGAGAATTATCAGAAGCGGAAAGAAGAGAGCTAGATACTGACGCGATGGGTATTAATGCTTTAAGTGGAGCCCTCTCCAATGCTATATATACAAAGGTGATGTCTTGTAAAACGTCACATGCTATGTGGGAAAATCTTTTGAATATATATGAAGGGGATACAAAAGTCAGAGAGGCAAAGCTGCAAGTTCTGTGGAACAAGTATGAAGATCTGAGAATGAGCCCGAATGAATCTGTTGATGTATTTTTTGACAGGGTAAATGTTGTTGTGGAATACATGTAGGGTCTTGGAGAAGTCATCAAAGATATAAATATTGTGAAGCGTATCTTGAGTAAGCTTCCACCTCGGTTTAATCCAAAAGTCTCAGTCTTGGAAGATAAAGACTCAAAAGAGCTGATGTTGGAAAATCTGCACAGTACCCTTGTTGCATATGAAATGAGGAATGCTGACAATGATGCTATGGAAAAGGGAAAATCCAAGGAGGTGGAATTTAAGGCCATTAAGAATCTCACCATTGAAGAATCTCAGGAGAATGAAGAGACAGATGAAGTGATGTCATTCCTTTCCTCGAACCTTCAAAGAGAAAAAGGAAAGTTTAAAGGGAAAATTACACTTGCATTCTTTAGATGTGGAAATGTTGGGAATCTCGCAGCAAGATGCCCCAAAAAGTTTCAAGAAGAAAATAATGAAGATGATGTTGAAATTCCCAATAAGAAATCTTCAGCCTATGTGAAAGGGAAGAAGCAGTTCAAGAGAAATTTCTTCAAGAAGAAGAACCTTATTTCACAAGAAATAGACAGTTCAAATGAGTCTGAGATTGAAGAGGTTGAGAAGATTGAAAATTGAAAATATCGTGGTGAAAATGCTATGGTGGCAGTCGTTGGTAGTTCTTAGGATAAGAATGAAACTGAAGGTGATAATGAAGAAGAAGAAGTTGAAGGAAGAATAGATATGCAAGCTGAGTTAGAGGATGATCTTGAGGAGATAGATGTTTGGAGAGCCAAAACAAAGAAAGCTAACCAAGATTTTCACGATGCCAAAATCTATATGCAGAAGCAGGAAGAAGAGAAGTCTGTGTTGATGGAAGAAATTGATAAACTCAATTTATCAACACCAGAAAAATCAGAATCATCTAGTGAGTATAAAGTCATTATTGAAGAACAGAAAAGGGAGATCAATGGATTGAATAGAAAAGTGAAAGATCAAGTCAAGTGTATCGAAGAACTTGAATAATAAGTGGTCATTCCATGATGAAAAATAAAGGATCAATAAAAAATCTTGACTCCAAATATGATATCAGGAAAACAGGTCTTTCAGAGGACAGAAAAGATGATAGAAAAGGCTAGTAGTTTAGCAGGAAAGAAGTAGTAATCGAGCTCAGATGCTAAGGATGAATTGGGGCTTGTTAAAAAAAACTATAAATATTGATGTCAGATCGCAAGCACCCATTCCAAGAGTGAAGATATATTTGGGTACAAAACAAAATATCAGCAGATCCCAAGGGAAAATTAGCAGTGAAAAAGTGACACACAGGAATGCTCCTTACATTAGGTGCTATTATTGTGGAAAGATGGGACACTCACAAAATGTGTGTTCTATAGCCAAGAGATAACGAAGGGCACAAGAACAATAGTGGTAGCCAAACAGAGCTCAATATTATAGAACATCCTTTAAAGGTCATTGTTTTTGGTGTGGAGGATTTTGGAACATGGCTAGATATTGCACATCAATCATACAAAGAAATGTTCCAAAGAAAAACTCAAGCAGTCGTAAGCAGCAAGTTAGGGAATCGTCAAGTGAGCTGAAAACACAAAATCGATTTGCATATCTACAGGTTGAAGTTGTTCCATCACACTCTAAGGAAGATCAACTTCCTTAAACCATACCAAGTGTGAAGTCGAAGACATGGATCAAAAGGAAAAAGGATGAGAAGGAAGTAGTTGTAAAAATTTCCCTTAAAGCTTCAGATCATTCAGGAGTATGGATCCTTGACAGTGGCTTCACATCCCATATGACAGGTAATAAGGATCTTATTACAGGCATTAAATATGAAAAAGAAGGTTTTGTCAAGTTTGGGAACGATGAAGGGCTGAAGATTTTTGGTTCATGAAAGGATAAATTTGGGGGAAAAGAAATGAGACATGCTGATGTCTTGGTAGTAGAGGGTCTCAATCATAACTTGCTTAGTGTCAGTCAACTATGTGACTCTGGGCACTCTATCTGATTTACCAAGAAGATGTGTGTTGTGAAAGGAAAATATGGAGCAGTTTTTCTAAAGGGGAAAAGGACAAAGGGAAATATTTACCTTGTAAGTGGAGAAGAAGATACATGCCTTTTACCCAGAGAGGAAGAAAACAAGCTATAACATAAGTGAATTGGTCATCTATGCCAACCATCTATGGAAGATCTGGTAAAGTGTGATGCTATTAGAGACCTTCCTAAACTGTCACATGATCGTACTCATGCATGTGATGATTTCCAACAAGGTAATATCATTAGAAAGACATACAAGCCAAAGAAACAGAAATCAACGAGAGTGCTTGAATTGGTGCATGCTGATATATGTGGACCTATCTCACCACGAGCCATAAATTGGAAAAGGTACTATGTCCTTTTCATTGATGATTTTAGCAGAATGGCCTGGGCATTTGTCATTGCCTATAAGTCAGATGTTTTTAGTTGTATAAAGTATTATTTGAGGGAACTCGAAAGGATTCTTGGGAAGAAAATTCTGAATTTTCGTATTGATAATGGTATAGAATTCACAAATTGTCAAGTAGAAGACTATCTTGAGAAACATAGGATAAAACATAAAGTTTCATCAGTGATAACTCCCCAACAAAATGGAGTAGTTGAAAGGTGAAATTGGATCATCAACAATATGGCTAGAATGATACTTATTGAAAAGGACCTACCAGAGAAATTTTGGAAGGAAGCAGTTTTGACATCGGTCTATATTTCAAACAGGGCTCTGTTGTGTCTGAAGGAAGAAAAGACTCCATATGAAATGTGGTAGGGAAAGAAGACAACATTGAAATATTTTCGAATCATTGGAATTAAGTGTTTCATTCTCAAAAAATAAAATCACAGGATGTTTGATTCATGGGGAGATGAGGGGATATTTCTTGGATACTTAGGTAAAAGCAAAGCGTATAAATTCTTCAACAAAAGGCTGGGAAAAATTGTTGAGAGCAATGACATCACTATAGTAGAAGATAAATAGAATAATCAATGACTCAGTGAACAATTTCTCGATGAAAGTGATGAGGAGGTAAGAAACGTAGGAGGAGTATAAGTGGCTGATGCTGATTCAGAAGAAGATACTGATGATGATCATGAAGAAGAAAAATCAGCTTCTGCACAGAAGCCAAGGAGTCGAGCTGAAATTGACATGAAAAATATCATTGGCGATCAATCAACTCTAGTTCAGACTTGAATAATAAAATCATTGCAGAAAACATCATTTTTATCTTAGGAAGAGCCAAAATGTTTTTCCAATGCAGCTAAAGATGAAAACTGGGTTCAAGCCATGAATGAAGAGCTCGATCAGATTGAGAAGAACCAGATGTGGGAGATTGTTTCGAGGCCAGCATATAAGAATTTCATCAGGACTAAATGGAATTATCGCAACAATATGAGTGAATATGGAACAATTATTTGGAATAAATCATGACTAGTGTGCAAGGTGTACTCCCAGATAGAGGTAATAGATGTTGATGAGACATTTGCGCCAGTTGCAAGGCTGGAGACAACCAGATTATTCCTAGCCATTGTAGTGCAACAGAAGTTCAAAGTGTTCCAGATGGATGTCAAATATGCATTCTTGAATGGGGTTCTGGAGGAGGAAGTGTATATTGAGCATTCATATGGTTTTCTCATTCATGAGGATGAGAACAAGGTTTGCAGACTGAAGAAGGCGTTGTATGGGATGAAACAAGCACCAAGAGCATGATACTCAAGGCTTGATCAGTACTTGAAGAAGCTTGGTTTCCAGCGTGGGGGAGTTGATTACAATCTATATTTCAACAATGATAGTAATCAAAGTATGATGGTGTTAGTTTATGTCGATGACATAATATTTTGTGGATCAGATGAATCTCAGTGTAGACAGTTTTCTGAATTCATGAAAAATGAGTTTAAAATGTCAATGATTGGAGAGCTAACGTTTTTCCTTGGTCTACAGGTGACACAAGGAAGGAATGGAACATTCATTTCTCAATCCAAATATTAAAAGGAGGATTTTAAAAGGTTTGGAATGGAAAATTCCAAGGACATGAAGACTCCAGTTGCTACCCGGACGAAATTGTCCAAAGATGAGGATGACAAGGCAGTTAATATCACAGAATACAGGAAAATTATTAGAAGTTTTCTGTACTTGACCACAACAAGGCCTGACATTGTATTCTCCATATGCCAAGCAGCGAGATATCAGAGTAATCCCAAGGAAAGCCACATTCTTGTAGTGAAAATAATACTCTAGTATATCAAGGGCACAGTGGACTTCAACTTGACATATAATGACAAATATCAGACAGAGTTAGTGGGATATACTAATGCAGACTGGGCCGGTTCAGAAGATGATAGAAAATCAATGTCAGGTGGTGCATTCTATCTTGGCAGATTGTGTATTTCTTGGCTAATCAAGAAGCAATATTTCATTTCATTGAGCACCACAGAAGTTTATTATATTGCGACCACTCAAGCATGCACACAGTTATTGTGGATGAAGCAGCAGCTTGAAGATATGGGAGTTGAAGTGAAGTCTCCGATCATAATCTAGTGTGATAACTCAAGTGCTATTAATTTTAGAAAAAACCCAGTTCATCACTCAAGGACAAAGCACATTGAGATCAAATATCATTTCATCAAGGAGAAGGTGGAGCAAGGGATTGTGAATTTGGAGTACGTGCCTACAGAGCTACAGGTTGTAGATATTCAAACAAAGGCCTTACCCAAGGAAGTGTTTGAAAGGCATCAACTGGATCTGGGAGTTCAGTAGACTCCCTGCACTTAAAAGAGTGTGGATGTGGAACCCCCTCTCCCTGAGCTATGATGTGTTTTTCTCTAATGTTCTGATATGTGTTCTCAACTTTTTTATAGACTGCAAAGGAGTGACCTTTGGGTTCATTGAAAAAGGGGGATAAAATAGTGATTGTTCAAGGGGGAGATAGTGTGGAAATTTGATAAATCATGATTTATATGGGGAGAAGTTGACAGGTGGAGTAGCAAAATAGGGGGAGAACAATGATATAGGGGGAGTGTTCTAAATCTGACGATACTAGAAGTGATCGATCAAAGAATAGATATCACAACAGCTGAGGATCGTGATAAAAGCAGAAGAGTGGTGTTGGAATTCAGTAAGAATATTTCCAAAAATTGGTATCAGTTTGGTGTCAACAGTGGGTGTCAGAGTTAAAGTGATTCATTGATGGACTTTTCATTTACTCTTGTTTCTCACACTGAGCATTACTCATGTGGGCTTAGAGTATGTGTTGAGTAAATCCTTGATCGCTATCGGAATCACAATAGGTGAATAGTGGCTGAAGAATTAACGATGTATATTTTTATGGAAGAGTTTTCAACAAACCCAAAGGGGGATATTGTTGGGAAAAAATCACTCAAGGTATTATTTAAGCATTTTTGAGGTGATTGTGTTTATTGACAAAGTGGACATCTGTGTTGTGATTATTGACAAAGAAAACCATGATGTAAAAATTTATTTACAAAGGAGATTTCATGCTGGAATTTCGATTTTGAGGGCTATGGTTAACGATCCATGTTTGATTTATGAACTTTGACAAAGGAATGGATGATCTGGAGGTGGTACAAAAAGAGCAGATACAAGGTGGAGCCGTTTTCCAGTGTTTGCCAAATTTTTGGGCCTGAAAATTGATAAATGGAGAAAATTGGTTTTGGAAAAGGGAATTGCGCACCGTTGTCTTGAAGGAAAGGAAACTTTCACGCCATATGTTTTTCAAGATCAGAACATCAAAATATTTCAAAGGAAAAAGGGGCACCCAAGTTTTAGGGTTGCTCGTGCAAGTGACTTTCACAGTAGAGACTTGCGTGCCGAGACTTGCGTGCCTAGGGGACACTTGCGAGCCATCGTGTAGGGTGTCCAAATGCCTATAAATAGAGGTCTAACCCTCCTCATTTGGGGTGAGTTCAACACTTAGAGAAAATCGGAGCTCCCGTCGTGCTGGTGTGGTGGTCACGCAAGTGGCAGTGTGGTCGCGCAAGTAGAAGTAGCGCGCCAGTTGTTTGTTGCGCATCCAGTGTGGTTTGGGAGAGAAAGGAAGAGAGTATACCAAGTTTTGAGTTGAAGAAGGAGGTTTCATGCAAGTGGTTTGGTGACACTTGCGTGCCATGTTCTGAAAAAGCATGATAGTTGGTGGTTGCGTGCCAATATTGGTTTTGGCGTAAAAGGGTGTGAGTCGCACAAGTTTGGAGTTACAGAAGCTTGTGTCTTGCAAGTGGTTGAGGTGGACTTGTGTGCCAGTTGTAACTTGTGTGCCGAGACTTGCGCGCTGACTTGGAGAAGGGTGCCATGTATGGTTGAAGCATGATAGTGATTCAGGGCTGCGTGAAAGCTGGAAGATTGCCCGATACCTTCGGTGCAAAGTGAGATTCATCTATGGGGGAAAGTTGGACTTTAACAAATCATATACATACAACAGAGGATGTATTCATTAGTGATAATGAAGAGACCTACAAGTATATAAACTATGAGTGGATCCTTTCCAGAGTAGTGAGAAAATGAAGAGGAAGAAGGTGATCCGCTCCACCGGTAGTGAGGTAGAGAGAGAGAAACAGGGAGTGACCCTTGGGAAAGCAGTGAGATGACCCTAAACTTTGTAAAGGTAGTGAGCATGGGAATAGAAGTGATCTATCCTGAACCTTGTAAACAAAAGTGTGCTTATAGTGGATTTGGTACATCAGCACATTTCCGGTGTATGCTCCTTGGACGTAGTCCAGTGAGGGTGAACCAAGTAAAATTACTGTGTCCTATGCATGCTTTACTTTCTGTTTATATTGTGCAACAGGAAAGAGAGAGAAGAGTGTTTTGATTAATAGTGAAACAAGATCAGAAGGGGATTTAATTTTAAAATTTTCATACCCTGATTCACCCCCCTGTCGGGGTATTCAGCCCAGTATACCTAACAGAAGCCTCGTAGGAAAGTGATTTTAAAGATAAAGACAGTGAAATGTGGCATGAGATTCAAAAAGCGGAGTACTTTTCATGAAATTCCCAAATAATTGAACTTGAAACAAAATCATTTTCAACATTCATTTAAGCTCAATTTCATGGAATAAATTAGTTCACTCAATTTCATGGGTTTCAAAAATAACATTGATAATTATTTCAGATCAAAAGTTTCAAAAACACACAAAAAACTAAAAAATAAACACACAAAAATTTGAAAACACACAATTTTTTTATTTTTTATTTTTTGAAAAACAAACATAAATTGAAAATACTAAACTACCAAGGTTCCCTCTCCCACCTTAAATGATGTGCGTCCTCAATGCATTCAAGTGTAGTGAACATGTAAGAAAATTTTAAAATGAATCACAACAGTAAGAAAGTGTAAAGGAGAGGTACAACCTAATGAATCTTATTGATAGACAGGTTGGAGGAGCGGGATCTCCTCCAGTGGATCTGATGGAATGGTCCCATGGAATTTCTTCAGCCTATTCCCATTAATAGTGAATGGATCCTGCTCTCTATCCTTCACAATATGCACATCACCAAAAGGATATACATGAGTAACTATAAATGGACCCTCCCATCTGGAATGAAGTTTACCTAGCATCATCTTGAGCCTTGAATTGAAAAGCAACACTTTATCTCTAGGATGGAATTATTTTGGTTGGATCAGCTTATCATGAGCCACTCTTGTTCTCTCTTTGCAAATCTTGGAATTTTCAAATTCTTCTCTTCTAATTTCCTTCATCTCCTACAACTACAACCTTCTGTCTTTCCCAACACTTTCAAGATCCAAATTCATCTTCCTAACAACCTAATATTCCTTATGCTCCAATTCAACAGGTATGTGACAAATTTTCCCATAAATCAACCTATATGGACTCATTCCAATCGGGGTCTTATAGGCTACCCTATAAGACCATAATGTGTCTTCCAGCTTCTGGCTCCAATCCTTCCTATTTGGTTTAATAGTCTTCTCCAAAATTATATTGATTTCCCTTTGGACACTTCAGCTTGACCATTTGTTTGTGGGTGATAGGGGTTGATGTTTTATGATGCACCCCATATTTCTTCAGCAAATCCTTCATTCTCCTATTGCAAAAGTGAGTCCCTTGATCACTGATGATGGATCTAGGCACTCCAAACCTACAAAATATGTTAGTCTAGACAAAATCACAAACAATTTTAGCATCCTCAGTCCTAGTGGCTTTTTCTTCCACCCATTTGGAAACATAATCAACCACAAGCAAGATATAAGAATTTAAAAATGACATTGGGAAAGGGCCCATAAAATCTATCCCCTAGACTTCAAAAATCTCACAAAAATTAAGTGGTTGTTGGAGAATTTCTTGTCTCTTTGAAATGTTTCCAGAAAGCTGACATTTTGGACACCTTTTGCAAAATTAATGAGAATCTTTAAAAATGGTTGGCCAATTAATTCTAGATTCCAAAACCTTCCATGTTGTCCTTTGAGGTCCAAAGTGGTCTCCACAAGTTAATGTGTGACAAAACTCGAATACAGAACCAATTTCACTCTCAAGAAAACATCTTTTTATCACTTGGTCATTGCAAATCTTCCAAAGAAATGGATCATCCCAAATGTAATACCTATATTCAACTTTCAGTTTGTGCATTTGATGAGAATTGAAATGAGATGGGACCTGAGATGTTACCAGATAATTGACCATGTCAGTATACCAAGGCACCTCTCCTTTAACCAAGTACTGCTACTCTCCTAGAAGGTGATCATTCAATGGTTCTTTTTCTGGAATTTCAGCTTTAGTAATGTTGGGAAGTATGCTTAAATGATCAGCCACTTGGTTCTAATATCCCTTTTTGTCCCTGATTTCCATGTTGAACTCCTGTAGCAGTAACATCCATATCACTAGCCCCAGTTTAGCTTCATCCTTCTTTATCAAGTACCTGAGAGCTGCATGATCAGAAAATACAGTGACTTTAGTTCCAAGCAGATATGATCTAAATCTTTCCAAAGCAAAAAAACTACTAAAAACTTCTTTTCTGTGGTTGTGTAATTGAATTGAGCCGCATACAAGGTTCTTGAAGCATATGCAATGACTTGTGGACTACCCTCAATTAGCTGAGAAAGGACTGCTCCAATTTCTTGGTTGGAAGCATCATAAAGTACCTCAAATGGTTCTTCCCAATTTGGTGGCTACATCATAGGTGGTTCAATCAATCTCCTCTTTAGATCATCAAAGGATTCCCTACATGCACCATTGAAATAAAAATCAACATCTTTCAAAATCAATCTAGAGAGAGGGAGAAAAATCTTACTGAAATCCTTGATAAACCTTCTATAGAATCCTGCATGTCTTAAAAAAGATCTAACATGCTTCACACAAGTTGGGTAAGGCAATGAATTTATCACTTCAATTTTTGACTTATCAACTTCAATACCATTTTTGGAAATGACATGCCCAAGGAAAATCCCTCTCCCAACCATGAAATGAAACTTTTCAAAATTTAAAACAAGATTCTTTTCAATAAAGGTTTTCAAAACTTTTTCCAGATTTTTTAAACAATGGTCAAAAGAGTTTCCAAAAACTGTGAAATCATCCAAGAAAACCTCCAAGAAATATTCAATGTGATTAGAAAATATACTTACCATGCACCTCTAAAATGTACCTGGAGCATTACATAATCCAAATGGCATCCTTTTATATGAAAAGTGCCAAAGGTACATGTAAAGGTTGTCTTATAATGATCCTTAGGAGCAATGGGTACCTAGAAATAACCTGAAAATCCATCCAAAAAGCAATAATGGGTTCTCCCAGCCAATCTATCTCACATCTGATCAATGAAAGGAATAGGGAAATGATCTTTCTGAGTGACCTGATTCAACTTCCTAAAATTGATGCACACTCTCTAGCTATTTTTAATTCTCACAGGGTTTAATTCATTCTTTTCATTCCTCACAGTGGTTAGGCCAATTTTTTTGGAACTACATGAATTGGGCTAACCCATTGTGAATCTGAGATGGGATAGATGATCCCATCTTCCAATAGCTTCTCAATATCCTTCTTCACAACCTCCATTAAAGTGGTATTCAACCTCCTTTGGGGTTTCTTGATAGGTTTGGAATCCCCCTCAAGAAAAATTCTATGTGAGCATGATTTTAGGTTTATTCCTGGAATATCACCTACACTCCACCCTATCACTTGGATATTCTCTCTCAAAAGATCAATCAATGATTTCTCTTGTGTTTCAGAGAGATTATTAGAAATTATCACTACTAGTTTCTATCCCTCCCCAAGGTACACATATTTCAAATCAGTGGGGAGTGGTTTGAGTTCCAAATTAGGGGGATGCTCAAGGGATGAAACTAAATTGACATTTCCCACTTCCAAATTTTGGACCTCCAGCACACAAGAAACCATATCATATTCCTCACCATTTAACAAATCATCAAAGAAATCAGATTTTACCTCTTCCTCCCACATGAAGTGAGAATCTCCAGCATATTGGTCATCCACATGTTCAATGATATTTCCTATGGAAGAATTATATCTTAATTATAAGAATTCATATATTATACCTGATTCTTCAATGGGTTCTGCACCAACTTCATGGGAAATTAAAAATAGGGAGTAATCATCTGATGGGTGCCTCATGGATTCAAAAATATTGAATTGGATAGTGCTCTCTCCAAAATCCATGGTGAGTGTCCCCTCATGGACATTGATGATGGAATTAACTTTCTTCAATAAAGGTCTCCCTAAAATGATGGTTTAATGTGACAAGATCCTATCTTCTTCCATATTTATCACATAGAAGTCAGCTGGGAATAAGAGATCTTTGACATTCACAAGGACGTCCTCCAAAACTCCTGTAGGGAAAACTGTGGATCTGTTTGCAATCTGGACCACCACTCTTGTGGGCTTCAAGTCTCCCATCTGAAAATAAGTGTATACTGAGTGAGGAAATACATTAATTGAAGCACCTAGATCACACAAAGCATTAAAGAAATTTAAATAACCAATGGTGCATGGAATGGAAAATGTCCCTGGATCTTAACATTTGGTTAGAAATTGTGGTGTGATAAGGGATGAGACACTTCTTCCAAATTTGATCCTTTCATTACCCTGAAGTCTCCTCTTTTTGGTGAAAATATCCTTTAAAAATTTTGCATACTTTTGAATTTTTTTGACTGCTTCAAGTAAGGGTATATTGATTTCCACTTTATGGAAGGTGTCTAGAATTTATTTTTGAAGTTCTTCCTCATAAAATTACTTTGATTCAATCATCCTTGATGGAAATAAAGGGGGTATGTCTTTCTTCTCCCTTTTTTCCTTTAAAATGGTGTTTCTAGTATCTTTTTCCTTGGCCTATCCTTCTCTTCCTACACTTTCTTCTCTTATTCACAATGAATTTTCATATAATTTTCAGATTTTTAAACTTCATTATCCCTCAAATCAAGTGTTATTATTTCAAGTTTATGGAATTTTGTCAGTAAAATATCTTTTCTAATTCTTGTTGTTATCATGATGACATTCTCCTTAGGGTTTGGGATTGTTTGGGAAGGACGTTTCCCCGGATTTTTGGTCATGATTTCAACAAAACTTCCCACTGTGTTTGCCAGCTTGTCAACCTTATATGCTAGGTCATCAAACTTGGATTGTAGCTATTCTATAGAAGGTTTTTTTCTAGTGGATGGTTAATCACAAGGTCTTGATAAAGTGGGTGGTTGGTGGCATGGAGGCTGGTTATAATATTGCTTTTGTTGAAATGGTGGTGGGTTTTGGAACTAGTTTTGGTTAGCTTGATTTTGCTGATTTCTGAGCCCATATTGAACATTATTAGGCTCTCTCCATCCTTGATTTTGTTGGAACTACCTTGGTTGAAAGGCTTCTGCACAAGTTTCAATTCCCTATATTTCAGCACACTATTCAGTGAAATGATCAGGTGATGAGAATAAACCACATACCTTAACTGGTGCTTATTGGTAACCCATTTGTTTCAAGGATATCTGTCTCACCAAACTGGTTTACTCTTAATCTTAGTTTCTAGTAAGGGTTATGGATGAGAAATTCATACCTCATGAATAACTCTTGTGCTAGTACAACTTTTACCAAAATGTTGCGAGTTCTGAGAAATCTTCTCAATCAAACCTTTGGCTTCTTCTGGTGACTTATCAATCAAGGCACCTCTAGATGATGCATCAAGAAGGTTCCTATCATTGTCTAGTAAGCCTTGATAGAAGAAGACAAGAAAGTGATGATCTTCAATGGCTTGATGTGGGCAGCTGTCACATATCTTTTTAAATCTTTCCCGGTACTCGTAAAGGGTTTCTCCATATGATTGTTTGATGGAATAAATCTCCTTCCTGATGGCTGTGCTTCTAGATGCAGGGAAGAATCTTTGCATGAAGCATCTCACCAGGTTATTCCAATCATCCACATCTCCATGTTTTAGACCGTACAACCATTATTTAATATCTATTTCCATTGAAAACGGGAATGCTTTCCACTTTACTTGTTCCTCAGCTACTCCACGTGGTCTGAAGGTTGAGCAGACATGTGTTAACTCTTTTATATGCTTGTTGGGATCTTCACCTGCCAATCCATGAAACTTTGGGAGCAATGGTATCATATTAGGTTTCATCTCAAAATCATTTTGTAACAGTGGCATTACAAGTTGATTATTCTGATTAAGGAATTGTGGGGCACAAAGTTTTCTAAGGGTTGGGTTTTGATTTCCAGTCATGATGACTGGCTCAGAGTGAACACTTGATGTTTCACTTGAGTCTGTAAGATAAATTTCCTCAATTTCAGATTGTAAATTGAGGTTTTTGAGCCTATTTAACAAATTTCTTTCAATTTATGGATCAATGGGGCAAGGTTTAGTGTTTTAGGTTCTAGTCATGCAACTTTGGAATGAAAATAAGAAAAAATAAAAGAAAGAGAGAAAAAAAATGTTGGCACTACTTCCCCAGCAACGACGCCAAGTTTTGATACATGAATATCATGGGGTGTGACAAAAACAATTAATAACTAAGTTAAAATGTAGTATAGTGGTTAACCTAGGTTGTCTCCAGAGAGGAGTGCACAAAAATTATGTTTTTCACTCAAATTTAAGAAAGAAGAAAAGGTTGTTTTTGAAATTGTTTGAGTTGAAAAATAAAGCAAGCAATTGAAAATGAAGATTGAACACTAATGGATGAAAAGAGTGATGGGGTCATGGTAGTATTAACTTTTGAAATTTCATCATAGTAATAAAGATCATATTCCCTCTCTTCCTTTATAATTAAAAATGAAAGACTCCTCAATCGAGTTATCAATCACCCTTGGTTAAAGAAACAAATGGAACTCACTCCTATGTGCATGGACGTTCATAAACAATACATAAACAAATAAGGCAAGTACAAATCAGGAATTTTTTATCCATATAACTCTATAAAAAGTTTACTAGTTCCATACACATGCCAACGATCACTGGACACTCACCACCTAACACAATATGCTCCATCGAGACAAATTGCACTAGGCGGAGGGAGATTAAAAGTCTTTAACCAAAGCTATTAAAAATGAATACACCAAACTCAAAACATGATCGCATTAAGATAATTGGAAAAAATGATAATATAAGTCATTCAAAAGAAAAAGAGGATTTTATATTTAAGCACAAAACTCCGGCATTACAAAAGTGAAACTCCCCCTTCCCCGATCACTCAAAGGTTTTACCCCTCCATGTGAAGGGTAATAGAGTTGAAAGGGTAAGAAGAGATCATGATTAAACAAAGAAAAGATAAAATAGAAAATAAAAATAACTTCAAGGACTTAATCCTCCAGCACAACCCTTCTTTCACCTTCTTCAACCACTTTGAATGGAAGTGAACACTCTTATTTATAGAATTTTGGAGTTGAGAATTTCCCTCCAAAATTACTCCACAAAAAGTTTGAGTCTGGTTGGAATAATAAATGGAATAATATCTAGAAGGAGTCTTCATAAATGTTGTTCACATATGTCTTTTTCATTCTTCCTCAAAATCTCATCAAATTTGGAAAAGTGGAACAAAAGTTATTTTCTAATTATGAATAACATATTTTTATGCCTGAGGCGACTCTTCAACTTCCTCTCTTTGTACGCATTCAATTGATGCTTAAATGACCTAATTTATTAATGAATTTTATTTTTAACATGATTTGCGGAGTCCTATTTATTTTCTAGCTTGAATCACCTCATTTGGACATGTTTATCCCGAGATATATTTCATTAAATATGGTGGGGTCCATTCTGTCGGCCAGAAAACTTTCTTCTCTTGATTTATTTATCTGGGACAATGTGTTTGGAATTGGATCAAGGCCGAGAATAAAAAGTTGAATACCACGAGCATAGAAAGCCTAAAAAAATTTAATAATACATTTTGGATCAAAAATTTAAAATATATTCTCGAAATACATAAGATACATAAAATTACTAAATTTCCAGAATTAACCAATTTCCACAATTAAGCCCATAATTCACCAAAACACTAAAATGATACAAATCAGCTCAAATTTATTAATTGGAAGGGGTTAAATCATTGAAACACATATGAAAAATAATTAAAATATTATCTCTATCAAGTAAACTAACATAGGATAGAGGCATGATGAGATTTAGGCTTACCTCTACATGCTGTGTTTCACAAAAGGACACGCCGTGTATGTGGAGAATAAAATTTCATGTGAGATGGGGAGATAAGTAAAGACATGGGGTAGGGAAGACACAATTTTTACTCCCAATACTGCTATGTTCCTTTTCCAAGGAAATTTGATGCCATTCATCTCTTTATTTTAGACCCTTATTAGTTAGGTTCTTTCCTTTGGTCCATCTCTACAAGGGTATGGTGAGGTATTATGTCCTAATCATAGGATTGTGATCCCCTTTGTAGTATTATTCTTGGATAGAGTTTTTATGAAACCCTATGTACGGCCTAGGGTGGTATCCTCTATCATATATCATTCTCTAGGTGGGGTTTGAAGAATAATCATTACTAACTTACATGGGAATACAATCCCCTACTCAGTGGGTTATTACATATTGGATTTTTGGTGTCACCCATGAGACTTGGGTGTGATCCCTTATATGTGTATTGATATCTTCTAAGTTCAAATGAGTACCTCTTCTTTGGTTAGTATTTTCAAATATGAACTCTTAGATGAGTTACATAAGTGATAGCATGTCTCATGGAGTGAGGTATCCTAGAAAAGCGTTACCTTCAAGCATTGAGAAAAATATTGTGGTAGGAATTATGGACAATACCTATTTAATACTTGGTTTCTATTTTGATTATATTTGGGTTATATTTTTATTTTTATGTCTCCCATTTTGATTGATATATATTCATGACTATGACCTGACTAGTCACTTGATGTTCTATTTTTGGTGATTTTAGGGTGTCCTAATGAGTGTTGTTATACTTACTCCTATATAGACTCTACCTACACATGTCATGTCTTATATAGATGTAAGACCTTTTTATAGAGACCTTGGTCAACCTAGAGTAGGAAGAGAATATTTTGGGCTATAAATACCATGGTTTTAATAGGTGTTGAATTTAACGAAATTACCCTACTTCTCAGTAGGTTGGACTTTTTTATTAAATTTTGGGTGGGCCTATATTTTGACCTTATGCATTCCAATATTTTTCATACTATGATTATGGTATATAAATGTATAAATGCAATGGTATTAGTTTAGTTTTACCTTTAATCATTGTATGGGTATTTGGATATGTGTGTGTATAGTTACCTTGGGATATATCCTCCCATGTATGTGATATGCCAACTCAACATTAGTCACCTTCCCCTAGCCTATTGGAGGAGGTATTGGGGTGTCATAGATGGCTTACTTCTAACCAAATAGGCCCCAGTGGGTTAGGTCATGACATTTTAAATCTATTTATTATCAAGTCAATGTATGTACCTTGACTTAGTCCAATAAGCCTCTCAATATATCATGGATGATATTGATCCCTATAATGTAGACTGTTTTACCTATGTCCATCATGGAGAATCACTTGTTTAATTAGTCCTTAATTGACTGTAATACTGGTATGTTATTTCCAATAAGTAATATGTCATTAGCATATACTACTAGGATAATGCCTATACTCTCACTAAAATTCTTGTAAATACATGGATCAGAGCCATTCTTTATGAAACAAAATTTCATAATAACTTCATCAAACCAAATGTTCTATGACCTAGATGCTTTATTCAAGTCATAAATGTATCTATATAACATTCACATCCTTTTGTAATTTTCTGGGGTTACAAACACTTCTAGTTGTATCATATAGACATATTCTCTAAGGTTCTCATTAAGGAAATCTATTTTGACATCCATATACAAAATTTAATATTCAGGGTAAGTTTATATAGTAAATATAATTTTGATGGTTTTAAATATGACAACTAGATAAAAGGTTTCATCATACTTAATTCCTTAATTATGTTTAAACCATTTTAAAGGCTATACATCAACTAGTGTATTGACCATAACCCAAAATTGGTTATGATACATGGAATCCATATTAGTATTCATGTATTATTTATGTCTTGTATCTTATGATCCTTTACTATCTCTTTATAGGATATAGTTTCATTATTATCGACCAATAATGTGTCACAATCTCCAATGACTATAAAACCAAATATTTCTTGTTCTCCTACCTATATGATGATTTAATATAGTACTTGTGTTTTCAAAACAACTCCATCCATGGGGACCTATGGAATTTTTTCATGTACCAACTCTTGGGTATCTTGAGCATCAACTTTATCAAAGATAATCTTTCTCCCACCATCATTTTTAAGGATTTGATCACTTTCAATAAATAAAAGATTTCTTGTGATACATACATTTCTATCTAAGGGTTTTTATATATAGTATTCCATTACTTCATTTGGATACTCTATAAATATATACTTAACACCTCGGGTTTCTAGTATGTTGCTTAATATTTCCTTAACAAACACCTTACAACCCCATACATGAGTGTTTGATAACATGGATTTCTTTATATACATTAAATCATATAGAATTTGGTTTTCCACCTTAGTTGGTACTCAATTTAGATTATGTGCTATTGTATGTAATGCATATCCCTAAAAGGATAATGGAATATATGCATGAATAATCATCAAACTTACCATGCCAAGCATGGTAAAGTTCATCCTTTCAATAATACCATTCTAATGTCCTGTATAAGGTAGAGTGATTTGGTATATAATCTCAATCTCCTATAGAAAGTTGATAAAATATTGGTTAAGATATTCACAATCTCAATCAAATTGAATATTCTTTATCTTCTTACCTAGTTAAATCTCAACTTCATTCTTGAATTATGTTAATTTCTTAGAGGTTTCTGACTTATACCTAATCATATAGACATATTCATATCTACTCAAGCCATTAGTAAAAGTTATGAAATGAGAATATTCACCTCCATCTTCTAATATAAAAGGTCTACACACATTAGTGTGTGCTAATCCTAGAATCTCCCTTTCACCCTATCCATCAAATGATAGTTTGGTAAATTTCATTGAAAACAAGCATGATATCTTTCAAGTGGTTTTAGTTCCATAGAGTCTAAATAACTGTATTGAAAGATCTTTGTTTTATTCTTCTCATTTACATGACCAAGAAAGTTATGTCACAACTGGGTGTTATATGAGTCATGTGAACATGATTCCTTATCTATTTCCAATACATGATTTTCATAATTTAATACATAAAGACCGCTATTTAGTTGTTCCATACCATAAAAATGTTGTCTTTGGAAAGTAGGCATTATTAATTTACAAATTTGAAAATAAATCCATCAATTTCAAGGTAAGAAATAGAGATGATTTTCTTAGTAACATTGGAACAAAATAACAATTCTTTAAAACCAAAAGAATTCTAGTTGGCAATGGAAGGTGGTTATCTCTTATAACCGATGCAATGATTCATGCTCCATTATCTACTTAAAGATCCACTTCCCCTATAGAAATATTATGAAATATACTTGTTAATTATATTTGGATATAGATTTTAGACTCACAAGCTATATCGAATACCCAATTTATATATATAGAATGGCTACACAAGATAACAAACACACATTTATCTTTTCCTTACTTATGGGTGAGTTATTCTTCATTGAAACTAATATTTTTTGTATTTTGAAAAAACCCACTTTGATAGGGTTAAGTAGAAACCCATAAAACTAAATGACCAAGTGCAGTTCTTCTTGCAGTGGCCTAGATTTCTACATGTAAAGTATACTGTATCCTTTTTTCCTTTATCTACATTTGAATCTTTGTATTATTATAAGTATAATGCTCAGGAGATTTAGAAATAGTCTGAGTGTTGCAACCCTTTTCCTTGTTATTATTTTTCTTTTTCATAATAATTAATATGAGTTTTCATACCCCATTTCCATATCACATGGAAAATAAGAGTAATATTTTTTGAAAGATACTTCTCGTTATTTCTCATGTTATAAGTCACAATGAAACTGGAGAATGATTTAGATAGTGAAGAAATTATGCAACCCATGCACAAATCATTAGGGATTTTATTTCCCAAGATGTCTATGCTCTCTATGTAGCTAATAAAATTGACTACATGATGCCCGAAAGGAACTGAATCTCCATGATTTCATGTGAACAGGGCATTGGAGATCTCATATCTCTTTTGTCTCAAATTCTATTGATAGAGATCACAAAGGTGAGTCATCATGATAAATGTATCTATATCATCATGATGACTTATAATCTCATAGGACATTAATGATAACATGAAACATTATAAATTTTTGGAATAATCTAAATGTTTCTCATATAGAGATAATTATTCCTCACCAGCCTCTTTTCCAGAAACTTCAAGAAGGCGGTTTTCCAGCACATATAATTTCCTTTCATGGTATAGAATAATCCACAAAAACCTTTACCATTCTTGGAAATTAGGTCCAATGAGATAGATATCCTTCTCAAGTATGGATCATTGTGATATGGTTGAAGTTATGTGTATTATCATTTCTATAATTATGAATAGAAAATTTTTAGCACTTTATCTAATAAATTTATATATTAAATATTAAATTTTTTAATCTCACACTATTTTATGAAAACCAAATATCCCTTACCACTAGTTTAAAATTATACTATTTCTTAGATATTTTAGTGTAATGGATCCATATTACCCTTATCATAACCCATATGGAGGTCTGCCAAGTTGTTTGAAGGAATTTATGTAGGTGTAACTTGTCAACTACTTTAGGTCACTACTCCTTGATCTGTCAAGTGGTCTCCCCAATCCTGAAATCCTAAATTTGGATTAACTCAAAAATTTCACTACCAGTTTCACTATGCCTTTTTGAGGCAATAAAATTGTAATATGAACTAGGTTAAGTCGACAAAAAACTCATGATATAAATTCTTCGATAAGTGAATACACCCCAATAGAGGTTGATCAAGCACCTTGAACTATGGTTAAATTCCTACCTAAGTAGTGGAAGGATATACTAAATAAGATATATAGTTTATGGATTTTGATAATTATGCATAAATAGACCATTTTATCTTTATTAATTTATTGTTAATATTAAGTTGATTTACTTAAGTGATTAAACATTTTTAAGATAAAGTTTACACATAATTCAAATTTATTTTAGTTATATCTTGCATGTTTGTTAATTCATTAATTCATGTGATCAGGAAAAGCATCCATAATGAAATTAACCACAAAACGTGAAATAAGTAAAATAATAAGAGTGGTATGATCAAGATATTTTTTTAATGGTTAGATTATCTAGAGGTTGATAAAGTAATTGTTGACCTTATGGGAAACTACATTACACCATGACTTGGATCTTGTTGTAGATTTCCACCTATCCTCTAATGTATCTCTTGGATTGGTTTCACCTTGAATCCAAACTTGATACACCTCTAGTAGACTAATATATCCATACATTACATAACTTTTAGCTCATATGCAGGTGAGGGGAACTAAAGGGTTAGTTTAGGGAATTTACATAAATTTACCCATGGGAACACATACCCTTACACAATTAGAAGAGGGATGATTTGTAGGCCATCAATTTAATTTAATAATAAATTAAAATAAACCCAATCATGTGCAAATTTCTGGTCTATTCTCATGATCATCCACATACAAGCAATGAATTACACATTTAATAAACCAACATTAATTATCAATTATTCTTATTTAAGATTAATCACGCTCAAATAAATTAATTATCTTATTTAATTAATAAATTCTATTATCTAAATTCCCATGAAAATTTTCTTGAGATTCTCATCCACCATTTTTTAAAATAAATAAATTTATTTAAAATAAAAAGTGTACAAAATATGTACCTTGGAGGGAACACGATGAGTACCCATCTGAATATCCCAACTTATAAAATATTTATATATCATTTACTCATACAGAATGTTGAATAAACATATTATCATGTAATTTATTGGTGTATAGTATCAAATAAATGACACATAGACACATGTTATTTATGTAGCATTTTATGTTTTAATGCATGCTGAGTAATCATTTTATTATGACTTATATAAAAAATATAGTTCAAAATATGACATATAAATTAATTAGATATTTAATATATATATAAAAATATCACATGGGATGAACGAGTCAAATAAATGACACATAGAAAACACAAGTTGATAAGGTTTAAGTAGTATAATAAATAAATTTTAAATTATTTTTAAACAGGTAGTATACACGGTGTTTACTTTCTAGCTACACGTTGTGTATATTTCTTATCCAACTATCATTGACACATGCCTAGGGAATGAGTTTCTAGTCATACCATGGATGTTAATGGAGTATAAAACATGTACCTAGGATACACGTCATGTGGTCTCCAAGTTACACAGTTACCAGTCACATGTGTCATGTAATAATACATGGCTGGTCTTTAACTAATAGAATACACATCATTTACACAAGTTACACGCTATGTAGTCAGGATAATCATGTTATAGGATATCCTAAAAAAAACATGGTGTATTAAATACCCACTTCATGTAATAAATTAACACTTTATAAATTAATTCACGAGTCATCCTGGTGAATTAAACAAAGGTACATGAAGTGTACCTATGGGCCACACATTGTATACTCTTGTGTTATCCAGCCAGAATCCTTAGAATCTATAGATGAGTTATTTGAATGATACGTGTTCAAAATTAATCCATTTATTGATTATATTTGTGAGAAAAAAATATTAATAAGAAAAGATACCATGATTTAGATTACATAACAATTAAAATGGAATTGAAAACTAACAATAAATTCACAAATCAATCAATTGTATTTAAATTTTTATCAATTATTTTGACAACCCTCTGATTCCACTTGTAAGTTTTGGGTGCAACAGAAGCACCAGTAGGGCATAGACAACTTAGTTTTTTATCATAATCAAATATTAATCTGATATGTAAATTGACAAAGAACTCCCTGAACAACAGAATTGAATCAAAGATTAATTGTCATGATAATGTCGGAACCAAACATATGATCATCACATAATGTTTTATAATTAATTTATGTAGTAAAATAATTTCCATGTAATGAATTATTTCTTCATTGATGAATATTAAAATGTTTCTACATAATTTCATCATTGCATTGTAGGAATCAATTGTAGATTCCCTCTAGCAATGATCCACATGTGCACTACGAACCTCCAAGAATTGCCATAGGAATATCTAAGTGTTAGCATGATTAATCCTAACATTTGTTTCGTTTATATGTGATCACCATGAGAATCACTTCCAAGAAGTATTATCCTTGATATCTCTAAAATTGAGAGGGGTCGTGGAGGAGGGTCACTCTATATTCTTGATGGAGTTCTTGGAGAGGGGCTCTCTAGAGTTTAGATCATTCTCCTTATCATTCTACACACCCAAAAAAATGGCTAGCACTAGGGTTGGAAATAATATAATTAGGTTTAAATAGTGAAAGTGTTAAAAATAATAATTGCACATACACCCTTATTATTACCCTAATCCCCATGAAACCCATGTCTATAATAATAAAAATATTATTATTAATTCTTAACGTGAAAAAACTAGAAATTTAATTAAATATTATTTCTTGAATATATTGTTTATAATATATTCAAATAATATTTATTATATATTATTTCTCATGAGCCATTTAAACTGGGTCTTGTTTTCCTCCAAAATATCAATTAGGACTTGAAAAATGAATTTTTATTTAATAAATAAATATCAATGGTTTATTCAGTAATAAATAAATATTATATTCCTTAAATAAAAAATAATTATTTATTAATTATTTTTCTCACAAATATTCATTCGAATAACTAGTGTCAGAATATATACAATCAATAAAACATATATAATAATTAAACCATGTAGGGGAATAATATTTATTCAACATGTTAAATAATAAATAATATTTAATATTGAACTTAGGTTTTGGATACACTTAGTATGTGACCCTCTAGGACTCTCTTTCAGTGTAATTGGGTGGAGCCACCAAATGTCCAATGTTAGCATCTAGAAAATTTCCAAGGTACCTATAAGTTAACGTTTTAATGATGTAAAATCTCATACAAATGCTTACTATGTAATATAATCCCTTTAGCATGATATCACTAATCAAGCAGGTTGCCTACTAGTGTTATTAAACTATGTGCTCAATATCTATTTTTTTTGTATTTTCAGAAATGAACTTTACTTTCACACAATGAAAATATATTTAATTAGGATACTACATTCTTATTTAAGTGCCTAATATATCAACTTCCACTTAATAATAGAAGTGATAAATCATTCGTCTCATTATTCATTAATGTAATATTACTCATGATAAACCCATTGTATCCTACTTCACTGTGAACATATGTTTCTATAGTTGTTTTTCAATACATCAAAGTAAGTGACTAATAATATAAAATCATAAAAATATTAAAGTATAATGATCAATTCACACATCCATATATAGAAACATCCAATGACACATATAAATATAGATTTTTTACTGGTAATTAATGTTATCATATTCTCCTACATTGGAAATTACTAAGGGCGTATACCCTAAGAAAGTGCCTAAATTTCCTATGCGTCTCCACCCCTAATAGAATATATCATTTTGTTCCATTAAATGATATCATCAATCAATAGAAGATATATGTAAAAATAATTTTGTGACACTTCTGGGTTCCCATCATAGTGGGGAACTGTTGTGAACTTTTTGCACAACACTTACTTTGAGTAAATTATCACATAATATGTCTTGAAGAATAAAAAACATGATGTTATAATATGGTTATTAATATTAAAAAACCAAATAAATGTAATCCTAAAGTTTATATAAGTTGGTTCTAGGGAACAAAATCCAATAATTAGTTGGTCAAATACTAATTGGAGATATTGGATTTTGTATGAGGTTGTGCTATATTGGTCTTGAGGAATAGTTATAGTTAGTTTCTTCTTTAATTTATAATCCATTATAGTTTCTCATACCACTCCTCTATTTATTGTGGTGTTAGAGTTTTAAGTGCTTGTTTGTGTGCCATCCCATGTCAATGGATTTATGGGTGTAGAAATCGTTATGTTGGAGAGGTTGTAAAACCCCATGTTATTGAGTTTTATTTATTTATTAACTTTTATATATTTTTGGGTTATTTTGAGTCTCTATAATTTTAAACACTGAATTTTTAAAAATTTTAAAGTGTGGAAGGGCCATAGGGTTAGCCTTCATATTTAGTAAACCATGTAATAAATATGTGTTTTGGGCTGTCTATTTGCAGTGCTATCTGGAATATTTTTTTCTTTGTTAGTTACACCATTTAAATCCCTAGTGAAAACCATGTGATGCATATTTTGGGCATCCAGTGAGTGGAACACTATTAGAACATGGTTTCCCAAAATTTAATTTTTACCTTTTTATTTTTTTATTTTTTTAAAACCTTAAATTACATTTTCCTCTCCCCCACTCCCCTAATTCATCACATGACCCCCCATATGATCCCCTTCATACACAACCTTAAAAATTTGGGCATCTTATCCCCTAGATATTTCCTAGATATTTCTTTGTGATTTAAGGCCGGATAGTCCTGAGTGAGTCTCCTGTTCCCTCTTCCCTTCTTTTCACAATTTATTCCTCCATTCATTTCATTTTAATTAATCCAAACCCTTGGGGTACTGGTTTAACCTAATTTCTAGGATTACCTTATTTTTAGGGAATGTGATGTCTTCTACGGACTTCATCCATGCTGTATTTGAGTTTCAACCTGATTTTCATCAATTCCAGGTATCTTTTCTCATGTTAGAACCTTTTAACTTTAGAAAATTTTATTGAGTGTTAAATTAGTTCTTAAGTTTTTTAATAATGGTATTTAAATTTTTATGTATTATTTAATGGTAAAATAAAGTTTTACTTGTTTTTTAATTCAAGGTAGAGGATTTATAAATTTTGAATCATATAAAAAATACTATTTTATTAAACCACACTCACCAGTTATTTATTAAATTAAACGAATGGATCTTGAAAAGTTACATTGAATTTTTTAAAGGTGATTTAGGTTTTAAAATCAATTTAGGAAAGGTTTCACTTGTTATTTCAATTGGTACTTGAAATTCCAAGTGTTAGATAATTATTTTAGGATTTTATTTAAATATATATTTGGGGTAAAAAATTATTTGACCCTATTTGGTTCATGAGATAAACATGGGGGTGATGTTTTAAAACCTTGGAGATTTTAAAATAAAGTATGTTTATTTCTAAGTGAATTTCAAAAGTAGATTTTAATCTATGATGTTTTAAGAATTGCTTTATAAATGATATTTGAAATTTGAAAAGTGACTTATACTTCCATGTCTATTTATTTTTAAAGGCTTGGTTAGAGCTTTCAAATGGATTCCCATTGGTTATGAAACACTTTGTTGTACCTTATATTTGTTTTAACCATTGAGTTTTTTTATTATATTATAATTATTGGATGATGTAGGATGGGGGATATTTCTATGTGAGGGAATTAGAATATATTACCATCGAGTAGGCTAGTTCGGGTGCTAGTTTGGATGAAAACTCATGGAAGTTCATTACAATATATTAATACCATTATATAAAAATATAAATATATAAACTTATGTAAAATTATATATATTCATGTGCACACACGCCCACAAATATACAAAGATATGAAAATTATATATCATATTAAACCATGATTTAAAAAAACACACACACATAGATAATTTTCATATATATATGTATATTTTTTAATTATTCATATAAATATTAAAATTTATAGTAATATTTATATTTATAAATATATATTAGACATTATATATAATAAAAATTTATATTAAGAATTATATATTTTATGATAATAATGATTATTTTATAGCATTTATATATATTAATCTATAATTCCAAATTACAAAATTAATAATGGATATTTAAATATTTTCACAATATTATTTTTTTATAAAAATATATTTTCTAAATAAATAATTTTTGATAAATTTATATGGTTAAATAAGTTTATTCTTAAAATATTTTTTATTTAATAAATTTTAAAATATTTTTTTCGATTCTAAAAAATGATCATGACTGGAACTGGAGGTGCAATGACACTGAAAGGAGGCAGTGGGTTAATTAATGATGGAATGATAGGTTGTAGTCTTCTCATGTAAGGGGTAACTATGTATTCAAACTTCAAGCCACTATTCCTTTGAAACACCCAATTTCTAAAGCCTCTATGTCTATGGGACTTCAGTCCCTATATTGTAATAAATTTAGTCTAGTGGGTGCTTTCTATTCCTCGTGGTAAGGGATAAGGATTGACCCACTAAGTTTATTGAGTGTTTTTATATTTGGTTTCTTGCAATCCCATATTCCTATAATACATATAAAATTTTATTAATATTAAAATTTTACACTCAAATTTTACAATGTAAAAATTTCACAGGAATTTTTTCTATAAAATTCACAGTGTAAAATTTAAATTGTAAATTTTGATGTATGTGAGTATATAGTTATATTAATATCTAATTTCAAATAATTATAATTTTTAATCAATTATATATATATCTATGTACACATTCATGTACATACTGATAGTACCATTCACTTATATATATGTATATAGTAAATAATTACATTAATATATGTGTATATTATTATATTAATATATATATACATATGTATGTATGTGTATACATATATTACCATATATGTGATAGAGTTATAATAATATATTAATGTTTAATCTAAATGGTGGGAACACAAAGAAACTTTAAATCCCAAGTACAACATGTGTCTGAAACAGAAATTACGTAAACTGGAAATAAAGATCATGAATACCTTTCTACTTCGTATGATTCTACTACTTCTTTATTTGATAGAAATCACCAAAGGAAGAAACAAATGGTTCTTAAATTCTAGGTGTATCCATAGGATGTTATGAAACATCCAATACTTTTGGACAAGACGTACTGATTCCTTCATGTGAAATGATTGTATCTAGGCGACAAAGAAGGAAGCGGGAGAGGGATTTGGGGGGGGGTAGTTTTTTTTTCTAGGAGGATTATGAATTATCATCCAAGGGAATATAATACTTTATATAATATAAGTGGATACTCTTCAAACCATGAATCTGTGTCATTACTTTACTCATATGTTTCATAAGTGCATGAGTAATGGCTCCAGTTACATCCCATGAAACTTATAGACATTAAATCTCTAATGTCATATTAATTAAAACTATAATATGAAGAGTATTAAACATATAAGATATTGATTTTTTAATCATGTTAGTATTTAACTATTCAAAACTCAGTGATTTGATTCATGCATATTGTGTAAAATGATAAGCTATGTAATAATAATATGATACTACCTGATCATAAAATAAAACTACCATTGACAGTATTTATAAAACCCCATATTATCAAGTATGATATAAGTATTAGATTAAATAAAATCATTTTCCACAAACTTGTGGTACCTTACAACATTTCATGTCATACCATACAATATCCAAGTCTTTAGGGAATATTCCTTTCAATCTCCCACTTTCACTAAAGCCTATAATATTTCCTTACTTCTTCACTATAAACCGTATAAAATATGATAACTTTTGAAAACATATCAAAAATAATTTTGGATATATTACAAGAAACATTTGGATATCTTCAAAAACACTTTTGGAAAGCTATCATTAACTTCACCTTATATTAAAACATGTGTAATATCTTTTTAAAATCTCATCCAAAACCCTTTTTCTATTTTACTATAAAATAATTTTAGAGTATATTTATGATTCAAACTTAATACCAACTCTATCAACCAAAAAATTGTGACCCCATGGTCCTTTATATAATTGAAAGAAAATATGAATCAATGGATCCATAAAATTATGAAAATAGTGTCCTATAGAAAAGAATTAATGATACTCAAGCTACAATGGGATCCAGAGTTATCTATATCAAAAACATATATCTTAATACCTCTATACAACAACTACATCACTTACTAGTATGAATTTTTATATTCTCCTTTTTTCCAATACCCTAAGTGTCCATGGGAAACATTGTATAACAATCCCATATAGCCTCCTCAATTGTGCTCAACACTCTAAGTATAGATTGATAATGTAGATAAATACATCACATGTCATTTATTTTGAAAATGATCACATCACATGTACGTCATCCAAATAGATAATTACATCATATATACTTACTAAGTATGAATATAAATTTCCTTAGTCTATCTCAATCAAGTGTACAGATTACTCATCATATGATAGGAAAAATCCCATCTTGGTTGAGATCCAACCAACAACATGATCAACAACATACCCAAACTACCATAATTAGCTAATGCTTGAGGCTTGTGTAAGAAAGATATCAAAGTATGAAGGCTTTCATGCTAAGTGTCACACCAACATCAGGTAAAAGGGAATCCAAATATGAAAAATGAATCTATCAGTATACTAAAGTCAAAGTGTATAAAACTCCATGTGATATACTTCATGGGTTATGTATCATACATAATACTTTTGTTCCCCATGAGCATATTTTGTTTTCTCATACTATAATCCTACTCACACTTACCATGGTATTTTTTCATAACCTATAATAATCTATGATAAACATTGGTTAGGGATAACTCAAATTCATAATTTCAGAGTTCAATTTTCATTATAATTAATGTGATGAATATCTATATATACATATATGAAACTATCACAAACAAATGATAAAGTGGAGATTGTATTTTATAAGATATATTTTATAATATTAAAACTCTTTTAAGAATACTTAATAATACACAACATAAGATCCTATCTATCATATCATATATGATAAACTGCCATACTAGCCTTATGTTCACTGAAATTTCTAGTGTTATGTTAAATTATGACATCTATATGTAATTTATGTCACATATCTATGTGACCATATGATAAAACTCTCCAAATAAAGTATTTAGTGAGTAAAATCTATGGAGTAATCTAGTTTTAATTATGGAAAGATATATAAATCATATTTATAATGTTCAACTCTTTAAAAACATTCAAAATCCTTAAATCAAAAACATATAATGTGACGATATTAATAACTACTATTGTATACTTATAACTTTTCTAAAATCATCATCATCATCATCTATGAAAATTTTCCCTTGAGATCTTCTAGTAACTAATATAACTTTTACATCATATCTTTAGAAACATATCTAAAACTCCTTCAGGATATTAAGTGAAATTTAATCTATTTTGGAAACTAATGCAACTTTTTACATCAAATCAGTTCATATCCTAAACACTTTAGGATATTAAGTAAATTCCACTTTATTATGACAAATAATGAAACTTGTAAATTTTACTTTACCATTATAACCTAAAACTTTTAAGTTTTAAATTGTTATTTAGTATAAACATTGATGAACCTATTATTTAGGAAATTATAATATTCACTTCCATGGTAACTAAATGTGACTATTTATATTATTCTTATCATAACATATCCTAAAATATTTAGGTTATTAAGTAAAATTCACATTAATTACATATTGGTATAATATTTTATTTGTTATCTTTGAACTTATTAAGTTCAAACATAACCCTATTATATTTTAGACTCTATATTATCTTCAAAATATTATTCTAAGATGCAAAAACTCCATTAGGTTAAGAAAGAAATCTTATTTAGTTTTAGTAGGAATATTTTAACAAATAAACTATAATTTCAATTTAATATGTGGTGTTCTATGTGTTCAAAGAATATATATATGAAAAAAGACTTTATTATTTGCAATGTAACATATATTGGTGTCTGAAACTCCATTACTTATATTTTAAAAAATAAATGGATAAATTCTTTATCCTAGATAAAACATTTTTACCCTTTCCTCATTTCTTATCATGTTATAGGATTTGGATGAATCATAAAACATGTATATAAAAACATTCATCTCATTTATTAAAAAAAATTATTACAAGCTCTTCTTTAGAGAATAATGATACAAATTGTACATAACCTTTTAAAAAAACTCCAAATATTGAAGTTCTCCTTGTACCCAGGTTCTTAATACAACAACACCTTATCACGTTACTTTAATGAAATATCCAAGATATTATATTTAACCATTTATTTACACCTGGACCCTTTTATATTCACAAAACTTTTAAAAATACTATTGTTTTCACATACCCTTTAGATTATATGAATTTAATTATATAATATTAATACATAAAGTTAAATCTCTATGGGGTTTCTTTGAAACCTTCAAGTATTTCAAAAAGTTCCTATTAAAATGTATAGGTTTTACATAGTGAAAACACTATCCCTTTTATAGTATTCCAACTTAAATCCATTATCTTGAGTAGAACTAGAATTCCATTAACCTTAGGTGCATCCACTTAACGCCAACGGGTAACAATATATTCCAAGGGAATCACTACATTCTATGTAAAAATTTACCCTTACATAAAAAGGAATCGTTAATAGAAAAATACAAGAAAAGATGTATAACATGATGTACAAATAAAATAAGTTTTAATAATCAAAATTGAAATATAAAACAGATTAGAGTTGCATCATATACAAAATGAATACGACCAAGTAAGAATACAAGATGAAGACTCAATGAAAGAACAAAGTGTCAACATGGAATGCTCCCATGTTACAAAAAAATTATAACTCCAAAATCTCATCCCCATCACCCAAGAACATAACAACCATACAATCTTCTAGAAAAGTGATAGATCTCCCTTATATATAGAATATAGATTAATGATTGCATATGCACAAAGATTTATATGCAAGGGATGAGCATAAAAACTCAATAAGAAAACCCAAAAGACATCCCAAAAACGCAACTTAAATAATAAAAACTTAGCTCACATTTTTTATAAAATATGAGGGAAACATAAAACATGAAAAAAACAAGAAACCATATAGATAAGACACACAAAAATATATATTTCCTTTTTAAAACCATTATTTCCATGAAATAACACACTCCATAACTCACACACCATGCCATGAACCCACACACCCATACATGTATTCCATTCCAATGTGGAACTCCTTGAATGGGAAAAACTTGTGAGTGGAACCCTATTCCTATAAGCCTAATCCATCACTTAGCTGAGTAACCTAGTGTTACCTAACATTAGCACAAAAGCCAAATCTAAATCAATAAGGCCCCATTCAATACAATATTAATGCAAACAAACCCATATAATCTATAGGTCACCAATTTTAGCATGGAATCCATGTATGAACCTATAGTTAACCGATTTTTTTCTTGAAATAATTGGGAATATATTAAGGAATACTTTTGGATCAAAGAACTAAGACGAAATGAGATTCCAAGGCTCGATGATCCTAAAATTGATATTATAAAAATATTAAATATATTAATATCATGCATGAATATTTTTCTTATAAAATAGTGGAATAAATACCAAATGTATTCTTGGACTGGAAATATGAGACCACATTTTATTTTTGAATGTGGGGTTTACCCTAGGAACAACCTAAGGTTGTTTGACACTGAATGTCTGGTTGAGGTAGTCATTAGTGGCACGTTTAATTAAAATAAATAATTCAATTTATTTATTTTATTTTAAGTGAAAAACATAAATCCCTATATTTATACCTCATTATAACAATTATTTTGGGTTAGCCGTATAGATCCTGAGATAATTGTGAAGAGTTCTGAGCATTCTTCATTGGTGGATTGCATTATAGGCGATTGGAGATCAGATCGAGGTGGATCAAGAGGTAGTGAATGAAACGGTACTTCTCCTTAACTGGTGAATGAATTCTTCATAAAATATCAATACTAATTGTGTCAATAATCATCAATTTTTATTTTTACCCTCTTGATTATAATTTTAAATCATAGATTATCATCTGATTTGTTTTTTTTTGAAAATTGCATAGCCTTCACATGAGTTCAGTATATGAATTAATATGTTTAATTTATTTTATTCTTGTTTTTATATGCTATTAACCCTAGGTATCACTGATTTATGATCATTAGGAAAGAACATCTAGCCAATGATTATTTTACCATTGTTTTTTGCCTCCCCCCACCATTTTTTCTCGTTCTCTATTGTTAGACCATGAGGTCACGATTTGGAATTATCAGGGTAGGTTTGAGAATGATATAACCCCCAAATTAATGGTGGATGTCAACATGATGAATGAATATGTGTTTTGTGGATGGATTGGGATGGATCACGAGTTTCACATGATTCTTCATGGATCTATGATTCGGAGTAGTGACAACATTAGGAAATAGGTAACGAGAGGTGAAATGGTAAACATTGCGGGCTTCGTGCGGATCATCAAATTCCTTTTTCTGGGCACCAAAGGATGGGAAACGATGGATGAAGGAATTTTCCTTAAATATCCTGTGATCAAATGGTGATATTCATGGAAATATGTGTGAATATAGAAACCACATGAAGGTTATGACCTTTTTGTGAAAAACTCAACAAAATGTCGTGTATCCTAGAATAACACACAACATATAGTCCTCCCTGATTGTAGTGATAATATTTTGGGAAAAGTTAAGGATTACATGTTTCATAGCCTAAAACACAAGCCATGGGACCATAACAAAGTATCTAGACCATGTACCATCTCACATTACCAAGATCCCATGAAGGATGATATATTGTAAACTATAGGAGTACACAAGCATGGGAAAGTACACAAGCATGGCTAGGTGCACAAGCACAACCTGATGTACATGGGCATGGCCAGCTATAAATGAATAGACCCTGAAAGTATAAGACAAACTATGTGTGACCTTTACATTCTATATAAAATGAAATAGATTCCAATCCATGTTCATAATAGGAAATTGCTAGGTAATGAGGCAGGGTTACA
This sequence comes from Viscum album, assembly GCA_963277665.1. Taxonomy (NCBI): domain Eukaryota; kingdom Viridiplantae; phylum Streptophyta; class Magnoliopsida; order Santalales; family Viscaceae; genus Viscum; species Viscum album. The sequence continues at coordinate 1,231,418,941 of OY728158.1, forward strand.
CACCGTTTTGACCCCTTACACGTCGTGCATTCACTCCATAACATTATTTCTCTTATATTTTCTTTTTTTAGTGATATATTTTCCCCCGAGTATCCTATCCTGAGTAGTTTTCCACATATAACATTATGTTTGAACTTTTTGTGTCATATGAGATATGATGTGATACTTTTCAAGTGTGAGTATTCTTTTGGAGATGCTTGACCAAGGAAATGACCAGAGAGGGATAATCAGAGAGATAATGGGGTTAATTATACCCTATAAAACTAGGGAGTGGGTTTGATATACTCATCATATAGATAGATATGGTAGTCCCCTACTCTAAGAATATGGTCTTTTATCTATAGAGTGGTAATACCCCTTCATTGAGATCTGGTGGCATGTGGGTCTTCCACTGCTATTGTGGCTCCCTTGGATATGGTGAGAAGTAGCGAGGAGCAAGCCCCCCCCACAAATATTTTTGGTGAGTTTGTGTTTGATGTTTGGAACCAATGATGGAATTTTGGATCATTGGGATTACTCATCAACTTTGGATGGGAAATGATATAAATATACCCTTTCTATCTAGTATGGGATTCTTTATGATCATATATATATTTTTATCTATTGGGTTTCATTTACCTCTTTCTTTAGATTGAGATGAATAATTTTCTTGTATCTATCTATCACTACCTCTTCAGTTTTTAGGGAATCCTACTAGGTATGTATATATTTACCACTTCATGGTATTTTCCTGTATGTACTATGTCTTATGCATACAACAAACATATCAAAAGTGACTTTGTTAGAGCATAGTGATACCTGGGTGCATTGACTGTGTATGGTGGTCGAGCTTGGAGATTATGAGTCAGACTCTCTCAACATTATTTATTTACAATTGTTGTTAGGTTGAGACATTATTTCTATTTGGGATTGTATTTACCCCCTTTACACTTTTCTTTTATTCTATCTTACTTTGATGTATTCCCTATTGGATATTAAATGAATGGTTTACTCTATATATTATTGTCTTTTATTATTCCTCTTCATTGTTTCATGGAGACAGATGGGTTCATGCATACATGTACATTAGTTAAAGGTCTCCCATTTTATATTGTTCATTCTCGATGATTGTCTTATAATATCCAATATTTTTCTAGGTAGCTTTCTATTTGAGCTTTGGTTGACCATCCTTTAATTTTGGTTTTCCTTATTCTGTAAACCTTGGTGGTCAAGTCTCTTTTGGGGATGTAGATCTTTTTCTAAGGAAAATGACCTAAAGTTTGGGAATATATGTTTGTTTGAATTAATAGAGTATAGGTATAAATGTTTCAAGGTATTATGAGGGTTTTACATGGTTTAGAAGCCTTTGTAGGTGTTTTGGGTGGTTTCCACAAAAGGTGGGATAAGAGATGTCTATATGACACATTCACATTGTGAAACTATTTACAAGATGAAGCCGTGAATCGGTTCAGAGTGTGAAATTTTACAAACCATGAAACTATTTAACTCCATGAAATGGTTTATTGAGGTTATTTTAACCTAAAAGAACACATTTACACCGATAAATTCACACCGTGAAAGGGTTTCACATTGTGAATATCTCATGACCAATAGTTTTAAGTCATGATGTGTGTATGATTTTATTTCCTCCACTATGAATATATATCTCTCTCAAACCCTAGGGTTACTCTATAAGTTTTAAAGGGATTCCTTACCTTCCAAATGTCTCAACCAAGCATGTAATATCAAGTGATTTGTTTCTCTTTGGGTTTCCACTCTCTTCTTCTTGTTCTCCATTATTGTAGTGTTATATCTTGACTATTGTTGAACTAGGTTTTGATCTCATGTGACCTAGGATTTTCCTTGTGATCTCCTTTTCCTTCATTCCTCGTTGGTATTACCTATTTGAAGCATTGTTTTAATCATCAGATAAAATTAGGTAGTCTGGAAAAAATTCCTATGGTCTATTTCTATTTGATCAAGTATGGTCAATATTATGATATTTTGGTGACACGAAGTTCATATTAACAAATAGAATAGTGGGTTTGGATAATCATGTGTTTGGACTACTCTTTGGATCCCATTGGATCCAATGGAGTTGAGACCTGTCTTGCAGCTACCCATTGGATTAGCCAACCATGGAATAATAATGAACTAGCTAATGGATTAAAATATTATTTAGCATGACATGGTATCTCAAGTAATTTCTTATGATATATTCACCATGGAAAATGGATTAATTGATTATTGAAATGATTAGTGATAATTTTATATAAAATGGGTGTGCAAACTAGCATGGAAACAACTTAATATATAACTTTATGAATGAATGGATGATTGAAAGACAAATGTTAATTGGATGAATTGACCATTTTGGATTTTGATTTTATATTGTGATATTATTTCCATTATGAATTGTGTTTTGATTTATGCTAAAATTGTTATATATAGGTATTTTCCCAGTCATACTGAAATGTTTATATAAAGGTATTTGTATGGTTTTTTTAAAATGATTATATAGAGGACTTAGTATACTTATGTTGAAATTATTATATAGAGGACTTGGCCTAGTGATATGAAAATGCTTATATAGAGGACTTGGTCCAATTATGCTAAAATTCTTATATAAAGGGCTTGGACTAGTTATATAGAAATTATTATACAAAGGAATTAGCCTAGTTAAGTAGAAATGTTTATATAAAGCGTTTAATTATATTATGATAAAATTATTATGTAAAGGTCTTGGCCTAGTTATACTGAAATTCTTATATAAGGGGATCAACCTGGTTACATTGAAATGCTTATATAGAGGACTTGGTCTGATTATGATGAAATTCTTACGTAGAGATATTTTTATTAGTTATGTGATTATTCCATGGACTTGGGTTTAGGGTTTTCATGGATGTTCTATATGATTAGAGATACTTCAACATGGTGCTGAAGCAGATTGATTATTGTATCATATTAATTGATTAATTAATAATCTTGGTTATAACTTTATTTCATAAATTTATTATCAAAAATGATTTATTTATAAATGGTGGTGTCAACCTACTAATTTTCACTCACAACCTATCCAATAATCCTTATGGTACCTAAGAATATTTCATGGATGCAGGTTTGGATAAGGGAAAAGGACCTTGTTGTTGATCGTTTCTTATAAGATGAGTTGGTGTTTGGAGATCAGACCAACATGGGGTTTAAGACTGGGGCCATTTGAGTTTATTTGTGTATTCATGGTCTTATTACATATTACTTTTAGTTTTAAATTTAGATACATTATATACTATCATTTAATTATCATTTTATTATTATTTGATTATTTAGTTGACATTTATTGATTGGTTCATCCTTTATCTTCCAGTTGTATGATGTGCTATTTCTACTAGTTTTTTTTACTTTGATATCTATTAATTTAAACTATATTGTAACTCTATACCTAGGGTTATAGTCTCCCCACTATGTTTTATACTCCCCTGCAACTGGTCAGAAGCCTCTAGAAAACAAGGGGGATTACCTGATGTCTAGTAACCAACCTAATTTGTCTTTGTGAGAGAGTGTCAGATCGGGGGGTGTTACAAAGTTTTATTATAGGAGTAGGTTTTTTTTGTTGTTTTATTATTTGGGAAAGTTATATAAGATACTAGGATGTTTCAGGACTTGGTAATTTTCTCGTGCATGGAGTGTCTAACCCATGTATGGGGGAAAATCTGAGTATCTTGGGATGGGATTTCTATTTATGATTTTAGTTTATTATGGTTGATATTATTTCACCTTGGTTGATTCACATATTGTGTGATGTTATTATTTCTTTAGATTTATACTCATGGATCAGTATGGAATGATATGAGTATACATGAATCATTATAGGCACATAGGGATATATATTGACATGCATTGTTCATGATAGGGACATATTTAATACATGTTATATATTTTCCTATATGAACTATGAAATGAGATACCTGTTATATATGATGAAATAAATTAGTTAACCATCATGTCATGATAATTCATTTGTTAATACATGTTTAGAGATACCATGATCCATTGGTTCTCTATTTTTGTCACCTTATGAGGTTGAAATTGTTTTTATCCAGTGATCTATGTAGTGTGTTTGTCTTATAGATAAAATGCATCCTCATTATATTTAAATTGAGCACCATGAGAGTAGTAATCAGGGAAATCCTAATGAAAATGAACTGTATATTCCTAAAGCTCATAAGGATTAGATGGAGGTTCACCTTCATGATAGATTCCTAAGGGTCATGTGATCTATAGAAAGGGAGATTGTTCACACTATGCCTTTGATGTCTGAGTTGATGAGAGAGTTTCAGCTGTATCATCTGCCTATGTTCACTCGGGAGGGAAGACCCTATGAAGATGAGTTATAGATTTATCCATTCAATATGATCTTTAGGAACCTTGAGACACCTATGGATATGAGGGTGAATATTTTGACATATATGCTTTGTGGACTAGCCAAGTGTTGGTGGGACACTATAGAGAAAGCTAGGAAGTAAGAGGAGTTATCCTGGAAAGTCTTTGAGGAAAAGTTTTTAAGTCACTTCAATCCTAAAACATTAAGGGATGAGAAGGATCACGAGTTCATTTACTTGATACATGATAGCTTTTTAGTAATAGAATATGATGGACATTTCACTAACCTATAATGATTTGATCCATCCTTATCATTAGATGAACTAACCTGGGTGAAGAATTTCTAGGATGGGATTTAATGTGAGATCAGGTCACAGGTGAATGTTTTTCACTTTAGTAGCATTTCAAACATGATAAATCTGGATCTCATCATAGAAGGGAATCTAATAGAGGCCCCAATAAATGGAAAATCTATTTCATCAAGGTGAACTTGGATATCTTATTATAGTGGCAAGAATCACCTCTATAAAAGATATCACCAAGGTAACAATGGGCATAACAGTTAGGGAAATGGGAAGTCATCACAGGACCGTGTTCCATTGAAGTTCTATCAGTGTGTAATGTATGGTTATAAGCAGTCTCAGTGTCTATACCGTTCTTTGGAGTGTTGTTCTTGTGGTAGGATGGGTCACCTATAGAGGTTTTGTATGGGAATGTAACAGTAGAGTAGAGGCATGGTATTAGGATAGGCACTTGAGTCTAGGAAAGATACAACTACCCCTCAGCAGACTAGTAGCTAGAGTTACACTCGACGTTCAGGTCAAGGTGAGGGAAGTGGTACCCAAGTGTAGGAGCGACAATTCCATGAAGAGGGAATAGCAGAGAGGAGTAATCCTTGATCCTTGGGAAGAGGGGAAAGTAAGTTTCATGTTATATAGTCTACTCTATTTAGTTTAAATATAAGAACTCCTACGATTAGAGGTACAATTCTTGTACCATCTACCCTTGATTTCATTTTTTTGATACATGAACATCACATTACTTTATATCATATCTTTATAATTTTTTTGGGATTAGTTTTGGAAATCATGGATGGTGTCTTGACCATCAATACAGTATTGGGAGTGCATTCAGAGAATATCAAATTTTCTAAGGCATGTTCTCTAGAAATTGGTGGCTACTATTTCTTTTGAAAAGTGCTTGTATTGGAAAATAAAGGTTTTTATTTTATTATTATTATGGATTGGAAATTTATATACCATAATCATATCAACTATTGTTATAGGACATTTGACTTCCTAACTCATGTTAGAGGTATATATTTTCACTACAGTGAGCGGGATCTTTAGGCTAGTGGTGTAGGAAAATTCTGTGTAGATTAAATTTTATCATAGATCAGATATTAGACCTTGCTATAGATGATAGTAGAATGCAGAAAGATACTTTTTCTCTAGTGGTAGACTATTTTCATGATGTATTATTGAAAAGTTTTATGGAATACCACCTGAGTGGGAGATCAAGTTCACAATCAAGTTAGTTTTGGGAGTAGAGATTGTTTCTATCCAACCTTATAGGATGGAACTAGTAGAACTTCATGGGTTGAAGGTTTAGTTAGAAAATCATAAATACATGTTTTTCATATATCCTAGTAGGTCAACATGGGGTTATCTAGTTATTTTCACCAAGAAAGATGATGTGACTTTATGTTTATGTGTGTATTATCAGAGATTGAACCAGATACCAATCAAAAATTGGAATCCCCTTTCACACATCGACAATCTATTCAATTATCTAAGAGGTGATTGGATTTTATCTAAGATTGAATTGAGATTAGGGTATTATAAGTTGAGAGTGAGAACATTTTACATACCTCAAACTACTTTTAGGATCAGGTATGACCTGTATAAATTTATGGGGATGTCGTTCAGTCTGATGAAATCACCAGCAATATTCGTGGAATTGATGAATCAGATCATTCATCCTTTTTTGGACTAGTTTATGGTGGTTTTTGTTAATAAAATCATAGTTTACTCCTAGTCTATAGACGATCATTCCCAACATCTCGACATCATCTTGAGTATATTGAGAGATCATCAACTATATGAAATACTAACAAAATTTATTTTCTTTTTTAATAATGAAAACTTCATCAGTCATTTCATGTCATAGTATTGAGTGTTAGTGGACTTAGAGAAGTTTTTAGCCATGTTATCTTGGAAGAGGCCTAATAATTTCATCAATCTTTGTATATTTCTGGGTTTAATAGGTTATTGTCACCATTTTATCTAGGACTTCTTCCATCTAACAACACCAATGTCTTGGATGAACAAGATATGGGTGAGGTTTTTTTTTGTTAAATAATTTTGAGATGGATTTTTAGTAGTTAAAGGGTAGGATGTCCTCAAAATCAATCATTTCCTTACCTATGTTGGGTAAGGAATATACCATGTATTGTGAAACATCCAGAGTTGGACATGGAATAGTTATGATTTAGGAGGAGTGAGTGGTTTTTTATTGCTCTAAATAGAAAATATCGCATGTGAGGAATTATCCTACTCATGATTTGGAGTTATATATAGTGGTACATGCCTTGAGATTCTATATATTCTATCTTTTGGGTTAGATATTTTTGGTGTATATAGACCAAAAGAGTCTCAGTTACATATTTTCTTAGCAGGACCTGAACCTTCAGTAGAAAAGGTGGGTCGAGTATCTACAGTATTTTGACTTTAAGCTAGATTACACACTAGGAAAGGGTAACATCATTGCTGATTACATAATCCAGAAGACATATACATAGGAAGTGTGGGAGTCTTTCAATTAGTGAAATATAATGGTTCTCTTTTTTGGACATGCATCTAGATGCTCAGGAGTCCTTGGAATGAGTATCTATGGCTTCAAAATTGGTTATACCCATGCTTCTTGATAGAATCAATACAGAGAAGTTATTTGATCCAGATGGAATAACTCTGTGGGAGAGCTTATATGGTGGTGATCCATCAGGATAGTCTCTTGGTAGGGAAAATGTTCTTCTTTTCCATGGTTAAGTATAGGTTTTTACAAGCTTGTGTGAGGAGATGATGAGGTATTTCCATGATTCTAGATGGATGGTACATCCAGGGAAGACAAAGATGTATCATGATATCCATAGATATTACTGGTGGAGAGGAATGAAAAGGGGGTAGCATTATTCATGGTGAAATGTATCACCTGTAAGTAGGTGAAGGCCGAGCATTAGAGGAATTCTAGACTTTTATAACCTCTTCCCATTTTAGAATATAAATGTGATGATTTCAAAATGGATTTTGTTATAGGATTACTTAGGAAACCTCATAATAATGATATTGTATGGGTAATCATAGATTGACTAATGAAGGTATCCCACTTATTACATATTATAGATACCTTCATTATTGATAATCTGGGTTGTCATTACATATAGGATATAGTCTAATTGTATGATGTTCCAAGGAGTATCATTTCTGATAGAGATCCTCATTTCATGTCTCAATTATAGAAGGGACTTTAGAAGGATCTTGGATCCTAGGTTCTTCTGAGTATGACATATAATCCATAGACTGATGGACAATCTGAACAGACTATTCAGATTCTGGAGGATATGTTACGAGCTCATGTTTTAGATTTTGGTGGTTTATGGGAGAAGCATTTAGAACTCATGGAGTTCTATTATAATAATATCTTACATGAATCAATCCAAATGAAACCTTTCAATGATTTGTATAGAAAGACACCTTTTTCGCCTCATTTTTAGTTAGTGGTAGGTGACTTAGCACTTTCTGGACCTAGTCTCATGAAGGAGAAATCTAAGAAGGTTTAGTTGATAAGGAGGTGGTTGGTGACTACATAGAGTAGGCATAAATATTACACTGACTATAAGAGATGGTCTCTAGAGTTTGAGGTTTTTCATCCTATTTTCCTTTGGTTTTTACCTAGGTTGGGGAAACACCATATCCAGAAATAGGGAAATCTGGCACCTAGATTTGTTGGACCATTCGAGATAGTGGAAAGTTTTAGTCCAGTTAAGTACCAATTAACCATTCCATAGTGCCACAATGCCTTGAACAATGTGTTTCTTGTATCATAGATGCATAGATATCATCATATCCCTTCTCAAGTGGTATACGTTGATGATGTTGAGCTTGGTGTAGATGCATCCTTTGAAGATAATCTAATACGGATTACGGAAAATAGTGAAAAGTATCTCATAGGAAGAACTATACATATAGTTTCGGTACAGTGGGATCGTGGGCGTGTTCAAGTAGAAATATAAGAGAGGTAATCTAATATAAGAGAACAATGGAAATATTTTCTCACTGATATCTTATAGTGATGCATAAGGAATATCGAGTATGAGCTTTTATATGGTGGGTATCTTGTAATATACCATATTTTTCTAGGCATGTTTCTCTTTGATATTTGGTTGACCATCTTTTAATTAAGGTTTTCTTCTTCTTTAAACCTTGGTGGTTCAGTCTATTTTAGGGATGAAAAAATTTTTCTAAGGAAAATGACCTAAAGTTTAGGTATGTATGTTTTTTTTGAATTAATGGAGTCTGGTTATAAACATGTCAATGGATTATGAGGGTTTTATGTGGTTTTGAAGGATTTAGAGTGGTTTGGGTTGTTTGTATAAAAGATGGTCTGAGAACTATTTATGAAACACTTTCACATCAGGAACATGTTACATGACATGAAACTATTTCTAGACATAAGCTGTGAACTAGTTCAAGGTATGAAAGTTTACACACTATTAAACTGGTTCATATTGTGAAATGGTCAATTAGGGTTATTTTAACCCGAGGTGATACATTTTTTGGAATATCTCAAAATTAAATAAATTCATGTTGTTAAAGGGTTTCAGGTCATGAATATCTTGTTACCAAAGGGTTTAAACCATGATATTCATATGATTTTATTGAAGGTTCCGGGTACAGTGGAAGCTTGTGGGTGGATGTTCCCACTTGGCCTTTTGTCATTAGCAATGATCAATCTGTGATCAATATGACGATAAAAGCCAGTCTCCACGGATAGATTCACAGAAATAGATAAAGAAGAAGAAAGGTCCTGGAACCACAAAAGTGGATCGTCACATATTGATTATAATTAATTTAATTAATTGAAAAGAAGTACCTTTTGGGTGTTCTTTCTTTGTTGATATTGTTGATCATGTTCTGATGTGATTCATCGTTGCGTCGCAGAAGCCAAGTGTAGACTTCCTCTAGCGATGATCCACACATGCACCTCATATCTCTGGATGCCTCCAAAGGAGTCTCTGGGTGATATCAGGGAGAAACCTTTGCTTGCATTGTCCGCCTTAGATCGTCTTGATCCTATGGAAGAGGATCTCTCTCAGTCTTGAGAGCGTTCTTGGAGGAAGAGTTTCTTTTGGCCATTAAATAATTCTCCAGAATTGTTGTACACAACAATTCTCTTGTTGGAAAAGAGTTGGGGTTGTGAGGATACTTATGATTGGGTTTGAGGTTGTAGAGTTATGACAATAAATAAACGCGTTACACGTTTTATTTATTTAATGGACTCTTATTGAAAAACCCCATGTTGAATAATTAATTACTTGACATGTTCCCATGCTGATTATAATAAATATCATTTAATAAAACAATATTATATCCTCAAAAATCCCGACTAGAAAACTATACGGCATGTAATCATTAATACACAGTGTGTACTTGTTTTCCATAAAACTACACAGCGTGTAATCATTAATACACGGTGTGTACTTGTTTATTCCATTTTCTTTTCAAAATGAAAACTACATGGTGTGTAATCATTATTACATGGCGTGTACTTTTTTTCCATGAAAAACTACACGGTGTGTAATCATTATTACACGGTGTGTACTTGTTTTCCATGAAAAAATACACGGTATGTATATCTTGGTTTTCATTTCCTTCTTCCTCCATCATTAAAACGATTTAGGCTTCCTTGAATAATTATTAAACCAAATATGGGAATAATATTTATTTTACTTAAGATACTTGGATACACTTAGTGTGTGACCCTCTAGGCCTCTTTCTTGTTGGCATTAGGCAGGCTTTCCTAAAGGTCAAGATTACTGTCTAGATACGGGCCAAGGCACCCAAGAGAAAGAAGTTGACGCCGCATTGATGTGTCACCTCATACGAACGCTTACTGTGTAATTTAACCCCTTTGTCTCAATATCTCATCAAGTAGGTTTCATGTTAGTTTCATAAACCTATATGCTTGATCTATCATTCTTTGACTTCCAGAAATGTACTCGTCATGTCACCATGGCCATGGAATTTTTTCGATAGTTATATTTCAATCAAATGGACTAAGATATTTACTTCCATAAAATTGGAAGGTACAAATCCTTCCTGGACTTATCCATTAATAACATGTCATTCGTGACACACCCAATGTACCCTACTTCCCACCAACTTTCTTCGTGATGGGTTACGTCATCAAATCTAAGTGAGGGAGTCATGACATGAGTCAATGATAATCTTCCAGTCTAAGTACCATTACACATGCTTGATGACACCAAGACATGCAGAATTGCTACTGGCGGGTCTGTTATCATAATCTCCCATCTTGGAGATTACCAAGTGCGAACTCCATGGGAGAGAGTCTCATCTTCTTACGATTACTCACACATGATGGTCTGTATACTATGTGTCCTATCATAGTATGTCATCCAACCACATAACTTTATTTAAGAATATTGTTATATTATTTCAAGGTTCTCATCATAGAGGGGATATACCATGACCTTATCAATGAAAAAAATATTCTAGGACATTATTATATTATAGTCTTACAGAAAAATGAACAATATATAATAAGTCTACATTCATGCAGTCAAAGTACAAAACAGTTGGTTCTCAGGACACCAACCCTTACAAACTCCCACTTGGACTAGAGCCAACTTCCTATGAATTTTAGTCTTCTAGACCTCACATGATGATCATGTTTCTTTTGAGTCAAGGCTTTAGTCAAGGGGTCCGCCACGTTGTCTTCCATGGAAATACTACTCACTGCAACTTCACCTCTATAAGAAAAATAACTTAAGAGATGATACTTATGAAGTATGTGCTTTGTTCGTTGATGTGAACTTGGCTCTTTTGCAAGTGCCACCGCTGTAGTATTATCACAATAGAGTGTGATAGGATCTTTAATTATAGGTATTACATCTAGCTCTTGGATGAAGCTTCACATCCATACTTCTTCTTTAGCTACCTCAGAAGCTCTAATATACTCGGAATCTACTTTAGAATCTTCCACCACAGTTTGCTTTAAGCTTTTCCAACTCACTACACCTCCATTCAAACTGAATATGTATCCAGTCTATGAATTCATGTCATCTTGATCAGTCTGGAAACTAGAATCTATATGTCCTCTGATGACTAGTTCCTCATCTCCTCCATAAACCATGAACATATCCTTAGTACGCCTCAGATACTTAAGGATAGTCTTGACTACCATCCAATGGCGGTCTCCTGGATCAGCTTGATATCTTCCTACCACACTTAATGCATAAGAAACATCTATCCTTGTACATAGCATAGAATACATGACTGACCCAATCGTGGATGCATAAGGGATCCTTGTCATTTTCTTTCTTTCTTCATGTGTCTGAGGACACATTTTCTTGGAAATATGAATGCCATGTGACACTGGAAACAATCCCCTCTTGGATTATTCTATGCCGAATCTATTCAGTATCTTGTCAATGTATGTAATTGACTCAGTCCTAGTATTCTCTTGGATCTATCACGATGGATCTTGATCCCAAGAATATATGCTGCCTCGCCCAAGTCTTTCATGGAGAAGCATTTATCCAACCGTGCCTTAACTGACTGTAAGCCAGGTACTTCATTTCCAATTAGTAATATGTCATTAACATATACTATTAGGAAAACAACTACACTTCCACTAAACCTCTTGTAGACACAAGTCTCACATTCATTCTTAACAAATCCAAATTCCATTATAGATTCATCAAAACGAATGTTCCATGAACTTGATGCTTGCCTTAATATATAAATGGATTTATGCAACTTGTATACCTTGTTGGAATCCTTTGGAGCCACAAACCCTTCAGGTTGTGTCATGTAGACATCTTCCTGGAGGTTCCCATTAAGGAATTATATTTTCACATCCATTTTACAAATTTCATAGTCATGGTAAGAAGCAATGGCCAATAGGATTCCGATGGATTTTAGTATCTCAACCGGTGAAAAGGTTTCATCATAGTCAATTCCTTGATGCTGTCTAAAACCTTTAGAAACTAGTCGTGCCTTATAGGTGCTGACTTACCCATCCATGTCCAGTTTCTTCTTGAATACCCATTTATTATCAATAGGCTTTACATCAACTGGAGGATCTACCAAAATCCAGACATGGTTTTGGTACATGGAATTCATTTCAGAATTCATGGCTTCTTGCCACTTGGCAACATCTGTTCCTTAAACTGCTTCCTTATAGGTAAGAGGATCATCATTGTCAACCAATAATGTGTCACCATCCTCGGTGACAAGAAAAACATATCATTCTGGTTCTCTCACCTCTCTCGTGCTCCTATGCAGTTCTTGTGTCTCTGGAACAGATTGTTCTTCCACAGGGCTTTGTGGAATCTATTATTGTACCAACTATTGTGTATCTTGAGCCTCGACTTCATCAAAGTCTATCTCACTCCCACTATCTCTTTTGGAGATGTGCTCCCTCTCAAGGAATATGGAGTGTCTTGCCACTGTAAACTTTTTTTCTGAGGGGTTGTATAGGTAATATCCCCTTGTTTCCTTGGGATATCCTATAAAGATACACTTTGTGCCTCAGGGTGCAAGTTTGTTACCTGAAGAGGCCTTAACAAATTATTTTCTTCCCCACACATGTAAATTTGATAACATGGATTTGAGTCCACTCCATAACTCGTATTAAATACCATTTATCAATTTAGTTGGTACTTGGTTTAGTATTTGTTCTGCTGTTTGTAAGGTATATCCCCAAAAGGATAATGGAAGACTCGCATGACTCATCATTGATCTCACCATGTCCAATAGGGTGCGGTTCCTTCTTTCACTTACACCATTCCACTGAGGTGTGTAAGGAGGAGTGAGTTGAGATAGAATCCCAAACTCTTGTAAGAAATCAATGAAGTCCTGATTAAGATATTCTCCTCCTCTGTCTGAGTGGAGTTTCTTAATCTTCTTACCAAGCTGGTTCTTAACTTCATTATTGTATTCTTTAATCCAATCAAAAGAATCTGACTTATACCTCATTAAGTAAATATATCCATATCTACTAAAATCATCAGTAAAAGTTATGAAGTACGAGAACCCACCCCTTTCTTCAACTAGAAATGGTCCACACACATTTGTGTGAACTAATTATAGAATCTCTTTAGCCCTTTCACATTTCCCACTAAATGGTGCTTTGGTCTTTTTTCCTTGTAGACACGCATGACATACACCAAGTGGTTTTAGTTTGAAAGAATCTAAATACCTATCTTGATGTAATTTTGTCAAATGTTTCTCATTGACATGACCTAGCCGGCGATGCAAAATTTGGGTGTGGTATGAGTCATGTGAATTAACTTTGTCATAGATTTCCATTACTTGTTTTGTGTAGTCTAACACATAAAGGCCATTATATAAATGTGCCCTACAAAAACAAATGCTATCTTTATAAAAGCAGCAACATCCACTTACAAAGTTGAAGATGAATCCATCAGTATCTAATCTAGATACTGAAATAATGTTTCTGGTTACAGAGGGTACATAATAACATCCTTTCAAAACCAAGACCATCCCAGTATCCAATGTGAGGTGGTAGTCTCCGACAGCTACAACAACGAGTCTGGCTCTATTGGCTGCTCGTAGATCTACATCACCTCAGTCAATCTTTCTGAATCTACTTGGTTCCTCTTTTTGGATACAGATGTGAGCACCAAAATCAGTATATAATACAAAATTGGTAGAAATAGATAGATTTCATTCGATAAAAAATGCACCTGAAGCTTCCCCTTGCTTCCTTGGCTAGGTGCATTTTTTCTTCCAGTGGCCCCTCTTGCCACATACGAAACAAACAACCTCATGTTCTCTTTCCTCCCCTTCGATCTTCCTTTTCTTGGAAGGCCTTGAAGAATCTTTAGGCTTAAGGCTCTTTGGATTCCCTTTAATTTTATTCACCATGAGGACAAAAGGCTTTTCACACTTCATGTCATTGTCTACTTGGCGAATGAGTATAAGAATATCAGACATAGACTTCTAAATGTTGTTCATGTTGAAGTTCACAACAAAGTTTAAGAATCTCTGGGGGAGTGATGCAAGAATGAGATTGGTACCCATTTCTTCGAGGAGTTTAAACCCTAGAACCTCCAAGTGCTCAATGTAGTCAATGATATTGACTACATGAGGCCTAGCTGGGCACCCTCTCCAAGCTTGCTCTGAAATAGAGCCTTGAATATCTCAAACCTTTCCTCTCTTTCGATCTCCTGGTATATACCACAAAGGTGCTTGAGAATGCTATAGGAATCCATGTATTCATGAGACTTCATGATCTCACTAGACATAGATGACATCATCAAACATTGAACGTCGAGTGCATCACTCAAATGTTGATCATAGACCATGAAATCTTCATCACTCTCCCATGGGGCAGGAGAATCAGGAAGTGAGGACTCCAGCACGTAAAACTTTTGTTCATGGCATAGGATAACCTGAAGGCACCTAAACCATTCTTGAAAGTTACTACCAGTGAGGATGTTGCCTTTATCCAGAATTTATCATAGAGAAAATTTGGTTGATGAGTTTTTCATTATCTACAAATTAAAAGAGAAAATTAATCAGTACTTTCTTGATTACATGTTATGAGAAATAATAAATTTTATTAAGTCTCCCACCATTTTATCAACTCCCAATGAACCTCAACATTGAACTATGAATGTACAGTTTCTTTAATATTATAGTGGCAAGGATACATATTCCCCTTCGTATAACCCCAATAAGGGTTGTTCAAGCTATTTGAATGTATTTATGTAGGTGGGTCATTGCCAACTGTGAGCTTACAATTACTTGATCTGTTGAGTAGACTCCCCAATCCTGAAATCCTGACTTGGATTTCCTCAACTCTTACCTCCAATATTACATCAAGTCTATCAAGGGATACTCCTCTTGATGTAATATGGTTAAGTCAACCCAAAACCTTTCATAAGGGCTTACTTTATAAAAGTAAGTGTCCCAACAAGGGTTGGTCAAACACATAGTTTTATTGAGTATTGACCTTAATCAGGTAATGGAAGGCTTGGTCTGACTTGATATGGTATTTAGGGATTTTAATCCTTTATGCGTAGTTTCACATTATCACATGCTTGTTAATATTAAGTGATGCTTGCTTAAGTGATTAACCATGTTTCGATAATGTTTACGCATAGTCTGGTTTTTTATTTTATTCCATCTTTGCATGCTTATTCATTTTATTAACTATGTGATTACGACAACCCATAAATAATAAATAAACCATGAAATCAGACAGAAATAAAATAAGATGGCATGATCATGAGCTTTTATTGGTTAGCTTATCTAGCGGTTTGATAATCTAACCCTGACCTAGGAAAAAAATACCTTGAACCGATGGTTCGTATTTTGCAGCTCCCACCCGTCCACCTTTGTATCTTCTTGGGTTGGTTTTGACTCAGCTTCAGGTTTCGAACCATCTCCTCTGGCTTGGGAGATCCTCCATTACATGGGGTTTACATTAAATAAACCATGGGAACGTATGCCCAACATTTTATTGGAAGAAGGCTCATAGGACAACGAATTTAAATTAAACAAATTTAAATGAAACCAAACACACATACAAAAGGGTCTTTGGTCCATCTCATGATCATCCATAGCATGCAACAACATTTACGCATATTTAGAATTCAAATTATTTTAATAGTTCAATTATTTAAGATAAGTATCACTTGAAATTAATTAATTATGATCTTATAATTAATTAATTCTTTATCTTAAATTCCTTTCTGAATTTCCTTGAGATTCTTCTCATCTATATTCCTTGTACAGGTCTTTGTACTTTTGGAGGAAACCTGGTGAAATTCCATTTTTGGAAAGTACATGGTGTGTAGTTTATATTTACACGATGTGTATTTCTTTTCACCCTTTATCCAAAGTACACGTTGGGGATTTGGCGTATTTTCTCTACTTTGGAAATTCTAGAGTACACAGCGTGTAGATTAATCTAACACGGTGTGTACTTATTATGCGGTTACCGGCCTGGCAATCCTGTGTACACGGAACACGACTTCTCCTTGTACACAGTTTCACCTAGACCAGATTGGACTACATGGTGTGTTGATTCAACATACACGCTGTGTATTCCTATTCCCATGCGCCATTCATTTCTGGTCAAAAGAGGGTAATAAATACTTAGGTGTAATCAATTCACATGGTGTGGTTTGGCAGACTAGTACCAGTTCGTTTAACCTAAGTACACGATGTGTAGTTTTAATTACATGCTGTGTATTCATGTGTTGTATAGACAGAAAGAGAAGATCCTCTAAATGAGTTCCTCATTTTTTATTTTAATCAAAATTTAAATTAAAATGTCTTTTCTATGATGTGAATCGAGAAACGAAGAAGGAATAATAGATCTCATTCATTCAGTTTAATAGAACGATTTATCTTGAATTGAATCGAATATAAATGTGTAAATTATCAACAAAAATTAAATAACTATAATCAACCCTTTAACCTCACTTTGATACCAATTGAAGGTTCCGGGTGCAGCGGAAGCTCGTGGGTGGATGTTCCCACTTGGAATTTTGTCATTAGCAATGATCAATCCGGGATCAATACGACGATAAAAGCCATTATCCACGGATCAATTCACAAAAATAGACAAAGAAGAAGAAAGGTCCTAGAACCACAAAATAGGATCATCACAGGTTGATTATAATTAATTTAAATAATTTACAAGAAGTAACTTTTGGGTGTTCTTTCTTCATTGATATTCTTGATCACATTCTGATGTGATTCGTCATTGCATCGTAGAAGCCATGTGTAAAATTTCTCTAGCGGTGATCCACACGTGCACCTCGTATCTCTGGACGTCTCCAAAGGAGTCTCCAGGTGCTAGTGTGGAGAAAACTTTTCTTGCGTTGTCTGCCTTAGATCATCTTGATCCTATAGAAGAGGATCTCTCTCAGTCTTGAGAGAATTCTTAGAGGAAGAGGTTCTTTCGGCCTTGAATGAATTCTCCAGAATTGTTGTGCACAACGATTCTCTTGTTGGAAAAGAGTTGGGGTTGTGAGGATATTTATAATCGGTTTTGAGTTTATAGAGTTATGACTATAAATAAATGTGTTACACATTTTATTTATTTCATTGACTCTTATTGAAAACCCCCATGTCGAATAATTAATTCCGTGACATGCGCCCACGCTGATTATAATAAATATCATTTAATAAAACAATATTATATCCTTAAAAATCCTGACTGGAAAACTACACGGTGTGTAATCATTAATACTTGGTGTGTACTTTTTTTTCCATAAAACCACATGACATGTAATCATTAATACATGGCATGTACTTGTTTTTTTCCATTTCCTTTCCAAAATGAAAACAACATAGCGTGTAATTATTATTACATGGTGTGTACTTGTTTTCTATGAAAAACTACATGATGTGTAATCATTAATACACAACATGTATATCTTGTTTTTCATTTCCTTATACCTCAATCATTAAAATGATTTAGGATTCATTGAATAATTATTAAACAACATACAGGAATAATATTTATTCTACTTGAGATACTTGGATACACTTAGTGTGTGCCCCTCTAGGCCTCTTTCTCATTGGCATTAGGTAGGCTTGACTAAAGTCTAAGATTACTGTCTAGAAATGGGTCAAGGCCCCCAAGAGAAAGGAGTTGACGCTGCATTGACGTGTCACCTCATACAAACTCTTACTGTGTAATTTAATCCCTTTGTATTAATATATCATCAAGTAGGTTTCATGGTAGTTTCATGAACCTATATGCTTGATCTGTCATTATTTGATTTCCAGAAATAAACTCTTCGTGTCACCATGGCCATGGAATTTATTTGATAGTTATATTTCAATCAAAGGGCCCAAGATATTTACTTCCATAAACTTGGAAGGAACAAATCCTTCCTCGACTTATCCATTAACAACATGTCATTCGTGACGCAGCCAACGTACCCTAATTCCTGCCAACTGTCTTCGTGATAGTTTTCGTCAGTAAATCTAAGTGTGCGAGTCATGACATGAGTTAATGATAATATTCCAATCTAAGGACCATTACACACGCTCACAGATAGCAATGTACGATGACACCAAGACATGCAGAATTGCTACTGGTGGGTCTGTTCTCATAATCTCCCATCTTGGAGATTACCAAGTGCAAACTCCATGAGAGAGAGTCTCGTCTTTTTACGAGTACTCACACATGACGGTCTGTATACTATGTGTCCTATCATAGTATGTCATCCAACTGAAGAAATTTATTTAAGAATATTGTTATAGCATTTCAAGGTTCTCATCATAGTGGGGATCTACCATGACCTTATCAATGCAATAAATATTCCAGGACATTATTATATTATAGTCATGAAGAACAATGAAAAATATATAATAAGTTTACATTCATGCAATCAAAGTACAAAACAGTTGGTTCTTAGGACACAAACCCTTAAATTTATTTCATCTACAATGTAGTTACCTCTCTCGAACCCTAGGGAAACTCTAGACAATTTTCAAGGGATTCCTTCCATTCCAAATGTCTTGATAAAGAGTTTAATCCTGGGTTACTTTTTTATCTTTGGTTTCCCCCTCTCTTACACTTGTTCTATGTTATCATAGTGTAATCACATGACCATTTTTAACTAGGTTTTGATCTTTCATGATTTAGGTTTTTTCTTGTGATCTCCTTCACCTTCATTCCCCATTAGCATTACCAGTTCTAAGCATTGTTTTAATTTCCAGATAAAGGTAGGTTGTATAGAAAAAAATCCAAATGGTCTTTTTATATTTGTTCTTGTTTGTGAAATATTATGCTATTGTGTTGAAATAATGTATAGATTAACAAATAGAATAATGGATGAGGATAATCATGTGTTTGGACTACTCTTTGGATCCCTTTGTGTCCAATAGTGTTGAGACCTATATTAAGGCTACCCATAGGGTTAGCATACCCTAGAGAAATAATGAATTGGATAATGTCTTAAAATATGATTTAGCATGACATGATACCTCAAGTTATTGATTGTGATAGATTAACCTTGGAAAATGGATTACTTAATCACTAAAATTACTGGTGATAATTATATATAAAATGTGTGTGAAAATTGGCATAGAAATGGATTAAGATATAACTAATGAATTAATGGACAATTGAAAGAAAAATGGATTTTTTTTTGAATTTACCATTTTGGATTTTGATATTATGTTGTGATATTCTTTCCATTATGACTTGTGTTATGTTTTATACTAAAATGATTATACAAAGGGATTTTCCTAATTTTTCTGAAATGACTATATAATGGGCTTTTCCTGATTATTCTAAAATGTTTATATAGAGTACTTGGTCTGGTTATGTCAAAATTATTATATAGAGGACTTGGTCCAATTATGTAGATATGATTATATAGAGGACTTAGTCCGATTATTCTAAAATGATTATATAAAGGTATTGGCCTGGTAATTATGAAATTCTTATATAATGTCTTGGCCCGTTTATATTAAAATGATTATATAAATGGATTGGCCCAATTATGCTGAAATGATTATATAAAGGTATTGGAATAAAGGGCTCAACCTGGTTTTATAGAAATGATTATATAAAGGACTTGGACTGGTTATGCTGAAATTATTATATAGAGAGATTTTCCCAATTGTATGATTATGACATGAAATTATGGTTATGGTTTGTGTGGTTGTGTTACATTCTTAGAGATATTCTGGAATGGTCTCGAAGTAGGTTGATTATTGTATCGTATTAATTGACTATTTAATACTTTCATGACCCGACCCAATCAGGGATCAAGGTACAACTAGCCCAAGCCCGCATCTATAGGCTAGGGGGTGGCTATAAGCACATAAAGGCATATCCTAAATGGGAGGTATTTTCCTAATGTACATATATGCATACAACCAATCATCTCAATTAAGAAGTGCAGAGTAATAAAAAAAAATGCAATAACTAGAATATGAACCAAACATGAAAAACCTATAGGGTGTACAGGAGTATGATAGTATAAACTGGAAAAGTAAATGAAAAAATACACACCCAACCAAAAAGATATTCCAACCTGAAAAAATGGAAATTAAAAGTGATAAGAGATCCTAACTCGTAACATCCAAGATCTGAAAACCATACACGTTCCAATTCATAGAGTATCCCTAAGCTTCTATGAAGTCAGCACTGACCTATCCATCATCTGTATAAGGCATGACATGTGTAGGAAAATCCCATGTAGGGGTGAGTATATAAATACCTATTAATATTCCCAAAAATATGAATGGGGAGCAGTAATATACATGATAGTAATTGATAGTAAACAACTCAACCCAAAGTTAGAGAGTAAATAGAATCAAACACATGAATACATATATATATGCTCAATACAAAGAAACCCAAATGGGAGAGAAGGGGATATCCATCTCATGACCCATCCTAGGAAAAGAGTTCCCTCAGTTCCAAAAGTCCATTTTTGATGCCCATAATCTTCCACATCTACCTAATAGAAAACATCTAAGTCAAGACAAACCTCACCACTAAGTCACATAGTCGAGGGAAAAAATATATAGATAGTGGAACCATTCCCTGATACAACATGAGGGTTCTACTCAGAAGATAGCTTGAGGAACCATGACCTGTTCTAGTAGGAGAGTTCCACTCTGATGGTCAAGGACCCATGCCTTGTTTCTATCGGAGGGTTCCATTCTAAAGTCGATACAACACCCATAACTAGACTAGTTGGAGTTTTCTACTCTAGTAGTCTACAGAGGACCCATACCCAGTCTGGTGGGAGGGTTCCACTCTAGTAGTCCAGGACCCATGCCTTTCCCAACAGGAGGGTTCCTGTCAGATAGTAGATAAAGGACCCATGCCCTACCCAATAAGTGGCTTCCACTCCAGTTTTCAATCAAGGACCCATGCCCTACCTAGTAGGAGGGTTCCAATCAAGCAGTAGATATAGGAACCATGACCAACTCAGCTATATGGTTACACTATATATATAGGTAGTGGAACCATTCCCTATCCCAGTAGGTGGGTGAAACTCTAGTAACCTCTAATGATCCTGCCTGATCACTACTATCTTTTTGCATCACCTAAATAAGCATCATGATCATGATGTCTCACATCATATCTCAAAATATACTATGGATTCCACCATCACATTCTATGTGAAAAAACACATAGGATAGGCTACCCACGGGCCAAAATATGAGTCCAAACAAAGTATATACGAGAAGTTAAAGTTTCCACAACAGGAAAAAATGGTACATGACATGCAAGGGGAACCAAATGATATGTGGTCCCACTCTATCACTTGGTAATGTCCCTATAGGAACATGACCTACTAACCATTTATCTATAGATGGAATTTTCAAGCCACCCAAAGTTCTTCCCTTTCTCTTTGGCTGTGTCCATGTAATTTGAGTGTGTCCATGTACTATGGTACACAATGTGTACTTACACATGTGGTTCGGCCCGTGTCCTTGGCCATGTTCATTACTTTAACACATGGCATATTATTGGCCATGCCCATGCCTGTATACTCTGTAGCCAAGGCCCCACACACCATGTGTTCTTAAAATTACACGACATGTAGTCATGTTTTTCCCAAAAAATCTATATTCGTTCCTATGAATCCATATCTAGAATCACCACTTATAATATGACCTTGTCTCCTCCTAAAAATTCTGGATCTTTCCTTTTTTCATTGGTTCTGGCCATCCGATGGCCATAGGTTAGTTTTCCATCAGCTCGCTCGAGGCCCGATGCACCGTGTACATATTTTATGCCATGCCATCTCTATTCATGATTATGATAATCAAATCAATCTACCTTAACCTGAAATCATTCCTAATCCATCCCTGATTTATTGATCCAATCATTTTCCACAATTCAACTATGAATATGGGGGTCCAATCAGGCTCGATACCACCCAAAAACGTCAATCCATGACGCCATAGCCCAATGGTAAATAACAAGAAGATTCAAGGGAAAAAAGAACAAGAAAAAAGATTTAAAAATCATTGGATAAGAGTCCTTGTCGAATGATCACAATTGGGGATATCCAGGGTGAGAAAATAAAATAATCAAATTAAACTGGTACATATGTGCATGACAAGGTTTAATTAGCATAGATCAAAGGAGAAGAATTGATCATGATTAATAAATTTAATCATAAAGAGCATAAAATATGAATTAAAGAGTCATACCTATAGAATTGATCATTTTTCATTGAATAATGCACTCACAAATGACTGAGATAAGTCATTTCATTTTCTGCATCTCGATCTTCCCCGATCCGGTGTTCCGTCATCATCTAAATTTGATACTCCAATAAAATAGAGGTAGAACATCTCTCGATCCTCTTAGGATATATGTGGTTAACCCTATAGGATTAAAAATAATAGTGGATTCATGGATACTTATATTAGTTCAATTTAATTAAAATAAATAAATAAATAAATATATTTATTTTAACTAAATGAACCTGCCATCGGTTGTTATTTCCGAATGCCCCGCACCGACCCATTTTAGGTAGCTCCTAGGGTAAAAATCACATTTTAGACTCAAAAGTGGTCTCAAATTTTTTATTCAAGATTCTATTTAATATTTATCCCATTTTATTTAAGAAAACATTCATGAAAAATATAAACTATATTTAATATTTTTATAAAATTAATTCTAGGCACACCATGCCTCAGAATCGCATGTTGTCTCTGAAGTAATCGGGGTGCTCAACGGAAACTGATGCGACAAGAATTTTAAATTTTTTCATTTTCAAGATGATGAGACTTATCATCTTCTACAATCCTCCTCAGTATGGTATGAGGATCTCGCATAAATTAAATAGATCACAAAAACATCAATTGAAAACATACCCATTCAGTATTGAAGCTTCGATCAATAACTACTAGTTTCCAGTGATCATTTTATAGAGGATCCAAATATAAATCCTTATAGATCATCCACACCTGCATAAAAAATCCACTAAAACTTTGATTATTGAATTCTAGGTGGTATTTCAGAAATCCGACGACGCCTTGGATGTCCTGACGATCACCACATCAATGTGCCTTCGATGTGTGAGGGAGAATTTGATTTGAATGCCTAGATCAAGTGATTCTATCTCTAGGAAGTGGGAGAGGAGAGAGAGGCTCTGGTGAAAATTTCATGAATATCCCTTTATCCAAATCTGCTCTCTATTTATAGTGGATGTACAAAATACCTGATAGGGTTACTCGACCCCTATATATTTAACATCTGCTAAATAAATATTTATGAAAAACTAAATTGCATAAATTATATTTATTATTTTATCACAAAACTACAATATATATAAAATATATCATGTGATAAAACCTGATTTGTTAAATTGAATCTTAATTCCTACGACATCCTACCTTTTTATTAGATAAAATTTTCATTACAGTTTACAAAACAATTAATATTTTAAAGTTTACTTTCTTAAAAATAAGGTACATAATACATGAAAACATAAAACATTATTATGAAAAAATTGAAAGTATTATTCATTGGTTCATCTTAAGTAATTTTACTAGATATAATAAAAAGGGACATACATCAAAGGAAAGGGTAGGTATAAGGCCCAGTAAGGGAAAATAAGGGAAACAATTTACTTGTGATCTTGAGGAATATCAATAAGAACTTGGGGAAATACATAAACGCATGATCAAGAGGAATATAATAATAGTAAGAACATGAATAATTACTTTTAAATGTGTCTAAAACATTTAATTGATTCATTAATAAGCATATCACCAAATTTTATCACTGAGGTGTCATAAAAATTACCAAGGTTATTCACCAAGGTATCGTAAAACATGTCATCTTTAGAGATTAAATTCTTTACCCAATGCATTGGAGCACTATTAGGGAACACCATTAATATGTTTTAATTAATTTGGGCTACATATATCATAATAAAAAATTTCATAAATAACCATTGGAGAATAAAATAAATGGGTTTCATAATAAAATCATGAAGTTTTTTTTAAAAAGTGCTTAAAGACACGATTTTTATGTAATTATTAACCCATGAAAGAGTAAGGTATGTTTTATGTATATTAATAACAGAATAGAATATATCATTTTAAAATCTAGGTAAATACCCCTAGAAAATAAATATGTTTGGGTATTCACAAAAGAAAATAATATATTTTTTTTAGAAAAAGAGAGAAAATTTGAGAAGAAAATTTTGCAACATAAGGGGTATGAAACATTGTTTTAGAAAATGGTAAAAATATAGGGGAAAGGGTCTCCCATTCAAAAAATAATATTAATACAGTAAAGTTATTGAGTAAAATGAATATAATAACATCTTTTTGAAATTTTAAAGACATGCCACATAAAAAGGAAAATTGAAAGGAAAAGAGAAGTTGAGATTTCCCTTACCTTGAAGAGTAACTCCTAAAACTTAAAGATTGAGACCTTGGGGGATTGATGACACCTTGGGAGGACTCCTTGGGAGGTAAAAATATCATAGTTTTATTTATTAATAATTTTTAATTAAAATAAATGGAGAAATGGGTGGGTATTTATATAAAAAGTGATGGTTTTGTTTATTAATTTCCTTGGACACCTAAGTAGTGATATTTTCAAAAACATAGGCATACCCATGGTATTTTACCATGGTATTATCCATTTGAAACACCTATTATGTTATTATAATCCACAATAGTCTACCAAAATTTTATATTATATAACACTTCATTATAACATCATTAAACATACCAAAAAATCATAAATGTATTTTTACTATTCGCTAGAAAAAAATATTTTAGAAAATTCTCATAAATTCACCATAACCTAATTTTGATATTATTATTTAAAAAATTAAATTTATTATATAATATTAATTATCTAAATATGATAATTTTAACTTTTAAATGTAAAAATTATTACTTATTAAAAATAATAGTGAATAGAAAATGCATAGTTAAAATGCATAGTGAAATTTCCGACACTTGAAAAAATAAAATTATTTTATCATTTTTATTTAAATAGGATTGTTTTAATTATACAAATTTATTAAAATAAACATTATTAATAATATATTAGTTTATTATAAACATTTATATCTTTTCTATAAAGTGAATTTCTAGTATTAAAAATCAATTTATATAAACCCATCTCAATTTTATTAAGCAAAACTATTCTTAAAATAAAAAAGATGGAATACAAATTTTATTAATAAAAAGGGATTACATTTAATAAACTAAGGCCAGGAATCATTAACCCTTATAACATCCACGTATGACCTTTGGGTAATGTGTGAAATGGTGATAGAATCATTGGGAAACTTGGATAACATCGCTCGAGTGGTAATTTCCACTAACTTGAACTTCTCCCGGAGGTGATTTCATTCAACATTCACTTGTTGAATATAGGCTTGGTCTTGGTCAAGAGTGAAGCCTAGTGATTATACCTACCTCCCAAGCTCTGAAAAGTGGGATTCATATGACACAAATCTACTGGTTGAAGCCATCATTTCTTCTTTCTGGATTAATTATTCTTTATCATTTTTATTTATATACACAAATAATAATGTTAAAACTATTACAAAAAATATAGTTCCCAATGGTCATAATTGACCAATGGTCATATAATGGATGAAACCCAAATAGTCACATTTCCCTTTATACTCACTTCATTAATAAATGTACATGGTTTTGTTGTGTACAAAATAATATAAGACACATTTTTAGGAAACAATTTTGTTTAAAAATTTCAGGTTGTTGCATTCTTCCCCCCATAAGAAATTTCATCCCCAAAATTTCAACTCATACTCTTAGTTGATAAAAGGAGTGGTTACTTTTGTCTCATTGTTTCCTTGGGCTCCCATGTCACTTACTCATACATATTGTTCTTCCACAACACTTTGATGAGGTGGGTAGTCTTGTTGCGTAGAACCTTGTATCTATGGTCCGAAATCTCCCCAGGATTCTCCTCATAAGAGAGTTTACATTCCAATTGTACCACCTTTAGATTCAGTACATGTAAAGGGTTGGGTATGTATTTCCTCAAGATAGATATGTGTAATACATCATAAAATTGAGCTAGATTTGGTGGAAGTTCTAGAAAATAGACCACTGTTCCAATGTGATTAAGGATTTCATAGGGGCTAATGTACATGGGGATAAGATTCCCTTTCTTCCCAAATCACATGACTTTATTTCATATAAAAATTCTAAAGAAGAATTTTTCTCCAACATCAAACTCCAAATCCCTTCGACAGTTGTTAGCATAGATATTCTATCAAATCTAATAAAACTTAATGTGTTTCTATTATATCATCTCTTGCACAAGATCAAGCCTAAGAAGTTTTCACTCACCAACTCCATCCCAAAAAACAGGTGTTCTACATCACTTCCCCTATAGATATTCATAGGATTCCATTTGAATACTCAAATAGAAGTTGTTGTTTTATGAGAAATCAACCAATGGGAGGTGTTGATCCCATCTACCTCTAAATTCCATTAAGCATTTTCTCAGCATGTCCTCAAGTGTCTGAATAGTCCTTTCAAATTGGCCATCAGTTTGCAGGTGATAGGTTGTATTGAACTTCAATTCAGTACTCATAGCATGTTGAAGACTTCTCTAGAATTTTTATGCAAGCCTTAGATCATTATTAGAAAATATAGAAAGTGGTACCCCATGTATCCTCACTACTTCCTTCATATAAATCCTAAAAATTTGATCAAGAGAGAAGTCTTATCGAATAGAGATAAAATGGGAAGTCTTTGTGAGACAGTCCACTATAACCCATATCACATTTTTTCTGTTGGATGTTTTCCAGAAACTAGGGACAAATTCCATACTGATATTGTCTCACTTCCATTCTGTTATGGTAATAGGTTGTAATACTCCTTTAGAAAGTTGTCACTCTTCCTTCACTTGTTGGCACACCGAGCACCTTTTAGTGTAGTTGGAAATATCATTTTTCATGTTATCCCAACAATAATGATCATAAATGTCCCTATAAATTTTTTTTCTTCCAAGTTGTATAGAGAAAGTAGAGATATTAGATTCATCCAACAACTCCTTTATTTCCATAATAGATGGAACACACATTCTTGTATTAAATTTCATTACACCTTCTTGATAAATATTAAACTCAGAAAGCACTCTATCCTTCACATCTTCTAACTTCTTCTGCAAAAAAGGATCTTCTCTTTGAGGTTTCTTGATATTTTCTAGGAATGATGGTTGATAAATAATTTAATATAGGGTTGATGATTTCCCTTCCCTTATAATTCCCATGTCTAGTTTTAGTAGGTCTTTAATTAAAGGATCTCCTTGAATCCTCATTATTTATAGAACACCGGGGTCCTTCCTACTTAATGAATCAATGACTTTTTTTCTCTTATAGGGTGATGATAAATTGAATAATCATAGTCTTTAATAAGTTCTAACCATATATTATGTATCATGTTCAATTCCTTTTGCATGAAAATATACTTCAAACCTTGTTGGTCTGTGTATATATCACATTTCCCCCCATAAAGATACAACCTCCATTTCACCAGTGAAAAAACAACCATAACTAGATCCAGATGAAGTGTAGGATAATTATTATCATGCGTCTTTAACTATCGAGATGCATAAAGAATCACCGTATCATTTTTCATGAGGATTCACCCAAGCCCTTTAATATATGAATTGCTAAAAATAACGAATCCTTATCCAATAGAGGGTATAGTTAAAATAGGTGTAGCAAAAAATCTATTTTCAGTCTTGGAAACTTTCTTCACACTCTTTTTTCTAGATAAACTTGAACCCTTTTTGAGTTAACTTGATTAGTGGATTAAAAATTCATGATTTTTTTTTACAAATATCCTATAATAACCCTATAATCCAAGGAAAGTACAAATCTCAGTTACTATTGTAGGATGAGACCACTCTTCCACAACCTTTTGTCTTTGCGTGGTCAAGTGAGATTCTATAATTGGTTATAATGTACCTCAAGAAAGAAATTTTTTGTAACCAAAATTTACATTTTCTAAACTTTATAAATAACCTCTCCTTCTTCATATTTTGTAATATAACCCTTAGATGATCCCATGCTCCTTACGACTTTTGGAATATATTAGAATATAATCAATAAAAACTACCACAAAGTTATCAAGGTAGTCCCTAAATAATCTATTAATTGAATTGATAAATATATATGGATCATTAGTTAAGCCAAATGGCATAAAAACAGACTCATAATGCTCATATCTTGATCGAAATGTGGTCTTTAGAATATCTTATTTCTTCTCCCTCAATTGATGATAACCAGATTGAAGATCAATCTTAGAGAAGAATTGATCCCCATGAAGCTGGTCAAATAAATCATCATTTATTGGAATAAAGTGATTATTCTTTAATGTGGTCCCATTACATTCTCTATAATCAATGCATATCCACATTGATCCATCCTTATTCTTCACAAATAGAATAAGTGTTCCCCAATAAGACACACTTGGTCAGATAAACCCCTTCTCCAAAAGATCTTTGAGTAGTTTGTTTAATTACTCCAGCTCCACATTTTCTATTCTATATGGGGTATTTGAAATTGGCTTGTAACCAGAAATGAGTTCAATGGATAACTCTACCTATCTTTATGTGGGAGGTCCAAGTAACTTCTCAAGAAATACATCAATGTATTCCTAAATTATAGGGACATTATCTATTCTTATACTTTCATTTATTTCTTCATCTTCACTGATAATTTCCATAAATAATTCTATGGGAGGTGATTCTAGACAATACTCAGATTGGGATATCTCTCATTTGAAAACTACTATAGGTTTTCCATTCATGAGTACTGATATTTACTTGATTCTACAATTGATCTTAGTATTATACTTTGAGATCCAATCCATACCTAGTATAATGTCTAATTCTAGTATTGAAATTACTACTAGATTTGCGATGATATTATGCTTACCAAAGTAAATACTAGAGTTTCTATACATAGTTGATTCTTGGAGAATACCTCTAAGATTATTTACTGATAATTATAATTTTATCATTTTAGGTATTGATTCTATATTCTTTTCAAACTTGGAGTAAATAAAGGAATCCATAGAACCAGAATCAAACAAATTAATTTCTATCTTTGAGATAAAAATGAGGGTACCTTCCACCACATCATGTGGTGGACAAGTTGTCCACACTTGAATCATTGGACTTCAGGATGGGCTTGCACTATCTTCTATTTATCATTAGTGTTGAGAAGTTGAGGCTTCACCTCACTATGATAGTTTCGAGAAATATGTATATCTCTTCCACACTTGAAACATTTCCCTCTCTAGAGTAAAAAGTTCCCCAAATTATTATTCCCACATTTATTACATGTGGGAAGTTTCACTTGATTTTCTCCTTTTCCATGATCAAATTTCCTCCCTAGGTTTTTCTCCAATGATATCTTCTTCTGATTTGATTTATGAGACCACTACGTGTCACCAAACTCTAGTTCAACCTTCATAGAACTCCTCACTATCTCCTCATAGTTTTCATAGTCATGATTGTCAAGATTCTTATATAAATGGGGTCTTAGTCCATTGAATAATCTATCAAACTTCCCATTAGGATCCATAGAAAATCTATAGGTATAAAGAGAAAATCTTTTAAAGTTTATCTCATAGATTCCCATAGATTTATCTTCCTTATGCTTTGGATTGAAGAATTCCTTTTACATTCTCATTCTCATAAAATGAGATAAATACTTATTAAATAAGATTCACCTAAAATATTCTCACTCTATATCTTTAATCTTCCCTCTTGGACTCATGTTTTTAATCAGTGTCCACCACTGATCATATTCTCCCTCTAGGCAGTACACATCTAAGGTGAATTTCTCTTGTTCTGAACAATGAAGTATATACAAGATCTTTTTATAGAGATTATCCATTGTTCAACAATCAATGGGTCAATAGATCCACTGAAAGATGGTGGTAATTGACGCATAAAGGACTCAATGGAAAGTTTTTCCCTTCGTTTTGAATTTGGTATCTCAGCATGATTCAAGTTATTTACCATAACTTAAGCCAGTCGATTCATCATTCTCATAAAGGTTTCCATTCCATCTTCCATCGAAGGTCCGTCAGCACATAGTCCATTGAACTCACCATTTACATGGTTCATTCTATTTCCCACCATTTTATAAAAGAAGAAAACCTTACCGAGAAAAATGTTTCTTTTAATAATATTATAATTCTAAAAAAAATTTATGTCTGGAAACATCATGCTTAAATATGTTATTCTTTAACAGTAATTACATTTTCCCTAAATCCTTCATAATAGTTCATAAAAATTTTGTGATTAATGAAACATATCACCCGGGAGTGTCAAAATAGGCATGTAGTAAGGCCCATTATCATGTACTGGGTTATGACGAGTCAGTCTCAACACACCTTCTTAGAGTTTTTACCCATAGGTACATCTGTGCCAGAACCATGTCCACTTGTTCATATCCATACAAGGATTTATTTTCTCGGAAACCATTTACTTAATATTTCACCAAAATACTAAGATTTTTTACTATATTTTTACTTGTCCATAAGGTTATTCCTAAATTTTTAAAATCCTAATTTCTACAAATAATTAAACTGTCCTTTGATACCAGCTATGGCATCCTGCCATTTTATTACATAAAATTATCATTAAATTGTACACAATAGATGATATTTTAATGTTTAGTTTCTTGGAAATAAGGTACATAATACATGAAAACTTAAAAAATTATTCTAAACAAATTTAAAATATTCATAATTAGTTAATATTATGTACTTTTACTGTATATAATAACCTAGGGACATACATCAAAGTAAAGGGTGAGCATAAGACCCAGTAAGGGAAAATAAGGGAAACAATTTAGTTGTGATCTTGAGGAATATCAATAAGAACTTGTGAAAAAAAATAATGCATGAGAAAGAGGAATATCATTAAAATAATAAAATTAATCATAACTTGGAAATTAAGCTACAAAATTTAATCAAGTCATTCAGAATAATATAACCAAGGTTTATCACCGAGGTGTCATAAAAATTACCAAGGTTATTCACCAAGGTATCGTAAAACATGTTTTCTCTAGAGATTACATTCTTTACCCAATGTATTGGAGTACTATCAGGGTACACCATTAATATGTATTAATTAATGTGAGATACATATATCATAATAAAACATTTAATAAATAACCCATGGAGAATAAAAGAAACATACTTCATAATAAAATCATGGTGTTTGTTTTAAAAAAAGTTCATAAAAACAAGATCTTTATGTCATTATTAAACAAAAAAAAGGAAAGTGGGTTTAATTTTTGTTAACACCAGAATATAATAAATAATTTTTAAATATAGGTTAATAAACCTATAAAATAAATATTTTTTGGTACTAAAAAAATAAAATAAGACATTTTTTTTAGAAAAGAGATAAATTTTGAGAAGAAAATTCGACAGCATAACGGGTATGAAATGTGGTTTTAGAAAACTATAAAAAGAAAGGGGAAACATGTCTACCATTCATAAAAGAATATTAATATAATAAATTGATATAATAAAATGGATATAATAATATATTTTTTTAATTTAAAAGACATACCACATAATAAGGGAACTTGAAAAGAAAAGAGAAGTTGAGATTTCCCTTACCTTGAAGAGTAACTCCTAAAAAATCAATGATTGGGACCTTGGGGGATTGAGGAAACCTTGGGAAGAATTATTGAGAGGTAAAAATAGCATAGATTCATTGAGGAAGAATTGGTAATAGATGAAAAAGAGAAATGGGTGGGTATTTATAGCAAAAGTGATGGAATTGTTTATTAATTTCCTTAGAAACCTAGGTAGTGGTATTTGAAAAACCATGGGATTGACCATGGTTTTTCCTACTGTATTTGAAACTTGGGACACATATTATCCACAATAGTTTACCATAATTTTATATTACATAATACATCATTATGATGTCATTAAACATATCGAAAACTCAAAACTGTATTTTTTACTATACAATGAAAAACAAAATGTTTTATAAAATTCTTCTAAATTCACCCCAACCTAATTTCAATATTCTGATTTAAAAAATGATATTTATTTTATCATATTAATTATCTAAATATGATAATTTTAACTTTTAAATATAACAAATTTATTAAAAATAATAGGAGATAGGGAATGCATAATGAAATTTCATAGTGAAATAGAAGTGTTTTAATCATACTATTTTATTAAAATAAACATTTTTAATAATATCTTAGTTTATTAAAAACATTTATATATTTTATTTAAAGTAAAATTTTAGTTTGAAAAATCAATTTATCAAAATCCATGTCAATTTTATTAAGAAAAAATATTCTTAAAATAGAAAATATGGAATAACAATTTTATTTATACAAAAGGGATTACATTTAGGAAAATAAGTCTAAGATACGTAACCTCTTATAACTCTCACATAGGGCTTAAGGGTAAAGTGTGCGATGATGTTAGAATCATTGAGAAACTCAAATAACATCACTCAAGTGGTAATTTACATTAAATTGAACTTCTCCCATAGGAAATTTCTTTCAAGCTTCACTTTTTGAAGCTCGGCTTGGGCTAGGTTAAGAGAGAATCCTAGTGACGCTACCTACCTACCAATATCTAAAAAGTGGGATTCAAATGACAAAAATATACTGGTTGAAGCCATCCTTTTATATTTTATACATTAATTATTCTTTATCATTTCTATTTATTAACACAAATTATAATGTTAAAACCATTACCAGAAATATAGTTCACAACTATCTTATTGACCAATGGTCATATAACATTCAAAACCAAAATAGTCACATTTACCTTTATAACTAATTAATTAATAAAGGTACATGGTTCTATTGTGTACAAAATAATATAACACACATTTACAGGAAAAAAAATTTCATTTTAGGAGTTCGGGTCGTTAAATTATTCCCCCCTTAAGAAATTTCATCCCCAAAATTCCAACTCATGCTCTCAGTTGAGAAAAGGTGTGTGTAGTTATGTCTCATTGTTTCCTCAGGCTCCCACATTGCTTCTTCATACATATGGTTCATCCATAACACTTCAATGAGGTAGTTAGTGTATTTTCATAGAACCCTATCTCTACGGTTCAAGATCTCCACCAAATACTCCTCATAAGAGAGGTCTTGTTCTAGTTGTACCACCTTCAGATTTTGTACATGATAAGGGTCAGGTATGTACTTCATTAAGAGAGATATGTTGAATACATCATGAAAGTGAGCTAGATTTGGTGGAAGTGATAGCCGATAGGCCACTGCTTCTATGCGATGAAGTATTTCCTAGGGGCCAATGTACATGGGGATAAACTTCCCTTCTTCACAAACCACATGAAACTATTCTATAGTGAAATTTGAAGTAATAATTTTTATCCAATATCTAACTTTAAATCCCTTCACCAATTGTTAGCATAGATCTTCTACTAACTCTCAGCAGCCTTAATGTTTTGTTGGATGGCATGAACCTTTTATGTCATATCTTTCACAAGATCAGGACCAATAAGATTTCTCTCATCAGCTTCATCCCAACAAGTACGAGTTCTACATCGCCTCCCATATAGATATTCATAGGGTTCCATTTGAATACTTGAATGAAAGAAATTGTTATACGAGAACTCAACTAATGGGAGGTGTTAATCCCATCCAACTTTAAATTATATTGATCATGTTCTTAGCATGTCCTTGAGTGTCCGAATAGTCCTTTTAGATTGTCCATTAGTTTGGGGGTGATAGGCCGTACTGAAATTCAATTTGGTACTCAGAGCATGTTGAAGACTTCTCCAAAAATTTTATGTGAACCTTGGATCATGATCATAAATGATAGAAAGTGGTACCACATGCATCCTCACCACTTCCTTCACATAAATCATGGAAAGTTGATCAAGAGAGAAATCTTCTTGAATGGAGATAAAATGGGTTGTATTAGAGAGATGGTCCACAATAACCCATATCACACTATTTCCTTTAGATTTTTTTGGGAGACTAGTGACAAAGTCCATGGTGATATAATCCCACTTCCATGCTGGTATGGGTAGTGGTGGTATAACCCTTTAAGAGGTTTTCATTTTTCCTTCACTTGTTGAAACACCAAACACCTTGTAGTATAGTTTAAAATCTCTCTTTTAATGTTATCCCACTAATAACGATAAAAAATTCCCCTATACATTTTCATACTTCCATGATTTATAGAGAAAGTAGAGCTATGCGCTTCATCCATCAACTCCTTCTTTATTTTCAAAATATAAGGAACACATAATCTTGTATGAAATTTCAGTACACCTTCTTGATCAATATTGAACTCAGTAAACTTACCATACTTTAGCGCTTCTAACTTCTTCCACAGAAATGGATCTTATCTTTGAGATATCTCGATCTTATCTAGTAATGATGGATAATAAATCATTTTGGATAGGGTTGATGATTTCCATTTTCTTATAATTACCATGTCCTATTTTACTAGGTATTTGAACAAAGTATCTCCTTGAATACTCATCATTGATAGAACAATATGGTCCTTCCTACTTATTGCACTAACAACTTTGTTTTATCTTCCAGGTTGATAGTGAATTGAACAATCATAGTCTTTAAGAAGATCCAATCACATACTCTATATCATGTTCAATTATTTTGTGTGAAAATATACTACAAAATTTTGTGGTCTGTGTATATATTACATTTCTTTCCATAAAGATAGTTCCTCGATATCTTTAGAGAAAAAACAACCACAACTAGATCCATATCATGCATAGGATAATTTTTCTCATGAGACTTTAACTGTCTAGTTTCATAATCAACCACCTTTTCATTTTTCATGAGGATTCACCCAAGACCTTTCAGAGATGCATTGATAAAAATAAAAAATCCTTATACTATAGAGGGAAGAGTTAACATGGGTGCAATAACCAATATATTCTTCAGATCTTGGAAACTTTCTTCACACTCCTATTTCCAGATGAACTTGACCCCTTTTTGAGTTAACTTGGTTAGTGGATTAGAAAGCCATGAATTTTTTTCACAAAAATATATAATATCCTTCTAATTCATGAAAACTA
This sequence comes from Viscum album, assembly GCA_963277665.1. Lineage (NCBI taxonomy): Eukaryota > Viridiplantae > Streptophyta > Magnoliopsida > Santalales > Viscaceae > Viscum > Viscum album. The sequence goes on from OY728158.1 coordinate 1,231,454,662, forward strand.
AGAATATCAGTTACTATTGTAGGATGAGGACACTCATTTATAACCTTTGTCTTTATAGGGTCATCTGAGATTCCTTCATTGGTTACAATGTTCCCAAAGAAAGTAACTTTTTGTAACCAAAATTCACATTTGCAGGACTTTCTAAATAACCTATCATTCATTAGAGTTTTCAATATAGCCCTTATATGATCCTCATGCTCCTTGAAACGTTTTAAATATATCATAATATCATTAATAAAAACCACCAATAATTTCCAAGGTAGTCCATAAAGACTCTATTCATCAAATCCATAAATATAGAAGGAGAATTAGTCAATCCAAATGGCATAACAAAAAACTGATAATGCCCATATATTGATTGAAAGGTAGCCTTTGGAATATTTTCTTTCTTAACCCTCAATTGATGACAAACCTGATCAAAGATCAATCTTAGAGAAGAATTTAGCCCCATGACACTAGTCAAATAAATCATCAATTCTTGAAAGAGGTTACTTGTTCTTCACTATGATCCCATTAAGTTCTCTATAATAAATTTATAGCTTCATTGATACATCCTTCTTAACAAAGAGAATATGTGTCCCCAAGGAGACACACTCGGTCAGATAAATCTCTTCTCTAAAAGATATTAGAATTGTTTCTTTAATTCCTACCACTCTACATTTTCCATTCTATATGATGTCTTTGAAATTAGCTTGGAAGTAGGCTTGATTTCAATTGATAACTCTACCCATCTTTCTAGGGGAGGTCCAAGTAAATCCTTAGGAAATAAATTAATGTATTCCTGAATGATGGAGACATTATATATTCATATACTTTCATTTCCTTATTCATATTCACAAATCATTTACATAAATAATGACATGGGAGGTGCTTCTAGATAAAAATAAGGTTGAGATATCTATACTTTGAAAAAAACATTAGGTTTTCCATTCCATAGTACTGAGATTTCCTTTCTTCTACAGTTGATATTAATATTATACTTTGAGAGCCAATCTATACCTAATATAATTTCAAATTCCATAATGGGATTGACTACTAGATTTTATATGAGATTATGCTCACCAAATTAAATACTGGAGTTTCTATACACTTTTGATGCTTGTATAATCCCTCCAAGAGTTTTGAATGATATTTATACTTATAGAAGTTCATGAATTGATTCTATATTATTTGAAAATTTGGAGGAAATAAAGGAATGTGTAGATCTAGAATAAAAAAAGTACTTTCTAGCTTTAAGAGAACAATGGGAGTACCTTCCACCACATCATTTAGATCTTCAAATTCAGCCATCATGAAAGAAAAATAATGAACTTTCTCCCTTGGCCTATTCCGAGGTTGATGGTGATTCCCCTCCACTACACTCAGATTTAGAAAGTGATTAGGAAAGTGGAAAAGATATTTACACTTGAATCATTGGCTTTAGATGGGTCCACATCATCTTCTCTTTGTCACTAGTGTTGAGAAGTTAAGGATCCACCTCACTATGACAATTTGGAGAAATATGTACATTTCTTACACACTTGAAACATTTCCCTCTCTTGAGTAATAATTTCCCCGAATGATTCCTCCCACATTTATTACATGTGGGAAAGTTTCACTTGATTTCCTACTCTTCCTTGATCAAAGTTCCTCCAAAGGTTTGGCTCTAGATATTTCTTCTTCTCATTTGATTTGTGAGACCACTATATCTCACCAAACTCTAGTTCTACCTTCATAAAACACCATACTATCTCTTTATAGTTGTCAAAGTATTGATTTCCAAGATTCTTTCGTAGATGGGGTCTTATTCCACTGAAGAATCTATCAATGTTCCCATTAGGATCCATGAGAAAGCTATAGGTATAGTGAGAAATTCTTGTAATGTTGATATCATATCTTTCCACATATTTATTTTCCTTCTTCTTCAGCTTGAGTAATTCATTCTACATTTTTTTCCTCATCAAATGAGGGAAATACTTATTAAATAATATTCCCATAAACTCTTCCCACTCTATATCTTCAATATCCCCTCATGAACTTGTGTTTTTAATCAGTTTCCACCACTAATCATATTATCCAATTAAACAGTACACACCTAGGGTGAATTTCTCTTAATATGAACAATAAAGTACAAAAAATATATTTTCTATAGATCTTATACATTTTTCATAAATCAATGTGTCAGTAGATCCACTCAAAGATTATGGTCGTTGATATATAAGGGACTCAATGTAATTTTATTCCCATTGTGGTGAACCCAGTATCTTGACATGATTCAAGTTATTTTCCATAACTTGAGTGAGTTGATTCATCATTCTCATGAAGGTTTCCATTCCAGCTTCTATCGGAGGGCCATCTGCGCATGGTCCATTGCGCTCACCATTTACATGGTTCCTTCTATTTCATGTTATTTTCTAAAAGAATAAAACCTTAGTGATAAGTTTTTTTTTTCTAATAATATTACAATTCTAAAACAATTTTATATCTTAAAACATCATTCTTAAATATGTTATTCTTTAACAACAATTATATTTTTCTACAAATCCTTAATAATAGTTCATAAAAATCTTGTGATTAACCAAACATATCCCCTGAGGGTATCAAACCATGTGTACAATAAAGAACATTTTTGTGTTCTATGATATTCTGAGTTTGGAATGATGTGCCTTGTTGGAGTTGTTACCCCTAGGTATATCTGTACCAGAACCACGCCCACTTGTTCATATCTAGACATGGATTTCTTTGCTCAGAGACCACTTACTTAATATTTCACCAAAATTCCAGGATATTTTCCTATATTTTAACTTGTCCCAAAGGTTCTTCCTAATGTTTTGAAATTATAATTTCCACAAATAACTAAACCTTCCATTAATACCAACTATGTAATCCCACCTTTTTAGTACATAAACTTTTCATTACATTGTACAAAACATAGGATCTTTTAAAGTTTAGTTTCTTGGAAATAAGGTACATAATACATGAAAATTTAAAATATTCTTCTAAAAAACTTGAAATTATTATTCATTGTTTCATCTTAAAGACTTTTACTGCATATCATAACCTGGGGAGATACATCAAAGGAAAGGGTGAGCATAAGGCCTAGTAAGGGAAAGCAAGGGAAATAATTTCCTTGGGATATGGAGTAATATCAACAAGAACTCAAGGAAATACATAAAGGCATGATAAATAGGCATATAATAATAATAATAACATGAATAATAACTTGTAAATGTGGATATGAAATTTAATTGAGTCATTTATAAGCATACCACCAAGTTTATCATTGAGGTGTCATAAAAATTACCTAGGTTATTCACTAAGGTATCACAAACATGTCATGTCTAGAGACTAAATTTTTTACCCAATGTATTAGAGTGATATCAGGGTGAACCCATAATATTTCTTAGTTAATTTGATACACATATATATTAATAAAAAATTTCATAAATAACTCATGGATAATAAAATAAATGAGTTTCATAACAAAATCCTGACATTTTTTTTTAATAAAAAGCACTTAAAAATAAGATCCTTATGTCATTATTAACCCAAAAAAGGAAGGTGGGTTTAATTTTTGTTGATAACATAATAGAATATATAATTTTAAAATATAGGTGAATACACATGAAAAAAAGAGGTTTGGGTATTCACTAAATAAAATAATATATTTTATTTTAGAAAAAGAGAGAAAATTTAAGAAGAAAATTCGGTAGCATAACAGGTATGAAACATGGTTTTAGAAAATGGTAAAATGATATGGGAAAAGGGTATGACATTAAAAAAATACTCTTAATATAGTAAAGGGATATAATAAAATTTTTATAAGAACATATTTTGGAAATTTTAAAGACATACCACATAAAAAGGGGACTTAAAAGGAAAAGAGAATTTTAGATTTGCCTTACCTTGAAGAGTAACTCCTTTAACTAGAAAATTGGGCCTTGGGGGCTTGAGGAAACCTTGGGAGGACTCCTTGGGAGATAAAACTATCAGATATTTGTTGAGTAAGAATTTTTAATGAAATAAAATGGATAAATGGGTGGGTATTTATAGGAAAAGTGATGGATTTGTTTATTAATTTCCTTAGACACTAAGGTAGTGGTATTTTCAAAACCATGGGATTTACCATGGTATTTTCCCATAGTATTGACCACTTGGGACACCTATTATGTTATTATAATCCACAAGAGTTTACCATAATTTTATATTGCATAATACATTATTAAGTTCTCAATAAACATAATGAAAACTCAAAACTATATTTTTACTATTCACTAAAAAAATATTTTAGAAAATTAAAATAAATTCACCCTAAAAAAATTTAAATATTATGATTTAAAAAATGATATTTATTTTATCATATTAACTATTTAAATATTATAATTTTAATGTTTAAATATAAAATTCTTATTTATTAAAAATAATAGTGGATAGAAAATGTATAGGGGAATAACATAGTGAAATTTATGACACTTGAAAAAATAAAATTATTTTATCATTTATATTTAAATAGGAGTGTTTCAATAAAACTATTTTATTAAAATATACATTATTAATAATATATTAGTTTATAATTAACATTTATATCTTGTATGTAAAGTACAATTTTATTCTAAAAAATCAATTTATCAAAATCTATCTCAATTTTATTAAGAAAAACTATTCTTAAAACCGAAAAAATTGAATAATAATTTTATTTATACAAAAGGAATTACATTTAAGTAACTAAGGCTAGGAAATGAAAACAATTGTAACACCCACATACAAACTAAGGGTAAGGTGTGTGATGGTGATAGAATCATTGGGCGACTCAGATAACATCGCTCGAGTGGTAATTTCCACTAACTTGAACTTCTATCATATGTGATTTCTTTCAAGATTTACTTGTTGAACCACATCTTGGGATTGGTCAAGAGATAAGACCAATGATGATTCCTCCCTCCTAAGATCCAAAAATTGGTCTTCATAGGGAATTTCCCTACTATTTGAAGCCATAGTTTCTCCTTTCTTCATTAATTACTCTTTATCATTTCTATTTATAAACATAAACTGTAACATTAAAACTATTACAAAAAATATATTTCCCAATGGTCATATTGACCAATGGTCATATAATGGTCAAAAAAATAGTCACATTTCCAATTGAAGTTACTTCATTAATAAAGGGACATGGTTTTGTTGTGTGCAAAATAATATAACCCACATTTTCAGGAAACAATTTAATTTATAATGTTTGGGTCGTTACAATTCCCACTTAATATTAAATGAACCTGGAATATTAAAATAATATTCATTCGAATAAAATTTTCTTGTATTTACTTAACTTAAAAATAATTTTAATAAATAAATTTAATACTAATTATTATTTATATGATTAATATGAATTTATTTATTTATTAGTGATCAATAACTTAGACAACACTTGGACCCCATAGTGGTTCCCACCATGTCCAATATACCTATTCAATTGAATATAGAGGATTATTGAATATGCCATTGTGTGTGACCCTCTAGGCCCTTATCTTGATAGTATTGAATAAAATCCACAAACCAAGAGCGTAGTTTAGAAACACATCAAATCCCCTAAAGAGATAAAGAAAGTCATAACAACAATAACCAACCTATGAACACACATTATACATGATAATAACTTTGTATTTTGATATATCATAAAGTTGAATGCACACTTGTGTCATTTCCCTTTTTTTCTTTATTATATTTTGATCTAATTAGATGGATTTAACATTTGAATACCTTCTACAAGGATTTATAAAGGTACTACTATCATGATCCACAAGGCCCCAGATATATTACTTCCTCAACCTAGAAGAAAATAATCCTTTCTTGACCATTCAACCAATGTCATGACACCAATGAAACACCGAACACAAGCTACCTCACCACGATTTCATTATCATGGGTTTTTACTTACATAAAAGTACATGATCAAATGACACACACTGGTAATGACCTCAAATTAGGAGACCAATACACATGTTCATAGATAGGAACAACCAATGACACCAAAAATATGTGGTCTTCCTATTGGTGGGTCTGTTCTAATTATCTCACTACTAGATATCAACAAGTGTGAATTTCATGAGAAGAAGTCTCAATGCTTATGATCCCAAACACCTGATATTCAAACATACGCTGTGTCCATTCAGTGAGTTGTATCTATACTCTAAGACCTTTTTTAATATTAATGTCATATTATCTCAAGTTTCTTATTATAGCCTAGGATATGCTATAACCTTTTGATACAACAATTAATTTATGAAAATTACCATTAAATAGTGGAAGAATAAATATCTACATTATAATGGTAAGAATACATCATGTATATATAAAAATATACATGATATAGTAATCAAAATTACTAAAAAGTTGGTCTAGGGCATCTAGTTTTACAATAGTGTCAGTACCTGGGTTTGAAAATATATATAGAAATATTCCAACATTTTGAAAGAAAAATACTAAGTCTCTACATAATTACCACATTCAATTTTTTTGACCAAAAAAATTAAAACTAAACAAAAAAATTGAGATACCGAGCTCGCATCTGGCTCTCCTACTCCCAGGAACTCTTTTACACATTCCCGTGTTGCCATAACACACGAACCAATGGGATGGTCCATCTACACAGGTTCCTCTTCTACCAATCCTCAATTTCCACTAGGTGATCTACAAAAGTATCTCTGTCCTTAATGTCTATCTCACCCCAGTAAATAATGTGCAGAGGGTCATGCATGTATCTCCTCATATGCGACACGTGTAAGTCAATGTGAACCTGCTCCAACTATCTGGGTATTGAGAGGTGGTAAGAAACCTCACTAACCCTATGCGTGATCTCGAAGACCCGATAAACCTCAAGGATAACTTACCTACCCATATGAATCTCCACAATCCTCATCATGGGGATACTCTCAAGATAATTTGTTCTCCCTGATTAAACACCAAAGGCTCACAACAGTGACCTGTATAAGATTTATGTCTACTTTGGTCCGTCCTTATTTGTTCATGGACAACCTGGACCTTTTCTGTCGTCGTCGACACTAACTCTGTACCCATAGGATACATATCACTAATCTATGTATAGCATAAGGGTGACCTATAGGGTCTCTCATATAGGGTTTAAAAAGGTTATATGCTGATATTAGATTGCTAGCTATAGTTTTCCACAAACTCTACCAAGGACAAGTGATCCTCCCTACTCCAGCCAAAGTCTAACACACAAGCCCTGAGCATACCCCACAACACCTAGATAGTGCATTCAGTATTCCCATATATCTAGGGTTAAAGGATATAATAATCCTCATCTAGGTCTTGAATGCATCATGTAGGACTCTCCAAAATAGTGATGTAAACCATGTATCACGATCAGAGACAATAGTCAAGGGGACCCCATGAAGACAAACAATCTATTGTACATACATCTTCCAAAAACTCTCCACTGAAATATATTCCCTTATAGAAAGGAAATGTTCTAACTTTAAGATGCAGTCAACTATCACCCATATGACATCATGAACCTTCACTTTCTATAGAGTCCTCGTCAAAAAGTTCATGGATATGTCATCCCACTTTGACTTTGGGATCTCAATGGGAAAAACCCTGCCAGAACTGTAAGAGTTGGTTTCCTAGAACCAACTAGTTGTAATTTGATTACATGAATATTTAATTTATTTAAATATTAAAGATCTTATTACATTTTTTTCATTATTCTACATGACTATGATGTAATAACGTCCTAGAGTATTTGTTTCATTTATAAGGCCATTACAGTTCCTTGCTATGATGAGAACCTTGAAATGCTATAAATATATTAGTAAATATAGTTTAATGCTTGGATGAAATACTATGATGGGACACATAGAATGCATACCTTCAAGTGTGATTACTCATAATCAGATGATAATTCCTCTCATGAAGTTCGCACTTGTTAATATTCAAGATAGGAGATTATGAGAACAGACTCGCTAGTAGGAATTCCACGTGTTTTGGTGTCATCAAATATTTCTATCTGCGATCATGTGTAATTATCCTTAGACTTTAAGATTATCATTAATATATGTCACAACTCGCACACTTTTATTTACTAATGAAAACCGTCATAAAGACAGTTGGTGGGAAGTAGGGTATGTTGGGAGTGTCATGAGTGGTATGTTATTAATGGATAAGTCGAGGAAGGATTTGTAACTTCCAATTATGGAAGTTGATATCTTGTCCCTTTTATTGAAATAGATCTGTCATGTGAAATTCCATGGCCATGGTGTAATGAGGAGTTTATTTCAGGTAGTCAAAGAATGACATATCAAGCATAAAAGACGATGACACTATCATGAAACCTTCTTAATGAGATATTTTGACTAAGGGATTATATTACAAATCAAGTGTTCGTATGTGGATGTCATTGTTGCAATTTTATGTTCTTTCTCTTGGGTTCCTTGACCCATTGATAGATAGTACTCTTGGACTTTACGAAAGACCGTCTAATGCCAACAAGAAATAATCCTAGTGGGTCACACACTAAGTGTTTCTGGTGGTCTCGGTTAAATTCTATTTGAATTTAATTAATAAATATTATTATCAAGACAATAGAATAATTTAATTCAAGTTAAAATGATTATAGAAATTAAATAAATATTTATTCACTGGATTGCGAGTAAAATATATTTATTTATTTTATTGAACATTTAATAAATACTTATTTACTAGTTTGTAAATAAAATATTTATTTAAGAGAATAAATTATTTATTTATTTATTCAGGTGTTCAATAAAAGGAAGTGGATTTCAAGAGGACTAAGGCCAGTCTAGTAATAAAATAATTATTTGAATGATGATAAATAATTATTTAACTAGTTGGGACAAAATAAAATAATGCTGCTATTATTTTGTGATGCGAAATTTTATTTATAATTCCATTTTGTGAAATTTGGCACACCATAAATAATGATGTGATATTATTATTAATATCATGAGTTTTCTTTAAGGTTATGAATGTATTTAATTGCTACTATGCTATTAAATATTGTGACTAAATCCCCATGTCAATAAATATACACATACATCTATTGTTTCAAGTACCAAATGGCACACCTAGTGAATTGAGAATTGTTGAGCTAAAAACTTTCTCTATCAAATCCTCTTCCCACCCCTCTCAAGAACGAGATACATTCTTCAAGGATGAAGAACAAGTGATCAAGAATGACCAACACAAGACACTCACTTCGCCGCACTATCACCCGGAGAATGGGAGGTGTTGATGAGAGGCCACCGGAGAATGTGTGGATCACCACTAGAGGGATTCTAGTTTGGATCCTTTCAAGCATAATAAGATAATCCATAAGGGTCATTCCGGATGATCAACATCATCAACGAAGAAAATACTAAAGATCCAGGTATTATTTTATTTATGAAATTAATTAAATTAATTATAGACATGATGTGAAAGATCCTCTTTAAAGGTTTTGGGCCTCTTCCTTCTTTATCTAAATCTGTGATTCTATTCTGTGGAGACTAGCGTTCATTGTCGTATTGATCGTAGAATAATCATTGATCATGGTAAAAATCAAAGTTGGTTGCCGACCCAACCATTCTTTCTCTATGTCCAGAAACTTCAAGATATATCTTAGGGGTTACATTATAGTTTATAATTTTTTAAATATTTCTTTGATGATTTACACATTTAATAATTTAGTTATTTCAATTCAAGTTAATCATTATGAAAATCCGAATCTCAAGATCTGTTCCTCCTATATTATTTCTCATTCACCTTACAAAAATGATATTTTCTTTTAATTTTTATTTAAATTTAACATAGGATCTCTTCCATAGGTGTCAATGGTTCCTGGTCTTACAAAACTATAACACATGACGTGTATTCGGAAGTACATGCAGTGTAGACAAGGTTCAATGCACCGGGTCTGGTCTACTAAACCAAGCCATGTCATTGGAGTTTGTCTAAGTCTTAACGACTTAGTGTGTTGATCAAGAACAGGTGGAACATGGTTTTCAGATTACAAGCTATGTGGCCCACTAGACACGATGTGTAGTCTCTTTGGGTTAGGGTTGGACCGTGTACACCATACACAACTTTCTTGGCTGGAGACCGTGTAATGAGGAACTAAACATCGCGTGGCCCACTGGACATGCCTTGTACTCTGAATATTTAAAAATTACACTCACACGCCGCTTCCCTGAGTGTGTACTTCAGTTAGACGGTGAAAAATAGTACTCGTCGTGTAGTTGGAACTACACACAATGTACTTATCCAAATTATGCAGATTTATTAAAATTTATTATTAAATTATAAAAACCCTTGAGACGTGTGCCATCATGTGGGAATAAAGATGAGGCACAACATGTGATAGGTGTTTTATATATATGCGTTTAATTTAACATCTGTGTAATGTTCATTTCTACTCATTGGGTAGTTATGAATAGGAATTATTTGGGTTTCCTTCAAGGTACAAGTTACATACAATGATAATTTTAAATGAATTTATTTGTTTAAAATTATGATGGATGAGAATATAAAGGAAATTCATAAAAGGGTTTAAGATAAAAGGATTGATTAATTAAAGATGATAGTTAATTGGTTCGAGGATGATTTATCTTAAAAAAGAATGATTCCAGAATTGAATGTTGGTTTTATTTATTCGTAAATATCGTTGCATGTGTGGATGATCATGAGCTAGACCAAGACCTTTGTATGTGGATGGTTTATTTTAATTAATTTATTTAAAATAAATTTGTTGGCCTGCAGGCCTTCTCCTCATTAATATGTCAGGCCTGTATACCCAAGGTTTCTTTTACATAAAACCACCTTTTACCCCTCAATTGCATGTGAGTTAAAAAAAGGAATATGTAATGGATGTAACTTCCAAGCTAGTGGAGGCAGTTCAAACTGGAGCTGAGATGAAACCAATCCCAAGAGATATAGAGGTGGACAGATGGAAAGTTGTAAACACGAACCCAAAAGGTTCAAGATGTTTCTCCCCTAGGTCAGGGTGAGTTTATCAACCACTAGATAAACTAACCATTATAAAATCTCATGATCATACCCTTTAATTTATTTTATTTATGTTATTTGCATGGTTTATCATTATGGCTGTGTTGTCATGATCACATAATTAATGAATTAAACAAGCTTATAAGATGGAACTAAAATAAACCCGAATTATGCATAAATACCATGAAGACATGGTTAATCACTTAAGTAAGTTCCAATTAATATTAACAAGCATGTGATAATGATAATAAGAAATTCATACATAAGAGATAAAAATACCTCAAATAAAATATTAAGTCAGACCAAGCCTTCTGCTACTTGATTAAGGGAAAAACTCAATAAAACTATGTGTTTGACCAACCCCTTTCGGGACACTTAATTTTATACAGGAAGACCTTATGAAAGGTTTTGGGTTGACTTAAACATATTACATTAAGAGGAGTATCCCTTGATAGACTTGGTGTAATATTATAGGAAATATTTGAGGAAATCCAAAGTCAAGATTTCTAGATTAGTGAGTCCACTCAACATATTTTGGAGCTGTAAGCATGCAGTTGGTAAAGACCTACCTACCTAAATACCTTCTTGTAGTTTGACCAACCATTGTTGGGGTTATGAAAAGGGGAATATAGATCCTTTCCACTATAATTTCATGGAAACTAGATCTAATTCAATGGTGAGGGCCATTAGGACTTGATAAAATAGTGGGAGACTTCATAAAATTTATTATTTCTCATAAAATGTAATCAAGAAAGTACTAATTACCTACTCTTTTAATTGTAGAATAAATATGACAAGATTTTCAGCCACACTATCCCTATGATAAATTCTAGATAAAGACAACATCCTCACCAACAGTTTCTTCCAGGAATAGTTTATATGCCTCTGGGTTATCCTACACCATGAACGGAAGTCTTACATACTGGAGTCAGCATTACCTGATCCAGCTACCAAAGAGGGGAGTGATGAGGATTTACTGGTCTATGAGAAACATATTAATGATGCAGTCCATGTTCAATGTTTTATGCTATCATCAATGTATAGTGAGCTCATAAAGTCTCATGAAATATGGGATTCTTTTATCATCCTCAATAAACTTCGTGGTCTTTACTAGGAGAGATTAAGACAAGAAAGGTTTGAGATATCTAAGGAACTCTTTCAGAGTAATCTTGGAGAAGGTGCCCTAGCTAGGCCTCATGTAGTCAAGATCATTGGCTATATTGAGCGCATGGAGGTTCTAGGGTTTAAAATTTCCAAAGAAATGGGCACTGATCTCATTCTCGCATCACTCCCTCAGAGCTTATCTAACTTTGTTGTCAATTTCAATATGAACAACATTGAGAAGTCTCTATATTATCTTCTTATCCTCATTCTCCAAGTGGAAAAAGATATGAAGCACAAAAATCCTTATATCCTTATAGTGAATAAGAGGAAAGGGAAGGAGAAGAGATTTATCCCAAAGCTTCTTAATGACCTTCTAAGAAAAGGAAGATCAAAGGGGAGGCAATTGAACAAGAGGCTGTTTGTTTTCCATGTGGTAAGAACGACCACTGGAAGAAGAACTGAACCTAGACTAAGAAGAAAGGGGAAGCTTCAGGTGTATTTGTTATCGAATGCAATCTATCTGTTTCTACAAATTGGGTATTATATATAGCTTGTGGTACTCACATATGTATCCAAATATAGGAACCAAGTAGATTCAGGAATATTGACTGAGGGGAGGTAGATCTATGAGCAACCAATGGAGACAGACTTGCTGTTGTAGCTGTCAGGGACTACCACCTCACGTTGCCAACTGGGATGATCTTGGTTTTAAATGTTTTTTATTATGTGTCATTTGTTACTAAAAACATTATTTCTATATCCATATTAGATAAATATCGATTTTTTTTTCAATATTGGAAATGAATGTTTCTTCTTTTACAAAGATTGAATTTGTTTTGGCAGGGCACATTTATACAACGATCATTATGTGTTGGATTACACAAACCAAGTAATGGTAATCAATAACAAAATTACTTCACATGAATCATACCACACCCAATTTTGGCATCACCAGATAGGTCATGTAAATGAGAAATGCTTGAAAAAGTTACATCAAGATGGATTTCTAGATCATTTCGAACTAAAACCACTTGGTGTATGTCATGAAGGTTTACAAGTCAAAATAACCAAAGCCCCATTTAGTGGGAAAGGTGGAAGGGATAAACAACCTATTGAATTGGTTCATACCGATGTGTGTAGAACATTTCTAATTGAAGCAAGGGGAGGGTACTCATACTTCACAACTTTTACTGATGATTTTAGTAGATATGGATATATCTACTTAATGAGGTATAAGTTAGATTCTTTTGATAAGTTCAATGGATTCAAGAATGAAGTTGAGAACTATATTGGTAAGAATATTAAGAAACCATTCTTAGACCGGGGTGGAGAATATCTTAATCAAGACTTCATTGATTACTTACAAGAGTTTTGTATCCTATCCCAATTCACTCCTCCATACATGACCAAGTGGAATGGTGTGAGAGAAAGGAGGAACCACACCCTGTTGGACATGGTGAGATCAATGATGAGTCATGCGAGTATTCCCTTATCCTTTTGGGGATATGCGTTACAAACAGTGATGTAAATACTAAACCAAGTACCACCTAAATAGATAAATGGTATTACATATGAGTTCTGGAGTAGAAATAAATCCATATTATTGAATTTACATGTGTGGGGGAAGCGATACATTTTTTAAGGCCTCTTTAGGTAACAAACTTTCACCCTAAGGCAAAAAGTGTACCTTTATAGGATACCCTAAGGAAACAAGGGGATATTACCTATAAAACCCCTTAGAAAAAAAGGTTATAGTGGAAAGACATTCCATATTCCTTGAGAGGGAGCTCATATCCAAAAGAGATAGTGGGAGCGAGATAGACTTTGATGAAGCTGAGGGTCAAGGTACAAAGAGTTAGTACAAGAACAGATTCCACAAAGCCCTATGGAAGAAAGAACTATTCCAGAGACACAAGAGCTACATATGAGTAAAAGACAGGTTAGATAACCAAAATGGTACAAAATTATAGTTACTGAGGATGGTGACTCATTATTAGTTGATAATAATGATCCTCTAACCTACAAGGAAACACTAAGTGGCACAGATGTTACCAAGTGGAAAGAAACCATGAATTATGAAATGGATTCCATGTACCAAAACCAAGTCTAGATTTTGGTAGATCCTCTACTTGATGTAAATACTAATGGTTTCAAATGTGTATTCAAGAAGAATCTGGACAAGGAAGAACAAGTCAGTACCTATAAGGAATGATTGACTACAAAAGGGTTCAAACGACATCAAGGCATTGAATACAATGAAACCTTTTCACCAATTGAAATTATGAAATCTATCAGAATTCTATTGTCCATTACCGCTTACCATGACTATGAGATTTGGAAAATGGATGTCAAAATATCCTTCTTTAATGGGAACATTTAGGAATATGTCTACATGACACAACCTGAAGGGTTTATGACTCCAAAGGATCCTGATAAGGTATTCAAGTTTCAAAAATCTATTTATGGATTAAAGAAATCATCCCAGTCATGGAACATTAATTTAGATGAAGCCATAATGAAATTTGGTTTTATCAAGAATGAATGTGAACCTTGTGTCTACAAAAGGTTTAGTGGGAGTGTAATCATTTTCTTAATAGTATATGTTGATGACATATTACTTATTGGAAATGAGATACCAGTCTTATAGTCTATTAATACATGGTTGAATCAATACTTCTCCATGAAGTACTTGGGGTAGGTAGCATATATTATTGGGATCAAGATCCATCGTGATATATTCAAGAGATTTTTGGTCATAAGTCAAAGTACATACATTGATAAGAGACTGAAGAGATTCAGTATAAAAACATCCAAGAGGGGATTGTTTCCAGCATCACATGGCATTCATCTTTCCAAGAAACTGTGTCCTTAGACACATGAGGAAATAAAAATAATGGAAAGGACTTATAACGACCCATAATTTACATACATTGTTAGTACTTGAAAATTGAAGTACACTTATTACAACATATAACAAAACCATGAAAGGATCGTACAGGTATAGTGTCTTTAGAAACTGGGAAACAAAAACAACTGGTTCATAAAGCATCTACATTGTCTCCCATTTATTTCATCATATCTAGAGTCTCTTTTGGCATATCCCACTTAATAACCTTCTTCCTGACCTGGGGAAAGAAAACATACAAAAGGGTGAGCTCAAATTCTTAGTAAGGGTAAACAAAAGAAATATCAATCACATCATATTCATAAGAACATATCATTTTGGAAATCTTAACCTGCAAAAGAGATCATAATTTCATAACATGAGATAAATCATAGTAGTGAAATGTAATCCCAATAATCATAACTTAAAACATGAATCTTTTTGTAATACACACATAATCATAGAGAATCATTTCTTAGTAGTCAAGACTCATAGCCAAGACTATCTTAGCGGACAAATTCCATTTTTGAACCGAGTTCACTCCTCGTTTCAGTCTTGTTTCACTGAACCGGTTTAACCTGCCGTTCCATCTATGTCTATCTCATGAGATATAAATATTTACCCAATTCATTGGAGGGAGATATAGGTCCCACCCATCTTATAATGATACCATTATTTTGTGTGCCACAAAATCATAAACCATACATCATAGCATAACCCTTGTAATAAAAATGGGATTCTTAAATATCATGCCATCATAACATAAATCATATAAGATAAAAGGACTTCATAAAAATAATTCCATCATAACATAATCAAATAAATGTAAAAATAGGGATATAAACATAACCCTATATTATCTTAGATGGAAAATAATTTTGATAAAACACTTGAACTCCATTCTTGAGGAAAATGTCCTTTCTACTTCAAAAACATTTTTCCTTTCTTAACATGTCATACAATTTTAAACAAAAAGAATTTGATTAAAAATAAACTTTAAAACTTGTAAATTAAGATTCTTGGAAATAATTTTTTAAAAATCCATTCATGTCGTATAAGTTAAAAAAACATTATTCTCGTACTTAGGTCAGAAAAGTCAAAAAGTACCTCGTACGAAAAACTACAAAAGATTCCTTTAATATCTTTTACTAAAAACTCACCGAAGGGTAAAATTGGATTTAATCAATTGTATAAGGATATAAATATTACATATTGAGGAAACATGGATGTGGATGATAAATATTCCCCAGTAAATTCTGAAGTATAAACAATCTCAGATGAAAATTGAGATTGCGAGATTGTCCCTTACCTTAGGTTCGATTTTCTACGTAAGTGTCCGAAACTCCTGTATAATGATTTAAATAATGTCATTGACTTATTATAGAATCATAATTATTTTTATGATATCATATATGGTCATATTCTTAGCATCTTATTAGTAATATTTCATTGCTACTTGTTATTCGGGTGTTTATTACTTTTTGTTCTTATGCGTGTTTTGTCGAATAAATTATTATTCTTATTTTTAGATTATAGATAACTAATTTCAATAATTTTATTAGTGTAATATATATCATATTATTTTATTAAATTCATTTATATAATCATTATGCAATGAAGATCATGTAGAACGAGTCGCATCACATCGTGGAGACGGAATTCCGTACGTACGCACGAGCGATGATATCGTTCCCATGATCGTGGAATTGTATTGGAGTGTATGTATACTATTTTAGAATAAATATCACTTTACAATAATTATATATAGTTATTATTTACACCATTATACCCATCCAAGTAAGGTGGTGGTGGAAAATAGATTACACCACGACGTGGAGACGGTATTCCGTACGTACGCACGCGCGATGATTTCATTTTACGTAGGATGGATAGATGGTTAAATAGGGTTGTTTAATAATTATAATAAAATATCATTATATGATTGATACTGATGTTATTACTTCATAATGAAACAACTAAATAAGAAGAAGTTGAAGAAGAAATAAAGTTGAAAGAATCGGTAACAGACATTACCTCTTCTTTGAAGCGCCTCTTTGAGACCTCCTCTTAGGGCACTAACATTGGTCTTTGAAGAAGACCATGACCTCTAGGATGTTTCTAGGGAAGTGGAGAAGAGTATTTGGTAGGGTTTGGCCGAGCTTGAAGGCTCAAAGTGGTGTGAGGAAGAGAGGGAGGAGGTGCCCTTTTATAAGGGAGGAGAGGGGCACCTTTGGAAAAACTAAAAATATTATTTTATTATAAAGTCATATTTGGTTTTTAATAGATCCAAATTGATTTATTTCAAATATAAGGTGGGTATGGGTCTAAATCCTCTCATAAAATAGAATTTAGACAAGTTTAGGTATCTATTTTAACCTTATCATTTAGATTTAACTTTAAGTTAAATAATTTTACTTTTACCGTGTATTCTTGTTTTCTTACACTATAAGGCTAATAAACTTACTATAACAAGACAAAAGAACCCCAAGTTGTTTATTATTAATATATATAACCTTATATAAGTCATTTGGACGAACCTAATATTTTTAGGCATAAAATAACAATTAATTATTTAATATTTGTTTTAAAAACTATTTTATGTCAATTTCGACACTATTTGGTAATTGATTTTTTTGAAAATCATAACAGAAATATTAGTTCTAAAAAAGTTAATTAAATCAATAATAACATGTCATATTAACATATAAAATTATTTTAATTCACAAAAAGTCTAAAATTACATTTATTTTGGTATTTATAACATCAATTATGTCAATATTTCATTAATAATATAATTACTGCATCATCATTGTGTCATAAATAAATTAAATTATCTAAACTCTAAAAATTAGAAATAAAATAAAATTATGTATGAAATATTTTTATCTTTATAATTAATATTTATAGTCGAATTTATATTATTTATAACCCTATATTAAAAATGATTTAGTTATTAAACTTTGATTTTAACTATTTTAACCCTTCTTTAAATAAATTAATATTAAATGTCCTAATCTAATCCAAGTGGGCCTAAATGGTAATATTTTATTCCTAAGGTTGTTTTTGGTATAATTACACTTATCCAATATAATTAGGACATGTGTTAGGGTAATAATAATATCATTTTTACCCTTAATTACCCTATTTACTTTTAACCGTGGTAAATAAAAGTAAAAAGTTACTATTCACCAAAAATTATTTTCAACTCATTGAACCACATTTTACTTATTGAAATCAACCGTGTCTCTCGAATTTTTGAAATTCCATTCACAAAAGTGGTAAAATTAAGTTTTATGTGAATTTGGAAATTCTCCTAGGAGGTGGGTAAAAGACGGTGAAAAGTTCAATAAAATTTATACATATCTAAAATTTTTATAAAATGAATCCAATGAGTTGCACTGAACTTATATAGGTATTATGTATCAATTTTGACCTAAAATAAATTTAAATAAAATATATAATTTTTTTAAATAAAAAGTCGGTTTTTAAATAGTAACCCAGTGTTTTCACTATTCATTAAAAATTGAAAGTTTTCAGAAAAATACCAAAATTTTACCCTAGGAAAATTTCGATATTCCAAATCCAAAAATGAAGTCCATTTTGAAAAATAAAATTTAAAAAATTTCAAAAAGTGGGTATTACTATTCATAACGGCTAGTTTTAATAATATTTTAATAGCATATCGTTGTTTAGTGAAACTCGGTATTGCGTACGACGCAAGCTATCAAGGAAGGCTGCGATTGCGTGTAAGGCAAGCCAAGCTAGTGTTGTGTGTAGTGATAGATTCCTTTGATAAAAACAAAATATTTCTTATACAAGTCTCGGGTGTTACATTCTACCCCCCCTTAAAATGAATTTCTCCCTCGAAATTCATCACTTTGTAACAAAAAGATGAGGATACCTCTCCCTCATCATATCCTCAAACTCGCATGTAGCTTCTTCTAATTGGTGGTTCCTCCATAAAACTTTCACCGAGTGAGTGGTCTTGTTCCATAGGACTTTTTCGCTACGATCCAGAATCTCTATCAGCTGTTCTTCATAAGAAAGATCTTGCTCCAATGGTACAACTTCTAAGCTGAGTACATGTGAAGGATCAGGTATGTACTTTCTCAGGAGAGATACATGGAACACATCGTGAACTTGGGAGAGATTCGGTGTAAGCTCCAATCGGTAAGCTACCTTCCCAACACGATCCAGTATTTCGAAAGGACCGATATATCTAGGGCTCAACTTTCCCTTCTTTCCAAATCTCATTACTCTCTTCCAAGGAGATATTCATAATAACACTTTATCACCCACTTCAAACTCTAGGTCTTTTCTTCAGTTGTCGGAATAACTTTTTTGTCGACTCTGATCTTCTCTTATGTGTTGTTGAATAGATCTAACCTTTTCTTTCATCTCATCAACAAGATCAAGTCCTAATATCTTTCTTTCCCCAACTTCATCCTAGCAAGTTGGAGTCCTACATTTCTTTCCATAGAGAGCTTCATAAGGAGCCATCTGAATACTGGAGTGAAAGCTATTATTATAAGAAAATTCCACCAAAGTTAGGTGTTGATCCCAACCACCTTTGAAATCCATATAGAAAGCTCTCAACATATCTTCTAGAGTTTGAATTGTCCTCTCAGACTGACCGTCTGTCTGAGGATGATAAGTAGTAATGAAACTCAACTCTATATCCAGAGTATGCTGAAGACTTCACCAGAACTTCGAGGTAAATCTCGGATCCCGATCCGATATAATGGAAAGTGGTACTCCATGCAATCTTACCACTTCCTTTACATATATCCTGGCAAGATGATCTAGAGAGAAATCCTCTCTAATAGCAATGAAGTGTGAAGACTTTGTAAGACGATCAACTATGACCCAGATAGCATTATCACCTTTGGATGTTTTAGGAAGTCCTGTGACAAATTCCATAGTGATGTTTTCCCATTTCCATTCAGGTATGGGTAATGGTTGTAACATCCCCTTAGACTTCTGTCTCTCAGCTTTAACTTGCTGACAAACCAAGCATCAAGAGACATATTTAGCAACATCTCTTTTCATTCCATCCCACTAGAAGTACTCTTTCAGGTCCCTATACATCTTCGTGCTTCCAGGATGAATAGAGAATGAAGAACTATGAGCCTCATCCAGGAGCTCCTTCTTTAATTCGGGGATGGGAGGAACACAAACCCGATTCCTAAACTTTATTATCCCATCACAATCAAGGTTGAATTCAGGAACATTTCTCACCTTCTTTTGTAACTCTACATATTCTTTCTATGCCTATTTAATCTTTACATGTATAGATGGTTGAACATTCATTTGAGAAAGATATTATTTTCCCCTTTCATTATAATTCCAAGATCCATACTTTGTAAATCCATAAATATTGTATCTTTTGTGATCCTCATCATGGATAAGCTAGCATGGTCTTGTCAACTTAATGTATCTTCCACCTTGTTTTCTTTCCCAGGGTGGTAATGAATTGAGCAGTCGTAATCCTTAATCATCTCCAACCATCTTCTTTGGCGCATATTCAGCTCCTTTTGTGTGAAAATATTCTTTAAACTTTTATGATCAGTATAAATATCACATCTTTCTCTATAAAGATAATGCCTCCAAATATTTAATGCAAAGATTACCGCAGCTAACTCCAAATCATGAGTTGGGTAATTTTGCTCATGGATTTTCAACTGTTGTGAGGCATAAGCTATCACCATATCTTTTTGCATGAGAACACACCCTAATACCTTCTTGGATGTATCACTATAGATCACAAACATTTCTCCACTACAAGGAAGTGTGAGCATAGGTGCACTGGATAACCTTCTTTTCAACTCCTTGAAATTCTCTTCACATTCCCCCATCCACACGAACTTAACTCCTTTTCGAGTCAACCTGGTGAGTGGATTAGATAATCGTGGAAAATATTTCACAAAACATCAATAATATATATCCAAACCAAGAAAACTTCGGATCTCAGTTACTGTTGTTGGTCTCGACCATCTTTCGATAACCTCTGTTTTTGCTGGATCCACAGATAGCCCCTCTTTTGAGATTATGTGACCCAAAAATGCAACTTTTTGAAGCCAAAATTCATACTTGGTAAATTTTCCATAAAGCTTCTCCTTTCTCAGGGTCTTCAATATAATTCTCAAGTGATCTTCATGTTCTTACTTGATCTTTGAATAGATAAGAATATAATCTATAAAGACTACCAAAAAACTGATCAAGATAGTCTCTAAAGACTCTATTCATCAGATCCATGAAGATAGTAGTGGCATTAGTTAGACCAAATGGCATCACTATAAATTCATAGTGTCCATACCTTGTATAGAAAGCCGTCTTTGGTATATCATCTCTTTTGACCCTTAATTGATGATACCCTGAATGAAGATCAATCTTGGAAAAATATTGAGCTCCATATAGTTGGTCAAATAAGTCATCAATGCGCGGGAGAGGATATTTGTTCTTGATAGTGATCTTATTAAGTTCTCGATAATCAATTCAGAGTCTTATTGATACATCTTTCTTCTTAAAAAACAAAACAGGTGCTCCCCATGGTGATGCACTAGGGCATATGAATCCTTTATCAAGATTCTCTTGGAGTTGCTTCTTTAATTCCTGCAACTCTATTGGGGCCATTCTATAAGGTGTCTTTGAAATAGGCAAAGCACCCAGTATGAGTTCTATTGAAAACTCAACTTCACGATTTGGTGGAAGACACAGAAATTCCTCTGGAAAAACATCATCAAACTTCCATACAATGGTCATATTCTTAATCGTGAGTTTCTCACCAACCATTTGAGATAAATAACCCTCATTTAGTGGAATCAAGACCCATAATATGGAAGAAATTTCCACTGGAAGGTTATGTTTATCCTTGCATCGATAGAAGATCATATATTGATCTGGAATATGAAATGTGACTTCCCTTCTTTGGAAATTGATATGAGCTCTATATAGAGAAAGAAAATCCATGCCAAGAATCACATCAAATTCCACTATAGGAAGGATCACAAGATTTTCCGGAAGCACTTTCCCAAAAACTTCAATCAGAGAAGAATTGTAAACTTTTGATG
The DNA here is from genome assembly GCA_963277665.1 of Viscum album. Lineage (NCBI taxonomy): Eukaryota > Viridiplantae > Streptophyta > Magnoliopsida > Santalales > Viscaceae > Viscum > Viscum album. The sequence goes on from OY728158.1 coordinate 1,231,476,715, forward strand.
CGACTGTTGTGCCATTAGGAGTTGTCACAGCCAACTCAACATCTAATTTTTGAGGTAATACGGCGATAACCTTAGAAAATTCTTCAGAAATAAAAGAGTGGGTGGATCCAGAATCAAATAAAACATTTTCTACTTTAGATTGGATGGTAAGTGTACCTTTCACCACTTCGTTATCATACTCCACATCGCTGATAGAAATTGCATGTCACTTTCCTTTTTCTTTAGCCTTAAGAGTTTGTTGACGTTGATCATCATCAACAACCCTTGGATTAGGGCAATGATTAGCATAATGACCCATTTCCTTACACTTGTAACATTGAAGTGTAGGAGGTGCACTCTATGTAGACTTTTCTTTGTTCGCATCACTAGACATCTTCTTCCCATCACTGCGGCATTCAAATTCCCGATGACCTTCCTTTCCACATTTGAAACATTTACTTTTCCCTTTAAGAAAAATCCCTCCACGTTTCTTTCCACACTTTGAGTATAAGGGAAAACTCATCTTCTTTTCAGTGTGCTCTTTAGATTTTCCTTTGAATTCCATTTTCCTCTTCTTATCAAACCCATATGACTGATGGGTTACTCCAATCTTCATATAAACCTTGAGAGCACATCGAACAATTTCCTCGTAGCTATTGAAGTCCCTTATGGCTAACGACCTTAAAATACTTGGTTTTAAGTCACTAAAGAATCGATCGATCTTACTCTCAAGTTGGATAATAATACCAGAAGCATACCTTGAAAGTCTTGTAAAATTTTCTTCATAGGTACCAACAGATTCATCATCCTTTTTCTTTAGTTCAAGAAACTCCTTCTCCATCTTTGTTCAAAGAATACAAGGGAAGTACTTATTGAAAAATAAGTTCTTGAACACGTCCCATTCCATTGACTCAATTTCATCTCTTGGCCTCGTATTCTTGATAAGATTCCAGCATTGATCAACATCTCCTTCCAAACGATACACTGCTAAGATGACTTTATCATGTTCAAAACATTGAAGAACTGAAAATATCTTTTCAGTAGTACTAATCCATTGTTCATAAACTAATGGATCAGTAGACCCGCTAAATGAAGGTGGACGCTACCTCATGAAGGATTCAACAGAATGTTGCTCCTTCCTTTGCTCGTTTGGAAGTACTACATGATTAATATCTTGAGAAAGTTGTGCGAGCATGGCTACAAGATTTTTTATTCCAGCTCCCATAACGTTTGGTTGCTCAGGGGGACAATCATTGTATTTCCCTTCGCATTCCGCATTAACATGGTTCCTTAAGGTTCCAGCCATTGACTAAAACCAAGAAGAATAGTGTGAGCAACACTAATTATAATATAAAAAACACATAATTAAGAATAAAATTTCACACTTAAGGTCTTATCATAGGTTGTTCATGGCCATTTTTAAAACACTAAGATCGTGTTCTATGCTTAGACTTACCCTTAGGGTTTTTACTAAGGCCTTCACATCCTAGTTTCCAAAGGTTGACTATACCTTTCCTCTGATACCAACTATAACGACCCATACTTTACATACATTTTTAGTAATTCAAAATTGAAGTACAATTATTACAACATATAACAAAACCATGAAAGGACTGTACAAGTATAGTGTGTTTAGAAACTGGGAAACATAAACAACTGGTTCATAAAGCATCTACATTGTCTCCCATTTATTTCATCATATCTAGAGTCCCTTTTGGAATATCCTACTTAATAACCTTCTTCCTGGCCTGGGAAAAGAAAACATAAAAAAGGGTGAACTCAAATGCTCAGTAAGGGTAAACAAAAGAAATATCAATCACATCATATTCATAAGAACATATCATATTGGAAATCATAACCTGCAAAAGAGATCATAATTTCATAACATGGGATAAATCATAGTAGTGAAATGTAATCCCAATAATCATAACTTAAAACATGAATCTTTGTGGAATATACACATAATCATAGAGAATCATTTATTAGTAGTCAAGACTCATATCCAAGACTATCTTAGCGGACAAAGTCCATTTCTGAACTGAGTTCACTCCTTGTTTCAGTTCTGTTTCACTGAACCTGTTTAACCTGCCGTTCCAGCCATGTCTATCTCATGAGATATAAATCTTTACCCAATGCATTGGAGGGAGATATAGGCCCCACCCATCTCATAATGATACCATTATTATGTGTGCCACAAAATCATAAACCATACATTATAGCATAACCCATGTAATAAAAATGGGATTCTTAAACATCATGCCATCATAACATAAATCATATAAGATAAAAGGACTTCATAAAAATAATTCCATCATAACATAATTAAATCAATGTAAAAATAGGGATATAAACATAACCCTATATTATCTTAGATGGAAAATAATTTTGATAAAACACTTGAACTCCATTATTGAGGAAAATATCCTTTCTACTTCAAAAACATTTTTCCTTTCTTAACATGTCATACAATTTTAAACTAAAAGAAGTTGATTAAAAATAAAATTGAAAACTTGTAAAGGAAGCTTCTTGGAAATAATTTTTTAAAAATCCATTCATGCCATATAAGTTAAAAAAACATTCTTCTCATACTTATGTCGGAAAAGTCAAAAAGTACCTCGTACGAAAAACGACAAAAGATTCCTTTCATATCTTTTACTAAAAACTCACCGAAGGGTAAAATTGATTTTAAAATTTTTTAGAAGGATATAAATATTACATATTGAGGAAACATGTATGTGGATGATAAATATTCCCCAGTAAATTCTGATGTATAAACAATCTCGGATGAAAATTGAGGTTGCGAGATTATCCCTTTCCTTAAGTCTGATTTTCTTCGTAAGTGTCCGAACCTCCTGTATAATGATTTAAATAATGTCATTGACTTATTCCAGAATAATAATTATTTTTATTATATCATATATGGTCATATTCTTAGCTTCTTATTAGTAATATTTCATTGCTACTTGTTATTCGGGTGTTTATTACTTTTTGTTCTTATGCGTGTTTTGTCAAATAAATTCTTATTCTTCTTTTTAGATTATAGATTCCTAATTTACAGAATGGTATTAGTGTAATATATATCATATTCATTCATTAAATTCATTTATATAATCATTATTCAATGAAGATCATGTAGAACGAGTGGCATCACATCGTGGAGATGATATTCCGTACGTACGCACGAGCGATGATATCGTTCCCATGATCGTGGAATTGTATTGGAGTGTATGTATACTATTTCAGAATCAATATCACTTTAAAATAATCATATATAGTTATTATTTACACTATTATACCCATCCAAGTAAGGTGGTGGTGGAAAATAGATTACACAACGGCGTGGAGACGGTATTCCGTACGTACGCACGCACGGTGATTTCATTTTCTGTAGGATGGATATATGGTGAAATAGGGTTGTTTCATACTTATAATAAAATATCAGTATATGAGTGATACTGGTGTTATTACTTCATAATTAAACAACTAAAGAATAATAAGTGGAATAAGAAATAAATTTGAAAGAATCCGTAACGGACATTACCTCTTCTTTGAAGCGCCTCTTTGAGACCTCCTCTTAGGGCACTAAAATTTGTCTTTTAAGAAGAACAAGACATATAGGATGTTTCTAGGGAAGTGTAGAAGAGAACTTGTCAGGGGTTGGCCGAGCTTGAAGGCTCAAAGTGGTGTGATGAAGAGAGGGAGGAGGTACCCTTTTATAAGAGAGGAGAGGGGCACCTTTGAAAAAACTAAAAATATTAATTTATTATAAAGTCATATTCAGTTTTTAATAGCTCCAAATTGATTTATTTATAATCTAAGGTGGGTATGGGTCAAAATAATCTCATCCAATATAATTTATACAAGTTTAGCTATCTATTTTAACCTTATAATTTAGATTTAACTTTAAGTTAAATAAGTTTACTTTTACCGTGTCTTCTTGTTTTCTTACACTATAAGGTTAATAAACATACTATAACAAGCCAAACGAACCCCAAGTTGTTTATTATTAATATATATAACCTTATCTAAGTCATTTGGCCGAACCTTATATTTTTAGGAGTAAAATAACAATTAATAATATAATATTTGTTTTAAAAACTATTTTATGTCAATTTTGACACTATTTGGTAATTGATTCTTGTGAAAATCATAACAGAAAGATTAGTTCTAAAAAAGTCAATTAACTCAATAATAACATGTAATATTAAGATAGAAAATTATTGTAATTCATAAAAAGTCTCAAATTACATTTATTTGGGTATTTATAACATCAATTATATCAATATTTCATTAATAATATAATTACTGCATCATCGTTGTGTCATAAATAAATTAAATTATTTAAAGTCTAAAAATTAAAAATAAAATACCATTATGTAGGAAATAGTTTTATATTTCTAATTAATATTTATAGTCTAATTTATCTTATGTATAACCCTATATTAAAAATGATTTAGTTATTAAACTTTGATTTTAACTATTTTAACCCTTCTTTAAATAAATTAATATTAAATGTCCTAATCTAATCCAAGTGGGCATAAATGGTCATATTTTATTACTAAGGTTGTTTTTGGTCGAATTAAACTTATCCAATATAATTAGGACATGTGTTAGGGTAATAATAATATCATTTTTACCCTTAATTACCCTATTTACTTTTAACCGTGGTAAATAAAAGTAAAAAGTTACTATTCACCAAAAATTATTTTCATCTCATTGAACCAAATTTTACTTACTGAAATCAACCATGTCTCTCAGATTTTTGAAATTCCTTTCACAAAAGAGGCAAAATTAAGTTTTATGTGAATTTGAAAATTCTCCTAGGAGGTGGGTAAAAGACAGTGAAAAGTTCAATAAATTTTTTATATATCTAAAATTATTATAAAATGACTCCAATGAGTTGCATTGAAATTATATAGGTATTATGTATAAATTTTGAACTAAAATAAATTTAAATAAAATAAATAATTATTTAAATAAAAATTCGGTTTTTAAATAGTAACCCCGTGTTTTCATTATTCATAAAAAATTGAAAGTTTTCAGAAAAATACCAAAATTTTACCCTAGGCTAATTTCGATATTCCAAATCCAAAAATGAAGTCCATTTTGAAAAATAAAATTTACAAAATTTCAAAAAGTGGGTATTACTATTCATAATGGCTAGTTTTAATAATATTATAATAGCATATCGTTGTTTATTGAAACTCGGTATTGCGTACAATGAAAGCTATTGAGGAAGGCCGCAGTTGCGTGTAAAGAAAGACAAGCTAGTGTTGTGTGTAGTGAAAGATTCCTTTGATAAAAAAAAATATTTCTCATAAAAGTCTCAGGTGTTACAGGACTCCATACGCATCAGTGATTGGGTCAGTCATATATGCCATGCTATGTACTAGGCTAGATGTCGCCTATGCGTTGAGTGCGGTAGACAGATATCAAGATGGCCCTGGTGACCTCCATTGAATGGAAGTCAATATTATCCTAATGTATCTGAGGTGTACTAAGGATATGTTCCTATTTTATGGATTAGATGAGGAACTAGTCCTCAGAGGATATGCAGATGCTAGTTTCCAGACTGATCAAGATGACATGAAGTTGCAAACTAGATACATATTCACATTGAATGGAGTTGTAGTGAGCTGGAAGATCTCAAAGAAAAGTGTGGTTGTAGATTCTACAGAAGATTCTAAGTATATTGTAGCTTATGAGGCAGCTAAAGAAGCAGTTTGGATGAAAATATTTGTCCAAGATCTGGATGTGATACCTAGTAGTAAAGACCCCATCACACTGTACTGTGATAATACTGCAGCGGTGGCTCTCACAAAAGAGCCCAGGTCACATGAGCGGACGAAGCACATACTTAAAAAGTATCATCTCTTGAAGGATTTTTCTTAAAGAGGTGAAGTTGCAGTGAGTAGTATTTCCATAGAAGGCAACGTGGTAGACCCCTTGACTAAATCCTTGACTCATTAGAAACATGATCACGATGTGCGGTCTAACGGACTAAAAGTCGTAGGCAGTTGGCTCTAGTATAAGTGGGAGTTTGTAAGAGTTGGTGTCATAGAACCAATTGGTTGTACTTTGATTACATGAATATTTAATTTATTTAAATATTAAACATATTATTATATATTGTTCATTATTCTGCGTGACTATGATTTAATAATTTTCTAGAGTATTTGTTGCATTGATAAGGTTATGGAAATTCCCTACTATGATGAGTACCTTGAAATTCTATAACAATATTATTAAATATTGTTCTATGGTTGGATAAAATACTATGATGGGACACATATCATGAAGACCATCAAGTGTGAGTACTCGTAAGAAGATGAGACTTCCTCTCATGAAGTTATCACTTGGTAATCTCCAAGATAGTAGATTATGAGAATAGACCCACCAGTAATAATTCCACATGTTTTGGTGTCATTGGATAATTCTATATGCGAGCATGTGTAATGATCATTAGACTTTAATATTATCATTAATACACATCACAACTCACACACTTTGATTTACTGACAAAAACCATCACATAGACAGTTAGCGGGAAGTAGGGTACATTGGGTGTGTCATAAGTGGCATGTTATTAATGGATAATTAGAGGAAGGATTTTTACCTTAAATTTATGGAAGTTAATATCTCGACCCTTTGATTGAAATAGAACCATCACGTGAAATTCCATGTCCATGGTGTAATGATGAGTTTATTTCAGGTAGTCAAAGAATGACATATCTAACATAAAAGTTTATGACACTATCATGAAACCTACTTGATGAGATATTGTGACAAAGGGATTATATTACATAGTGAGTGTTCAAATGTGGATGTCGTTTTTGCGACTTTATGTTCTTTCTCTTGGGTTCCTTGATCCGTTTCTAGACAGTACTCTTGGACTTTAGGCAAGCCTGCCTAATGCCAGCGAGAAATAATCCTAGAGGGTCACACGCTAAGTGTTTTTGGTGGTCTCGGTTAAATTCTATTTGAATTTAATTAATAAATATTATTCCCAAGACAATGGAATAATTTTATTCAATTTAAAATGATTGCATAAATTAAATAAATATTTATTCACCAGATTTTGGGTAAAATTTATTTATTTATTTTATTGAACATTTAATAAATATTTATTTACTAGTTTGTAAATAAAATATTTATTTAAGAGAATAATTTATTTATTTATTTATTCGAGTGTTCAATAAATGTAAGTGTATTTCTAGAGGACCAAGGCCAGTACAGTAGTAAAATAATTATTTTCAAGATGATAAATAATTAGTTAACCAGTTGGCACTAATTAAAACAACGATGATATTATTTTGTGACACAAAATGTTATTTATTATTTTATTTTGCGCAAGTTGGCGCACCATAAATAATGAAGTAGTATTATTATTAATAGCATGGGATTTCTCTAAGGTTATGAATGTATTTAATTTCTATTACGCAATTAAATATTATAACTGAATCCCCATGTCAATAAATAGAAACATACGTCTATTGTGCCATGTACTGGATAGAAGACCTGATAAATTGAGAATTGTTGAGCTAAAAAATTTATCTCTCGAATCCTCTTCTCTCCCCTCTGAATAATGAGATATGTTTTCAAGGCCTAATAATAAACGATTAAGAACGACCAACACAAGACACTCGCTTCACCGTGCTAGCACCCAGAGAACGAGCGATGTCAATCAGAGGCCATTAGAGCATGTGTGGATCACCGCTAGAGGGATTGTAGTTTGGATCCTTTCAAACACAACAAGATAATATGGAAGGGTCATTTTGGATGATCAATATCATCAATGAAGAAAATACTGAATATCTAGGTATTATTTTCTTTATGAAATTAACTAAATTAATTATAAACATGATGTGCAAGATCCTCTCTAAAGGTTTTGGGACTCTTCCTTATTTATCTAAATATTTGATTCTCTTCCATGGATACTGGCTTTCATTGTCGTATTAATCTCGGAATAATCATTGATCATGGTAAAAATCAAAGTTGGTTACTGGCCCAACCACACTTCTGCTACACCTGAAACATTCAAGAACATGGTGCTCATCCTTCACCTGCTGACAGGTGAGGCACTGAGAGCCAAACTCAGTCATGATCTATCTCATTATAGACCACCCAAACTAATATTGAAGTTATCTTTACATATTTCCTACACTAGGATATAAAATTAAAGGATAAGTGTGGAACTCCCTCATCACCTCCTCCCACATCATGAATGAGACCACTATCCATCTCTAGAAAATGATGACGTGATTTCCTCCTCTATAATATTCATATAGTGAATCTTCTGTAGATATATGGTCATGAAAGACATTAAAGTCTATATCTACCATTTGGGAATCTCCCACAAACTTGAGCAACACAGAAGTCAACACCATCAACTGAAGGAAAGTTGCACCCTCCTTCTCAACTAGGCTCAGCTGTATGGAGGCCAACTACTCTGAATCCTTATACACCAAGTGAGATTGGGAGTTCTTGCTAAGGAAATATTCTACCACGTTCCCCTTCCTTAGAGTACCGATTATCTCAAATTCATAGTCCTATAGGAACTCCAAATAGTACCTCTCTCTCAGGTTTAAGTCTCTCTGTATGAAGATATACCTAAGACTCTGATGGTATGAGTAAACCACAAAGTGCTCTCCTAGAAGATAGTTCCACTACATACATATGGTGAAGAATATCACTACTAGATCTAGTTCACGAGTCAAATAGTTCTTCTCATGGGGTCTCAATTACCTCAAACCGTATGTGATAACTTCCTATGGCTGCATCAACATGCAATCGAGTCCTACTCTATAGGTATCACAATACACTACATCCTCCATGAACTCCTTTGGTAGTCTCAACATAGGAGCACTCTTCAACTTCAGCCTAAAATCCTAGAAGGATCTCTGGTACAACTCAGTCTAGGTAAAAGGGTTCCCTTTCTATTTTAGGGTGTTCAAAAGGTGTAAAATCTTGGATAAGTCCTCCACAAACCTATGGTAGTACCCCATAAAAAAAAGAAACCTACACACCTCTAGCACGATCTTGGGTGGCTCCCAATAAATCACTACGTTGATCTTCATCGGGTACATGACTAAACAATGCTTAGAAATGAAATTCCCCAAGAAGTAAACCTTGTGAATCTTGAACTAGAACTTCAAGATATCACCATAAAGCTGGTAATCCCAAAGAAAATATAGGACCATCCTCAAGTGCTCTACATGCTCCTCCTCTATCGCATAGTATATGAGATTTTCTTCAAGGAAGAAAACCAAAAACTAGTCCATGCATGTCTAGAATATCCAATTCATCAAATCCATAAAAACAACAGGGACATTTGTTACACCAAAGGGCATCAACAAAAATTAAAAGTGTCCACAACAACATTGAAATGAAATATTTGGAATATCAGCCTCATGAACCCTCAATTGATGGTAGCCGTACTTGAGATAGATCTTTGAGAACCATCTTGCACCTCACAACTTGTCAAAGAGGTCATCAATCCTTGGAAAGGGTTACTTGTTCTTTATCATGGCCTAATTCAGGTGATGATAATTCATGAAAACTGCAAGTTCCCATACTCATTTTTCCCGACCAACACTAGAGCTACCTAGGGGGAAACACTAGTTCGGATAAATCCCTTATCTCAAAGTCCCTCCAACTAAAACTGTAGCTCTCAAAGATTATTAGGGGTAATACAATATGCATTATAATATATTGGAGCGGTCTCAGGATGAAAGTTGATATAAAAATCCACATCCCACCTTAGATTTAGTCTTAGGACATCCTAAAGGAAGACACCCATAAAATCCCACATGACTAAAGAAATAAAGACTCTAGAAGATACCAATGCATGAAGGGATATACTCTATAAATGATGGTTTATGGGCTACAAAATCCTACTCACAGAACCCACTCATCTCACCATGATATCTTTCTCACCCATAAAGGTGAATATCATCCCACCAGTGTGAAAGAATCTGACTTTTCTATGGGGAAAATCATTTTGGTATTAGACCAAGGACAACCAATCTATACCCAACATGAAGTCATAGAGTTCTATAATGATTACCAAAAGGTCCCATGTGAACGCCTCCCTACCAAGCGACAGATCATACCACTAGTAGATAAATGATATAGAAGAATCATTCCCTATAATAACCTCAAGATGAAGCTGTTTGGATAAAGCCTCTTCTGGGAGCTCCACCTATTGCACCAAGATTATATAGATAAGTAATGACTAAATATTATATCAAATAATACTAAATAAGATGTATAATAAACCTAGATCATACATATTTTTATCTCGTGTGTTGTGGTGTCATAAGCCTCAATAGTCTATAGCTGTCCAGGGTGTTGAACGCCATCTCCATAAGATTGATGTGGTCCACCTGGTGGTTGAGGTGGAAGGTTCTCATAGTGCCTCACACCACCCATAGATCCTACTTCTAGAGATCCCCCTACTCCTCTTCCAGCCCCTCCTCCATGGGGGCCTCCCTACCCTCTCTTGGGAGATCCCTGATCAGTGCGCTTCTTCTACCATGGTAGTCCGTCTGCTATTTGTATGTGCTCATCAGCATGTCTGGTCAGGTAGTCACACACCATGTGACCTCACCCATCAAAAATATTGTACCAACCCTCTCCAAGATAACCTTTTTCCTATGTGATTACCTTGACCATGTGCCCGAGCCTACCCTAGGAAGACGTCCATTATCGAGATCCATTCAAATGACGTTTTCTAGTTGCTGCATATGACTCAGCTATGTAATGACCAGTTCCAAGTCCAACTACATGGTGTACCTTTGACATGAAACTCTTTGTCACTAGTTATAACTCTTACAAACTTTTGTAGGTTTTAATGTATAGGGTCACCATGCTGGCACAAATCTATCTGCGGAGTCCCTAATCAAACTTACGTGATCAGAAGAATCCATCCTAGATCATGTTAAGGGAGTACCGAATAAGTTCTATGAACTTCACTGCATACTCAGATACTGTCATGCCTCCCTTTTACAGATCCAGAATATCCTGAATCAGAACTGAGCATAAGTATAAGGGGTAATACTCCACATAGAACAACTACTACAATTTGTACCATGAGAGTGTCGGATCATCATGCATCTAGGTAACAAGACTCCACCAGGCCCAACTACTCCATGGAAAAGGATAACTACCATTATATACAATCGATCTGTCAATTTCCAAATAAGCTTGATGACAAGGTGCACTGACTCTAGCCAATCCTCTATTGTTGGGGATCTGGATCGACACAAAACCTCAGTGACCTCTGGAATTGAAACTTGTGTAGTGTGCTAAGACTACGTGAATCCTAAGCCTGATCTACTGGTATGATCTACTAATCAATAGGTGGAAGTGATACTACCTATCCAACTGAAGGAAGAATATCATGGGATGGACCCTAAACTGATGCCTCATTACTCATAAGATAATATTTATGATCTAGAACCACTATCCTAGATGGTTTTCATCACAGAGGTATCCTTAAAATTTGATCAAGGAATACCATGGTTAGATGTGAATAAATATGTACAATGGAGAGATAACTCAAGAAGAAAAATCAATGAATCAATCTTATATGATGCATGTACCATTGATCCCTACAAACAATGTCTTGGTATGCTGACTCAACAAGTAGGTAATCAAGGTCCTGGTGAATTGATACGTCGGTTGCCCGTACCATCCTTGAGTTCCTTGGTTTGAGATCCACTATTGAGAAACTTTGACACTATTTCCCTAATACCAACCAAATCCTCATAAGGGTACTACTCCAAACATCATCCTAAGGAATGAATTTATCTAGTACCAATTTTTCATGACTCGATCCAACTGGGGCTCGAGCCGCAACTACCCCAAGTCTGCCTCCATAGGCTCAGCGGTAGAGACGAGATCTGAAAGGAATATCCTAAATGGGAGGCCTTTTACTAATGTACTTGTATGCACATACCCAACCATCTTAATACATAAGTGCAGGGGAATAATAAAAAAAATATGAAACAACTAGAATATAAATCAACTATGAAAAACCTCAAGGGTGTACAAGAGTAAGATAGTGTAAACTTGAAATGTAAAGTGAAAACTACATGCCCAACCAGAAAGATGTCCTAATATGAAAAAAGAAAATAAAAGTTCTAAGAGAGCCCAGATTTTGATCTCTAAGATCTAACCACCATATGAGATCCAATTCACTGAGTATCCCAAATATCCTATGAAGTCACTGCCGACCTATCTGTCATTTGCATAAGACATCGAATGTGTGGGAGAAGACTATTCAAGGGTGAGTATATACATACCTAGTAGGACACCCCAAAATATGAATTGGGAGATATAAGAGACATGATAGGAATATATAGTGATCAAATGAACCAAAATAAAGAGATTAAACATAATCGAACACATGGATACATATATATATATATATAAATACATTTTGAAGATAAAGAAAGACAAACAAGAGAAAAGGGGATCTACATCTGACAAACCAAACTAGGAAAAGAGTTCCATCAGTTCCAAATGTCCATCACCGATGACCAGTATCTCATACGTCTGCCAAGAAGAAAACATTCAAGTCAAGACACACCTCTCTATTATGTCACATAGTCGATGGTAAATAACCTCTATATAGATGACCCATGCCATAGTACAATATTTGGGTGCCACTAAAAAGATAGATAGAGAACCCATGACCTGTCTCAACATGAGGGTTCCACTTTGATGGCTGAGGACCCATGTCCTGTCTCCATAGAAGGGTGTCACTCTAAAGTCAATAGAGGACCCATGCCTAACCCAGATGGAGAGTTCCACTCTTGTAGCTTAGGACCGATTCCATTCTCAATAGGAGTATACCACTCTAATATAATATAGAGGACCCATTCCATTTCCAACAAGAGGGTGTTACTCCAATAGTCAGTCAAGGACCCATACCCTACCTAGAAGGAGGGTTACACTCAAGGAGTAGACAGAGGACCCATGCCTATCCCAATTGGAGGGTTCCACTCTATGGTTAGGTAGGGGACCCATTTGCTATCCCAATAGAAGGGGGCCACTCTAGAAGCCTATGGTGATCCTTCTTGGTCACTTCCATCATCAGGTATCGATTAAATAAGCATCACTCTAGGAAAATATCACACTGTTTCTAAAAATTCACTATAGAGGCCACAATCGTGTTCTACGTAAAAAAACACTCAGGATAGACTACTCATGGCCAAAATACTAGTGTAAAAAAAGAATAAATGAGAGATTGAAGTTTCCTCAAAAGGAAATAAGGGGTACATGACATGTGAGGGGACCCACACAGTGTGTGGTCCTACTCCATCGCCTGGATGTGCCCCTACAGGTATATGAATCACTACCCATGTATTTATACACAGTTCATAGAGGGTCTACACGGTGTTTCAAAGCCAACTGAGGTCCTACCCATGCTCTCTGGCCATGTTTGTGTACTTTTCCTATGTTAGTGTACTATAGTACACGCCGTTTCCTCCTACACAAGGTTAAAATCGTGTCCCTATCCATTTCTTTTTACCCTAGAACATGGAATGTTCCTGGCCATTCCCATGACCGTGTAATACTATAGTACATTCCATGCCACCAGAATAATGTCACATGGTGTGTGGGGAACCCACACAACATGTGATACTAACATCTCTACGAAACACTAGCCACTATAGCTAGGTCCCTACACATCATGTGTTATTTGGAATACACAATGTGTAGTCATTTTTTTTCCTATAATTCTAGATCTGTGCCTGTATATCCATATCTAGCTTACCCACTTCTAATCCATCCTTGTATCCACCCAAAAATGGTGGATCTAGCCGTTGTTCATTGTTTCCAATCATCTGATGGTCGAAAGATTGTTTTACATCGGCATACTCAAACCTCAATGAACCATGCACATATATTGTGTCATGCCATCTCCATTCTTGATTTCTATCATAAATTGATCAACCACAACCTGAAATCATTCCAAATCCATCATTGATTCATTGATCCATATGTTTCTCCCAATTATGTTGTGAATCTTAAGGTCTGATTAAACTCAGTACCACCCAATAATGTTGATCCATGGACCCATATCACAATGGTTAAGAACACAAAGAATCAAGTTAGAAATGCATCAAAAAATATATTTAAAAATAATTGTCGAAATATTCTTGGCCAAGGATCACAAAAGGGGATTTGCAGAGTGAGAAAATTGAATAATCAAATTAAACTGGTACATATGCACATACCAAGGTTTAATTAGAATAGATCGAAGGATAAGAATTGATCATATTTAATAAATTTAACCAATAAGGGTGTAAACCTTGAAATAATGAGTCCTACATAGATATTGGATCATTTTTGGTGAAATAACATGCTCACCAATGATTGAGAGAAGTTACTGCATTCACTACATCTTGATATTCCCTAATCCGGAGTTCCATCATCATCTGAATTCGATTAACCAACAGAAGAGAGGTATAATTTCTCTTGATCCTAATAGGGTTTATGTGGATAACCTTGGAGGATTCTCCATAATGGTGGATTTATAAGAATTTATATTAGGTTAATTTAATTAAAATAAATAAATTTAATTATTTATTTTAACTAAATGCACCCTTTGATAGTCACAATTTATGAATTCCCCACACCGACCCATTTTAGGTCACGCTTAGGGAAAAAATTATGTTTTATACCCAACAATGGTCTTGTATTTTTGATTTGAGATTACATTTAATAGTTATCCCATTTTATTTTATTTATTGTGTGCACACGATATAAAATATATTTAATATTTTTATAAAATTAATTTCGAGCACACCGGGCCTCAGAATCTCACACCATCTTAGCACCCGGATTTGAAAATATATATAGAAATATTCCAAAGTATTATAAGGAGAAAAATAGATCTCTATAAATACTCTTTATTTACACTTTATTGCATGTACTTATTATCATACTGGGTTTCATTAGACAATGTGGTGTCAATCTAATGAGTTTTATTAACACCCTTTTCAGGATTCCATTTTAGACTCGAGAAGATTACATGGTTATAGGTTTGGAAAAATGAAAAGGACCTTGTTGTTGATTGTTTATTAATAGATGTGTTGGAGATTGGATATGGGATTGACATGGGGTTTATGATCATAGTATTTTAAGATTATTTGTTTCAGCATGGTCTTATTTAGTATTACATTCATTTTGAAATTTAGATACATTACAACATGTAATTACATTATCATTTTATTATCATCATAATATTCAGTCGACATTTATTGATTTCTTCATCCTTTATCTTTCATTTGTCTGATATACTAATTCCATAATTTCTATTACTATGATTTTTTTATTTCTACTGTATTGTAACTCTATACGTAGGGTTATAGTCTCACCACTATGTTCTCTACATCCCGATTCTAGTAGAAAGCCTTTGGCATAAGGGGAGATACGTTTGAGGTCTAATAACCAACTTGATTAGACCATGTGATAGGGTTTCAAATTGGGGAATGTTACATGTTTCTATCCCCTAGCTTATTGGAGGTGAGGTTTGGATTGTGAAAGCTCGACCTTCCACTGGCTAGGATGGCTCGGGTGGTTTGGGTTATTATAGAGTTGTATCAGAGTAGTTACTTCATTTGGATGGTGTTTGGAGTTTTACCCTAATGAGGAATTGGTTGGGACTTAGGGAAATGGTGTCAGAGTGTCTCAAGTGTATATTTCAGGCCATGTAATCCAGTTTTGGTGTGTTAGCATATATATCTATCCACCGAGACTTTGAATACCTTATTTTTGATTCAAAATACCAAGACATTGGTTGTAGGGAACAATGGTACATGCATCATACTGGATTAATTCCTTTTACTATCCTTCTTGAGTCATCTCCATATATAAATATGATTATCTGAACATGGTACATCTTGATCACTTTCAGGATGCCTCTATGAAGAAAAAAACAGGTTATCGATTTAGGATCGTGATGAAGATCCAATGAGTGATGAGGTCTAAGTTCAGGGGACATCCCATGAGGATTTTCCTCTAGGTGGATAGGGATAAACAACCCCACCTATCAAGAAGTAGTTAGTACCAGTAATTAAAGCTGATGATGTTGACTAGGTTATCACACTCAGTGAGTTCCAACATCAAAGACAACTATGGTTCCATTGTGATATCGATCCTCATGAATTAAAAGATTATCTTGATTCCATGATCCAAGTCTTCAGGATCATTCATACCCTGACATATCAAATGATTATTTTGACAACTAGTCTTTTTTATGGAGCATCTAGGAACTGGTTGAGTTTTTTTACACAGACTGATGATGATATGATGCTCTCATGGTTCAACTTACAACAACTGTTTCATGAGGAGTATTACCCTTCATGTTTATGATTAGTTCAAATCTAGGATCTTCTTGAGATACAAAAAGGTAGTATGATAGTTATGGATTATTCTAAGAGGTTCACTGACCTTATGTGACACTCCATTGATATGGTATGAGATGAATTCTTCCAGGTGAGGAAGTTTGAGCAGGGTATCTGTAGAGACATTCGAGCTAGTGTGGTCTCCTTAAGCATACCCTCTTATATCAGAGTGTTGGAGAGGGCTCTGGTGACTAATATATTTCTAGTAGAGGGAAGTTGAGTGGGTGGATTCAACAATGTGAAAAATTTGGTTGATTTGATTGTAGTAGGCAGTAGGCCCCAGACTTCTAGGTCATGACAGAGGAAATATTCTCATTATCAAACTTAGAAAAGTGGGTATGTGGTTTAGGGATTAAGTAGAGGATCAATTTAGAATGGAGAGGGGTGATTTAATTCTTAGGATAGGTTAAGTAACATAGATTGTGATTTCTTGACCTATTGTGCTAATCAGGATATGAAAAAAGTGGATGAACAACCATGGTAGAGGTAGAACTGTGATTGGGGTTCTCCCTGACATGGCTTGGGAGGCCCCCAGGGAGGAGGTGTTGTCAGTGGAGCATATGGGGCTCTAGGGGGAGAAGATTCTGGTGGAGGGTTTACTATGATCTACTTTCACCAACACCCTCAAGCGGACCCCACTAAGCTCAGGGAGCTCGCGGTAATGGCCATGGGTAGCTATAAGCTATGGGGGCTTATGAACTGACAATCCAAAAGATGATGTGCAGTACGATATTTATGTTTTATAAACTTTCTTAAATACTTATAGATAAAAGTTTGAGTCACTCATTCATTTTCTTATACCTTGTGAAATATTTATAGCTCCCTATTTAGATCATAACCTATGATATTTTTCTAGAGGTTCCGATTGGGTGCGATTATTTGATAAAATTTATCTTTCAGAAGGGTGGACTAGTGATCGATGGAGAGAGTTTCTCATGGGAACTCTTGGTCATCATGATGAACCCTTATGAATTTATATTGGGTATGGACTAGTTTTCCATGTTTTGATCCTAGATTGATGATTTTCACTAGGGGTGATGTTACTTCAGATTGATGGGATGAGATTATTATTTATGGGAGAGAGAGATATCATACCAGAGTGAGTGGGTCCTTTAAGAATAAATCTAGATTCCATGACCCATCAGTTGGTGAGTTTAGACCTTGGTGAAATAGGATCTTTATGCATATAAATTCCTTAAGTATTGGAATAATATACATACATCTTCCCCATAGATGTTTTGAGACTAACTCCATGGTGGGAGATAGAATTCTACATGGGATTTCACCTCAAGACCACACTGATATCTTTACGAGAATATCAGATGGCCCATTTTGAGATCTAGGAGTTGAGGGTGGAATTGGAGGACCTTCATGAGAATGAATTTATTAGACCCAGTGTGTCCCCTACACAACTCCCGTATTGTTCATGAAAAAGGAAAATAAGTGCTCATGGATTTGTGTTTATTATCATAAAATGAACTAGGTAACGATTAAGAACAAGTACCCCTTACTAAGGATTTATGTCCTCTTTGACTAGTTATAATGTGAAAGTTGATTCATGAAGATCAATCATAGGTTCAACTACCAATAGTTGAGGGTTCATAGTGGTAAAATTATAAAGATGACATTTAAATGTCTCTACAGACACTATGTGTTCTAGGTTATTCCTTTTTATGTGATGAATAACATTGACATATTTATTGCTTTGATGAACTGTATCTTCCAGTAATACTTGGAATGATTTGGGGTTTTATTCATTGATGAAATACTCATTTACTATGCATCATATGAGGATCTTGTAGATCACTTGAGCATAGTCCAAGGCTTACTTTGAGAACATTGGATATATGGTATACTCTCAAAGTGTTAGTTTTGGATCCTTGAGGTTCACTTTTTAGAGCATGTACCTTCTAAGAACTATTTATCTATATACCTAGCAAATACTGATGCAATGATTTCTTGGAATACACTCAAGAGTGTGAAAAAGGTAGAAAGATTTCTTGGTTTAGTGGGGGTACTACATGATGTTCATGCCTAAATTTTCCCAATTAGAATCCCCTCCAATCACCTTAACATATAAATGGAAATTGTTTACCTAGACCTAGCAGTGTCAGATATCTTTTTAGTAGTTGAGGCTAAGGTTGGATAGTGCTTCTTTGTTGAGACTTCCAAAGGAGGGCATGAAGTACATAGTGTTTTGTGATGCATTTGGAGATAGGTTTGGAAACATGTTAATGTATAGGTAGGCATTGATATCATATGGGTTGAGGTATTTGAGACACCATGCGAATCACTACACTACTCAAAACATAGAGTTGGAATAAATAGTCTTAGATCTAAAGATGTGGATGCAGTATCTTTTGGGAGAACTGTTTGTTGTTTTCTTAAACCATCAGAGTCTCAGGTATATATTCACTTAGATAGATATGATCCTGAGATAGAGGAATTAGTTTTATTTACTATATGAATACAATTTTGAAATAGTCTATACTCATGGGAAGGGTAATGTGGTGGTAGATACCCTTATAAGGAAGTCTTGTTCATGCCTAGTAGAGGAGGCATCTAAGAAGTTGGATTATTTTAAGCTGACCCTAGTGGAGGAGAAAGATGAAACTTTTCTTTATTCAATGGTGTTAACTCCTCTTCCCTTTCAACATGTGAGAGATGTTCAGTTGAGAGAAATCAATAGTGAGATTTTTCTAAACCAAATATCCTCATGGGTTTCACCAGATATATTTTTTGAAGTAGGGGAGCATGTCATCATTTTCAAAGGATAGACAATAGTTTTAGTTGTGATTCATGATGAGGTGATGATGTATTTTCATACTTATACCTTGGTTGTACATTATATAGGTACACAGATGTATAGAGACATTCAATGATAGTTTTGGTGGGATTTTATGAGGTGGATCATAGCTGAGTTCATCTCTAGGTATCTCACATGTTAGCAGATAAAGGCTAAGCATGAGGTTCTGGTAGGTTTGACATAACCTCTTGAGATCCCCGAGTAGAAATGGGATGCCATATCAATGTAATTAATGATAGGTCTTCCATATATATAAAAAGTACATGATACCATATGGGTGATATTTGAAAAACTTTCCAATTCAGTGCACTGCCTTTTTATTAGGGATTAGAGTTTGGTGGAGAGGTTGGGGCTATTATACATGCATTATATCTTTCGAATTAATGGGGGTACCCTGGATGATTATCTTCTACCATGATGTTTGGTTTACATCACAATTGTGGAGAGGTCTGTAAGTGTAATTTAGGATGCAGTTGAGGATGAGTATAATGTTTCACTCCAAGATGGATGGGCAGACCAATAAGACTATCTAGGTGTTGGAGGATATGCTAAGGGATTATGTGTTAGACTTTGGATAGATCCAGGAGGATAAATTTCCCCTAATAGAGTTTGTTTATAATAATAGTTATCACTCTACAATTGTCATTACACATTTTGAGGCTATGTATGGGAGACCCTGCAGGTCACACTTATGCTGGACTAAGATTGGAGAGACACCTCTTTTTGGGACAGAGATGGTGCATGAAATGACAAAGAAGGTTTAGGTTATCTGCGATGCATGAGGAAATCCTAGAGTCAATAGAAATATTATACAGATTGGCATCATAGGCCCTTGGAGTTTGAACATGGAGACCATGTTTTCCGGAGAGTCTCCCCATAAAGTAGATAGTAAATATTGGAATGGGGAGGCAAGAAATCCCCAAGGTTCATTGGGCTGATCTATATCCTATATAGGGTTGGAAAGAATGACTACGACCTAGAATTACTCCCATAGATGTAATGGGTTCATGATGTATTCTAGGTGTTACAACTAAGGATATACATGCTTGATTCGATGTTTTTTTTTGACTAGGGTGAGATGGACATCGGGGATGGAGGAACCTTCATGGATTACCTAGTGGTGACAGAGGATTGATAGGAGAGGATCCCGTGAGGATGAACAATTCCATTATTTCATGTGTTATGACAAAAAATGATCCTGTACGATATCTCCTAGGAGCGAGAGAGTCAGATAAAGTCTCATTATCCCTAACTTCTGTTTATATCATGATTTCCAGGGAAAAATTCCTAATGGAAGGGAGAATGTAGTGACCCTATTTTTTCCTTTAAGACTTTGGAATATATTAAAGAATATTTTTGGATCCAGATGCTGATATGATGCAAGATTTTAATCCTCGGTGAGACTAGAATTGACATTAAAAAATTATTAAACATATTAATAACATGGGAACATAGTTTTCCTAAAATAGTAGAATAAATCTTGAACAGAGTATCAGATTTTAAATGTAAGAACATGTTTAATTCTCGAACATGGAGTTTAACCTAGGAGAAACCTATGTTTGGCTGGTTCCAGATGTCTAGTTGAGGCAGTCTTTGGAAGTATGTTTAATGAAAATAAATAGTTAAATTTATTTATTTTATTTTAAATCACCATGAATTAAATACTTTCATTTATACCTTTTTATAAAAAATATATAGGGTTAGCTTCATAAACACTAAGAGAATTAAGAGGATCTCTAAGCATTCTTCATTGGAAGATTGAATCAAAGGATGGTAGGAGATCAGATCAATGTGGATCGACAGGTAGTGAATGCAGTGGTACTTCTTCTTCAATAATAACTCACTCTTCTTAAAAAAGTAATCCAAATTGAGGTAGGAGTCATCAATTGTGGTTTTATCCCTCTTGATTAAATTTTTAAATCATGGGTTATAATCTGCTTTATTTTTTTTGGAAATTGCATAAACTTATCATGAGCCCGATATATGAATTAATATGATTAACTTGTTTTATTATTATTTTTCCATTATATTCACCCTATAATCCTTAATTTATGATCATTAGTCAAGAAAAATTTTACATTGATGATTTCACACTTATTATTGTGCCTTTCCCCCACCCGTTCTTCATGTTATTCATTGTCGGACCATGGGGAAATGATTCAACATTGTCAGGGTGGGTTAGAGCATGAACAAACTCTTAAATTCATGCTGGATCTTCATATAATGAATAGATAGGTGTTTTTTATATGGATTAGGATGGATCATTAGTTGTGGGTGAGGATTTTTGGATCCAAGACCTAGAGTGACAATGCCATCGGGAAATAGGTGACGAGAGGTGTGAAATTCATCATTGTGGGCTTCATGTGTATCACCATATTCCATTTTCGAGCCACCAAAGGCTGGGAAACAACATCCAAATTATATTTAATTCAATATCAGGTGTTCAAATAGTGTAATTCATGTAAATTAGCGTGGATCTAGAAACCATATGAAGGTTTTGACCTTTCTTTGAAAAATTTGACAACACACAATGTATCCCAAAATAACATACGATGTGTAGCCCCATGAAGGTAGTGCTAAGGTTCCAAGAAAATTTAAGGAAACACACCATGTATATAGACCCACACACTATGTAACCCTACCCATGAAGACAAGCCACGTTCCAGATGCACATGCCTAGGACCCCATATGGGATGACACACCATGTACTCTGGGATTACACGAGTACGTGTTGGTTCACGAGAACGACCAAGTACATGGGCACAATCCAAAGTACATGGGCTCAGAAAACTACACATGATTATGCACCAAATGAATAAGGCACACCACATTCCTCCTGTACACACCATGTATGATGAAATAGGTGCCAATACATGATCATATGAGAAGACAACGAAATGAAGAGGTAAGGTCACACACCGTGTGGACCCCTTACACATTGTGTATTCCATATAAAAAATTTTCTCTCCCATATATCCTTACATTGAACTCAGATTTTGGCCCTCGAGTAGCCTATCTTGATTAGTTTTCCATGTAGAATATGATTGTGTCCTTTGTTGTGGAATATGAGACATTATTTGAGATGTTCCAAGCCTAACACTTCTTTAAGAGATGATTGATGATGTTTATGATCAAAGTAGAATCATCAGAGTGTTTTTAGGGTTAGTAATCCCCTGGAACACCAGGACATAAGTACCACATACTCATTATATAAATAGAGATGATAATACCTTATTATGGTAGATAATCATCTATCTATGGAGTGATACTCCACTCTCTTCAAGAATCAGTGGCGTGTAGGTCCTCTATGGTTGTTGTGGAGAATAGTAGAAAGGTGTGATCCCTCTACACATTTTTTTGGTGAGGTTGTGTTTAATGTTGAGCATCGGTGATGGAATTTTGGAGCTACAATATTACTCATCAACATTGGATGGCCTGTGATATAGGGATCCCCTTTCTATCTCATCTGGGTTTATTTATGGGAATATATATATGTATCTTTTGGGATTAATTTTCCTATTTCCTTGGGTTGATCTAACTACTTTTTTTGTATATCCATATTTCTCCTTATTCGTTTTCAAGGTGTCCTACTTAGTATATATATAATCACCACTACATGGGATTTTAATGCATGTGTCATGTCTTATGAAGATGATAGATAGATTGAAAATGGATTTGGTGGAGCATAGTGATACATGGGTGCATTGATTGTTTATGGTTATCAATTATGGTGATAAAGAGTCAAGATATATTAGCTTTAATTATTTAAAGTTTTTTTCTTCAGGTTGAGACTTTATTTCTGGTTGGGTATGTATTATCCCCCTTTTCACTCTAGTTTTATTCCATCATACACTGATGTATTCCCTAGAGGTTATTTCATGAATGGTTTAATTTAAATGTTACTATATTTTATTGTTCTTTTTTACTATTTCATGTAGACAGATTGATGCATGTATACAAGTACATTAGGAAAAGGCCTACCATTTTATATTTTTCCTTCTCGGATCTTTTCACCAGCCCCCGGCCTATTCAAGGAAATATTGGGGTTGTGGCTTCCTATCCTTCCATCATCCATGCATTCTTCAATGGGCCAGGTTTTTAAAAAATCAACATGGCCCCTTCTATGAAATATGTACATATGAAAACTCATTTTGATGATGTTTTTTTCACAAAAAAATCATTTCTAGAATATAAAACAATTATCCGTTTCTTCATAATTTTTTTCTCTAATATTTCATCAGATCCAAAGGTAGTACTTTCCAAAGAATTTTTCCAGAATTGTTCATCAAAGAAAAGTAAGTAAATTATAAATGAAAATGTCTCTCATGTTCGAAAAAATATTGGTGTGATAGAGAGGCTGCCTACCATGAATACACTATTTTATCAAAAACCAAATGGAAAGAAAATCGAATGGAAGGGTGTTTCTCAATATCTTCTCTAGGAACCTCTAGTTCGGTATCCCTATAGAGGAGATAAAGGATTATCAACTTTAGGGAATTAATCAGGTTAAACATCCATTTATGAACCCCCAAAAACCTAACACATGATCTCCCATTCAATGAATAAACTTATCCAAAACCTAATGGCCTTTTTGGCTGTTTAGAACTAAATTGACTACTTCCATGTCTTAGGCCATGGTGTGGTAGATCCTCCTAATATTTTTCACCCAAACATGTATAGGACCATGACATAGTGAATCCTCCATCATTGTATTCTCTATAAATATACAACACAACATCCAATCACCTTATAGTAGTACCAGAACCACCCAATTTCCATTATTATTATCCTTATTTTACATAGGTGAACCATCCTATGTAAAACCACCACTACAAAGGTATAAAGTAGTTTTGATCTCTATTTTTAAGTCACCCTAAAATATTGGCTTCCCCCAACATATGTCTACCTTTCCCAATCCCACCGAGTGTGTTGGAATTCCCATTTTCAATACGGAGACTCCCCATGCATCTCACCCAACAAAATGGTGATCCCAATGGTGTGGTTCTATCCTTTAAAATTAACTAGTGCAATACACTCACAAAACTAAAATATATAGGACCCCAGTCTCCACCACAATCACCACCATGATATTGTGAATCCTAGAGAACCAAAACTCCATTATCTAATTTAAGTCTACTCCAAAAATTCCCAAGACCAAAAAAGGAAAATAATAACATTAAAAGTCCTAATAAAACACCAAAATACCACAAACTGGGGTGGGGGGTGGGGGGTCAGATTATCCACTCCATTAGGCATTCTATCCTTAGAAATTTTGAGATTAGTGGTGTCTAGAAACAAGATCTGATCACTAATGTATCATGCATTATCAGACTCCAAATACTCCTTATAGACCTAATGATTATACTGTAGTAGACATACCAAAGGTACACATCGATGTAGAAAGGATATATCATGACCATCCTAAGATATGATAAATTGTGATAACCCAATGCAACATCTAGTTATAGATAAATATTATCCAAACCAATTATGTAATAGGGACCATCTCATAATGAGGCACTAACTAATCTACCTTACATTGTGGATAATTCTTAAATACATGGAATTCCCAAAGAATACTCAATGCCTTCCCCTAATGATAATAGAAAACAATGACAAAAAGAATTGAAAAAACTAGATATTAACACAAAATATCATACAATACTTATAATTGGTCCATATGAAGCATCTCAAGAAATAATTGTGATGGAAAAACTAAGGTCTCTATGAGAGAATATGGAATTAGTACACCATGAAACTGTAACATTTCCCAAAAAGACAACCTAGACATATATTATATATAAGTCCTCCCCTAAATTGGAATTAAATGCTCCGACTCAATGATTTAGTGAGCTACCACCTCAATGAAATAATGGTTATGATGGAATTATGGTGACATGGATAATTAAAATTCACCCCTACTATAAAGGAATAAGTAATAGTTGTAACACTCCCACCAACCAATATTCAACATTCATAGCTTTGTGTATCATTCCAACATCTTAATAAATAACACACTTGAAACTATCCTAGAATAGAGAGGAAATTGAATTAGATGTTGAAACATAGAAATGAATTATTATCCTCTACCCACCCCTCAACAACTACACAACATTAATATTTAATGTAATGGTAAGATAAATGAAATTGATACCTGAACACCATTAGACATGGTTACCCAAGCTAGAAATGAGATTTGAAAAATGAAAAACTATACCATCATCCTGTTTTGTATTACCCAAGTTCATGTTAGTATTTTATCCCATAAATCATAAATAATGTAACACTTCACTCAACCATTTCCCAATAACCTATGAGTCATGACATCCACTACCTAATTGTCCTTGAACTATCAAACCAAGTTAGAGCAGTCCTCTGTGGGACCAGAAATGGAAAGTCATGAACAAGGAATTGAAAATAACCCACTAAGAATAAAGGGTAAGAGTCCTTGAGGATTCTACAAATTATACCATTAAACCATTATTAGAAAATAATTTTC
The DNA here is from genome assembly GCA_963277665.1 of Viscum album. Taxonomy (NCBI): domain Eukaryota; kingdom Viridiplantae; phylum Streptophyta; class Magnoliopsida; order Santalales; family Viscaceae; genus Viscum; species Viscum album. Next base: position 1,231,502,417 of record OY728158.1, read on the forward strand.
ACAATGCTAAATCCATTTACATGACCATATATATATACTTAAACCTCAAATAACTTCAATGAAGGTTACCCATCCAAAAAACACTTTGGATGAAACATAATTAACATAGAAATTCAACCTAGGTAGGTTTCCAAAAAATGAAGCAAACCTTGTTTCCCAATTCCTCCAACAAGACACACGTTTCACATAGTTCAGATGCTGACTAAAAAGATATAATTCCTAACTCTACCCATAAAGACACAATTCCTACAAGATTCATGACCCGTCCCTATTGAAAAGATGAACAAGCCCACTTGAGTATGTAAGAGTGACTCACCATGCATAGTATTCAATATGAAATTGAATTATTTTAACCACTACCTTCCCTATATCAAATAAAAAACACTTCTACAATAATGAATTCCTACAAAATCTCAACCATGTTAATGGTAATTTAGCATGGTGACCAATCTAGATCCCAAAATATCCCATTCTTGCTATATGCATGTTGTTCATCACATAGGAAATCATTCCGACATGTAACTTATGTTTCCATTTTCAAGTATCATGTCCACCAATGAATAGTAGCAACTAGCCTAACCCGCACAATATGGATAAGAAGTACACAAGAACAAATTTCACAACACTAACGATAAACATAACCTCCATAAAAAATACAAAAAAACATATTATCCTCCCAAAGAAGTATCCATCAACATATTTTAGAGGAACAATATCTCACCATTCCCCATTCTAGTAGATTAATATAAGTTTTTGACCCATAAATTCACAATGATATTAAATTCCCATAAAACTATTTCAAAAGATCTATAATTTACAAAACAATTAAAATGATTTCATTAACCTTTTTCTTCTCCAAAACCTAGTTAAAAAAATCATTAAATCCTTTATTAAAATTTAATACCCATAAAATTTTCACAACATCCTTTTTATAAAACATTTAAAAAAATATCACAAAACATGATAGTTTTCTATAAATCGAACTTACCAATGAAAATTTTCAATTTGGAAACTTCTTTGTTAGAAAAACATGTCATTCTTATCCAGATTACATAAAAACCAACACACAAATCATGTGATCACAAATTAATAAATATTGAACAATATAAACTAATCATTTTATATACATGAAAAGGTTAAAAAATAATTTTCAAATCATTATTTATATACTAGTTTAATACAATGACAAGTTACTTCTTATTCCAAAAATATTAACCATGTGAAATTATTTTCAACCAATAAAGAAAACATGTTTGTGTGACACATAATCTTATTTGATATTTGATGTCATTATATTCAAAGTTTAAACATTTTAGAAAAAATTATCTGTTATCAAACAATAATTCTCAATCAATAATAGAATTAAATAAATATAATTAACATATAATGACTTCTATTGTAATCTCATAACTAATGAATTATCAATTTCAAGATTTAAAAAACACATTAATATTTACAATAGGTTATACCTTTTTAACATAAAAAAATATTACATATTATGATACTCAATATGTTAATACCACTTCATTAATTACGTACATATCACATGGTAACATTAACATGTTCATATTTTTAATTTATCATCAAAATAACCAAGACAATAATATATCCAAGTTCTAATATTCTATTTTTCTAATTTTTTTTTTGAATTATTAAATTTATATTATAACATGGAATGTCACCAAAATTTTGAAACAAAATCACCCAAATATGTGTAAAGGTTCCCTATATTATATACATGTCAAAAGTTATTAAGTAGGTTGGACAATAAACATGTAATCATACTTTTGAGTATTCATTATGAAATTATTAAAATTCTCTTAAAATATTATAGATCTCAATTAATATATAATCAATAACTTCAAAATAAATTCATAACCAATTCTAGTTTCACTCCAACACCAATTTCATATTTTTTGAATCTATAAACCCATGGAAGATATATAGAATACTAGATTCCAAAATGAATCAGCACACCACACTATGCCAAACTATATTTACCTAGTTATGGAACCCATTTCTTAGAAACTCTTAGTTTCATTCATAAGAAAAACCAATCATTTCAAGAAAAAAACTAGCCTGACATCATTATTAAATGTATAATCAGTAAAAAAGTATGTTAATGATTGAACCGTAGTGGGAAATCTATTTAATAATTCTTGATGCACCCGCCTCATTAGCTAAACCCATGATGATGTGGTGATGAAGAACCTAGAATTTACAAAACACACTAGTAACTTGAATTTTAGTATAGCGAGGCAAGTTATTCCATTTTATATTCTAAATTTCATGTCTTGACACATCCTATCTCCACACCTACCATCCTAACTAATGGAACTTACCAAACTGACACCTTTTATAGCATCCTCACCTTAACCCATTGGATTGGGTAGGACTAAAATTCTATTAACTTAGGTGCACCCCCTAGACACCAAAGGCTAGAAATAAATTCCAAGGGTATCACCACATTATGGGTGAAAATTTTACCTTACGTATGGAGAAACATGAATTAAAAAAATTGATAAAAATATGTACATCATGACACATAAAAGAACACTAATTCATGAAATATAAAATTAATCAAAGTCTCAATGTATAAAAAAAGAATATGACTGTTGATGCTTCTTTTCATCACAGAATCTAAAGATCGGAAAAGGGGAATATATGAGCACAAAGTGATTCAACCTTTGAAAAAAACATAAAAAATTGACAAAGGGATGAACAAGGAAAACTTTTCCCATAGGCCGCGCAAGTTTCCCCATGGTCGCACAAGTGTACTTGCGCAACTCACTTGGCGCGCAAGTGACTTGCACGACCTAAGTGATAACTGCCCGGTAACCACCCAGGGTCTTCTCCTGCCTATAAATAGACCATGTGGGCCCCCCATTCGGGAGGATTTTTTTTTGATAAACTCGGATTCAAGCTCTCAACGCCCAAGTCTCTTCTCAAAGCTTCCGGAACACTTCTAAGGTAATTTCTTACCTAGAACGGAAGATCTAAAGAGGAGGAGGAAGGCTTAAGTGTTGAAATGCATCAACACTTGCGCGCCTGAGTGGCCAGCCCTTAAGGGAAGTGGCCACACTTGTGCGCCGCCTTTACTCCTTCGATAGAACTTGCGCGTCCCTTTACTGGGAGAACCTCAAGAGGATTCTAAAGGCTTTAAGAAAGAGTCGCTCAAGTATTTTAATGCTGGTTGAAAATCGCGCAAGTACCCCACATGTCGCGCAGGTATATCTGCGCAACCAATACTTGCACGCCCACGTAAAAATTGCGCGCCTTTCAAGACTTGCGTGCCCCTGCCTTTTTTGGGTGCCCATCTTGCCCATTTTACCCCTCTTAAGCCATTCCACCTTTCCTATTCAAGATTCAGTCTTCAAGATACTCTTCAAAGCCATTTATGGCATGATTTCTTGATTTGACTTCCTTATTTGAAAGGAATTCTGTGGAATATCTCTCAAAACATAGTGATTTATACATCTTCATGTCACCAAAGATTGAGAGTTCATTCATTCAACCTCATCCTTTAAGATGAGAGAATCCTTAACCTGGGTCTCCTTTTCAGGAATAATCCCCAGTTATAAGTCCTTTAATCTGGGCATCTTCCTCAGGAGTAAGCCCCAAATTCTTAAAGTTTCCAAACTTGGGTATCCTCCCCAGGCGTAAGCCCCAAACCATAATTCCTTAACTTGGGCCTCCTTTTCAGGAGTAAGTCCCAATCATAATCCTTTAACCTAGGCTTCCTTGTTAGGAATAAGCCCCAGCCATAAATCTGGGCCTCCTTTTCAGGAGTAAGTCCCAAGTCCCCTAATCTGGGCTTCCTTGTTAGGAATAAGCCCCAGCCATAAATCTGGGCTTCCTATTCAGGAATAAGCCCCAAGTCCCCCAAAATTCTCTTTAACCAGTCCTAAATTACGTTTGAAATGAGATTCCTTCTCAGGAGTAAAACCCAATTATCAATCCTCTCCTAATTTTGGGTTTCCTTTCCAGGAATAAGTCCCAAGTTAGAGTATTCAAAATCTCCGTGAAGCACATATACCTTTATGGACCCTGTTCCTGGATTTTCTCCCTAAAGTAAATCCTAACCTTCATTTATCTGGGCAGTCATACATACATAAGCCCCAAATCATTTCTTATGATTACATCTTTCATGGACCAATTGTCTATCTTATTACCAATACCTCTTGTTTCTCACACCGAGCATGACTCACGTGAGCTTAGAGGGTAAAAGTAATTATGACATCCTTCTTTGAGCCATTAATCATAAATATCATACTCTATTTCTCGAACTACATGGGTTCTGATTCCTTTCCCAAAACAAAGGATACGTAGGTAGCCCATCTGCGGGTTCGATCCCAACTTTGAAATAATCCATGTCCTTCTGAATGAAGATAAACTTCAAGTGCCCCACTGAGTGGCTTTAAAAACATCCTGGTCATCATAATGACCAAGAGACTTTTATATAAATGTTTTGAAGGATACCATTGACCAAGAATCTCTAAATAGATACAGATGATTCTCTATTGATGAAGAACCTCGAATACATATAAAATATTCTCTAAATTTCTTACATATTTAATCATTGATTGTTAAAACTAAAGGAAAGCTCATTTTATACTTGGTAATGTAATAAGGATTCACGAACATAACTTAAATCTATAAAGAGAGTCCCAGAGTAGACAATAATTCCCCTAAAAAAGGTGTGATGAGTCCGACCTCCCATCCTCTCGACCAATGCAAATTTCTAAGCCTCATTAGTCCACAAACTAATGAGCACCTACCTTTGGAAAGTTGGTCCAAATGGATGTGGAATCATTGGATGTTTCCGGTTCTACGAACAAACCCGATAGAAACCGATCGGAATGTTTGAATCTCCCATCCAGGAGGTCATCCCCGAATTCCGAGGGAAACAAAAAATGGTGAACCCGACGTGAATCCTTAACCATGTTAAAGTGGTGTTTTACCTATTTGTTAAATCCACTTTTTAAAAGTCAGTAAGAGGGCTAACAAAAACAATCATTGACATATGTGCTCATCCAAAGGATGAAGTTCCTGAATTTATCTTGATTACGTCTGTTATATCAAACAGGCACTCTTTTCCAAGATCTTCTATATTTCTATAATGGCTGCTCTCAAATTCACACTTGTGAATACTGCTGCTGCAAATACCAATGCTGCTATTCCTACTGGATCGTCATCCGCTCTGTGGATGACATCACCTACTCAGCGTCTTCAACGCTGGGTATCAAATGCACTGGTTAAGGAGTACCGTCAACACGGTACCATCCCAACTCTGGAGGCTGCCCGACAGGAACTCCAAGTGAACAACTCACACAGGTCGTCCAGACAACGACGACCAGTGATCAAGAGGAAGGTGGTGCTGACTACCGTCTCCAACCGTTTCGGGTCGTTATCCCCGAAACTCAATTTCCATTCACTCCCTTACTCTGAGGAAGTGAATGAGCAGGTCCCTCAGGACCTTAATCCAAAAAGACAGGAGTCCTTCCCGAGGGCTCCCATCAACAATCGTCGCCAGACTCGTGCGGTAGTGCGCCCTCAACATGATGAGGGTACCGACTCCAGGCGTTTGGCTCAGGTTCTTCATACCCGAGCAGGCAAGATGAACCGCCAGAGGCAGAATCCGGTTAACAATGGGCAGGTTATCATCCCTGCCATCTCCGGAGAAGTCCACCAACCTAACTTGGTGGTGAAAAACAAGCAGGCACACACACCTGCCCGTTTTAATTCTGCTGTCCAGCAGACTCGTCTGGCAGCATCACGCCAATCCCGCCAGGTAATTCCGGCGGAGTACTATAGGCAGGAACATACAACTACTTATACATTATCAGTTAGTCAGCAGGCTCTTCTGACTATGTATGATGGATCTCATCAACCGCGTTTGGTGAAGTGTAATCAGCAGGCATATACACCTGCTAATACTAATCAAGCCTACCAACAGTCTCGCTTGGTAGCGCACAGAGAAGTCAGTCGGAATGCCCCAATGACAAACAGGAGGCAGACTCAACTCTCTACCCCCACACTTGAGTATTGTCAGGATTCACTGATAGGAAAAGGAGGACAGGAGCAGGAACATAGACCTACTCCAAGCCCGTAATGGACGTATATCCCCATTCCGGCAGCTGAAGTCGCCAAGCATATTTTTTCAATGGTGAAAGAGCAGAAGCAAATTCCTACTCATATTCTGGATGCTTGCCAGGATATCATAACAACTTCAGCATCATCTCAGGGAAAGACACATAAATCTATCCCTAGCAGTGGAGTGAAACATCAACGATTCACTCCGGAACAGACACACACATCCGTTCCAGTCCAAGAGGGTTATGGGGCATATTCCCCCATATCATACGGACAACCAAGTCAGGAACATACACTTGATTTGAGTGGAGATCATCAGCCTAACCTGACCATCTTTCCTGATCAGGCACATACACCTGCTCAGAGCAACCACTTTCATCAACAAGTGGTTTCCAAAGCAAGTAAGAAGGCATCTAAGAAAAAGATCCGCCCGACACAGTTAGGAGATCGAAGGCCAATCTGTGACAAGGCCTTGCTCGATGCTGGAGTTCTTGAAGCCCTCAGACATTTATCTGTTGGAATTCAAGATTCTACTCCCTCAGTTCCCAATAACGGGAACATTAATTTCAAAAGTCTTCAACAGACACTTTCTCATGAAGGCTTGCTTCGTGACAATTCGGTCAATCTTGAAGTTTCATCTTCAGATGAGAGCCACAGGAACCCTCTGTGTGGTCAGAAGACCATGGAGAAAGAGATCTCATCTTTTGCTGTAACCCATTATGGTGGTCCTCCCCGTGATGATGAACTTCGCTGAGAAAGTCCTCTCCGCAGTAGTGATTCACATTGCCTGGAAAATACTCCAGTGGACAATATAGTGCCGAGAAAGCCCTCTTATCTTGAGGCACTTGCAAATGCGAAACCAGTCATGTCTGATGCTTTATCGCTAACAAGTGAAATAATTTCTCAATCAGAAGATAGCCCAGGGTGTAGGTCATTCTCCGAACCACCCCTAAGTCATGCATCTTCTATTTTGATCAATGATATCTCTACCAATCTTGTTGAATCCAATGAAGCAACAAGGAAACACCAACTCTGGTCAAAACAGGTAGAATAATCTTCATTTAATGATAAAGAGGAAATGCTGAACATGAGAAAAAAATTTGGCAAAAGTGAGGTACCAGTCATGTTTTGGCCTTTGGCTGACTCCCAATACGACATTCCAAAGATGTTGACGGATTGTAACACCCCAAAATTTTATAGTGTGTTATTTCTTCAAAATAATTCAATAACTTTCACTACACGCAACACCAAGTTCAATCGCACCATGACTTACCAAACAAGCTGTTCAAAAGAGGTTATAAATAGTGTTAACTAAATTTTAAACTTTATATAATCCTTATAATTTTAGAATCCATATTATGAGTTTCTTAGACATAATGTAAGAACAAATTCATTTTCAGTATTGCACTTTTACCAAATTTTAATAGTGAACCCTTTTTAGATACTATATTTTAAATTTTTTGACTAAATGGGGACATCAAAAATTTAAAATGAAACATCCCAAGCTTCCACGGTACGCTAGCGTGTGTTGTACGCAACACCGAGTTCTAACACACCGTAACCAATCAAACTAGCCGTTATGAATAGTAATACCTACCTTTTGAAATTATATATATTTTATATTTTAAAATGGACTTAATTTTTGGATTCGGAATATCGAATTTATCCTAAGGTGAAATTTTGGTACTTTTCGGATAACTTTCATATTTTGATGAATAGTGAAAATTACTAAATTTTAATTAAAAACAACTTTTTTAATCAAAATAATTAATAGTGATAAATTTTGAATTTGAGTGGTTTTAAAGTATATTTAGAATATATTTTTACCATTTAATATAATGTTGGTCATTGGACATAATTTTACAATTAAACCGAACATAAACAAGTGTCAATCTTTTGATAGTTATTATCTCTTAAAAACACGCTTTTTGTTTTGACAGCGGGAATTAATTTTAAATTAATTTCTGCCACTGTTTTGTTTTGAATTTAGAAAAATGGATTACATATTTGGAATGAGGATGTCCAAATTTTGTAAATAGGTAACTTTTATTTTTAGACATTTTGAATAATTACTGCGGTAAATATTTTATTAACCATGGTTAAGGGTAAATCCTGTAAATAAAGGTTAAAATATAATATTATAATAATACTAAATTACCCTAAAACGTGTCTTAACCCTATTGGTTGATACAGGGTCGACCATGGTCATCTTTGGGTCGATTTTGGGACCCCATGGATCCACTTGTAAGTGATAATGACACTTTATTTTAATTAAGTTAAAATGAATACAAAAATGACACTAGCGTATATCTTTTAGAAAAACAATTGTTACATAGGGTTATATATGTTGGAGTTTAGATTATAAATATTCATTAGAAATATAAAAAAAGTTACTACATAATGATATTTTATTTATAATTTTTAGACATTAAATAATTTATTTTATTTATGACACAATGATGATGCAATAATTACTATAATAGTGAAAAATTAAAATAATTGATATTATAAATACCCAAATAAATATAATATGAAGCTTTTAATGAATTAAACTAATTTTCTAGGATACTATGACATATTAGGATTGATTTAATTGAATTTTTTCGAAGTAATCAATCTGTTATGAGTTTCACAAAAATCAACTATTGAATAGTGTCAAAATTGACATAAAAGAGTTCTTAAAACAAATATTATATTATTAATTGATATTAAATTCCTAAAAATCTAAGGTTCGGCCAAGAGACTTATATCATGATAGGTTCATCATTAATGGACCACTTGGGGGACTCTTGGATGTATATAGTAAGTTTATTAACCATATTATATAAAAATACAAAGAGACATTGTAAAAGTGAAACTAATTAACTTAGAGTTAATACTTAAAGATAAGGTTAATATAAGTACCGAAAACTGTCTAAATTCTATTGGATGAGTTGTTTTCGACCCATACCAACCTTAAACTTTGAATAGTCAACTTTGGAGCCATTGGAAACCGAATATGAATTTATTATAAATTAATATTTCTAGCCTTTCCAAAGGTGCCCCTCACCCCTCTTATAAAAGGGAACTCTTCCTTCTCATTTCTTCACACCCTAAAATCCTTTTGGTTCGGCCAAACTCTTCCCAAATAATCTCCCAACTCCCCTCACTACAACCTAGAGGCCTTAGTTTGATCATAAAGCCAACCTAAGGAGCCCTTTTGATCAAATCAAAAGGAAGAACCCGAAGAAGAGGTAATGTTTTCACCACCACTTTTTAAGTTCCTTTCATCTTCCACTTCCTCTTTCTTTGTTATTACCATTATAAAATAATAACTCCAGTATCATATATATAATGTGATGTTATTATAAATATGGTACAACCATATTCAGTATTCTATCCATCCTTTGAATAACATGTCACCATACGTGCGTACGTACGGCTTACCGTCTCCACGTCGTGGTGTAATTGTTATTCAATATATTATTATTTGGATGGGTATAATAATGATGTGTAACTCATGTAAATAATAAATATAACATGATAATGATTCTGTATATATGATATAAAATCCAATTATATATCATTTTAATATCAAAAGAATGATATTGTCGCTCGTGCGTATGTACGGACTACCGTCTCCACGAACGCGATGAGATTCATTGTCCATCATATCCATTCAAGTATAATTATAATTTGATGATTTAAAAATAGTATCTAAGGACTTGATATCATTCTAGATATGAATAATATACATCCCATTAATAACGAATATGGCTCACATAACAAAGAATATAAAGTAAAATGAACCCGTTAACACCCGAAATGACGATAATTCTAAGATATTATTAACAAATCAATGTTAAAAGATCATATATGATATCATATTAAAGTAAATGATTCTTGTATTATTAAATAACAATTATTTCACCATTATACAGGAGGTAAACCTACCATCGACCAAGGAAAAAGTACAATGTAAGGGATTCTCTTATCTCACTTTCAATTCCGTGAGATTTCCATTGTTCGCCACTAAATTATTGAAAGTGGTGTATTGTGTACGGACATTTGATATATATTATCATGATTCTCTTATATTCATGTTATTCTGTAAATCATTTGGTGGTTATTAACTTTTGGCCATACGACTCAGTTGATTAACGTGGTAAGGGATTTTCTTATCTCACTTTCAATTCCGTGAGATTTCCATTGTTCGCCACTAAATTATTGAAAGTGGTGTATTGTGTACTGCCATTTGATATATATTATCATGATTATATTTATATTCATGTTATTCTGTAAATAATTTGGTGTTTATTAACTTTTTTCCATACGACTCAGTTGATTAACGTGGTAAGGAGTTTCTTATCTCACTCTTAATTTCGTGAGAATTCCATTATTCACCACTTATTTATTGCATGTGGTGTGTGTGCTGCCCATGTTTGTATTCATTGTGTAATATACTTTAATTCATGTATATTTACATCAACATTGTGTTATCCTTCTTTCATGGGTTCATGTTTCATAAGTTACCAAATCGATAAGGGAATTTGAAATTCCAATTTCCACTCATTTGGCTTTACGCATATTTCATTGATTATATTACCCCAGGAATATGTGTGGAATCACTATTCATCTGATTATGTCATAATTTCCACTCCACTTCCTGTGGATATACGTTTGATACACATAATCACTCCATTGATAATTCTCAAGTCATTGATATGAATTTGTTAAGAGTAATTTTAACTCATTCACCATTTTTTGAGTTAAACATCCAATTCGTTGGTGTTGTTTTTACAAGAATATATGTGAATATCCTTTGATTGTTTTACACTGAATATCCGATCATATTTAGTGTATTTATATTTGTCACACATAATTATGTCATTGATTTATCCTTAACCTAAGGATACAGCCTTTATGAGAGATTTCATCTCAATTTACATTCCATTGAGACTTCTTTGTTGTTATACACCAAATCACTTTTATGTGGTGTATATAATGTACTTTGACATAGTATATCATGAATCCCTTTATTCTCATGATATTACAAATTTTTGATTACCTCAAATATTTGTATTCAAGTGTCTCTCTTTTGGTTAGAATCTCTAACCAAAATACCATTTTAAAATGTTTTAAAGACTTATTCATCTAAATCTTTCTCATTAATGTCCATGTTTTAAAAATTGTTTTAAGGATTTATTTATATGGACATTAAAGTTTATAAATCAAAACTCATTTTTAAAAGTTTCAAAGTGGTATGGGACACTTTGATTCAAAAATCTATTTTTAAATGGCTTCTTGACAAATAGTGTGACTTTTAAATGATTTCAAGAAAAGGGGGATATTTCCCTTAAATAGTTTTGATGATTATTTTCATCTATGTCAACATCCTTCATTATTCATGATTGAGGTTAATGTGATACAAAACAATCTTCCATATTGTATCAAATGAGTTATGTTTGACTATGGATGTTCTATTTTTATACCATTCATGGTTTGTGGTTAAAGTATTGACATTTCGTATGCTAGTTTTAATACAAATGTTTATTTTATGCTTAAACCTATTCATATGAGGAATGCATTGGACTTAATAAGTGACGGGTGGAGCCCGCTATAGCTCCTCGATGCATCAGTAGGTCTCATGAGACAAACTAGTGTCTTGGCACAAGGCCTTGGCAAAATCTTATTTGTAGTCTTGGCACGAGGCCTTGGCTATGTGGTTATGATAGTCTGGCATTATGCATTCCATCATTATGAAAGTGGTTATTAATACTGCATGTGATCATTCAACTAGTAGAATATCCATGTGAGTAAGTAAATGGCATTATTTCATTTTACCTTTGCCATTTTATGCTGAAGTTCAAATTTAAAAGGCTTTTGTTTTAGTTATAAATTGCCTTAAGTGTTTATGCTTATTTATGAAAGCTTCTACTATAATGTTATCCTTACTGAGCATCCGAGATCACCCCTTTAAATGTTTTATTTTTCCCAGGATTATGAAGAAGTAATTTATGAATGACCTGCAGGGATAGTATGAGGGGATATGAAGACAAAATGTTTTTTTATGATGTAATGTAAAAATTTATGGATGTATCTAGTTATTCCAAGGCTACTAAACTAATCGGTCTTTCGAGACTTGATCTTTCTCGTGATCATGCCAATGTTATGTAATAATGCACCGACTCTAGGTAATTAGGGTCGGGGCGTTACAGTTGGTATCAGAGGAAGTTTAGTACAAACCTTGGTAGCTAGATTTAGATAAACTCTGATTAGAGCACGTAGACCTAAGATGAACTTTGAGGATTAGTATAAAAGAACTTCCTAGAATTTTGGTATTGTAGAGAGTTTGTGAGTTTTCCGAGCAATACATCCCTGTCTGGATACGAGCAGGTAGAGGCGGCTCTGGCACAGATGTACCTAGGGGTAAAACCCGAAAACACCGCTTTGAGCTAGACTCGAACGGGAACTGGTGCACGACAACGGGCCTTGCTGCACTCTTGGTTACGACACTCCCGGGGGATATGCTTAGGATAATTTACATTTTCTTTACAAACTGATTTAAGTAATATATACATAAGATGAGATTAAATGACCTTGGTTAATCCTAATATGTTTCAAATTGAGAATATGGTGACATTTTAATCTCTAAATGATTTTACGACTACTATTACTCACACAATGCTTTCTGGTTTTAGTCAATGGCTGGATTCCAAGGAAGTCATAGTGACTTTGAGAATGATGTACAAGGTGGGAGCGGTGGTGGCGATGAGCAACAAAATGGAATGTTGATAGGCGTAAAAGATATCGTCTTTATGCCAAATTAGTTTTCCAAAAATATGATCAACAACATATATATTAACCAACTCCCAGACTCAACAAGGAAGAGAAAGGTGATAAATGATAAGATCTCCAGCAATGGAGACCATGGAGAAAAGAAACCTCAATTTTCATCATGCAGGAAATGTGGAAAGAGACACCCAGGAAAGTGTCTCAATGGGACAACGAAATGTTTTACGTGCGGGAAGGAAGGACATAAAGTGAAGAATTGCCGAAGAAAAATGAAGAGTACTATGGAAGAAGATAAAAATGGTCCCAAGAGTCCATTTACAGTCATTTGCCGTAAATGTAGGGGACCTGGCCATTACCCGAGTGAATGTCCTATTCTATAGGATATTTTCTTGGTCAAAGAAGAAGCTATGTGGAAATAAATGGTTGGAGAAAAATTTAAAAAGTATTAGCACTCCTTGTTGATGGGTTTACTTTGGAATAATTTTCTCTTGTATTTGTAACCCCGAAGTTTTCCATGTGAGAATGATATTTGAGGAATAATTGTCTCTTCTCTTGTGGATATAGGTATAAATAACCATTTGGTTTCATATGATCATTGGGGTTTGAGAAAATGATAAGTTATTATAATTTGGGATGAAAATTCAAAGTATGATATAACATTTGTGGTTAAATTATGTTATTTTGAGGAATTTATCTCATTTTGGTAATATTATAAAATATAGTTTTTGAAAAAGGACAACACGTAGACCATGTGACAACCCGTCGCGTCGGACAAAGCTGTGGGAATCGAACCCACAACCAAAGTGCGATTGGGATTTATCGCCTACCACTGGACTACGTGAAGTCCCTGGTTAGTGTGACTTTTTTTTGTTAAATGATTTTACTGATCAATAATAAGATGATTTGGGTTCTTATGTCTTATCAAATGAATACCCTTGGTATAGGAAAATGATTTGGTGATTAAGTGGTAAATGTTATTTTAGAAGATGTTCGTTTTGTTAGGAACACTATATTCCCAAGGAAAATAGAATACAATGAGGTTTCATTTGTAGAGTAATAGTGGATTTTTATCTACGTTTTTATTGTTGATTTATAGTGATTTGGGTTATTTATGGAAATGATTAACCTATGACAGAGAATATGTGATGATGTTAATTACTTTTAAGTATGTGACTTTAAGAGTATTTGATGTCATTTGGAGATACAATGTAACATGGGAGACTACATAATCAAATTCTTCTATGTTTTGGGTTTCAATATTAGTTTGGATTATATTAAAGGATTTTAAGGACAATTCGTTATTGAATGGTATCTATTTAACTTTGGGGTATTGTTGGTTTAATTTTAGAAATTAAGATTAGTGCATATTTATCTCAATGAATATCCTTTTGGGGGATCATTAGATCATTCACTAATTATTTTGGTTTTGATTAATCTTCAAAGACAATGTAAATATATGGTTTATCCTACATGGATCATGTGATTCTATAGAAGTTTATTCTAGCTCTTCCAGTGTGACCAAGTCTTCTTGAATACTCATCGTTTAAAAAAAAATTGAGTTAGTGGTGGAAATTTATTAAAGAATGAAAATCTACTTAAAATTTAAGTATATCTCATAATGTTATTAGTCAATATCATAAATGAATTCCTCTTCCTTATGTAATGTAACTTTAAAAAAAAATGTTGTCCTAGATGGTACATTAAATCATCACTAATTTATGGCTTTGGGATTGTTGGCCTTTTCATAGCCATGTTCTCTACCACTCTCCATCAGATAATTGATGGTTAGATTTCTCTTACATATCCATATTTTCCTACATGGAACCCTAGTATGTGTTATTTTCAGTAATCTTCATACTTTCCACTCTTTATTTTAAATAGAGGCCTCATTAATTCATTTTTCAATGTGGGATTTCAACTAAGATATTTTAAAACATCAAAAATGTGTTATCCCAATACCCTATGTTTTCTTGGACCGATGGTATTTCAAATCATCATAGATTGATGAGTTTAAGGACCTCAATTTTATACTTGTTTGTGATTGATGACCTCAATCACTACCTATAAATATTTACGTTTTTCCTCCAATTATATGTCTCTAATTACCACCAATGTTCTCCTAATCGAGATCATAATTTGGTGGTGATCCTTTCATTTCTCTTTTCCTCATATTAAGACTAAATTTTAGTAACCCAATTTCTGATGTGGGTTTTCCCACAAAGATATTTTCTATTTTCAACCTTTTATTTTCGAAGAACAATTTCAAATTGCGAGGATGCAATTTATTGAAGGAGGGGAGAATGTAACACCCCAAGATTTTATAGTGTGTTATTTCTTAAAAATAATTCAATAACTTTCACTACACGCAACACCAGGTTCAATCGCACCATGACTTACCAAACAAGCTGTTCAAAAGAGGTTATGAATAGTGTTAACTAAATTTTAAACTTTATATAATCCTTATAATTTTAGAATCCATATTATGAGTTTCTTAGACATAATGTAAGAACAAATTCATTTTCAGTATTGCAATTTTACCAAATTTTAATAGTGAACCCTTTTTAGATACTATATGTTAATTTTTTTGACTAAATGGGGACATCAAAAATTTAAAATGAAACATCCCAAGCTTCCACGGTACGCTAGCGTGTGTTGTACGCAACACCGAGTTCTAACACACCGTAACCAATCAAACTAGCCGTTATGAATAGTAATACCTACCTTTTGAAATTATATATATTTTATATTTTAAAATGGACTTCATTTTTGGATTCGGAATATCTAATTTAGCCTAAGGTGAAATTTTGGTACTTTTCGGATAACTTTCATATTTTGATGAATAGTGAAAATTACTAAATTTTAATTAAAAACAACTTTTTTAATCAAAATAATTAATAGTGATAAATTTTTAATTTGAGTGGTTTTAAAGTATATTTAGAATATATTTTTACCATTTAATATAATGTTGGTCATTGGACATAATTTTACAATTAAACCGAACAAAAACAAGTGTCAATCTTTTGATAGTTATTATCTCTTAAAAACACACTTTTTGTTTTGACAGCGGGAATTAATTTTAAATTAATTTCTGCCACTTTTTTGTTTTGAATTTACAAAAATGGATTCCATATTTGGAATGAGGATGTCCAAATTGTGTAAATAGGTAACTTTTATTTTTAGACATTTTGAATAATTACTGCGGTAAATATTTTATTTACCATGGTTAAGGGTAAATCCGGTAAATAAGGGTTAAAATATAATATTATAATAATACTAAATTACCCTAAAACGTGTCTTAACCCAATTGGTTGATACAGGGTCGACCATGGGCATCTTTGGGTCGATTTTGGGACCCCATGGATCCACTTGTAAGTGATAATGACACTTTATTTTAATTAAGTTAAAAGGAATACAAAAATGACACAAGCGTATATCTTTTAGAAAAACAATTGTTACATAGGGTTATATATGTTGGATTTTAGATTATAAATATTCATTAGAAAGATAAAAAGATTTCATACATAATGATATTTTATTTATAATTTTTAGACATTAAATAATTTATTTTATTTATGACACAATGATGATGCAATAATTACTATAATAGTGAAAAATTAAAATAATTGATATTATAAATACCCAAAAAAATATAATATGAAGCTTTTAATTAATTAAACTAATTTTATAGGATAATATGATATATTAGGATTGATTTAATTGACTTTTTTCGAAGTAATCAATCTGTTATGAGTTTCACAAAAATCAACTATTGAATAGTGTCAAAATTGACATAAAAGAGTTCTTAAAACAAATATTATATTATTAATTGATATTAAATTCCTAAAAATCTAAGGTTCGGCCAAGAGACTTATATCATTATAGGTTCATCATTAATGGACCACTTGGGGGTCTCTTGGATGTATATAGTAAGTTTATTAACCATATTATATAAAAATACAAAGAGACATTGTAAAAGTGAAACTAATTAACTTAGAGTTAATACTTAAAGATAAGGTTAATATAAGTACCCAAACCTGTCTAAATTCTATTGTATGAGTTGTTTTCGACCCATCCCCACCTTAAACTTTGAATAGTCAACTTTGGAGCCATTGGAAACCGAATATGAATTTATTATAAATTAATATTTCTAGCTTTTCCAAAGGTGCCCCTCACCCCTCTTATAAAAGGGCACTCCTCCTTCTCATTTCTTCACACCCTAAAAGCCTTTTGGTTCGGCCAAAATCTACCCAAATACTCTCCTAACTCCCCTCAAAACAAACTAGATGCCTTATTTTGATCATAAAGCCAACCTAAGGAGACCTTTTGATCAAATCAAAAGGAAGAACCCGAAGAAGAGGTAATGTTTTCACCACCCCTTTTTAAGTTCCTTTCTTCTTCCACTTCCTCTTTATTTGTTATTACCATTATAAAATAATAACTACAGTATCATATATATACTGTGATGTTATTATAAATATGGTACAACCATATTCAGTATTCTATCCATCCTTTGAATAACACGTCACCATACGTGCGTACATACGGCTTACCGTCTCCACGTCGTGGTGTAATTGTTATTCAATATATTATTATTTGGATGGGTATAATAATGATGTGTAACTCATGTAAATAATAAATATAACATGATAATGATTCAGTATATATGATATAAAATCCAATTATATATGATTTTAATATCAAAAGAATGATATTGTCGCTCGTGCGTATGTACGGACTACCGTCTCCACGAACGCGATGAGATTCATTGTCCATCATATCCATTCATGTATAATTATAATTTGATGATTTAAAAATAGTATCTAAGGACTTGATATCATTCTAGATATGAATAATATACATCCCATTAATAACTAATATGGCTCACATAACAAAGAATATAAAGTAAAATGAACCCGTTAACACCCGAAATGACGATAATTCTAAGATATTATTAACAAATCAATGTTAAAAGATCATATATGATATCATATTAAAGTAAATGATTCTTGTATTATTCAATAACAATTATTTCACCATTATACAGGAGGTAAACCTACCATCGACCAAGGAAAAAGTACAAAGTAAGGGATTCTCTTATCTCACTTTCAATTCCGTGAGATTTCCATTGTTCGCCACTAAATTATTGAAAGTGGTGTATTGTGTACGGAAATTTGATATATATTATCATGATTCTATTATATTCATGTTATTCTGTAAATAATTTGGTGGTTATTAACTTTTGGCCATACGATTCAGTTGATTAACGTGGTAAGGGATTTTCTTATCTCACTTTCAATTCCGTGAGATTTCCATTGTTCGCCACTAAATTATTGAAAGTGGTGTATTGTTTACTGCCATTTGATATATATTATCATGATTCTATTTATATTCATGTTATTCTGTAAATCATTTGGTGGTTATTAACTTTTGTCCATACGACTCAGTTGATTAACGTGGTAAGGAGTTTCTTATCTCACTCTTAATTTCGTGAGAATTCCATTATTCACCACTTATTTATTGCATGTGGTGTGTGTGCTGCCCATGTTTGTATTCATTGTGTAATATACTTTAATTCATGTATATTTACATCATCATTGTGTTATCCTTCTCTCATGGGTTCATGTTTCATAAGTTACCAAATCGATAAGGGAATTTGAAATTCCAATTTCCACTCATTTGGCTTTACGCACATTTCATTGATTATATTACCCCAGGATTATGTGTGGAATCACTATTCATCTGATTATGTCATAATTTCCACTCCCCTTCCCGTGTATATACTTTTGATACACATAATAACTCCATTGATAATTCTCAAGTCATTAATATGAATTTGTTAAGAGTAATTTTAACTCATTCACCATTTTTTGAGTTAAACATCCAATTCATTGGTGTTGTTTTTACAAGAATATGTGTGAATATCCTTTGATTGTTTTACACTGAATATCTGATCATATTTAGTGTATTTATATTTGTCACACATAATTATGTCATTGATTTATCCTTAACCTAAGGATACAGCCTTTATGAGAGATTTCATCTCAATTTACATTCCATTGAGACTTCTTTGTTGTTATACACCAAATCACTTTTATGTGGTGTATATAATGTACTTTGACATAGTATATCATGAATCCCTTTATTCTCATGATATTAAAATTTTTTGATTACCTCAAATATTTGTATTCAAGTGTCTCTCTTTTGGTTAGAATCTCTAACCAAAATACCATTTTAAAATGTTTTAAAGACTTATTCATCTAAATCTTTCTCATTAATGTCCATGTTTTAAAAATTGTTTTAAGGATTTATTTATATGGACATTAAAGTTTAGAAATCAAAACTCCTTTTTAAAAGTTTCAAAGTGGTATGGGACACTTTGATTCAAAAATCTATTTTTAAATGGCTTCTTGAAAAATAGTGTGACTTTTAAATGATTTCAAGAAAAGGGGGATATTTCCCTCAAATAGTTTTGATGAATATTTTCATCTATGTCAACATCCTTCATTATTCATGATTGAGGTTAATGTGATACAAAACAATCTTCCATATAGTATCAAATGAGTTTTTTTTGACTATGGATGTTCTATTTTTATACCATTCATGGTTTGTGGTTAAAGTATTGACATTTCGTATGCTAGTTTTAATACGAATGTTTATTTTATGCTTAAACCTATTCATATGAGGAATGCATTGGACTTAATAAGTGACGGGTGGAGCCCGCTATAGCTCCTCGATGCATCGGTAGGTCTCATGAGACAAACTAGTGTCTTGGCACAAGGCCTTGGCAAAATCTTATTTGTAGTCTTGGCACGAGGCCTTGGCTATGTGGTTATGATAGTCTGGCATTATGCATTCCATCATTATGAAAGTGGTTATTGATATTGCATGTGATCATTCGACTAGTAGAATATCCATGTGAGTACGTAAATGGCATTATTTCATTTTACCTTTGCCATTTTATGCTGAAGTTCAAATTTAAAAGGCTTTTGTTTTAGTTATAAATTGCCTTAAGTGTTTATGCTTATTTATGAAAGCTTCTGCTATAATGTTATCCTTACTGAGCATCCGAACTCACCCCTTTCAATGTTTTATTTTTCCCAGGATT
The DNA here is from genome assembly GCA_963277665.1 of Viscum album. Classification (NCBI taxonomy): domain Eukaryota; kingdom Viridiplantae; phylum Streptophyta; class Magnoliopsida; order Santalales; family Viscaceae; genus Viscum; species Viscum album. The sequence continues at coordinate 1,231,522,389 of OY728158.1, forward strand.
ATGAAGAAGTAATTTATGAATGACCTGCAGGGATAGTATGAGGGGATATGAAGACAAGATGTTTTTTTATGATGTAATGTAAAAATTTATGGATATATCTTGTTATTCCAAGGCTACTAAACTAATCAGTCTTTCGAGACTTGATCTTTCTCGTGATCATGCCAATGTTATGTAATAATGCACCGACTCTAGGTAATTAGAGTCGGGGTGTTACACGGATGATGGAATCCATGATATTCGTCTCAACATATGGAAAACTCTTTGTCAATTGAAGAAGAAGGTATTATCTTATGATGAATATGAACATCATCTTAAGATAATAGAAGGGCTACAACGTCATATTGATTTGGCATCTCTATCAGTCTCTCGGTATCCGAAGGCTGAAAAGTAGTAGAGAACCCTTCAACATTCATGCCTTGGCGCACTAAGAAAATTGTTTCAGTTAATTGTCAATGCTCCATCTGGTGTTCATATCAGAGGATGGGGTGTTCATGGAGCACTACATTTCATAGTGCTTTCCAATCAGCAAAGCCCACTGAAAATGGTCTCATGCAATGTTATTGCCCATGGCTGACCACAGTCAATGGGATTTGTTTGTAATCAAAAGCTTGCTCAAGAACAGGCTTCAACTAGTTCCTCTCAAAGTCAAGCATATAGGGAACAAGTTTTTGAATTTCTCCTACATCAAGCAGGTGAGAATATTGCACAAGCCTCTCGTATGGAGCAAACACATCATCAAATGACAGAAATTTCGGAAATCATCCAACGGTCTGTTGAAACAGGTGATAAAAGTGGATACAGGTTAATGCATCTAGCTAATTTCCGAACTAAGGTTCGCAAGATCAAGAGAGATTTCAAGAAGATCTCAGATATAGAATGTCAAGAGACACCCCGACTTGTCATACTGGGGACTTCTTTAACCCAACCCTCAGATTCAACAAATGGGATTCGAGGAGTTGAGCGGAAACAGCAGGAACATCCCCGGTTCACAAGACTGGGGACTCTTTCAAATCATCAATCCCCTCCTCAGAGAATGTCGGTCTTTTCTCGATTGGGGAAGAAGCCACAAGTGGAACGAAGAGACAAATTATCAGGAGATTCCCTCCAAGTTATAGCTCGTCAAGAAGTTCCTAAAAGATTGAATCAACAAAAGGCAATGTCTCATCAAAGACATTAAAGAAGACAATATCACAGAAATGTTAAGAGAAGGGATGTGATGCATTATGCATCAATCAATGTCATAAATGCCGTTGTTGCTAGTCCACCAGAGGAGGTTCACTCAGGGGACTCAGATGAAGAGCGTCCTGCTCAAGAAAATGTACGCACCGATACAAATGAAGAAGGTGTGCGTACACGAAGTCAAAGGATTACTCAGAACCTAGGTAATCCACTTACCTCTCTCCAAAAGGTATCCAACAAAGGGAAGGGAAAGAATCAGGTTACATATCCTTCCTCTGGATAAGGTCAATCGCTCTCATTAGAGCAAAGGTTTTCACAACAGGAGGAAGAAATGAAAGAATTAAGAAGGTTGAATGCAGAACTACTTCAGAGTAGTCTTCTTCTTAAAAATGCTAGAGTCCGACAGCCAAAGGAATTTGTTGTAGTTACTGAGATGGATCAGGAATATCCTCCTTTATCAATACACCCTCAGAAGTCTAATCCTATGGGTCAAGTGCAACAACGGTTGGCATCACTACCATTAGTTGCAGCACCAACCACCACGTCTGTCCAAGCTCCATTCATTGCACCTACCCAAAACCAAATTCAACCAGATATTTATCAAAAGTTGATAACTACTATTGATTCATTAACAGCTCAGTTAGAAACTATGGAAGGGAAATGGGCTCAAGTTCAACCTGAAAATAAAGTTTACCCTGAATGGGTAGATTCAATTTCTCCTCCATCCAGTTTTGGAAACCCTGTTTTCCATACGTTCAATGGATCAGGCGACCCTGAACAACATTTGACACATTACGTGTCTTGTTGTGCTCCTATGATGGGAACTCCAGAACAGCAAGAAGCAGTGAAACTCAGATGCTTCGTGCGAACCTTGCAAGGACCAACTTTTGTCTAGTATACAAGCTTGCAATCCCGGTCAATCATCGGATGGGAGGATCTTCGTCAAAAATTCCTTCTTCAGTTCAGCTCAACTTTTCAAAAAACAACAGTTTTCGATCTTACAAACTGCAAGAAAAGAGAGAATGAAAGAGTCTCTGATTTCATTGCTCGCTGTAAGGGATTAACATATTCCCTGAGTTTAGCACTTCCTCAGGAGGAACTGTTGCCAATATATGTGGCAAATTTGCGTGACGAATTACGCACGCCATTGATCCATGTGAAATACAGAGGAGGGTTTCAAGATCTTACTTCAATCGCTCAACAGATTGAAGATTCCATTATAAAGGCTAAGGCTAAATCTCGTGTAATTCCATCATCTCCAGGAAGGAGAATGGGTAAAGTGGAAACTGCTACAGTTATGCTTAAACAAGCACCTGTATCTATTTTTTACTTCAAAACCTTCATCTTCTCGAAGATCTCCACCTCCTGAACGCCAACAACAAAGGCCGTTTCGTCCAATTGATCAAAAAGATCAACGACGAAAACAATTTGAGGATTTGAAGAGTAAAACATACTCTTTCCGAAATGAGCAGGTTCCTGGTTACTTCATTTCAGCTCTAGAAAATAATTTGGTTCAATTACCAGTGCCCAAGAGGCTAAACAAGGAAGGAGATGAAGACCGTCCCAATTATTGTCCCTTTCATCAAATGTTAGGGCATCCCATCGAGGAGTGTTTTGTCTTTAAAGACCTCCTGCAAAAGATGGCTGACTTGGGACAAGTCAAGTTGAAAGGTTCTTCGACTCAGGTAGCCTGTGTCACTGCTACAGTTCCAGAGGAAGAAGGTGAATGGCAAGAAGTCAAAAGCAGAAATGCATAGAAGTATGATGATTGGATGGTCAGAAAGACAATCAATCGGACTCATGCCATTTTGTGAACACAATTAAAGAAACCAATTGTGTCTTCTACCATGAATATTGCGGTAAAATCCTCTTCATCAGAGGGAAAATCCTCAAAGAAACGGCTTGATTCAAATAAGAAAAAAGAATCAGAAGAAGATGAGTATGTGTCAAAGCCTAAATTGTCTTTGACTCTGGCAGACTTTATGCCATCTACTTCAAAGCCACGGGCACCGCCCCATCAAACGGCACAGCCTAAACAGGCTAATCAGGCAGAGTCTTTATCAGACGAAGAGTTAATCTTCAGTTCTGTTAATATGATTCAATTAACAGATCCATATTCTAGTCTTGATGAGCCTGAATTCCCTGTATCAAATAAGGGAATCTGAGGAAGTTCTAGAGGTTCGGGATACAGGGGAAGACGTGGATATTTCCGAAGCCACTACTCCAATTCTACCCCTACTAGCACTGTGTATGCAGTAGAAACTCGTGGTAGAGCCCTTCAGCAAGCTCAAAAAGAACAACCAAGTTCTTCTGCCAGTGGCCAACTCAGTTTTGGCACAGTTATTTTGGAAGACCGATTAAAGGTTCCATCTTCTTTATCTCAGCAATTAAATGGATCTAATCAGTCTAATCTTCCAAAACCAAGGATGTTGCCAAATTCTATCCCAATACAAGATGCATCAGCTTCTAAAGCATCTGCTTCCAAGGTACCTGCTAAACCACATATTCTTGTTGGGAAACGCAGACCTCTAGATCAAAAGTATGATATATTGAAACACTTGGACCAAGTACCAGCCAAGTTATCAATTTTGGATTCTTTGAATATGTCAAAAGATCTTTGGGAAGCATTCATCGAAGCTTTGTCAAGTCCTCATGAGTTTGAAGATGGAATTACTGCAGCAAAAGTCTATCACATAGAGAATAATCCTGCAGAATGCCATGCAGTGATATCTTTTACAGATAGAGATGAAGATGATGTTGTGCATGGGCACATAAAACCTCTATACTTATCTGGGAAAGTCAATGATATAGATATCCGAAGAGCTTTCATTGACAATGGTTCAGGAGTCAACCTCATGCCCATTCGTACACTTCGTCGATTAGGCCTCACGAAATCTGATTTATCTCCTTCTACTATGATGTTACAAGGATATGATAAAAATGAACAAGAACCACTGGGCGAAGTTACACTCAGAACTCAGTTTGGAGATCTTGTATCCAATTCGGATTTCATGATTGTTGATCAAGACTCAACTTTCAATGTCTTGCTTGGAAGACCCTGGCTACATCAGCATGCAACTATCCCTTGATCATACCATCAATGTCTCAAATACTGTTTCAATGGTCAAGTTGGAACATTGTATGGTGATAAGGCCCCGTTCAAGACATGTGAGTCTCAATACATTGAGGCGGAATTTTATCACATGAAGGGAAGAAGGAAATCTACAATAAAGGTAATTACCAAAGTTAATGACCCATATGGTTTGGAGAAGATTCCAATAAATCCATTTACACATGTGAGTACAGATTATGTGTTACCTATCAGTCAAATTGACAAAATAGGCCCAAATCAAAATACTCTTATGGAAAGATCCATAATGTCAATTACGACAATCGAGCCAGACAACATGGGAGGAATTGGTAACCTACCAAACAGTGATGAAAGCATAAGTGGTGACGTTTTCATTTCATCTTCTGAAGTCCAACAAGTCTATACTTCGCCAATCAGGACAGAAGAAGTTATAGCAACATCAGAGGTGAATAATGATGTCGATTCTCAATCCATCATCTCCTCTTTATTTCCCAAAGAAGACCCTTTATTATCAATAGGGTCAGAAATGGAAGCTTCTTCTTCAAAATGTGAAAATTTTGACATCTCTTATGATCATGAGAATTTCGTTTTGTCATCTACTATGCAAGTAGAAACAGAAGAAATAGCACTTGATGAAGAGGAAGAGGAAGATCTTAGAGATGCTCCTCCAGCATTTGAAGAGGGTATCTCTACCACTGTGGACGAACTCAGAGAAGTAAATCTGGGTACAGAGGAAAATCCACGCCCCACTTTAATTAGTGCGGCCATGACCCTTGAAGAGAAAGAGATGTATATTTCTTTTCTAAAGAAAAATAAAGATATTTTTGCTTGGAACTATACAGAAATTCCTGGGCTTGATCCTGATGTTGCTACTCATCATTTGGTTTTACCAAAAGAACATCGAGGATTTAAGCAAGCCACGAGAAGAACACACCCAACTTATGCTTCCAAAATTGAAGCTGAAGTGGATAAGCTGATCAAAGCTAACTTCATCAGAGAAGTTCAGTATCCCAAGTGGTTGGCTAATATTGTCCCTGTAAAGAAAAAGAACGGACAAATTAGGGTTTTCATCGATTTCAGAGATCTTAATCGGTATTGTCCTAAAGATGATTTCCCAGTTCCGATTACAGAACTCTTAATTGATGCGACGGCTAGCTATGAGGTACTTTCTTTCATGTATGTATATTCCGGATATAATCAGATTCGAATGGCCCCAGAAGATGAGGAATCTACAGCCTTCATATCCCCTCAAGGTGTGTTTTGTTACCGGGTAATGCCATTTGGTTTAAAAAATGCAGGTGCAACATATCAACGCGCCATGCATCGTATCTTCAAACCTTTCTTAGGGAAGTTTGTTGATTTCTATGTGGATGATTTGGTGGTTAAATCCAAACAATGTTCTAATCACTTGTCTGATTTAAAAGTCACATTCCACAAGCTTCGACAACATAATTTGAAGATAAACCCCTTAAAATGTTCTTTTGGGGTAACCTCAGGAAAATTTCTCGGCTTTGTTTTACGCTATTGTGGTATTGAAGTCTATCCTGAGAAGACCAAGTCAATCCTTGGTATGTCACCTCCTCAGAATTTGAAAGAATTAAGAGGACTTCAAGGACACTTAGCCTATATTCGGCGTTTCATCGCCAATTTGGCAGGAAAAAGTTTACCCTTTACCAAATTAATGAAAAAAGGAGTCACTTACCAGTGGACTGAAGAATGTCAAGAAGCGTTTGATGTTCTCAAGAAATACCTCTTGAGTCCACCGGTACTCATGCCACCTGTTGAAGGAAGACCACTTATCCTCTATGTGACAGCTCTAGAGCGATCATTGGGTGCCTTTCTTGCTCAAAAGAATGATGCTGGAAATGAAAATAGCCTCTACTATCTCAGTAGAACTATGCTTGAAGCAGAAACCTGGTATTCAAGTATTGAGAAGTGCTACCTGGCATTAATCTTTGCAGTTCAGAAACCGAGACACTACCTGCAACATCACGAGGTCCAATTGGTATCCCACAATAATCCACTCAAATTCATCCTTAGTCATCCAATGCTTACAGGATGTCTAGCAAGGTGGGCAGTTATTTTGCAGCAGTTTGACATTCAGTATGTGTCTCAAAAGGCGATAAAGGGCCAAGATCTGGATAATTTCCTAGCTGAACATCCTTCAGTGGAAGACACGTCTTCAGATATTGAACTCCCTGATGAGGAAGTTTTCTCTATTCAAGAGAATCCTCAAACATGGGAAATGTATTTTGATGGTGCTTCCAGAAGTCCAACAGGTAAGAAAATGGAAAATCCTAAATTCAACAGAGTTGGTTTAGGAATTGTGATCATTTCTCCAGATCAGGCAGTGTTACCTTATTCCTTTTTATTGTGGGAAGGTGGTACCAATAATGAAGCTGAATACCAAGCTCTCATTACATTCTTGGAGTTAGCGCTCCAAGCACAAGTGAATCACTTAAAGGTGAAAGGTGATTCAGACCTGGTAATAAAACAAGTCAATGGGGATTATGCCATCAGAAAAGAAGAATTAATCCCTTTGTATGATTACGTCAGAGAGTTAATGGCAGAATTCCCTTCAGAACCGACATTTTCTTATGTCCCAAGATCACAAAATGCCCAAGATGATGCGCTATCCAATATAGCCACAACTCTAGAAGATCCAAACCGGGACAAGACAACCATCAGTATTGCCCACCGTCGTGCAATTTCACCTTATGTTCATGATAGAACAGAGGAAATTAATGAAATTAGTCCCATTCCTGAACTATATGGTCATACTACAGGATGGATGTCACCTATCAGGGAATACCTTCAAAATGGAACACTTCTACCTGATAGAGCCGAGAAAGAACAAATTCGGCAACGTGTGGTCAATTTTACTCTTTATGATAGCCCAAACCACTTAGAGAAAATTCTATACAAACGTGGTTTTGATGGAGTTCTTTTCAGATGCATTGATGGTGAAGAGACAATGGCTATCATAAAAGAAGTGCATGCAGGAGTCTGTGGTGCCCACCAGTCTGGACATAGACTTTCTGATCAAATTCGAAGGCTTGGATACTTTTGGCCTTCAATGATACAAGATTGTGTTAATTTCACAAAGAAGTGTCATTCATGAAAAGTATATTCCAACTTCATTCATCAACCTCCAGAGTTGCTTCATACAGCTAAATACTCATGGCCATTTGCCACATGGGGAATGGATGTGGTGGGACCTTACCCTTCAGCTACGGCCAACCAGTTTAAGTACATTCTTACTGCTACTGATTTCTTTTCCAAATGGGCAGAGGAAGTACCTCTCAAAGAATTCAGTTCTAAATGCATTGTTAGCTTCATCAAGTTTAACATCATTACTAGATTCGGTGTCCCTTATACCATATTGACGGAAAACGACACCAACTTCTGTTCTTCTGAGGTGAAAAAATTGTATCAAGAATACAACATTAAATCCAACCATTCATCTCGGTATCATGCAGTGGCCAATGGCCAAATAGAAGCCTTTAACAAGAATCTTTAAAATATACTGCAAAAGATGGTGGATAAAGATAAGAGATCATGGCCTGATAAACTCTTTCATGCTTTATGGGCTTATCGAACTACCATCCGCAATGCAACGCGGTCAACTCCATATTCGTTGATATATGGAACGGAAGCAGTCTTTCCCATTGAAGTTCAATTGCCCTCACTCAGAGTAACCATTTGTGATCAGTTATCTACAGATGAGCAATCCAAAAAGCGATTGAATGAATTGGAACAGTTAGATGAGAAAAGATTGTGCACTTTGCACCACTTGGAAATCTATCAGAATCGAATAGCACGAGCTTTAAACAAAAAAGTTCGTCTTTGTTCATTCATTCAGGGAGAATTGGTATTGGTTCTCAGAACACCAATGATACCAGGAAAGAAGCCTCCCAAGCTTGAACCAAAATGGGAAGGACCTTATTCAATACATAAGGTCTACTCCAATGGAGCTTATTCATTAATCTCAATGAATGGAGAACTCATCACGACTCCAACCAATGCCAGATTTCTGAAGAAATATTTTGTATAAACACAAAATATAGTCCCCAGAACCAAGATTCTTACAATTGGTTCATACAATTCTTCCAACATGACATTAAACTATAGGAAAGTCCCTTACGTCCGGAAAGACATTAAACTATATAAGCGCTTAAAGGTCCTGTATGACTTTAAACTGCACCATCCACGGTCTATGCATATGACCTTAAACTATTTTCACTTTCGTCCAACATGACGTTAAACTGTAGGAAAGTCCCTTATGTCTGGAAAGACGTTAAACTACATAAGCGCTTAAAGGTCCTGTATGACTTTAAACTGCACCATCCAAGGTCTATGCATATGACCTTAAACTATTTGAACTTTCGTCCAACATGACGTTAAACTGTAGGAAAGTCCCTTATGTCCGGAAAGACATTAAACTACATAAGCGCTTAAAGGTCCTGTATGACTTTAAACTGCACCATCCACGGTCTATGCATATGACCTTAAACTATTTGCACTATCGTCCAACATGACGTTAAACTGTAGGAAAGTCCCTTACGTCCGGAAAGACGTTAAACTACATAAGCACTTAAAGGTCCTGTATGACTTTAAACTGCACCATCCACGGTCTATGAATATGACCTTAAACTATTTTCACTTTCGTCCAACATGATGTTAAACTGTAGGAAAGTCCCTTTTTCTTCCAACATGACGTTAAACTGTAGAAAAGAAGATGTCCCTGCAACATGACACTAAACTGTGTGGCACCAGTTCTTCCTTTCTATATGACATTAAACTATACAACAATGGTCCAGTATGACCTTAAACTCATACTTGGTCTAGTATGACCTTAAACTGCATCTTCAACGGTCCATGCATATGACCCTAAACTGTTAGCAAGTCCCTTACGTCCGGAAAGACGTTAAACTACATAAGCTCTTAAAGGTCCTGTATGACTTTAAACTGCACCATCCACGGTCTATGCATATGACCTTAAACTATTTTCACTTTCGTCCAACATGACGTTAAACTATAGGAAAGTCCCTTTTTCATCCAACATGACGTTAAACTGTAGAAAAGAAGATGTCCCTGCAACATGACACTAAACTGTGCGGCACCAGTTCGTCCTTGCTATATGACATTAAACTATACAACAATGGTCCAGTATGACCTTAAACTCCTCCTTGGTCCAGTATGACCTTAAACTGCATCTTCAATGGTCCATGTATATGACCCTAAACTGTTTGCAAGTCCCTTATGTCCGGAAAGACGTTAAACTACAAAATCATCAAAAGTCCTGTATGACTTTAAACTACACCACCGTCCAACAAGACATTAAACTGCACCATCCATGGTCCATGCATATGACCTTAAACTATTTGAAAGTCCCTTACGTCCGGAAAGACGTTAAACTACAAAATCATCAAAGGTCCTGTATGGCCTTAAAACAACACCACCGTCCAGCAAGACATTAAACTGCACCATCCACGGTCCATTTATATGACCTTAAACTATTCACCCTTTTGTACAACATGACACTAAACTGTAGGAAAAATCCCCAATGCGTCCAACATGACGTAAATGGTGTGTTATTTTGTCCTTACTGCATGACATTAAACTGCGCAGTCCCCCTTTTTTTTGTCCAACATGACGTTAAACTGTATTTTACCCATCGTCCTAACTACATGATGCTAAACTGTACAGAAAGTCCTTGATATGTCCTACATGACATTAAACTGTATTTTGTCCCTGCTACATGACATTAAACTGTGCAGCACCAATAGTCCTAACTACAAGACTTTAAACTGCATAGTCCTTGATATGTCCTACATGACATTAAACTGTATTTTTTCCCTGCTACATGACATTAAACTGTGCAGCACCAATAGTCCTAACTGCAAGACTTTAAACTGCATAGTCCTTGATATGTCCTACATGACATTAAACTGTATTTTGTCCCTGCTACATGACACTAAACTGTGCAGCACCAATAGTCCTAACTGCAAGACTTTAAACTGCATAGTCCTTGATATGTCCTACATGACATTAAACTGTATTTTGTCCCTACTACATGACACTAAACTGTGCAACACCAATAGTCCTAACTGCAAGACTTTAAACTGCATAGTCCCTTTATATGTCCTACATGACACTAAACTGTATTTTGTCCCTTCTACATGACACTAAACTGTGCAGCACCAATAATCCTAACTGCAAGACTTTAAACTGCATAGTCCCTTTATATGTCCTACATGACATTAAACTATGCATCGTTAAGGTTGTTGTTACCTCTTGTTTCTCACACCGAGTATGACTCACGTGAGCTTAGAGCAAACCTCAACCATAACACTCACTTTGGGCCGCTAACCATGTGTAAGTCCCAACAACATTTTTATTAGATCGTTTTCCCAAGAACAACTTGATCATTAATTCATTCTTTAATTGAACTACACGGACTTTGATCCTTGCTTTCTAGGATGGGTATGTAGGCACCCTCCCAAGGTTCAATCCCAAAACCAATCTCTTCACATCGGTTCACCACTATCTCATATGATGTTGATTCGTGAAACCGCCCCTAGAATCAATATCTTTACATTGGTTCACATTCTTCCTTGTTATACGACGTTAAACTATACAACACTTTTGTCCGGTATGACAATAAACTACAATATTCTTTGATTTCCTCATTTGAGAGGGAACCATTATTTACATTGATTTTTCAATAATGTTTTATTTTAAAAGACTACGTGCATACATGGAAATGCCTAAACTTTTTATCTTGGGTTAAACCATCATTGTACTAAAGTCCCCTTTCACCCTTCACATGTACGAACCAAATTTGTACAAAGGGTAGTTCTAGAACTACGTGGGCTTGATTCCCATCCTTATGGGATACGTAGGAACGTTCGAGTATCCCTCGAATCCAGCCCTAAGTCTTTTGTGCCTAACCCCAAATTTCACTTTCAGTCCCTTGGATGAAAAGTCCTCATGAAAACACACACTGCGTATTCATTATTATGGTCCAATCTCTATGACCCTAAACTAAGATCTCTCATATTTTCGTCCTGCACGACGTTAAACTGCATTTCAAGAACTACGTATGGCTTGATTCTCATTCTTATGAGATACGTAGTGAAGTCCAAAATTTCAATTCATGACCCAGCCACAACATGATTATGGTTATCATTGACCTATGTATCTCTATATACATTGGACGATACCCATCTTTATGTGTTATAATCCTAAACCTTAAATATTTTCAGATCTTCATAACCCTTTTCATGACTTTTAGTCACAAAAATGTCAAACTTCTGAGAATTCTTTTGTCTGACTATGCAGTACGTGCCCATAGGTGGCCTTGCATAAACAGTCCACATAACAGACTTGTAAGCCAAAAGATACTATTTTATTTAACTATGCAGCCAATGCCCTTAGGTGGCCTTGCATAATTCAACCCCCTAATGGGTTTGTTAAATGATGGTAACTTCATTCTTGGGAAGAATGCCTCTTTTGTCCTTATTTGTCTTAAAGGACAGTATGTAGGGATTCGAAAAAAAATAAAAATAGCCATCCTTAACATATTTGTCCCATATCCTTTTTCATGATCTGAAAGTATTCAAGTCTATGGTTTATTATTCTACCCTACGTTTGGGTCAGACCTTCGTAGGAGTGATATTCATCCAGTTCTTCGATAATCTTGTCTGGAAATATCTTCTCCATATTCAAGTACCCATTTTTCCATACAGAAAACTCTATAATTTAGAAAATTTGAATCTCCATAAACTTTCACTGGCTTTTAGCACTAGGAAAGTAAATTTCCGAGAGTTCTTTTTGCCTGACTATGCAGCACGTGGCCATAGGTGGCCTTGCATAAGCAGTCTACATAACAGACTTGTCAGCCGAAAGATGCTATTTATTTGACCATGCAGCCAATGCCCTTAGATGGCCCTGCATAATTCAACCCCCTAACGGGTTTTGTTAAATAATAGTAACTTCATTATTGGAAACTACTTTTTCTAATGCCTTTTAGCTCTTTTTCATATCATTCCTCAGATTCAAATATTCTTAAGCCATAGTTTACATTTTTTCTCCCTCATACTTGAGTATGGTAATATGTTTTCAGATAAATTGTCAAGGAATTGAATCAATTTTAATCTATTATGGTCAAAGCTATTTCGACCTTAAACATTAGCCCCTTTATGTCCGGCATGCATGACTTTAAACTGCCCACAGAAGACAAAGGAACTCTGAATAAAAGTCAACTTACAGCTCACTAAATATAAATTTTTGTATGATTTAGGTAATATTGAGAAATTAAAAGATTCAAAGTTTGTAGGGTTATTTTTAATAATCCTAGTAAAAATCAAACTATGCTTACTAGGCCCACTGGATTAAGTAAATTTGAAGCAGGTAGTGAGATAATGCAGGTACAAATAAGTGAAAGTGAAAGTGTTTTTCATTGATGCACAAGAGTTAGAAGGACATCCACAGACTGGAGTCTCTTCTATTTTTCAATAATTACAAGAGTCTTTCAACATAACACTTCATTTGATTTACGGCATCCCGAACTTCATCAGCAACCACCTGGAATTCATTCATTCAACTGAATACAATAAGAGATGCAGTGATACTAGCTCTTCTCGGAACAATTGTAAAAGGATGTTCTTGAGTGCGGTTTGAGAAAGTTTTCTGCTGATCAAACAGTGACTCTGTTTCTATCCAAGAGACTTGGAAGATGGATACATGGATTTGAGAATGGATCATTGGAAGTAAAGAGACATTTGGAGAGATTAATCTTTTCAGATATTGCTCTAATGCCATGTTTGTCTTCTCTCCACCAACCGGTAGTGGAAAAAATTTCAGCCCATGGGTTTGCCATTTTCATATCTGCAAGGAAATGACATAGGGGAAGAACTTGAAAGTTCACACCATTCTTGTTGCTCTTAATGCACAGCATAACCGAAATAGAGGAGTAACAGTGCAGATGCATCTCAGGTGTATAATTGTTTGCATTTGGAACATTGACTCCTTGCAGATGACCATGACCACACAGAGGCCGATGGATGCTCTGTGGAAAATTAGGATGATATTTCTTCAAGTACTTAGCCAAATCTGGGAGAGTGCTGTTGCAGATATCATAGTAATCATGGCCAATGATGTTCATCATGTCATCAATCCGCTTGCTATCCAATTCATCAGCCGTTCCAATTCCCTTGGGAACCACTGAATCTGCAAAAAAGATTAATAAACTAACTCTTAAATGGGTTTATTTTTCATAAAATTTGTGAAGAAATTTTCAAAAAAATGGCTAAGGCATTAAGGCGCGCAAGTATAAACATGGCGTGCAAGTATTCGTGTGCCGCGCTAGTTTTTGACGCGCAAGTATAAACTATGCAAGTACAAATACCTTTACAATAGCGCGACATCAAAGAAAACATTGGAAAACAGAGCAACTTGCGCGGCTAAGATAACCTACGCGACGAGAGCTCGAGAAGTTTTGAAGTCCAGGAATCCAGATGCTTTGTACGGAGGTAAGGCCATGTATTTATAGGCCAGGAGGACTATCTGCGCGCCGTAACCAGTGCTCTCAAGGCCTGCGCGACGCCACTTGAGCGCCGCCCTCAGCGCCTTGATAGACTTTCACGCCACCTTTCCTTTGGATGTATTCGATTTAGTCAGAGTCAAATCCTCTTTTCTCTTTGGATCCAACTCTGAGGGGGGACTTTTGTTGACGCTCTTTTTCATCACAGAATCTAAAGATCGGAAAAGGGGAATATATGAGCACAAAGTGATTCAACCTTTAAGAAAACATCAAAAATTGACAAAGGGATGAACAAGGAAAACTTTTCCCATAGGCCGTGCAAGTTTCCCCATGGTCGAGAAAGTGTACTTGCGCGACTCACTTGGCACGCAAGTGACTTGCGCGACCTAAGTGATAACCGCCCGGTAACCACCCATGGTCTTCTCCTGCCTATAAATAGACCCTATGGGCCCCCCCATTCGGGAATATTTTTTTTGAGAAACTCAGATTCAAGCTCTCAACACCCAAGTCTCTTCTCAAAGCTTCCGGAACACTTCTAAGGTAATTTCTTACCTAGAACGGAAGATCTAAAGAGAAGTAGGAAGTCTTAAGTGTTGAAATGCATCAACACTTGCGCGCCTGAGTGGCCAGCCCTTAAGGGAAGTGGCCACACTTGCGCGTCGCCTTTACTCCTTCGATAGAACTTGCGCGTCCCTTTACTGGGAGAACCTCAAGAGGATTCTAAAGGCTTTAAGAAAGAGTAGCTCAAGTATTTTAATGCTGGTTGAAAATCGTGCAAGTACCCCACATGTCGCGCAGGTATATCTGCGCGACCAATACTTGCGCGCCCACATAAAACTTGCGCGCCTTTCAAGACTTGCGCTCCCCTGCCTTTTTTGGGTGCCCATCTTGCCCATTTTACCCCTCTTAAGCCATTTCACCTTTCCTATTCTAGATTCAGTCTTCATGATACTCTTCAAATCCATTTATGGAATGATTTCTTGATTTGACTTCCTTATTTGAAAGGAATTCTGTGGAATATCTCTCAAAACATAGTGATTTATACATCTTTATGTCACCAAAGATTGAGAGTTCATTCATTCAACCTCATCCTTTAAGATGAGAGAATCCTTAACGTGGGTCTCCTTTTCAGGAATAATTCCCAGTTATAAGTCCTTTAACCTAGGCATCTTCCTTAGGAGTAATCCCCAAATTCTTAAAGTTCCCAAACTAGGGCATCCTCCTCAGGAGTAAGCCCCAAACCTTAATTCCTTAACTTGGGCCTCATTTTCAGGAGTAAGTCCCAATCATAATCCTTTAACCTGGGCTTCCTTGTTAGGAATAAGCCCCAGTCATAAATCCTCCAAACTTGGGCCTCCTTTTCAGGAGTAAGTCCCAAGTCCCCTAATCTGGGCTTCCTTGTTAGGAATAAGCCCCAGCCATAAATCTGGGCCTCCTTTTCAGGAGTAAGTCCCAAGTCCCCTAATCTGGGATACCTTGTAAGGAATAAGCCCCAACCATAAATCTGGGCTTCCTTTTCAGGAATAAGCCCCAAGTCCCCAAAAATTCTCTTTAACCAGTCCTAAATTACATTTGATATGGGATTCATTCTCAGGAGTAAAACCCAATTATCAATCCTCTCCTAATTTTGGGTTTCCTTTCCAGGAATAAGTCCCAAGTTAGAGTATTCAAAATCTCCGTGAAGCACATATACCTTTATGGACCCTGTTCCTGGATTTTCTCCGTAAAGTAAATCCTAACCTTCATTTATCTAGGCAGTCATACATACATAAGCCCGAAATCATTTCTAATGATTACATCTTTCATGTCCCAATTGTCTATCTTATTACCAATACCTCTTGTTTCTCACACCGAGCCTGACTCACGTGATCTTAGAGGGTAAAAGTAATTATGACATCCTTCTTTGAGCCATTAATCATAAATATCATACTCTATTTCTCGAACTACATGGGTTCTGATTCCTTTCCCAAAACAAAGGATACGTAGGTAGCCCATCTGCGGGTTCGATCCCAACTTTGAAATAATCCATGTCCTTCTGAATGACGATAAACTTCAAGTGCCCCACTAAGTGGCTTTAAAACCAGCCTGGTCATCATAATTACCAAGAGACTTTTATATAAATGTTTTGAGGGATACCATTGACCAAGAATCTCTAAATAGATACAGATGATTCTCTATTGATGAAGAACCTCGAATACATATAAAAGATTCTCTAAATTTCTTACATATTTAATCATTGATTATTAAAACTAAAGGAAAGATCATTTTATACTTGGTAATGTAATAATGATTCACAAACATAACTTAAATCTATAAAGAGAGTCCCAGAGTAGACAATAATTCCCCTCAAAAAGGTGTGATGAGTCCGACCTCCCATCCTCTCGACCAATGAAAATTCCTAAGCCTCATTAGTCCACAAACTAATGAGTGCCTACCTTTGGAAAGTAGGTCCAAATGGATGTGGAATCATTGGATGTTTCCTGTTCTACGAACAAACCCGATAGAAACCAATCGGAACGTTTGAATCTCCCATCCAAGAGGTCATCCCCGAATTCCGAGGGAAACAATGACCAAGTAACACCACATGATAAAGAATCAATAGAAGAACAAAGTTCCAATGCAGCACACTCCCATGCTTATAAATAATACTATCACCAAACTCTTATCCCCATCACCCAAGATCATAGATGAATGGACCGAAGTCAATTTTTTTATTATTTTTGATAATCCACCTTTCAAGGGGTGAGGTGGAAACCTTACATGGACTAAAGGCTTAGATATAATTACATGACCCATAGGTCTTTAGAGGAAATCAACAAGACAAGAAAACTTCAAACTCATCCTCCCCAACACATGTCATGATATCAACACTCCCCCTTCATAAGGATAGTCGGCTAGCTATCTTGTGCAGAGTTGCACATGCGTGATACCGATGGAAATGCCATACCCTCTCATTCTTCCAATTATAGTTAGCTCTGCACTGGTGAATGTGCCTGCTCTGATCGTTATCTAGAGCCTTTTCCCTTATAGTCTGACTGGTACATCTACATATTCATGTGGGCCGAAGGCCTTGGGGTGGCCCGAAGGCCTTGAAGTTGTCCGAAGGCCTTGAGAGACAACTGACCCGAAGGCCTTGGGTGGCTAGAAAGCCTTGCAGGACTCAAGGACCAAACTGGTGGCCCAAAGGCCCAGATGGATGAAGAGTTTTGGCTGTTACAATACCGAAAAATACCTACTATAGTGCCCACTACAGTACTTCTATAGTACTGCTACAGTACTGCTACAATACCCCCTATAGCATTGTTATAGTATAGGAAATATGTCTCCACCCAGATTTGATCTTGGGTCTCTTAGATGCACTTGCTGAGTCCTCACCAACTGGGATGAGGCTCCTTTTCTCCCAAGACCATAACATTTATACAAAACCCTATAAAAGTCAGATATCTATTATTATCTGTAGCATATCGGACAACAAAAACATATGCACCAAGATTCACATTCTTAGGTGAGTATATAATTCCATTGGGAAATACTCTAACTAATTTCTAGAAAAAACACATAAATAAGAACAAGTTATCTCACATTTCATATAAAACAAGAGAGAAATGTAATATAAGAAACAATCCAATAAAACAATATAGATAACCCACACCAAAATACAAATTATCTTTCTAAAACAATTACTTCCATGTAATAACCCATTTTATAACTCACACATCATTCCATGAACTCACACACCCATGTATGTATCCCCCACTAAATCAAAACTCCCTGAATTTTCCAAACTCATGAGAGTAAACCTATTCTTCTAGACCTAAGTCATCACTTGGTAGAGTTACCTAGTGTGGATCAGTTTTTTCACAACACCCATGTTTGAAAAAAGACCCTATTCAATGTAAAATGAATGCACACCAACCCATGTAATCAAGTGTTCCCCAATTTTAGAATGAAACCCAATTATAAATTGATAAGGCGAATTTTTATGCAATATAAATGCATTCGAACTCATTCCCATTCCTTTTTTTTCACACACCAAAATCCTATCTTGAAACCAAAATAAAAATCCATTACTTCTTAAATAATTTTTCTTGAATCTTTCATCAAATCCAAAAATAGTACTTTCAAGATATTTTTTCAAAAATCATTCAAAAAATAAAAAGTAGTAAATCATATATAGACAATATTTAATGTTCTAAATAGAAGTGAAATCATATAGATTCCACCTCCCTCAACCCCACATTTCTAGAAGACATGAAAAGGAAAGATATTCTAAAGAAATATAATAACCCAATACCATCTCCAATAATATATGGTTCAATAGCCCTAGCATGGAGAGTAGAAATAACCAAATTTAGGGTATTTATTGGATAAATAATCTAATTATGAACCCCCTAAAAAGTAACACATGATTTCCTATTCATGGAAGTAAACTCCTCTGCAAAACCCAATGATTGTTTCATCATTTTAAAACTATTTTGTTTTCCACCATGGATTGGGACAAGATGCAGTGGATCCTACCAATTCATTTTACCCCACCACATCCAGGACCACGAAATAATGAATCCTCCCACCATCTTATCTATTCCAATGTAACATGACCACTACTCACCACGCAACACCAACATTCCCATCATCTCACTATTTTGAATATACCTATTTTTCATAGGCGGACTAACCCACGCAAAATGACTATTACCATGATGTGGGGTAACCACTATTTCTATTTCCAAATCACTTACCCATCATGACTTCCCCCAACACACCTCCACCATGACCACTCCCTCGAGCCTATTATAATTCTAGTTTTCCACAAAGAGACTCCCCGAAGAACCAAGTCCACTAAAATAGTTATCACTATGGTGTGGTGTCATCCTCAACACATAACCATCAAACCACACCCAAAGGAGTGAAATACATCACATCACTATCATTTTCATGGTCACTTCCATGGTATAATGAACCCCAAATAATCAAAACATTATTATTCAATTGAGTTTCTCTCCAAAACATCTTGAGACCAAACCAAGATACCTTATAATGTAAAATACCTAATAAAACATAAATATACCACAAAACGAGGGTTACAAATTTTCCCCACCATTAGGCTTTCATCCTTGGAATGTTGGAGGTTAATGGTGTCTATACATAAGATCATTCCATTGGACTATCATGAATTATCCCACTCCCAAACCTCCCAAAAGATTAAATGATAGAACTATAATATATGTACCAAATGTATGCATCGATGTTTCAAATACTTATCATGCCTATCCCTAGATATGAAACATTGTGGGAACCCAAAAGAACATCCATCTAAAGAGTAAGATGATCCCAACCAATTACACAATATGGATCGACTCACAATGAGGAACTAATTTCCCTCCCTCACACTGTTATTAGTTCCACAATCTAGGAAATACTTGAAGAATAATTAATAACCTCCATTAACAATAATGGAAAAAAATAATGAATATAACTGTAAAATCTAGATATTGATACAAAATATCATAAAACACTCAAAATTGGGCCATATAAAGAATATAAAGACAAACCCATAATCAGATTACCATGTTCTCAATAAGAGAATATGAAAATCAGTACCCAATGTGATTATAACACTATATAAATAGAAAAAATATTAGATATTCCTCAGTCATTATCCCCCTTGAATTGGAATGAAATTCACTGACTCAATGATATGGGGAACTACTACCTTTATGAAATCATGTTTATGAAGGCATGATGGTTCTAGGGCCCATTATAATTTAATCCCCATATTCTAAAGATATATGTAATAACATCAATATGACCATTGGTTAGTGTTCAACATTCACTACCTTGTGTATCATCAAAATTTATGAATGGAAAATTCACTTGAAAGTACTCGGGCATAGGGAGGAACTAGAACTAGATCACAAAACAAAAGATAAAATTTTTATCCTCTTCCCACCCATGAATGGATCCCCATCATTAAGGTTTGACCCAAAGGTAAGACTATCAGAACTAACCACTGAAACTCCTTGTAATTGGTCACCCATTCCATTAGTCAAAGTCATTAGATGAAAAAATATGACATCATCTTTATATGTATAACCCAAGTGTATTTTATTGGTTTATCCCATAACTCGTCAAGGATGAAACACTTCACTCACAAGTTTTCTAATGACTTGAGAGTTAAGACATCCAATACCCAATTGACCATGAACTTTAAAACCTATTTAGAGTAGTCATTACTGAGTCAATACATGATAATACATGAGTAATGAACCAAAAATAATCTAGAAAGCATAGAGGGTAAGAGTCCTTAAGGTGTTTAAAAATGATACATTTTAATTATGCTATGAAAAAAACTTGCACATTACTAAAGATAGGTAAATGACCAAATACTTACTCATACCTAGGAAAACCTTAAAAGAGGTTACCAACCCTAAAAATAATCCCAAAAAACAACACCTAAACAATAAATTCAACCCAAGTAGGTTTCTAAACAATGTAGTAATCATTGTTTCCCAATTCCTCTAACCAGACCCACAGTTCACATAGTTCAACCAAGGAATTACAAGATATAGTTCAAAAATCTAATTAGAAAGAACTTTCTCTAGAAAGATCCACATCCCATCCCCATTCAAAATATGGACAAATCATTCTAAATTTGTGGGAGTTAATGTCCATGCATATCAATCAATATGACATTGAATTCTAGTAACAAATGCCTCCCCCGGATCACAATGAAGTCACTTATAAGATAATGAATCCATCTAAATCTATATGATGCCAATTTAAATTTAGTATGTTGACCTATATATATCTCAAAATATCATGTTCCCACTAGGTGAATTATGTTCATCACATAAGGCATAATTCTAAAATGAAACCTTTATTTACCTCCCCATGTATCATGTCCACCACTGAATAATAACAACCAACCCAACCAACACAAAAAGGATAAAAAGTATACAATCACAACCATCATAATAAGCATAAAAACATAACTTTCAAAAAAATACAACCAACACATTATCATTCAAAGAAATTATCTAAAAATATATTTCTAGAGAAAAATAGCTCACTATTCCCCCTTTCATCAAGACAAAATAATGTTTTAACCCAACAATTCTTTATGATATAAAATTCCTAGAATACCATTTCCAAAGTTCTAAAATTTCCAAAAAAATTAAAAGATTTCATTAAAAATTTTTCTTTTCCAAAACCTAGTTAAATAAAACCATTAAATAATTCCTAAAACTTGAATACCTATAAAACCATTCACAACACCCCATTTATAATTTTTTTAAATAATATAATATAACGTGATTTTTTTTAAAAATAAATTTCCAATGGAATTATTTAATTTGAAAAATTATTTATTAACAAAACATGTATTTCCTATCCAGATCGCATAAACACCACCACACAAATCATGTAAAAAAAATAAAAAATAATTGATTAATATATACAATTCATTTTATAAACAAAAAATGGTTGCCATACTCATTTTAAAAACATGATCAATAAACAATTTTAATACAAAGACTAGTTACTTCTTGTTCTAAAAATATTAACCATGTGAAATTATTTTCAACTAAAAAAAGAAAACAAGTCTATGTGACACATACTCTACTTCCACATTTCATGCTATCTTATTTTAAGGTAAAAATTTTTATAAAAAAAATCCAGTTACCACTATAGAAAAAACATAAGATATCTTTGGTTATTTTTGGATTTTACGATGGATTTAGCCACCTCAAATTGGTTTCATGGTAGTTTAAAAAAACCATTACTAAATAGTCGGTAATTAAATATCTAACAATAGTTTTTTTTTCATAATGATTTTAATTTTCATCAATAAACTTTATTTAGTGGTGGTTTTATTTTAATTAGAAGTGATTTTCCTTAGTGTGAAATTTAGTAGAATTTTTTTTAATTAGTAGCAGTTTTTCTGTAGAATAAGTATTTATGAGTATTTTTCTACATTATGAGGGTTTTCCATAGGGGTGGTTCAAACCGCCACCAAATATATAAATATAATTTATTTTTTATAAGTTTTAACCACCCATATTTTATTCGTGGTGGTGAAAACCACTACTAAATAAATTGTGGTGGTTAAAACCGCCAAAATCTGTGAGGTTTAAAAAATAGCTAAATAAATTATTCCATGATCCACAAAAAACCAATATACAAAGAGTATATACAAAAAATAGGTAATTAATAAAATATAAAAAATAGTAAATTATATACATTAATAATCATTCCATTACATATAATACAATATTATTTTACATCATCATTTATAAAAGGTCATGTTTCACAAAAATGACAACAAAAAATTGAGTCATGGATACTGTACTAAGATGTATTCCCCTCACCCTCCATTACTCTGTCATGCTACATCCCATCACCCCCTTAACCACTTCATGCCTCCTTTAACAACATTTAAAGTAGATAAAGACACATCATTAATTATAATATTTAATGAATAATAAATAAAATTTAATTCAAATGATATATGATTTGATCTAAATTCATTTTAAGTAATGATACAATAATAAAATGAATAATTGGTATCCATGAGCATGAATATAATTATTATAATACATGATAACCATAGTTTAGTTAGAAAATACATGACATTCTATGGTATGGAAAAAGTATTATATTATCCTGACATACGATAGCCTCAGTTGATTTAGACATCCTCTACATTTTTTACTCTATATTATTTTTGTAAACATCTATAATTCATTAAATCTGATATCTTACTTCAGGATTAGATATCAAATATCCTCAAACACTAATTTATCCTCTCCACATTAGTATCATTTTATTGTAACCATATCAACAAATAATTATAGCAATGATGACAATTATATCAATGACTAACTCTATTAAAAAACTTTAAATTTACATACTCAAAATATAATTTGATTATAATTAATTAATTTAAATATTCAATTAAAAAAATTTCATAAATTATCTCAATACTAAACAAACTCCACATCATAAGAATAGTATTCATTTCAATCATTTTATCATACATGATTGAAAGTATAAACATCAACATAGTAGTGGATTTCATACCTAACAATCATTTCCCCAAATTATTCCAATTTCATAGCCTATAAAAATAATCATAAATAGAAATTTTAATATCAAGTAAAAATAATAATTTTATCAAAATTCATAAAATATATAATAATATAAATGGTTATCAGGATAAATTAGATTCTTTGGAACCACCAGCTCATGTACCACTTGTTTTGATCAAAAAATTGATTTATACTCTATAATTTAAAGAATTATGAAAATATTACAATTTGGATTATTCAGGATTAAAGAACTATTTTTATGAGATATTATAATAAAACATTTAAATTAATTTGAATTAGAAAAATTTCTAAAAAAATAACTACTAAAATGAAGAATATAATCATAAAATTATGAAATTTAGTAATCATTCTTCGTCTTGTCTAATTCCTCAACATCATCAGTAAAAGTCTACCTATGGATGAATTTATATTAGGATAAGATAAAATGGTATCAAAAAAGTGTGAAAGGAATGTAATGAATTGTACCTTGTATCCTGGAAGGATAATGTGAACCATGTTATGTAGAATAGATCCTGACACTAAATCTCTTCAACCTTGACATTTCTAAAAAAATATTCCTTAAATTTATTAAACTAAAAAAAGTTCATGTATTTATTAATATAATAAAATATTCAATTAATTTATTAATATAAAAATAAATTACAAATTCTATTCCTGGTTGGTCATGTTTGTAGGACCCTAGGGCACCCTAATAGGGGAGGGGCGAATTAGGGTGTCAACTTGTTCTTATAAAGTGATAGATCTTATTACCACATTGTAAGAAACTTGTTAAAACTATATGATGGGTAAGAAAAGAAATCATAAAATTAAATGAAAATAGACCACACATCAATTTTACTTGGTTCACCAAAAAGGGATATGTCTAAGGATAATATTTCAATACTGTCGGTCATAAAAAAATATAATAATCTTCAATAGTTATGGAATACAAAAGTTTATTCATAGTCACTTTGTTCTAGGAACACTGCCTTTACAAGAATTTTGGGATAGCTCATTGCGTCCCTCAAAACACTTCCATTGATCCCCCATAGTTCACTAATTTAAGATAATTCTAACTCAGTTTATCGACCTGATGGAAACCTCAATGATTTGGCATTAAAGTCTTTGTCTCTATCTATCACGAGACTCTTCTTACATTGAAATCCTGAGTTGATGCTCACTGAAAACCGTATTCACTTAAAACTGATAATAAAAAACTTCCCGTCGTAAAGATCCTTTTCAAACCTCCTTCATGAAGCTACTTCTTCACAAATCTCACTCCTTCAAAATGCTCACTACTTCAAAAAGTACAATACTTTTCAAATCACACTACTTCACAAAGATCCTTTTTCTTTTTAGAACAACCTATCGTCAAGAAGCACACTACCTTCACAAAACCACTTCCTTTGCGAAGATCACTATGACAACATAGAATGCCCCATATTCATGAAGCAATAAATAAATAGAAGCATTGAATTTTATCAAGACTAAAATAGTATTTTATCAAATTTCTAAGATTTCATAGAAAACCAGTTTCACAAAGAACCCTTTACTTCATGAAATTAGTGCGATTCCATATTCTCTCTAAAAAATTCATGAAAATGAACAAGGGTGACCACTTATTTATAGGCTCGGCTATATGAAAAGATCCAATTACTCCATCAATTTTTTTGAATCAGTCCAAATCATCTTCATGTTTCTCCTCCACCTCAGAATACTTTACTGATATCCATGACACACAAAGCTTGTCGTAGTCGCAGTGCCTTCCATCAAAACCTTTACGCCGCTGCAAAGATTCAGTTGTTGTAATCATGAAGTAATATCATATCAAATTGAAAATTTTCATATCTTTGAAATACTCATGCCAATATTCACGAAATCCATGACTTTACCATATTTATTAAAAGGTAAATCCAGAGAACTACCTTTCATGAAGCTCAAGGCTCAAATTTTTGTAATCGCAGAGCACACCATCACAATTCTTTAATACTTTGTGAAAAAAATATCATCAATCCCATATTTGAGAAAATAATTCCTTTTCCATGTTTTCATAAGGCCTTAAAGAAAAAATAATTTTCAAAATGCTTTTTGTTCTCCAAATTTTGGACCCCAAAAATTTGGTGAACACTGGGAAATGATACCACCTTCCATATTGATTTTAGCGTGAACATTATGATATCTTTTCTTTCAATCTACCTGATCATACATTTGTCTTACATGAGAGGATTTAAAAAAAAACACAAACCGCACTCTATTTCTATAAAAGAAAAACCCTAGTTCTAATAATATTATCCTTTGGATTTATTGAAAATTTGTAGATAAATTGAATAGATCACCAGTCACTATCAAAACCTGAAATGAAAGAATCAACCCAGCCATCACTCTAACTCTACACGAGAAATGATTGGTGTAGAAAACAAGAGTGGAAGATTTAATTGGGTTATTATGTTTTAGAATTCTTAATGACGTCCAAGTTAATCTCTCACCGTGTCACAGAATCATTATATTCCCTGAATAGTTTCCTCCTAACACCGAATTATCATCGTTACATTGAAAAATTACATGTCCTAAAATATTTACTTATAACACCAAATGATCATAATGATCCATTCTCCTATAACCAAAAAAACATTTCATCCCCCTCCTTTGTACCATTGAATTTATTCCTTCTCTACCATTAGAAATAAACCCAAAGACCAGTATTTGTACATTGTAGAGCTCAAAACACACTCCCCCTAGATCATATCTCCCCCATAAACCTGCATCACTTCCAAAAACAGATTAATTTTTTTTTACCGGGGATAGGGGAGTCTCGTGAACTTCTCATGCACTGGGAGGTGGATGAACACCAAGGTTCAACCGATGATTCTCAAACACATCTACTGTCAAGGGATTGGTCAGAATATCAGACACTTTCTCATTAGTTTCCACATGAGTCATTTTAACCATACCTTTTTCAATTTTTTACTTGATGAAGTGATATATGATTTCAATATATTTTGTACAAGAATGATGAACAAGATTCTTTATAAGATCAATTGAACTCTTGTTATCATAATGAATCACTATCAGCTACTTCACCACATCACCAATATCTATTAGTTGTTGCTTTATCCAAAATATCTGAGTGAAAGATAATTTAGAGAGATATACTCATCTTCAGTAGTAATGAGGGAAGTGATTTCTTGTTTCTTACTTAACCAACCCACACACTTCTTGCCAATAAAGAATGATCTGCCACTTGTGGAATTTCTATCTAGCACATCTCCAGCCTAGTTAGCATAAGAAAACCCTAATACTTCACTATATCTTCCTGAAGAAAAGTATAAGCCATAATTGTGAGTTCCTTGAATGTAGCTCATGATTATTTTCACCTTTTCTATATTTTCTTCCTTTTTATTATGCTGAAAATGGAATACTAAGAATGTTACAAAGACAATATCTAATAGTTTCACTATCAAGTACAATAAGCTTCTAATTATTCTTCAATACATTGTGGGATCTATAGGTGTCCCATCTTCAAGATTTCCCAGTTTAGTTCCAACCAAAATTGGAGTTTACATTAGTTTGGTGTCATGAAAATTCAACTTATTTAGTAACTCTCTTGTATACATTTCATAAGAGATGAATGTGGAAGATTTCCTCTGAATCACATTTAGCCCCAAGAAGTACATGAGTTCCCTAATCATAGAAATTTCAAATTTTGATTTCATGTGATTGGAAAATTCATCCACTGATCCCTACCCGCTTCCACCAAAAATAATATTATCAAAATACACCTGTACCATGAACTAATCTTTCTAAGAGTTCATCATATCAATATTGTGATCCACTCCACCTATTTTGAATTCAATCTTTTTCAAATAATAATCCAGCCAATAGTACCACACCTATGGTTCCTACTTCAGACCATAGAGTGCTTTATTTAATCTAAAAACCTTCATTTCATCATTTACAAGCAAGAAAACCATTGGTTGTTCAATGTACACATATTATTTAAGAACACCATTCAATAATTCTATCTTGATATCAATTTTATATACTTTAAACCATATTTGGATCACCATGGAAAAAAATAGCCTGATTGACCCCAGTCTAGCCACCAGAGAAAATGTTTCTTCAATATCGATGCCTCAAATTTTTGAATATCCTTTACACAATATTCGAACCTTGTTTTGGATCACATTACCATGCTCATTAAATTTATTCTTTAAAATACACTTCGTACCAATCACATTTTTATTTTTAGTTCTCTTAACCAGATCCCATGTTTGGTTCTTATTGATCCGATCCAACTCTTTATTCATGGATTTAACCCATGATTCATCCTTTATAGCTTCTTTAAATAAGGATGGTTCTACCAATGATAGGAATTCAGATTGTGAATTATTCATCATTACCCTTGTCTGAGTGGGATTTTTCTAATCCCCAATGATATTTTATTGATCAATTTCTGCTCTTCGATTTCTCTTGTGAGGTTCAAGAGGATTTTCTTCTGGAACTGCTTCCTTTTCCAATTCTTCATCTGAATACACATCATTTTGTGACCTCTGAATGTTTTTCACACATTACTCTACTTCTGTATTTGGATATGTTCCATATTCACATTCTTCCTCATCTTTTATTACATAAAAAAAATTCCTTGAGGTATTTGTTTCATTATTTTCAATGAAATTTACATCACTTATTTCCACAATATTTCCAAGATTCTTATTGAAGAATTTTTAGGCTTTTTTATTCATTGAATATCCAAGGAATATTCATTCATCTTCCACATCACCATACTTTCCTTGATTTCTTTCTCTATTTCTGATAAAACATTTTCTTCTGAAACCATATAAATACTTTAAAAAGGGATTCTTTCTATTACACAACTCATACAGTGTCTCAGTTTGACCCATATAAAGTCCTATTCAATTTTGAATATATACCATAGCTTGAATGACCTCTTTCCAATAATGGAGAGAGATACGAATCTCAATAAGCATAGTTCTGGCCAAACTATTCACTAGTCGATTCCAGTGCTCAACAACTCCATTTTTTTGTGGGGTTCTCATAGAAGCCACCTAATGTTGAAATACATGTTCTCCAGGTAAATTTCAAACTCAATGGATGTATATTTTCCTCTATTTTCAGACCATAGAACTTTGATTATCTGTCCAGTATCATTCTCAGAAATTCATGGATAAGTTTTCATGAATTCAAGCACTTGCTATTTTCTATGTATAACCATCACACATGCCATTATACAATAATCATTTTTGAATAGGAAAAAAATACATTTCTCTATGAGTTATAAAAACATTTATAGGTCCACAGACGTGTGTATGGATGAGATCAAGAAGATTTTATGCCCTTTTCTTCTTTACACGATATGAAATACACACCAACTTTCCTCACAAGAAATCATAAAAACTCTTCTCCTATTCACGCTTCAGATTTAGAATATCCGTGAAAATCTTAATTTTATATATATTTTACATGTATTTTGGATTAATGTACCCCAATATCTATTGCCAAAAGTTGTTTTCTTCTTAAATTTTCATGTAAAAAATGATTTTTTTACTATCAACCTGATACAAATTTCCATCTATTTTACATCCCTTTATGAGATAATTCCCAATATTTCCCTTTATAGTGTAAGATTTTTGATTGAAAGTCACTATGAGTCCTATGTCACAGAGTTGAATTATAATTAGGAGATTATGAAGTATCCCATCCACGTAAACAACTTCAAAGTTTTTTATCCCTCTCTTGGATAGTTTAGTACTTCCACATCCTTTAATCTTAAAATCACCATCATTATCGAACCTTACTGTTCCATCAACCTTTTTCTTAACATTCATTAATAGGTTTGCATTTCTCGTCATATGGGATGATCACCCACTATCAGTAATCTATGTTCTACTTTTCTTTGTATATTTTAGAGCTTCTTTTGTAAGGTTGGATTTTTCATTTTTTATTTTTCCTTACTCACAATATTATAATGAGTGTAGGATAGGGATGACCTTTCAAATCCCTTTTCCACATGCATGGGTTATTCATATTTGTAATATTATTCAAAAAAAGATAACTTGTTTGAAATAGCCACACCATTTGGTTTTCGGGTATTGAACTATCTCTTAGAATTGTGTGAATTTATCCTATAATTCCTCTTCCTTCAATACACAATTTTCTGTCCAAAGTTAGAATAATGAAAACAATATCCATAGAAATTATTTCTTCTATAAGAATTAGGATATGAATTTTTCTCCTTTGTTAATCTCATATCACTTACCCATTCAAATAGCTCCTTGATTCTTCATAATATGACATGGTATGACCCAGATAGCCATAGAAATGACATTTCATGAGTGTAAATGTCTTCTCATTTCGATTCCTCATCATGTCTCCTTAGAAATTTTTTTGGCTATCTATAATTTCCGAATACCTTAGGATATTTTTTATTTCTTCTTTTAGATTGAATTGAGGGTTTCGTTTTCAGTAATTCAGGTGAATTTTCCACATGAACAGCTTTAGGATTTCCTTTATTCTATCCAACTTTATTTGCAACATTTGATGTTTCGAAATCAGAACTAATTTCACTATTTCCCTTGCATGCATGTATTTGATCATTCAAAATATTTTCAACTCCATCATAACCACACTTAGACCTCTCTAGAAATTCAGCATCTAAGAATCTTATAAACTATATTTTCTTCTTTGTTTATTTTAAAATTGATTCACTTTCAAGTTTACTCCTATGTGTAAAATATTATACTTCAAGGCCCTCGACAGTCTTGGAATTGTCTTCTAGTCTGGTGGTGAGTTCATTGATTACCTTTTCCTATTCCTTAATTCTTAGCTTCAGTTTCACTACATATTCTATGATTCTAAGGGTTGTTGACTTTACTTTCACTACTTATTCTAGTTTTTCAATTTCATCTTCAATCTGATCAACATATTTTGACGATTCTTCCACAATTTCTCTATACTTTTTTCATCTCTTGCATTGATTATCAAGATTAATAAAATAATCCTTAAGTTGAAACTTGAGATTTATGTTAGTGGTTAACTAACTATCTCAAGATTTATCTCCTAAATGTTCCGTATTTTCAATGGTATCCATCATTGATGCATGGGTTCCAAATTTAATTTCTGATTCTTATTCCTCAAAGTATTCACTATCATTATATTTTTCTTCATATAAAAAACTTTTTCTTAGTTATTTCTTACCAATATTTAAGTCTACCTTTTTGAAAAACCTTTTTTTTGGATTCTACATGTCTCTAGCTTCACTTTATTCATCATCAAGATATCTTGTGCACTGTGGTGAAATGTGCCCAACTTTTCCATAACATAAAAAATCAATAAGTATCTTACCTTTTAATTTACCTTTTTTCCTTCTTGAATTTATTGAAAATGAGAGAAATAAGTTCACCTTACTCAATATCTTCATCAATATTATTTCATGAAATTTCTAGTTTGTCCATGGCTTTGAATTCTATTTACTTACTGACACGTGTCATCGCATCTTCTAGATTTACTCTAATTTCTTATGACACCATACTACTCAGTAGATACTCCATAGAAAGTTTAGAGAGATACCTTTGCTCAAGATCTGAAACATTTTTATTATAAAGAGGTGAAAGTCTTCTCAATATTTTAATTACAATATAAATGTCTTTGATCTCTTCACCAAGCCCTCAATTTTTTCCTACAACTTCAGTAATTCGATTGAAGAAGGAATCTACATTTTCATCAAAGTAAATCTTAATATCATTAAACCTATTATGAAAAACTTTGAGTTTCACCTCATTCAATTTATAATATCCTTCATAAATATTTTCAATTTTTTCCCACATAGACTTTGTTGAGGTGTAGCTCATCATTTTCAGATAGATTTGATCATAAAGTGCTGCAGTGAGAGAATTCTATGCTTTAGCATCTACATCAAGATTTTTTTTTAATCTGTATCAGTTATAGATAGCCCTATTAGATCAGGGAATTATATTACTTGTGATGTAGAAAAAAATAATTCCATTCCAAAAGATATTAGGTGAGATCCCATCCCATTCTTCTAAATCTAAAAGTTACTTCCATCGAAGTGGGGGACTCCCCTAAAATTGACTGAATTATACATAACAAAAAAGGATAGATCTAACACCAGTAACCTTCATGCTATGATACCATTTATATGACCCCAAAGCACCTTGATAGGGGAGGGGTGAATTAGGGTGTCAAATGTTTCTTCTAAAGTGATGGATCTTGTTCCCATTTTGGTAGGAACTTATTAAACTTGTATGATGGATAAGAAATATAATCAAATAATCACATGCAAAGAGACCATATAACACTTTTACTTGGTTCAACACAAAGGGCTACATCCAAGGAGAATAAACTGACAGTGTGTCAGTCATAACAAAATCCACTAATCTTTACTAGCCGTGGAATACAAAAGTTCAGTCACAATAACTCTATGCCAGACACACTACCGTTATAAGAATTCAAGGATATCTCGCTGCATCCCTCAGAACACTTCTAATCACTCCCCCTAGATCACTGCTTTGAGAGAAGTATAACTCAGTTTAACGACTAGAAGGTGTCCTTAATGATTTGGAATTAAAGTATTTGTCTCTATCCATCATGAGACTCTTCTTGCATCAAAATTATGAGTTAATGCACATTGAATACCCTGTTCACTTAAAAATGATATTTAAAAACTACTTGTCACAAATCTCCTTTGAAAATATCTTCACAAAGCTCCTTCTTGGCAAATATAAATCCTTATTAATGATCACTACTTTGAAAATCACACTACTTTGTAAATAACACTACTTCACAAAGCTTCTTCGCCTTTGTTGAACAACCTAGCATCGCGAAACACACTACATTCACAGGACTACTTCTTTCATGAAGTTCAGTGAGCCAACATAGAACATCCCATATTTTCAAAGCACTCAATACTTAGAAGCATTGAATTCGTTCAAGAATAAAATTGTATTTTCAAAAATCTCAAAGCTTTTATAGAAAACCAGTTTTGCAGAGCACCCCTTGCTTCGTGAAATCAGAGTGATTCCAAATTTTCTCTAGAAAATTCATGAAAAATGAAGAGGGGTTGACTCTTATTTATAGGCTCAGATGGGTGAATATATCCACCGCATCCATCATGATTTTAAAATTTTTTAAAATCATATTCTCAACGCTTTTCCACTTCCCAATGATCCATTAATATCCACAGTTCATGAGGATCATCGAAGTTGTAGTGCCTTCCACAAAACTTTTGCGTTGCCGTAAAGCTTTAATTCTCATAATCATGAAGTAACACCGTATAAAATTGAAATAATTCATAACTTTGAAATCCTCAATCCAGTCTTCATGAAATCAATGCCGTTACCATATTTATGAAAAGGTTATTCCAGAGAACTACCTTTAGTGAAGCTCAAGGATCAAATTCTCATAATTATAGAGTACACCATCACAATTATTTAATCATTTTCAAAACACATATCATGAATCCCATAATTTAGAAATTAATTCCTTTTAATTGTTTTCATAAGGCTTTTAAGAAAAACACTTTTCTCAATTCTTTCCATTCTCCAAATTTTGGACCCCAAAAAATTGGCAAACACAGGAAAATGACACCACCTTCAATACTGCTTTTAGTTAGAACTATATAATCTATTTCCTTGCAATATTCCTAATAATACATTGGTCTTCCATGATAGTATTGTCAAAAAAAAAAACAAACCATGATTTATTTCCAGCAAAGAACATCCCTGGTTCCAATAATGTTTTTATCAAGTTACATTGTTATCATTAGTTCTTCTTCTTTTATTCATTATTATTCTTCTTTAATCTCCCTCAGAAGACTAAAATTTTCAATACTATCAGGTAAAAAAATTTAATTTTGTTTTTGTTTATGGGGCTCACTATCACAAATTACTTCACCTTCATTAACCATATTATGCATGTCTCTTGGTTTCATGTGGAAAACAATACCCCATATTTAATCCACTATATTATCAAAAAAATATACCATTTTTTCTTGGTATTCCATAATATATGGATCATATTATTCCATTTTACTAGTATAGATCAATCAATAGAAATTTTATAAGTAAATTATAATGAATATTTCGTTATAAACATGTTAATATTGACCCATTTACATTTAAATAACACAATTACAAATTTACTATGATAAATTATCTTGATAATATCAACTAAATTTCCTTAGAAACCTTAATTTTCAACTATAAATATAGAACTATTTTTTGTTTTCAAAACTTCCACATGTCTAATAGTAATAAAATTGAAACCAAAATTATTTTAAGCATTGAATCACCTATCATGCTTCAATGGAACATGAGATAAAAACTTCAAATATTTAGATAGTTTAGCTTGATTATCATCATTCATTACATATTGAATTTTATATAAAACATTTTTACATAATTTATAAAATTTTCAACAAATTCAAACTATATATTATATTAATAAATTATACAACATGAAAAATTTTCAACATTTTTTTGGAAACAACTTTTGTTATATCTATATTATTTTGAGTTTGGATCCTAGGGAATATTTTTATTTGTTTTCTTAATTATTTGACATAGGGATAAAAAATATCATTATTGAGTATCACATATATGATTTCATATATTAAATTCATATTTTTCATTAAAAATAAATATATTTTTAAAAATATTGACCTAAATTTGGAAACATTGATGACTCATAATTAGCTCACAATTGAATTAGATTACCATAAACACATACCACTCAATTTATTTTTGTACCTATTAAATTAAAATACCTTGAACAAAAGTTAAAAACCAATTTAGAAAGGTAATCATCTACAATAGAACCTTTTAAAAGATCTTTAATTTTCACATAAGACTTCAAATGACTAAGATACCTATTGATAAAGGGTACTAAACTAATAAATAATGTTTTTAAATATTTAATAATAAAATTATAATTTTTTAATCAAAAAAATATTAAAATAAAATACCTCTACATGGGATGAATCCATTGATAATGTACGAACCCTCAAATTTTAGATTCGTTGAGAAAATGCACTATCAGATGAATCCTCAAAATGAAAAATTATGGGGGAAAAATATCTTCAAATGACATAGCATCTATAAAATTATTTTTTGATTTTTATCCAATTAATTATGGATTAATGTCATCTAAAAATTATGTCTAAAGAATGTATAAATGTTTATTTGAATATTGGTTGTTTTATCAGGAAACAAATTATGCATTGTCAAAGGTTGAAACGACTCCTTCAATACATGTGAGTTATGATGTTCAATAAATGTATCTTATAGTAATTAAAATCAACCCATCTTAAAATATTACCAGAATATACATTAGGAAATTCCACATTTTTTAATCTTTGAAGGAAAAAACCATTTTGATTATTTTTTTATTGAAAAAAAGATACTAGATACTTTCCATTCTCATTTTTCCATAGATCACATCTGATATTGATTTCTTCT
Source organism: Viscum album (assembly GCA_963277665.1). Classification (NCBI taxonomy): domain Eukaryota; kingdom Viridiplantae; phylum Streptophyta; class Magnoliopsida; order Santalales; family Viscaceae; genus Viscum; species Viscum album. Next base: position 1,231,556,784 of record OY728158.1, read on the forward strand.
AAGTCATTATGAATGTTTAAATGATACATTAATTTTATTTTATTATTAATAAATGTAAACAACACATTATCATACACATTATTCTTAATGTACATCATATCAAGATTATGATGTAACAACTTAAATTCCTAATATGGAAGTTCAAAAATGTTCAATTTTTCTTCCATTATTTTTATCCAATTATAACTAATAGATTTCTAACTCTTTTTCTACTTTCATTTAGCTAAAAATATTTTCCAAACTATATACCAATATTTGATAATTTTTCTGATATTTTTGATCCCAATAACAATTTTTTGGAAGCCTCAAATCAGTTTTTCCAAGGAAATGTGACTTTTAAAACAAAATATATGAGATGTATGAAGGAAGTGATAATGAAACATAAAACAAAACTTTCTAATATAAGGTATCCATTGATAATCAAAATCAATGTTATAAATTGTACATGAAAAACAAGTGTGTATATTCCAACTAGAGAAATTTTCTAGTCCATGGAAGTCACTAATGGCCCACATATTGGAAACATACATTTTGAATATTTTCATGATAGATTCATAGTATGTTTCTACACCATTATTCCATAACTCTTGTAATTATTGAATATGAGGATAAAAGATACATCTATGTCAAGTCTATGCATTTTATTTCTAGTAAAAATAATTGATATAATGAATAATTTTTGTTCCATACACACATAGTGAGGTAGGTTATAAGGGTTCAAAAAAACTTTCCAAATTTTATAACTACTACTTAAAGTACCAAAAGGATTGAATCCATCATATTATAATCCAAAATATACATTTCTAGGATTAGAATATAAATATGTATGTATTGAATCGAAGGTCTTACTTTGTTTTTAATCTCTTGTATGTCACATGAACACATCATTATCATTATGAAAAGTATACCACTTCATACTCTTAGTGATTCTAGATGAAATAAAAAATAATTTTAACCATGATTTTAATACCAAGTAACATAAAACCTTCATAAAAATTTTATTTTTATGTTTCTTTATGTCAGAATAAATATTCAAACTAACATCATTATATGAATATTTCCAACTAGAAGTATAACATCATTTTCACTTTTCCCTATTTAAATCTTCTTTTAAATAAAGAATACAAAGGGACATGCGTATATCATTTAACAATTGATTCAAATATTGTTATTAATCTTTTTCATCTCATAAAATTATATAGGGATCTTATCTTTAACAAATACATCACACAAAAATTCCAATGTTGTGTACATTTCATTATTTATAATTCCACATAAACATTTTATATGGTAAAAATTCAGCAAAAGAGTAAATTTTGAATATTTGACACATCCTTAATATAATTCCAGATTTCTATCTGGAACTAATTTAGAAAAATTAGTTGTTTTCTTAGTTTATTTTTTCCTTATATTAGTTTTCCCATAATCATCCATTAATATGTTATTATCTTGATCAGGATATCCTGCAGTTATGAAAACAACATTAATATCTATAACATCAATAATTTAATTAACACACATGTTACATTTTTGATGAAATTTCTATACTATGAAAAAACAATCATTTATCATAATTTTAATTTCAATATGTACTATTGGAGAATTTAATTTTTCATTCCGACTAGAAAAAATAACTACTCAAATTTCATATAATGTTCGATTCTCCATTCTAAATCCAGCAAAAATAATGAGGAGAAAATTTTTTCAATATCAAGGGATAAAATATTTCTTTAATCTTTAACCATCATTTTAATTTTTAATTAGGATGAGGACAATTGATTATTATCTCCATGAATCTATTTTAAAATAAAAAATGTAAAAACATGTTTAAACCTGTAACATACTGATATGTGTTCTGAGGTAAGATAATCCATATTTTATCCATATGTACTTCAATTAATACACTTTCAAATATAAAATATAATTATATTATTATATATATAATTAAAATATATTTAATTTAAAAAAGGAATAATTGATCTTAAACTATCCCTAAAACCAAAAGTATTCATAAATATACTAGCATTGAAGGAGTATTAGAATTGGTAAATTACTAAACATAACACTATTGAAAAACTATTCACTAAAATAGAGCACAAAATAATCTACCTATGATTTGGGTGAAATGAATCTGATAAATCTTTCTATAAATATCAAAGAGGTTCTGGTGTAATATAAGAATAGAGGGAATTAGAAAGGGGGATCCAGCATCAAGGTTGGGAGAGAAAATAGTCCAAAATTGAGTGATGTCGAGGGGGGCTTGAGAGGGGGTCTGATGTTGAGAACCACTGAGGTGAAGGTCAAGAGGGTTATGACATTGAGTGGTAGTGAGGGGGAATCTAAGGTAGGTTCAATAACATCAGACCAGTTCCAATCAATGGTGAGGGGGAGGTCAAGGCCAAGAGGCAGCATCAAGTAGTAGTGAGGTAGGTCGAGATGGAGTGGTGGTACATTTTTTTTTAAAAAACCGTAGAGGTGGTTTTAAAGAAAAACACCATGAAATACATTTTAAATTTATTTAGTGGTGGTTTTAAAAAAATTGTAGCTAAATACTTAATCTTTACAAAATAATCACTAAAAAGGGGCGTAGAATATAGTTTCTAGGTTTAAGAGTGGTTTTATAAGCCACTACTAAAAACCATTTCAATTTAATACATTTCTTGTTGTGTACCAAACAAGAATGATCAATCAATGATCAAATTAAATAATTATAGTTAGAATATCCTAGGTTATAGTATTCTCTCTCAACCAATGAACTATTAATTACAAGATATAACAAAAAATTAATCATTACAATAGGATATCTCTTTTTTAACATACCATAATTTTTCTTATTATGATAATCATTATGTTAAACATTCTTTACTAATTATGTATATATAATGGGATAACAGAAACATATTTATATTTTTAATTTATCTTAAAATTAACCAATATAACAATAACTCAATTTTATAGAATTATCCATGTCTAATTATAGTCACTATACACCAAACTTTCAAATTATTAAATTTAAATCAACACATGGAATGTCACAAAAATCATGAAACAAAATTACTAAAATCTGTGTAAAGGTTATCTACATTATATACATGTGCAAAATAATTAATTAGGTTGGAAAATAAATAGGTAATTATGATTTTGAGTACTTATTCTAAAATTATTAACAATATATTAAAATAGCATGAATTTCAATTAATATTTAATCAATTACATCAAGCTAAAGTCATCACCAAATTTAGTTCCAATTCAATAATAATTTAATTTTCCATTATTCTAAAAACCCAATAAGTGATAAAGAAAACTCAATATTGGAAACAATAAACACACATCATAGAGACAAACCATATTTACCCTATTTTGGAAATTATTTTTTAGAAACTATCAGTTTCATCCACAAGAAGAATGATCCTTTTTTCAAAAAACAAAATTACCATTTCATAATTTTACATTGTATAATAAATAAAACACCATATGAATTCTAGAATTATATGGAGAAATATATTTACTAATGTATGATAAAAAAATAAGATCAGCTAAACCCATGAGAATCAGGTGATGATAAACCTAGAAGTACTTAACAACACTTTTTTACTGAAACCATCCAAGTAACTAGAATTTCACTATAAAGAGGTCAGATATTACTTTATAATATACACTTCAAGTCCTGAAACATATTTTCTTCATGCCTACCATCCCAACTAGTCGACCAAACCAAATTGATACCATTTGTAACATCCTGACCCCGACCCATTAGCTTGGGGAGGAATAGAATGCCTGTAACCTTAGGTTAACCCCCTAAACACCAATTGTTGGAAATAAATTAAAAATTCATCACTATATTATTGGGGATTATTTTCCCTTAAACAAGTATAATCCTATAATAGACATCTCCAATTCAATATGTATAACATGATTCATAAATAAAATAAAACCAAACACTCATACATTCAATATAAAACTAATTGGAGTTAAAACATATAAAAAAGAATATAACTAAATAAGAATATAAAAAAAGACTCAATGTAAGAATAAAGTTACAAAATGGTATAATCCCATTCTCAATAAAAATGATACCACCAAGCTCCCATTCCCATCGACAAATACCATAACATCCATATACACTACTAAAAAGTGAGAGATCTCCCCTTATCTATAGTATATTTAACAATGACTATATATGAAACAAGATGAATATGCAGGGTCTGACTATAAAAAATCAAAAGGAAATCCCCCAATGAATTACCACACATTACACCTAAAAAAACAATTTAGACCACATTTTGTATAAAACAATAGGAAAATTCAATACAAGAAATAATCTAAGAAAACCATATATATAACCCACACAAAAATACACATTTCCGTTTTAATTAAATTATTTCCCTGAAATAAACCATGCTATAAATCACCCACCATTACATGAACTCAAATACCCATGCTTGCATCCCCCTCTAAGATTAATTCCTCAAACTGACCAAACATACCAGAAAAAACCCATTACTCTAGACTGAAGCTATCACTTGGTGGAGTAAAAAAGTGTGTCCTAGTTTTGGAATCATATAAAACTTTTAACCAACAAGGCCCCATTCAATAAAATATAAATTCACACCAACCCATGTAATGTAGAGTTCAATAATTATATAATGACAGACATGTATGAATCAAAAAGTCCCTTTTTATGCAATATGAATGCATGAAAACTGATTCCCATGCCAAATTTTCACACACCAAAATAATTTATTAAAAACCAAATAACAAGAAATTACTTCCTAGATAATTTTTCTAGAATCCTTTATCAAAATTTAAAGCATTAATTTCAAGATAATTTTTCTAAAATCATTTGATAAATAAACAAAATTAAATTATATATGCACAATATTTCTTATTTTAAGTAAAATTTGAGTGATAGAGAGTCCAACCACTTTGACCTTGCTTGTCCTACAAAAAAATGAAATATATTCTAAAGTAATATTGTAACATAATATCATTTATAATAACATTTGGTTTGATATCCCTAGCAATGAGAGGAAGAAAAATCATATTCAAGGTAGTAATAATGTGAAAATTCCATTTATGAACCCCCTAAAAAGTCATACTTGATTTCCCATTCAAGGTATAAAAATCCTCCCCAAAACATGATGGATGTTTTGGCCTTTGAGAAGTAGCTGGATTTCGATCATGATGTGGGCCACGACATGGTGGATCCTCCCAAGGAATTTCACTCCACTATAAATAAAACCATGGAATATTGGATCCTCCATCAAAATTTTTCCTTTCCTATACAACATGACCTCCATTCACCTCACACAATAAACATGAACACATTCTTGTTGTTTCAGTTATCCAATTTTTCTATTGGTGAACCACCACATGGAAAATGAACACTACCACAATATAAGGAACCTATGATCACCATTTCTAACTCACCATCCTTTCTCAACTTTCCCCAAAACAAGTAAACCATGCCCACTCACCCAGGGGTGTTGGAATTCATGTTTCCAATAGGGATACCCCCTCAATAACGATGTAAAATCCCTGACATAGTTTACTCATAAGTAACCAAATCAAGTCACTAAATGGACTCACGTGTACTTCTTTATAAACCAACAGCTTTTGTAAACCAGTGAGGGTCAAAGAGGATATCTTGGGTAGATTATACCATCTGATCAGATTATAAATAATAGTGGAAATAAGATCAATATCATCCATCATATATCATTAAAATTACATGATAAGGAAAGCACCAAATAATTTGAAATGTATAACCATGTGGAAATAAAAGATATTATTATAGTAAATGAGATAGATCACAAAATAGTCCCAATAAAAAGTTAAATTCCAACTGGTTTTGAGGTCATTCCCATTCCCACCATCTATGATTCAATCATAACACACCAGGTAATCCATCAAAGATAGAGGCACCGTCTTTATCCCAAATTTAACCATGAAGTCTACTTGGGTACCAAAGGTTTCCTGAGTAAGGTGTGAGTAAAACTCTATAGGACACCATCAATAGTGTCTAAAGCATATCTAATCCATGTAAAGTATATATTGATGTGAAATTAAATAAATTTATTATGATATGATAATGTATAAATAAAATGTACCATCAACCCTGTGGTCTAATGTGGTATTCAGGATCAACTATACATGCTTCATCTAATTTTAGATGTCTCGGTACACAATACTACATCATAATTTATAAATATACATGCACACTAAATAATTGGAATCAAATAATGGTTCACCATGAATAATAATCACCAATATGGGAATACGATATCCATAAAATCATGTCAAGGTTCCCCAATAGTAATAATTAATAATATGGGCATACCATATCCTCAAAATCATATTAAGGTTCCGCAATGATAATAATTAATAATATGGGAATGATGGATCCATGGAATCACTTAAAAGTATCCTATAGATAATAACTAATAATATGGTTATACTAGATCCTTAGAATCACATCAATATCCCCCAACAATAATAATCAATAATATTATTTAACCAATTTCATAATCATAGGGTGTCATTTATTAACTAATTCATCCACCAAATTCCACGGACAATAATTTAACAATTACAAACCATTATTGGTTAATAAATATTAATAAAATTAATTTTATTAAAGTTATTATATGTTTTAAGAATCTTGGAAAGGTTCACTAGCCATTGGGTATGCCCAAGAAATTCCCAGAGTATCTACTTTAATTTCCTTTTTTTAATTTTCAATATTCAGAAAGCATTACTCGATAGCCTAAGTCCCAATATTTACATCCCAACATACTACTCAAGATTTATGGGAATGTATAATTCATTTAATTTAGTTACACAATTCAATTATCATTTAGAAAAGTTCAAGAGAACATAATGTTAGTATGAACACATATAGAGACCCAATCTTTTTACACATATTTTTATATGGTTCTAAGCATATTTATCCATGAAATAAAAACCAAGTATCAAAAAGTAATGTTTCTTTATAATACTAGGTAAATTATTATAAAACATAAAACTAGATTGAAAAATGTTTTTATTAATCACCACAATGAGATCCTATAACTACATAGGATAACCTAGGGAAATTATAGACAAAAAGGATGAGCAAAAAATCCCAGTAAGGGAGTAAACGTGGGATTAAAGAACAACACATGGGTTAGAAGGAATAACTTGATAAAATAAAAGGAATGAGTCATGAATAAAAATATATAATAATAACATATAGAACATGGAATAATATTATAATGAAAAAATAGGAATTTAGTAGAAACATATAACATGACATAAACATGAGTCAAGTCTAACTGTCAAAACTATATCACATGGCGGTCAAAACCCACAATGGATTAGGTTTACTATCTAATCTCGTACATAAAATCTCATTATAATAAAAAATTATCCAATTAATTTTAGTGATATATAGATGAACCCATCATAACATGTTCATGCATATTCATGTCACATAAAGAATCAAACAAAATGAATAAACATGAGGTGTACCAATAGAAATAAATGGTTTTCGTAATCATGTCATAAGAAATGATCAAAGGGTTTATATCAATGCTATCCATGAAATAATGGATTAAAATCTTTATTTTTCATTAATAATGGAATAATAATAATAGATAATGAATAATGATGTCCAACTAAATAGAAAACCTAAAATATAGTGGCTAGGTATCTTTAGAAATATGTTATTTAAGCATAGTTTTATAGAAAAGAGTAAGGTGTATTTAAAGAGGATACATGTATAATTATATCCATAAAAATAGAAATGAACTAAAATATTTTTTCATGATATATTTAGTGGTTTTATAAAATTATTTTAAGATTAAAATAATTTATGGATTTTACTTGAAAATGGGTAAGAAATAGAAAAGTTCCCTTTAATCAGGGTTTTATAACTTGAGGAATTAAGAAGGGGGACTTTTAAAAAATGTAATCACCCATAAAATAAGGATGAATTGAGATACATAAATATGTATGGTACATATAAATATAATATATGATCATTATATAAGAATAATTAAGTGATATATTGAGGCAGAGAGAGATAAAGCGCAACCTAAAATTTTTTTGGAGGTTTGAAAAGATTCCTTACCTTATGTCCGGATGTGTAATGAACTTGAAATTAATGTCATGGATAATAAAATAAGATTCATTAATTACCTAATTAAGAACCTTTTTAATATATATTTTATTTATTATAATTTTATTATGTTCATTTATATCCATTTATATGAGTTATAAAGACTAATTTCATCATTCTGGGAGTGTTCGTTTCATTGTTTCATGGTCGATTCATTTGTGTATAAATATGGAATGTTCCTGTAAAATGGAAATAAAAATATAAAAGTGAAATGAAATTTTCTTTTTGAACTTCCATGAAATTAAATGTCCCCACATATCATTTTAATTTATGACATGAGGATGATTCATTTGATAAAATGTTAATGATAAATATTTAGTTTATTTTGGCATTTTTTCCGACCATCACAAACTACTTTAGTTTTATTTAATATTATATCTATATATTTTTTCAATAACATTAAATAATTTATAATAAACCTGTTAAAATATTATTTAACCACAATAATACTTTTATGACCATCCAAGAAGGAAGAAATGGAAAACCAAAAATCATTATCTACGGAGACAGTTAATCGCCATAATTTGGACAACGTTTTCATTAATTTGAATAAGTAAAGATGCGAAAATGGGTTGATCGAAGATAATAAATTAGAAATATAACATTATATTATATACATGAAAATATATTTATTATTATTTTATGGATTAAGTAGGCCAGGATAAGGTAGAATAATAAAAGAAATTAAGAGAGGTGGTTTGAGAAAGTCGCCTCTTAAATATCTCCCCTTAAAGGACTCCTTAAGGAAAATAGAATTTTTATCTGGTTATAAAAGTATAAATTGGACATGGGGAGAGTGGGGAGTATGGGTTTTGGAATATATTTGAAAGTAATCAAATATTTTGAGGAGAAAGGGTGGTATTTATACTTGAGGAGGTGTGGTTTCATGTGACTAAATAATGATTATTTTATATTTAAATCCAACCAAATTTGGGTGGAATTAATTTCAAAAAATTTGGTTGATAATTAATGTTTTTAAGAATTAATAAGTTTTATAATTACATAAAAAACCCATTAAATGTTTTAATTTTGATGTTATTTAATCCTATTACCTTTTAACTTTAACCTATTACACTATTTAACTTATACTGCGATAAATTTTTCTTACCACAATTACTTTTTTATGTCTTAAAAATGAAAGTGAAATTATTACATAATTTGGAACTTATTAATCCAAATATTCAATCCATTTTTATTTATTAAATTTATAAAAGTGGTAAAAATCAATTCTAATGTGATACCCATATAACTCATAGAAATAGTTTTTTAAGGTTAAAATCATAATTTTCAAAAATGTTAAGAATGTGTTTAAAAATATTACACCTTATGTATTATTTCATTACATAAATAAATATAGATAAAAAATAAGGGTTAATAAAATTTAAATAATTATCATATAACAATTATTTCATAAGATTTATGTAAAAAAAGTATTTTCACTTCTTAACCCAAAAATCAACTTTTTTTTAGAAAATTCCCAAAAATTACCCTAATATAATTTTGACATGATGGGTCCAAAAATGAATTTTATTTAATAAAAATAATTCTATAAATATTATAATTAACCTTTTATATAAATATCCTTATTTATTGAAATTTATCAATTTTATAGAAAAATAAACTTTCTAACTATTAGAAAATTACACAGGACTTCGTTAAATATATTATAATGTAAAAAGTATTTTTTTGGTTTATATATGTGATATATGTTATTTATACTACCTAAAATAATTTTAGTATGGTAAATCACATTGATAAAATTCCAAGTCATCACATTCCCCCCCTTATAAAATTTCTCCCTTAAAATTTCATTTTATATACCAAGGTGAAAACTAGTGAGGGTACTTATACTTTATCACTTCATCTAGTTCCCATGCAAGATATGTATATTTATGGTTACTCCATAGTAATTTAATAGGGTTAGTTGTATTGGTGTTTATAAATTTATCTCTATATTCCAGAATCTTCACCGGATTCTCCTCATAAGAGAGATAATTTTCCCACTATACCATATTCGAATTAAGTACATGTGAGGGATTTGATATGTAATTCTTATAGAGAGATATATAGAATACATAATGTTCTTGAGACATGGTTAGTAAAAGTGATAGTTGATATTCCATAGCTTCAATGGGATCATGAATCTCAAAGAGGATGGTATACCTGAGACCTAGCTTTCCTTTCTTCCCAAATATTATGACTCTCTTCCATGGAGATATAGAGAGGAATAACTTATCTCTAACCTCAAACTACAGGTTCCATTAGTAATTATTTGCATAGATCTTCTATCAACTTTGGGAAACCCTGATGTGCTATTGAATGGTTTTCACCATTTCTACCATTTCCTTAACCATTTCAGGTCCTGGAAGATAACATTTACCAATTTCTTCCCAACATGTAGTCATTATACATATTTTCCCATAAATGGATACCTATGGATCCATTTGGATGGTTGAGTTAAAAATATTATTGTAAGATAACTCAACCAAATGAAAATACTAGTCCCATTATCCTTTGAAGTCCATTGATCATTCTCTTAACATTTCTTCCATTGTCTGAATAATTTTCTTAGACTTGAAATCAGTTTGGGGGTGATAATCCATATAAAATTTCATCATAGTATTTAGGGAATATTGGAGAATTTTCCAGAACTTAGAGGTAAATATAGGATCTTGATTGTATATAATCAATAATAAAAATCTATGTATCCTCAAAACTTCTATGATGTATATCCGTGCATGTTTCTCGAGTGATAATTCCTCTATAATCACAATAAGGTGTTCTGTATTTGTAAGATTATCAACAATAACCAATATAACATTACTTTCTCTAGATTCCTTTATAAGTTTAGTGACAAAGTCCATGGTGATGTTTTCCCATTTCTATGTAGGTATGGGTAATTATTTCACCATGCCCTTATACTTTTACCTATCATCCTTCACTTTCCAACATACCATGAACATTGATGTATATTCTATGATATCCTTATTTATATTTTCCAAACAATAGTACTCCTAAGATCCCAATACATATTTTTCCTCCCTATGTGGATAGAGAAGGTTTATCTATGTGAATCATTAAAAATATCCATATTTATCTCAATATTTGATGGTATACATAGTCGTGAGACAAATATTAAAACCACATCTTCATCAATTTTGAACTTTGAGAATTTCCAATTTGTGATAGCTTTCACCTTCTTCTTAATATCTAAATCATCTTTTTCCATCCATTATCTTCTCTAAAGGAATAGTTAGGATATTATTTAAGAAATAAATAATGATTTTACTTCCCTTAGGATTCTCATGTCTATCATTTGTATGTATAATAATATTTTCTCCTTCTCTATTCTCATCATTTATAATATTGCAGGATCTTTTCTACTTAGAGAATCTACCACTTTATTTACTTTACTATGATGGTAGTGGATTGAGCTATCATAATACTTGAAGAGCACTAACCATCTTCAATAGCACATTTTAAGCTCATTCTATATTAATATATATTTTTGGCTCTTGTGATCAGTATATATATCACAATCCTCCCCATAGAGATAATTCATTTATATTTTCAATGTGAAGATCACAACTTCCAACTACAGATCATTAATGTGATAGTTTTTCTCATAAAATTTCAGCTTCCTTGAGGTGTAGTATATTACTTTATCTTTTTTCATACATACAAAACCAAATCCATTCATTGATGCATCACTATATACCATAAATATTTCCATACTTTTGGGTAGTGTAAGTAATGCATAGTGATAAGAATATTTATTAACTCTTTAAAACAGTCTTCACATTCACTAGTCGAGAAAAAATTTACTCCCTTCTGATTCATATTTTTTAGTGGGTGTTAAAATCATAATAATTTCTTCAAAAATCATTGGTAATACCTAGTTAGACTAAGGAAACTATGAATCTATGTTACAGATGCTAGTCTAGGACAATCCTCACTTTCCTTTGTCTTATAAGGGTCCACAAATATCCATTATTTGGTGATAAAATTTCAAAATAATGATACTTACTCTATACATAACTCACATTTACTATACATGGAATACATTTTCTTCATTCATAAGGTCTTTATAATAGTATTAAAATTCACCTCATGCCCCTCCTTTATCTTGGATCATATCAAAATATCATTTATAAAAACTACCAAAACTTTGTTGAGGTAATCACTAAATACTCTATTCATTAAGTCCATGAATATTATTGGAGAATTAGTGAGTCTTAAGGGAGAAAATATGAACTCATAGTGTCCCTACCTTGTTTGAAAGGAAGTCTTGGGAATATATTCTATCTCCACCTTTAATTGTTGATATCTTGACCAAAGGTCCACCTTAGAGAAACACTTAGCCCCACAAAGTTTACTGAATAATTAATCTATCAATGGAAGGGGATAATTTTTCTTTATAATGATTCTTTTGAGATCACAATAATCAATTCATTGGTGCATTATTCCACACTTCTTCTTGAAAAAGAGGACTGGTGCACCCCATGGTGAAGCACTAGAGCATAGGAAACCCTTGTCTATATTCTCTTGTAATTGATTATTCAATTATTATAACTCAATGGTGGCCATTATATAATGTTTATTTGATATAGTAAGAGATATAGGTATAATTTTAATTGAGAAATAAACCTATCATCCAGAAGGAAGACATAGAAATTCTTCAGGGAACACATCATTGTAATCCCTCATAATCGGAATGTCATCAAGCACGATCCTATCCTTTGTCTCAACTATTTTAACTTGATATTATTTCTCATAATTCAATAATATCCACACTTTATTTTATGATTCTAAAGAATATTAATCATCCTCATTATAATTGTACAAAATTAGAGGATGCCTTAGGATGTGAAGAGTGATATCCCTCTCCTAATAGATGATTTTGGATTTTTATAAAGATATAAAATCCCTTCCCAATATAACATAAAAATCTAAAAAAGGAAATAATATGAGATTTATTTGGAGGTTAAATCCACAAACATTGATTGGGGATGGTTTATATGCTTCACATGTAATAATTTCTCCATTTTATATTCTCATAGATAATTTAATTTCCATATTTTGAGTTAGGGTTTTAATAGTTCAATTAAAATTTCAAGATATAAAAGAATTTATAGAATCAAAAAAAATAGTACATTCTCTATTATTTAATTAATAAATAGTGTACCCATCACTAAATAATTTTGGGGATCCACCTTAGTATTATGATAACATATGCCTTTTTTTCTACCTTAGAGGTTGTTGTCATAGATTGTCCCTAAAAACCCTTATCTTAGGGAATTGGTTCACATAGTGATTGTGTTACTTGTATTTAAACACTACAAAATAGGAATAATGTTTATATAAACCTTATTTTCCACTTCCCCATTAGTGGGTTTCTTAATTTCACTTTGGTATTGATTAGTATGGTAGACCTCATTTCCACAATTGAAGCACCTTCTGGTTCCCCTTAGGCAGTTTCCAAGATGCTTCTTCCCACACTTTTGACAAATGGGATGATGAGTTTTCTTTCTTTCATGAAATTTTTCTATTGGACTTCTTAAATAGAATCCTATCTTACATGTCTTGTCTCTAGTCCCATGAGACCACTAAGAATCACTGATCTCTATATCAACTTTAAGGTAAAAACTAACAATATTTTCATAACTATCAAAGTCCCTAATTTATAAAGATTTACCTAGACTTGGTTTCAATCCATGAAAGAATTGGTCCACTTTACTTTAAGTGATAATAACAAATCAAAAATAATTATGTGCAAGTCTGGTGATGTTTGAATCAAATTCTCTGATAGACTAATCACCCTTTTGTTTCTGACTAAATAACTCCCTCTTTATCTTAAGAAGAAGTGTTTGGGGAAAGTATTTATTAAAAAATATTTTCTTTAATCCATCCCATTATACAGAATCAATTTCCTCCTTAGACTTCATGTATTTTATTAGTTTCAAATAATAATGATATTCCACATCTAAATGATATTCCGCTAGCACAAATTTCTGTTCCACTTAACATTGGAGTATAGAGAATATTTTCTCTATAGAGATAATCCATTGTTATATAATAAGGGGATTAGGAGATATAATAAATATATAAGTCCTTTTTTCACATAAATAATTCAACAAAAACTCAGTATTTCTTAGGTGAAGGAGATAATTGCACATGATTCAAGTTATTATTCATAACATCATACAATTGAGCTAGTAATGTCATGAAGTTATGGGAACCCGTTCCAATCTAGTTTGGCATCTCATTAGGTAAATCATCACAATTCCTATTACCTTGATTGTTGGCATGGGTTCTCCTATTTCATACCATTATCTTTAAAAATAAAAGATAAAATTATGGTTCATGAATACTTATCTAATGAGCATATAAAAAAGAAATTATAAATATATAAGGATAAACTTATAAATGAAAAGTAAATCATAACTTATGATTTCATAGGTTTTAATCTAGGTTATCCATTAAGATATAATTATCCCTAGGGTTAATGAATTTGTTTTCCAGTCTTAATCCAAAATAATAACCGGACCATTCTCTTATAACAACTATAGTGAACCAAGAATTTTACACATATTATTACATGGATTTAATCATATTTATCCATGAAATAAAAACCAAGGATAAAAAAGTATAGTGTCTTTGGAATACTAGGTACATTATTAGAAAACATGAAACTAAAATAAAATATCATTTTATTAATCTCCACAATGATCTCCTAACTCTCTTTGAGCTCTAATAACTATATAGGATAACATAGGGAAACATTAAAAAAAGGAATGATATAAAATCCAAGTAATGGAATAAACATAGGATTGAATGATAACACATGATTTAGAAGGCATAAGATGATAAAAATAAAAGGCATTGCTCATGAATAAACACACTAAATCATAAAATAAAGAACATGGAATCATATGATCATGGACACATAAGAATTTGGAAGCAATATATACCATGACATAAACATAATTCAAGGATAAATTCCAAAAAATATCACATGGTGTACATAGTCCCATAATGGATTAGGTTTACTCCCTAATCCCATACATAACCTCTAATGACACAAAAACATTATCCAATGCATTAGAGTTCTATTTGGGTGAACCTATCATAACATGTTCAGGAATATACATGCCACATAAATAATTAAACCTAATGAATAAACATAAGAGTTACTAATAGAAAGAAATGATTTTCATAATCATGTTATAAGGCACAACCAAAGGGCGACTTGTAACACCCTGATTTTTATAGACCATTTTTTTGAATAAATTAAATTTTTATTTATTTTGTATAACATGCAAAGTCAAGTATTCATTTAACATGACACTGAATTTTAATATTTTACATGTAGTCAACTCATCATATGTTACACGCAACACTGAATTGGTGTATATTACACACGACAATTACTTGGCGTATGTTACACACAACACTAATGTTTCTATGAAACATTATTTTGATGTTATAATTATATAAATGAGATAATTATAACCTTTCCATTAAACTTAGTAACATGAATAGTAAAAAATACTTTTCAAATATTTTTTTATAATTATTTTATATAAATAAAACATATTTATAATGAAATATATTTTTTTGGTAAAGTCCTTATATGTTTAAAAATATCGTTATCTCAAATAAACCTCTTTTAATAATAACATTAGTTCTAGACACATTATAAATTTATTTTTATAAAATAAACTTCATTTTTGAATTTATAATTTTGAAATTATCTTAGGGTAAATTTTTGGGATTTTTCCGAGAAACTTCATTTTTTAGGAATAGTGAAAAATACTGCTTTTTGGTTAAAAACTACTTTTCTGTTTAAATATTTGTTAATGTTAAATTATATTTTAATTTTTTTAAGGTCAAATTAGATAAATTATAAATCTATTAATATAATATAGGTAATTTTACTCAATTTTACATTTAAATTGAATGTAAAAACTTAACAAACTTTTGAACATTTTTTTACTTTAAAAAACCCGTTATGTCGTCTCATCTGCATGATTAGAATTAGTCTTAATTTTTACACTTATGTGAATTGAATTTCAAAAAACTGACATAAAATTTTTTAATCAATTTAATATTTAGAGTATAATAACATCCACTTAATTTTTTTTACAAAAACTGATTAAAATTAATCACAACGAATAAGGTCAAATTAAGATTAATTAGGGACTAAACCTCGACCTTAGGGGCCCAAATGACCTAGAAACTTATCCAAAACCCATTGTATGGTCATTATTCATCAATAAAACTTTTATTATTTATTTAGGTTGGTTTTATATGTCTCTTTTTTATTGAATAACATGTGTACACCTAACTTGTTTTCAAAAAATCCATGCGAGTCATTTTCCCTCCCTATAAAAGGCCACCAACTCTCCCACTTCTTCACACCCATAAAACCTATAATTTTCAGAAAATACCTGAACAATAAACTTCAAAAAAATAATACCATTTTCTTAGAATCATTCCTTTGGGCATAAGGAAATCCAAGGAAGCATTTTGGCATAAACCAAAAGGAGTTACCCAATAAAGAGGTAACATCTCCCCCCAAGTCCTTTTATTTTCTTTCTCCACCACCTATAATTTATTTTTTTCCATTATTTTATAAAAAAACTTATATAATAAATATACTAGGATATTTTAATGATAAGGTTTCAACCAAAACTTACACACAACTCCATCTAATGGATAAAAAACTTACTATTTATGTGTACGTTGAACTACCGCCTCACTAAACCATGATTGTTCAATTTTCTTTACCACATATCATGGTGGAAATTATGATTAAATCTATATTTATATATGATATATGTTATATTTATTATTTATTTAAGATTATTTATTCCTTTTAAAACATAAGTCTTTTTACTTTCCATTGTGTGTTAATACAATAATTTCATTTGAGGAAGTGTGGACTACCGCCCCTCAAAGTGATTTGATTCATTCATACACTATATGGTATGTATTAAGGAGAGTTTCAGTGATTATATATGATATATAATATATCATAATTCTAATTTAATAATTAAATACATATATTAATATATTTAATTTTCTTCTTTCTTTCAATATGACAATTAAACGGAAATAGCATTCACATGTATGTATGACCTATCGTCTCCCTGAATGGTGTATTATGTTTCATACTTATATATTATATAGATTATTTATATCATGGTTTAAATTATATAAATCATGATATAAATTATAAATACCAAATATATTACAAATTAAGGCATATTTAAAGAACAAAGCGAATATTATTCGAAGTGAAACCTTATTTAGGATGGTTAACAAGAAGGTAATATAAGGTCGTAATCAAAAAATATATGGTATTAGATATAAGAATATGGTTTTGTAAAATATTTATAGTAAATTTATATATATTATAATTTTGTTTTTAATTAGTATTATGAGATTCAAGAAACAAGGTAAGGGGATTTCATCTCACTTTTTATTTCTATGAGATACATGCTATGTTCTCCACTCTTTTCTATTGTGTGGTGTATGTAATTTTCATGATTGTATACTATGTATATTATAATTAAATTTATGGTTATTAACATATCTATTTTATGATATTTATTTCATGTAGATTAATTTTCACAAGTTACCAAAGGTAAAATAGTTTTGTCTAAATTTTTCTTCATTGAGACTCATGTTTTTTATGCACCTAAATTCTATTTTAAGGTGTATATACATCCATTTTTCATGATATATCAAGAATTTAATTTTATTCATGATATTTTAATCTTTATGTAATTTAATTTTCTTACATGGAGAATATAATCCCAATTTACCATGTTATAAGAGTTTATTGATTCAATCTCATTACTTTTCGAGATTGTTTACATCTATGATTCCTAAGATGAAATATTATGATCTATCTCTCAAGAACACTCATGAGTTTCATTATAATAAATTTATTAAATATATATCCATGAATTAGTACCATTTTCCCACTCTTTGGTACTTAAGATAAATTTTTAAGTGAAATCTAACTGTCTCTCTCTCTGGTTGAAAATCTATTGTGTTCAAATACCATGTTATCAAAAATGTTTTTAAAAAATGTTTTTAAAAAATGATTTCAAAAGTTATTTGAAGGCCATTTTCAAGGAGAAAGGATTTTAAAAAAGTTTTATATTTTTCAATGATTCCTTTATAAGTTTTAAAATCTATTTTTAAAGAAAAATATTTTCAAAAAGGTTTTATGTTTTAAAAATAATTTTCAATTAATAAAGGATATTTCCTCAAGAAATTTTTTAAAAGGTGTTTAAAGATTATTTACCATATAAGATAACATCCATTGGTGTTACTCATTCCTATATAAGGAAATTATTTAATGTTTCAATTAATATTATTTTTCCAAATGTATTATGTTTTGATGGAATGATGTTTATGAAACCGGTTTTATTTCACGGGTTATATGATTTGAAACTGGTTTA
Source organism: Viscum album (assembly GCA_963277665.1). Taxonomy (NCBI): domain Eukaryota; kingdom Viridiplantae; phylum Streptophyta; class Magnoliopsida; order Santalales; family Viscaceae; genus Viscum; species Viscum album. The sequence continues at coordinate 1,231,575,417 of OY728158.1, forward strand.
TCTTTCATGGGTTATATGTTTTTGAAACCCACTTCTTTTTATAGGTTATTTTCACGATGAAATGATTATTAAACCAACCTATTTCCATAGGTTATGACATGATTACATTTTTATAATTCCCATTTCATTTCATGGGTAATGATATGATTATTTATGATATTGTGGAATATGTGTGTATGATTTAATTATGAGATGGGGGAGACCTATATCTCCCTCAAATTCATTGGGTAAAGATTTATATCTCACGAGAAAGACATGGATGGAATGAGAAATGAACTCAATTTAGTATTTTAGGGATGTAATGGGAAATGAAATTAGTTCAGTAATACATATCTAGAATTAGATTTGAACTTGGTTTAGTAATACAGGGATGGAATAGGGTGTGGACCCCATTTAGTTAGGTAATTTGTCCACTAACATGGTCTTGAAATCAATTCCTTGACTACTATGGAAATAATTATATATGCTTATTCTTGTGCTATAATTCCATGTTTTATTCCAATGTTATGCTTTCATGGCTTATGTTCTTTATTTATTTATGATTCATGTCTTGTGAATTGCCACGATTTATTACATGATTCATGTATATGGTCTTTTATATGAAAGGATGATCTTATATTTTCATGATCATGTTTTCATACACTTATTCTCATGATTATGATTACATATCTCCCTTGTTTACCCTTACTGAGCATTTGAGATCACCCCTTTTTTTGTCTCCATCCCCAATTTATGAAGATAAGTATTATGTTTGATGTGTATAAGAAGTGTTATATTCAAGAATAACCTAGTGGTAGATACTGTATCTTACTTATGTATCAGTGTTTGTGTTCCATGTTTCCAGAGGCACTAGACTAGTACGGTCTTTTGGCATCTGTTTATATAATGTTTTAAGTATTCTGAAAATGTTATGTAATTTTAATGTATGAAAATCAAGGGTTGATATAGTTGGTAGTAGAGAAAAGGTTTATTTAAACTTTGGAAGATATTATGAGAAAACCTTAGCGAGAACCCTAAGAACATGTCTAAGGATAAGTTTAAGAGTAAGAATAATTAGAGGAAAATGTCTTGGAATTTTGGTAAAGGATAGAGTGAGTGGTTTCCTAGGAATACATCCTTGTATGTATAATACAAGTGGATGTGGAACTATCACATATTTAAATAGGGTTAAAAAATCCGAAAAGATGTTTTGGGCCTCACTTGGGGTAATATGATACATGACCATGATTTTTACTGCACACCTTGTTTGACAGTCCCATGGGATATGCTTTAGAAATTCACACACTCTCCACAAACCATCATAAAGGATTTAAAAATAAGTTATCTATTAATAACCTAGGATAAACCTAAGGTGTCATAGATTATATAAGGTGTCATAATTTATACATCATATAAGTGACTTTTCACGATTATGTGGTTCCTCACATTGATAAATGTTTCTTACTCCATGATTTTGGTTTTAGTTAATGGTTGGAACCTGAAGGAACCACATTAATAGTGATTGGGATGGAAAATTAAATGATTGTACTCCCAAGAAACTGAATGATATAGGATATGGAATTAAAATCATCATTTTTTTGCTCACACAGCTTTCTCAAGCTATGAATCACAGTGGACTTCCAAATGAGAAAAGGAGGGAACAAGATTCTGTTGAATCTTTCATGAGGAAACGTTTACCTTCTTTTAGAGGGTCTTCTAATCCACTTGTTTTTAAACAATGGATCAATACTAATGAGAAGATATTCTCTGTTATCTAATGTTCGTATCATGAGAAATTTATTCTAGATGTCTATCAGTTATAAGAAAAATAAGACCAGTGGTGGACTCTAATCAAGAATACAAGGCACCAAGATGATATTGAATACATGGATTGGAATGAGTTCAAGAACTTATTTTTCAATAAGTAATTTCCTCATATTCTTCGTAAAAATATGTAGAAAGAGTTTTTTGTGTTTAAGAAAAGGGATGATGTATCTTTTAGTACCTATGAGGCTAATCTCGTCAGACTTGTGAGGTAAGATTTAGGAATTATCTTCCATCCTGAAAGAAAAGTTGATAGGTTATTCAGTGCCTTAAATCCAAGACTCAGAAGGGCGTTCTCCATAAAATACTTTAGTAGCTTTGAATATATTGTGTTTTGTGCAATCAAGTTTGAAATGGAGGTTGTATTCATGTATCAATCACATGGTTTTGACAAGAAAAAAAATATGGAGTTCAAAGGAAACTCTAAAAACCATGGAGATATAAAGATGAGTGTTTCTTTGATACTCTAAATGTGAGAAGAATCATGGAGGAATATTACTTAAGGGGTGTAGTAAATATTTTATGTATGGAAAGGAAGGTCACTAGGAAATTGATTTTTGAAATTGTGGGAAGAAGTTAGCTCAAAATTCTAATGGAGAAAAAGCCGCACATAATGCACCTCCCATAATTCAGTGCTACAAGTGTAAGAAGAATTAGTATTATTCTAAACACTACCCAAACCCAAGGAGTAGTGGTGATGATCAGTGTCAGAAAAATCTTAAGCTAAGGGAAAAGGGGAAATATCTTGAAATCACTATTTTTGATGAGGTGTGTCATAATGACATGATGAAAGATACACTTACTATACACTCTATAACTTATAATGTCATAATATATTATGGATATAACCATTATTTCATATATAAATAATCTGCTAAGGGTGTTAAGATTTCACCAAAATAATATAGTTGTAGAATTAGTAGTGAAAACCCTTAATGCTATGATTATTTAATCTCAAGTATATGATTCATCTTGAATTGAAGTTTATGGGAATGTGCTTCCTAAAAATCTTGTCATTCTTCCTTTCATTGAAATTTATGTTATCTTTGGAATGGATTGGATTTATCTATATAAACCGCACATCAATTTTATAGGAAGGGAAGTTATGTTTGATATTTCAAACCCTCCAATGATTATCCATCCATATAATGATAATTATGAACTTCCTATGGATACTACATCTAGTGTATGGGTATTAATTCACATTCAAAAGGGTTGTTTATCTCAAATGGTTGGCGATAAAATCAACATCGATGATATGCATATCATTTGAGATTTTGTGAATGTATTTCTAAAAGAGTTTCCTTGTATTCCAACAAAATGTGAAGTTGATTTCTCAATAGAACTTATACCTAGTTCCGTAGTAATTTCTAAGAATACTTATAGAATAGATCCGATTGAGTTGTTGGAATTGGAGAAGAAACTCTAAGAAAACATTGATAAGAGATTCATTCAGCTAATTATGTCACCTTGGGTGAACTTGTTCTTTTTTTGAAGAAGAAAGATGGATCAATGAGACTCGGTATTGATAATTGATAGTTGAACAAGATCACAATCAATAACAACTATCCTCTTACCCGTACTAATGACATGTTTGATCAACTGTGTGGAGCTCAATACTTTTACACAATTGACCTTATTTATGGATATAATCAATTGAGGGTCAATAAAGAGTATATACCTAAGAAAAAATTCCGTACAAGGGATGGAAACTGAATATATAGTGATGCCTTTTTGTATTACCAATTCCGCTGTTATCTTCCTATATTTAATGAATATAAAATTTTGAGATTACCTCGATCATTTTGTGGTAATATTTATAGATGATATTCTTATATATTAATAGTGAAATAAAGAGCATGGATATCACTTGAGAATTGTACTAAAGACCCTAAGAAAAGAGAATCTATATGAAAAATTTACAAAGTGTGAATTTTGGCTATAAAAGGTTTCATTTTTTGGTCACATTAAATCAAGAGATGGTATAATATTAGATCATTCAAAGATAGAGGCTATTGAATGATGTCCTAGAACAACCACAGTGATTGAGAACCATATATTTTGTGGTTTAGATAGATATTATCAATGATTTGTGGATAATTTATCATGACTATCTAATCCTATAACTAAGTTATCTTGGAAGGGTGTCAAGTTCCTATGAATAGATTAATTGAGGAAAATTTCAAGGAACTAAAAGGAAGGTTAGTCAGTGCACCTATGCTTAAATTAACCTTTAGTGGAAAACGATTTGTAATCTTTAATAATGCACCTAAGAAGGGATTGGGATGTGTTCTTATGCAGAATAACAAGGTTATTTCTTATTCCTCGTAGAAGTTGAAGATTCATGAGAAAAATTACCCAACTCATGATTTGGAGTTAATAGTAGTAATTTTTCCATTAAAGATATTGAGTAATTATATTTATAGAGAAAATTTTGATATATATACCAATCATGAAAGTATAAAATGTATATTCTTAGAGAAGGAGTTGAACATGAACTAGAGAATATGGTTAGAGTTGTTAAATTATTATGACTGCTCAATACATCACCACCATAGGAAAGCAAACAAGGTGGATGATGCTTTTAGTCAGAAGGATCATGCTATCTTATCCATGATGTGGATAAAAAGATCCAATATTTATTAATTTGAAATGGATTGATCTAGAAATTTTGAAGGAAAATTGAAAATATTATCTTTCTCAGATGAATGTTCAACCCTCAGTTGAAGTGAATATTAAGGAGCTGTAGAAGTAAGATGAAGAGAATAAAAATAAATTCAAGAATGTTCCAGAATTTAACCTTTATTAGGATGGAATGAAAAGGTTCATGAACTGTGTATGTGTTTATTCCATACCAGATTTGAAGAAGGAGATTCTAGAGGAAGATTATAGTTCTTCACTCTCTATTAATCCTAGAAGTATTAAGATGTATAAGGACTTGAAATAATAATTTGGGATGGATGACATGAAGATATATATCATGGATTTTGTATCTCGGTGATTGGTATGCCAATAAGTTAAGGCTGCAAGACAAAATTCTAAAGGGATGTTGCGTCCATTACCTATACCAGAATGGAAATGGGAGATCATCACTATGTATTTTGTCATTGGACTATCCGAAACCTCTGAAAGATTTAATTATATATGGGTGGTATTCAGTCACCTTACTAAGTCATCACACTTTATCTCTATTAGAGAAGACTTCTCTCTAGATCAAAATTTTAAGATATACATTAAGGAAGTGGTAAGGTTGCATGAAGTACCATATTCTATTGTATTTGATTGAGATCCAAGGTTTACCTCAATGTTCCTGTGACGTCTTTTGTAATCACTTAGTATAGGATTAATCTTTGGCACTTCTTATCAACCTCAAAAAAATGGTCAGTCTAAAAGAACAATTCAAACCCAATAGGATATGTTGAGATCTTGTTCTCTAGATTTAAAAGGTGGTTGTGTTCAACACCTTACACTAGTTAAGTTTTCTTAAAATAAAAGTTTTCACTCAAGCATTCATATGGAATCATATAAATCCCTCCATGGGAAGAAATGTAGAGCTCCAATGTGATGGGATGAGATTAGAGAAAGAAAGCTATTGGGTCCTAATATTACTGAGGAAATGGTCGAGAAGGTTAAAACCATACAACAACATATCAAGGCAAGTCAAAGTTGGTAGAAAATTTATGTTGACAACCACTGATGTGATCTATAATTTGAAGCTGGTGAAAAAGTGTTTCTATGAATCTTACCCTAGAAGAAAGTTATGATATTCAGGAAGAAATGGAAACTAAGACCAAGGTATATATGTCCCTTTGATATTCTTGATCATTTCCGGATGGTAGCCTATTTATTGGAACATTTACAGAATATCTATCAATTCCATGATTTTTCCATGTATCTCTAATGAGGAAGTATATACTAGACCCTTCAAATGTATTGAACTGAGTGGTCATATCACTGGAGCAGGATCTTTCTTACGAGGAGTAACCTGTTAAAATTATGGATCGTACATGGAAAGTTCCACAAAACAAGACCACTCACTTGGTCAAAGTTTTTTTAGAGAAATCACCAGTTAAAGGAAGATATGTGGGTACTCTATGATATTATGAACCAAAATGATCCCCATTTTTTTACCCGAGTGATGAATTCTGGGTATGGAATTCATTTTAAGGGGGTTAGAATATAACACCTCATGTTTTTATGGACCATTTTTTAGAATAAATTAAATTTTAATTTATTTCTTACAATGCACTAAGTCAAGAATTCCTTTCACACGAAACTGAATTTTAGTATGTTATAATGAACCCACTCATCATATATTATACACAATACTGACTTTGCATATGTTACATGCAACACTGACTTGGCGTACGTTACACGCAGCACCAATGTTTCTTTGAAACATCATTTTTCTTATATAATTATTTAAATGTGAGAATTATAACCTATCCATTAAACATATTAATATAAATGTTAATAAATACTTTTCAAATATTTTTATAATGTTTTAATATAAATAAAACATATTGATAATGAAAGATGTGATTTTTGGTAAAGTCCTTTTATGTTTAAAAATATTGTTTTCTCGAATGAAATGATTTTAATAATAAAATTAATTTTAGAAAAATTTATAAATTCAATTTGATAAAATAAAATTCATTTTTAAATTTAGAATATTAAAATTATCTTAGGGTTAATTTTTGGTATTTTTTGAGAAACTTTATTTTTTGATGAATAGTGAAAAATATTGATTTTTGGTTAAAAACAACCTTTTCATTTAAATAATTATTAATGTTAAATTATATTATAAATTTGTTTTAAGGAAAATTTGATAAAATATACATATATTAATAAATTTTAGTTCATTTTAATCAATTTTATTTTGAAATTGAATATAAAAACTTAAAAAACTTTTGAACATTTTTCTACTTAAAAAAACCCATTATTTCATCCCATCTGCGGGATTAGCATTAAAATTAATTTTTCCAATTATGTGAATTGAATTTCAAAAAACCTAAATACACAATTTTAATTTTTATAATATTTAGATTCTAATAATATCAAATTAATTTTGTTACCAAAAAAGTGATTACACTGAATCATAGTGATTAAGGTCAAATTAAGCTTAATTAGGGACTAAACCTGAATCTTAGGGGGCCCAATGACCTAGAAACTTGTACAAACACATTTTATGTACATTATTCTGCCATAAAAATTCCAATAATTTTTTATTTTGGTTTTTTATGTCTTTTTTAGGTAAGAACATGTGTATACCTAACTTGTTTTCAAAAATTCAAAGTGAGTCCTTTTCCTTCCCCATAAAAGGAAAACACCTCTCCCACTTCTTCACACCTATAAAACCTCTTAAGTTCGGACAATAACTACCCAATACACTTAATATATATCCTAAATTACTCCTAGAATCATTTCCTAGGGTATAAGTCAATCCAATGAAGCCTTTTGGGCCAACCCAAAAGGAGTTACTTGATTAAGATGTAACATCTTATCCCAAGTCCTTTCTTTTATTTTCTTTCATCACCCCCTCCACTTTATTTTTTTATATTATTGTATAATAAAAAATGTATCATCAATATAATATGATGTTTTTATTCTAAGGTTTAAACCTACACTTACACACACCACCATCTAATAGACAATGAATATACTGTTTATGTGTACGGAAAACTACCGCCTCACTAAACAATGATTGTTCAACTTTACTTACCATCTCTCATGGTTGAAATTATGATGGAAAATATGTTTATATATGTTATATATCATAGTTATGATTTATTTAATCTTATTTTATCCTTTTATAATACATATCTTTTTACTTTCCATTGTGTGTTAATACGATAATTTTGTTTGAGGAAGTGTGTACTACCACCCCCTCAAAGCGATATGATCCGTTCATACACTACATGGAATGCATTAAGGATAGTCTTAGTGATTATATATGATATATATGATATCATAATTATAAATTAATAATTATATACATACATACATATATATATTTCATTTTTTTTCTTTCTTTCAATATGAAAATTAAACAGAAATAACATTCATGCGTACGTATGACCTACCGTCTCCATGAATGGTGTATTCCATTTCGTACTTATATATTATATAGATTATTATAATACACATACTATTTATATACATGATATTTATATCATGGTTTAAATTTCTTGAAATCATGATATAAACTATAAATACAAAATATATAACAAATTAAGACACAAGAAATGAACAAAGTGAATATTATCCGAAGTGGAAACTTAACATTGGATGGTTAACAAGTGGGTAATATAAGGTCGTAATAAATATATATATGGTATTATATATAATAATATGGTTATATAAAATATTTATAATAAATTTATATTTATTATAGAGGTGGTTTGAATGAGTATGATGAGAGTCAAGACACAAAGTAAGGGGATTTCATCTCACTTTTTATTTCTGTGAGATACATTCTACATTCGCCACTATTTACTTTTGTGTGGTGTATATACTATAAATAATTGTATCATATTTAAATTATAATTAAATTTATGGGTATTCACATACCCATTTTATGATCTTTATTTCATAGGGATTAAGTTTCAAAAGTTACCAAATCGGTAAAATAGATTTGTCACAATTTTCCTTCGTTGAGACTCATGTTTTTTTATACACCTAAATTTTCTTTTGAGATTTATATACTTCAATTTTACATGTTATATCATGAATTTACTTTATTTAATGATATTTTAAGCTTCATTTAATTTCTGTTTCATACATGAAGATTATGATCCCATGTTACAAAGTTATAAGGGTTTATTGAGACAATCTCATCGCTTTTCGATATTGTTTATGTTTATGCTTCCTATGATGGAATATTATGATCCATATCTCAAGAAAACTCATTATTTTACTTATCATATATTTATTAAATATATATCCATGTATTAGTTCCATTTTCAAACTCTTTAGTACTTAAGATAATGTTTTAAGTGAAATATGACCGTCTTGCTCTTTGGTCAGAAATCTATTGTATTAAAAAACCATGTTTTGAAAAATGTTTTGAAAATGTATTTGATGACCATTTTCAAGGAAAAAGGACTTTAATTTTTTTTATAGATTTTAATTATTCATTTATAAGTTTTAAAATCTCTTTTCAAAGAAATGTTTTTAAAAAGGTTTTATGTTTTAAAAATTATTTTCAATACAGAAAGGATATTTCACTCAAGAAATGTTTTTAAAAGGTATTTCAAAACTATTTACCATATAAGAGAATATCCATTGGTGTTAATAATGACTTTATAAGGAAATTATTTAATGTTTCTATTCATATTATTTCTTTTAATGGATTATGTTTTGATGGTATGAGGTTTATGAAACCCATTTCTCTTTCATGGGTTATACTCTTTTAAAAACCGTTTATCTTTCAAGGGTTATATGATTTTGAAACCCACTTATTTTCATGGGTTATTTTAATGATTAAATGATTATGAAAACTATCTCTTTACACAGGTTATGAAATTATTACATGTTTATAATTATCATTTCATTTCATCGATTATGATATGATTTTTTATGATCTTATAGAACATGTATATATGATTTCATCATGAGATGGGTGGGAGATATATCTCCCTCCAATTAATTGGGTAAATATTTATATTTCATGATATAGACATGGATGTAATAATAAATTAACTCAATTTAGTTTTATAGGACTGGAATGGTAAATGAACACAGTTCAGTAATACAGGGCTGGAACGAGGGGTGAACTCAGTTCAGTAATACAAGGTTGGAATGAGGTGTGAACCTGATTCAGTAAAGAAATTTTTCAAATAATATGGTATTATAATCAATGCCTTGACTACTATAAAAATCATTATATATTCTTATTTTTCTTCCACAATTCTATGTTTTATTCCTATTTTATACTATTATGGATTATGTTCTTTATTTCTTTATGATTCATATCTTATCAACTACCAAGATTTATGACATGATTCATGTATATGATCTTTGATGTGTAGGGTATGATCTTTTATTTTCATGATCATATTTTAATACCCTTATGATCCTGATTATTCTTACATATCTCCTTTGTTTACCCTTACTGATCATTTGAGATCACCCCTTTTTGTGTTTTCTTCCCTAGATTATGAAGATATGTATTATGTTTTATGCATCTAAGATGGTTTTTTGTAAAAATAATGTAGTGGGAGATAATGTATCTGACTTATGTATCAATATTTATGTTCCATTTTTCCAATGGAACTAGACTAGTACGGTATTTGGGCATCTTTTTGTATAATGTTTTAAGTATTCAGGAAATGTTATGTAATTTGAATGTATGAAAATCGAGGTTCGCTATATGTATAACAATGGTATCCATGAAAGAAGGAATTTATACCATTATTTTTCATTCATAAAGGATTAATAAGAATATATCATGAATAATGTTGTCCAACCGAATTTAAAATAAGAGAGTGGATAGGTAACTTTTGAAATGTTCCACTAAAGCATAGTGTTAGAGAAAAGAAAAAAGAGTATTCAAAAACTATAAAGGTATAATTATTTCCATAAAAATAAACATGAAATAAAATAGTTTTTCATTTTATATTTAATGGTATTATACAATTTTTTGAGGCATAAAATAGTTTATGGAGTGTAATTGGAAATGGGTAAGAAATAGAGAAGTTCCATTTGATCGAGTTTTCTTATCATGAGGAATTGAGAAGAGAACTAGTTATAACATGTAATTTACCATAAAATAAAGATTAATTGAGATAAGTAAATATTTTTGGTAAATATATATATAATATAGGATAACTATATAATAATAATTAAGTGATAAATTGAATAAAAGAGAGAGAAAGTGTAACCCAAAGGAAATTTAGAGGTTCAGAAAGATCCCTTACCTTATGTCCGAATATGTTCTTCACTTGCACTCAATATCCTGGAAAATAAAATTATAATTATTGATTAATTTATTAATAAAATTATATATATATATATATATATATTATTTATTATAATTTTATTAATTTCACTTATGGATATTTTGATGAGTTATAGAGATCAATTTATTAATTCTGAGAGTGTGCGTTACATTATTTCATGGTCAGTTCATATGTATATAATTATGTATATTCTTATAAAATTTAAATAAAACTATAGATGTGAAATGAAATTGTATTAATGAACTTATATAATTTTAAATGGTCCCATATATCATTCTTTTCTAACATGAGGATGATTCATGTGATAAAATGTTATTGATAAATATTTATTTTATTTTGGCGGTTTTTCCGAACATCAAAAAATTGTTTCATTTTATTTAATATTATGTCTATATATTAGTTTAAAAACATAAAATAAGTTATAATATACATATTAAAATCTTATTTGACCATAATTATACGTTTATGACCATCCATGAAGGTTTTAATGTACATTTTAAAATCATTAACCATATAGACGGTTAACAGCCATAATTTGGACAATTGTTTAATTTCATTGAATAAAAAGAGATGAGAAAATGGGTGGACAGAAGATATTAAATTAGAAATATAAAATTATAATATATAAATAATAATGTATTTATTATTAATTTATGGATTAAGGAGGATAATATAAGGTATAAGAATAAAATAAATTAAGAGAGGTGGTTTGAGAAAGTTACCTCTTGAATATCATCTCCTTGAAGGACCCCTTAAGGAACTTGGAATTGGTCTTTGGGTGATACCAGAATCACTTATATGTTAGGATAATTGGAAGGATAGTGTTTTCAAGGGATTATAAAATCTTAAAGGCAGGTTAGGAGAAGGGGTGGTATTTATACTTTAGGAGGGTTGGTTTTAAGTGATTAAATAATGATTTTTTTTATATTTAAAGCCAACCACCTTTGGATGGCATTAATTTCATATAATTTTGTTTAAAATTAGTGTTTTAAAAGATGTTTAAGGTTTATAATCACATAAAAAATCCATTAAATGTTGTAGTTTTAGGTATCTTAAGCCTTTACCTTTTAACTTTAACCCACCAAACTATTTAACTTATACTGGTGTAACATTTTTTTAACATGAATTTTTTTTTATGTTCAAAAAATTAAAATATACTTATTAAATATTTTGGTTCTTATAAATAAAAATATTCAATCAATTTTTTTGGATTCAATTTTTAAAAGTTTTAAAAATATATTCAAATGTGATACCTGTATCACTCATAAAAATAGTTTTTTAAATGTTGAAATCATGGTTTTCAATAATGCTAAGCATGTGTTTCTAAATGTGAAACCCTATATATTATGTAATTACCTTATTAAATTTTTATCAATAATAAGTGTTAATAAAATTGAAATCATGATAATAAAAAAAATATTTCATAATAGTTATGTAAAAACAAAATTTTCACTTTTTAACCTAAAAATCAGTTTTTTAGAAAATTTCCAAAAAATTAACCTAAGATAATTTTTACATGTTGGGTAAGAATATGAATTTTATTTTATCAAAAATAATTCTATAAATATTAGAATTTAAACTTTTAAATAAACATACTTATTTATTGAAATTTATAAATTTCATAGAAAAATAGACATTCTGACCATTATAAAAATTACTTAGGACTTTGTAAAATATATTATCATGTAAAAAGTGTTTCGTTTGTTCATAATGTGATATTTGTGCATTATAATACCTAAAATAATTATAGGAAGGTAAATTCTATTGATAAAATTTTGGATCTTTACACCACACATCATATACATTCGGTAACACATCAATAACTAAAGGGATTACTCGAGACGAACTACCTCAATAGTAAAAAGCCTACATTTCCAAGGATTGAAACATGAATCAATAATGATAAGTAAAAAAACACCATATCATCGCTAAATCCATAAATTTATAGTTTTGGAATAGTAAAATAAAGATAAACAATGATCTAAGGCATAAATAGGGTAAGACTTACGCATAGGAATTGAATGCAACCAATTGCAGTTCAAACACCCAATATTTTAGAGAGAGATAGAGAGAGATAGAGTTACCAAAACTTCAATTAGAGACTCTAGATATATAAAATTTAAATGAGGGTTGATATTTTTGAGGAAAAATGAAAATAGGACGTCTTTGTTAAATTTAAATGCTCTCCTAAAAAAACTCATCCAAAAGACCATCAGTGAGCCTCTAGCCCCCACCGACTAACTAGTAGGCTATCAACTGTCTGAAGAGACTAGAAAAATTATAGGATATATTTTTTTCATCTTTTATGGATGATGAGTCCAATATAAAAATTTTGTCATTGTGTTTCCCACCAGCTATGGTAGACTAGTAGGAGACCCAACTACTCTACTTTTTAAAAATCCTAGGTTTTGAACCCCCCGAACACCCCCAAGGCCTCTCTGAAGTATAAAAATATAAACATCCAAGGATAAAATAATACCTCTAATAAAAAAATATAAAAATAAATCAAAGTGAGGGGTTTTAGTGTTATAACCTCCCTACCATATAATATCTTAATCTTGAGTTATCCTCATAAGCATTACCAAGCATCCCAGGTGAATAACTTAGGCCACTAGACCTACACATTAGATTCCCATTCCAACATAACCTCATGAATGTTCTAGTTTTAGTGATTCAATCCATACATAACTTAAATAATAATGTAATATCATTAGTTTAGTTATACATCTCACAGTATCAGATAATCAATAGACCAAAAGGTTTAGTGTCATAGAAACTAAGTACATAGATATCATATTTTTTTACAGTTGAGAACATTTAACCACAATCATTCTCCTCTAGATCCATTTTCTAGATACATCACATGATATAATCTTTATAATAACCCAAGGATTTGAAACGTAAGAAAAAGGTGAGATCATACACTCTGTAAGGGTAATCATAAGTGAAAATATTGGAAAAAGAGATATTGGGAATGTAGTGACTCAATATTAGTTAATGATTTTGTAATTTTAATTTTTAGACTTGGTTCACTTATTTGGTATCAAATAAATAATATTGAAAAAATGTATAATGATTTTATCACTGGACTCGATAGTGCATGTCTAGGGTGCTGCACATGGTATCAGAGCATGTTTTAGATAACTTTGGAAATTATGATGATATTGATTGTTAATAATTTAAGAGCTAGAAATTTCCTCTTAGGATTTTGAGATTTTATTTTATTTTATTGATTGTATTTTGGAGAAAAGTTATTTCAGAAATATTTTTGGATTTAATGAGCAAATATTTTATATTTTCTAGCATTTCAGTGTCTTGGATCTAGAAATTAATAGATTTCTATTTTAGAATTAAATTTTTTCATTGAGTAATTTCATATATTTTTTCAATGAAAATTATCTCTACCAAACTATGAGTAATTATAATTCATAACAATATTATTTGTTCTACTCTTAATTAAAAGGTAAAATTTATCACATTATAGGTAGCTCAAATTATGGGGATATAATTTATTTATGTAGGGGGATAATATACCACTATGAGATTTTAAAATATTTATTTCTTTTTAAATAACTTTTCATTTAAAGGGATCATTTCATAGACTAAAAATAACTAATATTTATTTTAAAATGGAATATCTTTTATAAAATTAAAATACTTTCTCTATAAACACTATAACAATGGAATAAATTAATTTTAAATACTCACATTTTGAAAGTACTACTTCTAGTATATCAATAAATATTTTCCAAATAAATATTATGCAAGTATATGTTTATCAAAATAAATTTATTCTTAACATATTCCCAATTCAAAAGTTATGTTTATTTTCTAATCAAAATATTTGATTTATTTATTAATTTATCGGTAATATGTTAATTGAATTAGTTGATTAAAATTATTTATGTGATAAATTATAGTATATGAAAAATATCAGTTCTAATAGTAATATAACATTTATTGAAATATGAAATATTAATTTGAAATAAGTATATATATATTTTTTGTAATTTGAGAAATATAAATATTATGACATAAAAAGAAGATATATAGTTATAAGAGAATTATATTAACTTAAAATATCTATATTTAATGATAATTATAAATTCTAGTAATAATATAATATTTAATGATAAATATAAACATTATGGTTTATAAGATATTAATTTAAAATAAGTATATAATGTTTGAATATAATATAATATTTAAAGTATTAAAAATAAATATAATGATAAATTATAATTACTAAAATTATAATTTGATATTATATTTTCTTAGACTAATGTTGCTATAGAAAATTAATTATACATACTGAGTATAAAAAATTAGCCAACATCCCTAGAACTTTGGGAAATCAAGATAGCCAACTAGGGAAAACCAATCATTTACCTTAGGGAACAAGGATTGATATTGGTGAAGTAGAGTGACTATGCTTTAGAAGGTAAGGGAAATCGAGCATGAGGGTAGTAAGACATGTGATAACAAGTGGTGTTTAGCCTCTCACATGTGGGGTGGCATGAGAGGAAGAGTGTGAACACAAAAACCCAATGGAATTTGATGTTTAGTTATACTATATATTTTTATATATAGGATCACACAACCAAAGGAAAAACATAATTAGGATACATTTAAGTTGTTACTATTCACAGTTTAAAAATAACACACACACGATAATAAAAAAACCCGCCCACTCATCATCTTCTTCCTCCTATTCACTCATAAAACCTAATGCCTATATTATATTCAACCACTAACTATTGATTTTTTGGGATTATTAGATAGGTTATACACATATGCACACATATATATTATGTACGATGAGACAGTGAATAAAATAAAATGCTAACCATAAGAAATGCCCCCACATTCGTCTTCTTTCTCATACATGACCTGAACATTATCAATGATATATATATAAATATAAATATAAATATATATATATATATATAATATCATTACACTCAGGGGATTTTTGAGCATATTTCAAATTCAAATAGGGTCAAAGGTATAAAATGCATCATGAGTAGTGATAAAAAAATGATAAACTGAAAAATGTTGCATGATCATCTTTAACCTTATTCCCATCACTATCACTAAAGATCAATGAGATATACATTCATATATATATAATTATGCATTGTAAGATTAAATAAAATTCCACTACAATTAATTCTTTTCACTTCCTTCAATAGTAAGAAAGAAACTACACATGTAGGGGTTAACATAGAAATCGTTTGATGAAAAAAAAGAAAAGCTCAGATAAAATAAAACAAAACAGACACAAAAATCACTATTATTACAACTATTTCAACGTTTATTATAGGTTGTATATATATTTACACTGATTTATAGAAGTCACAGTACCCATGAAAGCCTGCATAAAGATAATAAAATGTAATTTAACTACAATTTGGTTTGAGTAAGTGTAAATTATTTATTGAGCTATGACAATGAATTTGAATGATCTATGAATTCGTAATAGTTGAAAATAATACCATTATTGTATGAAGGTTGTGAAATTTTTGAAATAATAATATTTAGTAATAATATATATCATAAACATAGTGTTTTTTAGTCAATAAACAAAGGTTTTTCTTCTCCTGTGTTCATCGCTAAACCCATTCACAAAAGAGATATGAATTTACCTAGTTGTAGTTGTAGAGAAAGATAAAGAGAGGGAGAGGTATAGGTATTGAAGACGAAGATCTATTCCTACTATTTTTCCTTTAAGAAATATAACTATGATGAATTTCTATTTCGGAATCAAGGTTATGATTTTTTTAAATATTATTATTTTAAAATTACAATTTTTTACTCTATTTTTCAAGAAATAAAACTATGTTTCTCTATGATATTTTGAAAATAAAACTTCCTAGTAAGGGGTAAAAACGTTTTAACAATTGATTTTCTCAAATTTCCAAATTATTCACTACTTTTAAAAAAACAAAACATTGTTCTTATATAGTATTTTGAGAAAAAAACTTCCCAGTGAGGGGGATTTTTTTTTAAAAATATCTATTTTTTATATCTTCTAAATAGAAACCTCTTTGTAAGGGAAATGTTTTAAAAAACAATTTTTTCAATGTTGACTAGAAACAAAAATATCTTGTTCTATTTTAAAAATAATAATATCCTATTGAGGGATTTGTATTTAAATGTATTCTTATTTTTACATTTATTTTATGGAGATTTTAAAATAATCAATTCATGTGTAGAATATTTTATTTCAAAAACTCATACACTCTTTATTTATATTAAACCAAGATTTATTTAAAAAATTAATTTATTTCCATTGATTATCTTCATTCCAAGTTATCATTCATGATTTAAAATATTCTATAGAAATATGTACCTTTTCTATATATATTCATAAACAATCTATGATCATTTTGAAAAGAATTATCTTCTTCTTCTAATTGAAAGATTAATTTAAAGGTGTTATACCAGGAATTTTATTTTGTATCTCATCATAAATTTTACTCTTTTTAAAATTATTAATTTATATCAAAACATATTTTGTTGAATTTACTAACATTGTATCTATTTATATATTTTATTCCCATGTGAAAATATTTTTAACACTAATGACGATAATTTAAAAGGAAATATTTTAATGTAATTCTGATGAAAAAATAAAGATACTAAAAATATTTTGTTAAAAATTTGTCCCTTGTTTATTTTAAATGATGATTAAGGAAGGAAAGTGAACCCAAAACTTAAGGGAATTTGTCAAAAATATAAATGGTGGGCCCTATATAGCCCTTGAATGTCCCATGTTTCCTCATGGATTGTATAAGCTTGTTGGATATTATTGAATTTCATTTTAAAATATAATATTATTAATTTTTTCAAAAGGAAAAGTTTGATTTTCAAAAAGAGGATCCTTGATATTAAAAATTGATTTTTAGAGGTTTTTGTTTTTAAGAAAAAAATATTCAACATTTTATATCTTCTTAAATTATTTTTTAAAGCTTCCATTTTATGAAAGTTTTTTTTCTAAAATTATTTTTTATTTTAAAATGTTTTATTATATATTTTTAAAGCTTAAATTAATTTTTGAAAAATATTTTAAGGAATTTTGTCATTTAAAAAAAACCATATTGATCAATTTTTTACTCATCCTAAGTTTTAAAATGTTTTTCACTGGGCTTATTAATGAGTATGGGTTATTTTGGATTCAAGTTTTTATTTGAGGTTTATCCTGAATGAAGATGGATTTGTACATAAAGAGTTTTTTAAGAGAAATATATTGTGTTTTATTTATAATATAATTTATAATTCTCTAAATATATAGACCTCAAATGATCTTGAGAATACAATGACTCGATATTTTTTAATGATGTTTTAATTTTAATTTTTAAATTTGGGTCACTTATTGGTATAAAAGAAATTATATAGAAAAAGTGTGTTTTGATTTTAGTATTAGACTCAATAGTGTAATACCAAGGCTCTAGAAAGTAACCTAATTTGTTAGAAAATTCCAAATGGGCCTTTAAAACATGGTTTTTTGGCCAAACTATAGAAACATATATGGCACAATCACAAACACAAAATGGTATCATTTTATTCAAGTTCAAAATGATCCTTTTATCCCATCATAGAAAATTGAGTTATAAAATCATCCTTTTAAAGCACATAATATTTAATCACTTTAATATCAAATCATTTATCCCTTGAGAGTAATTAAAAAAATATATATATTTTAAATAAAACCCACCAAAAAATCATGGGTTTCATTATTTAAAATTATAATTAGGCTGAAATCCTTTTTTACCATCAAAATATTCTCAAAAGAGCCTCAAAATAATTTTAAAAAACCCTTGGAAATTATACCACTTTAACATAAAATATTACTAGAAATACCTAGAAAATTCCTTAATAAAAGAATTAAAAACATGGAAAAAATTTATTAACCCCTCATGGGTCTCATATATAAATATATTTTTATAAGAAACAAATTTAAAACAATCAATAATTTCTTGAAATATATAATAACGGAACTTTCATAGAAACACATACATTTTCTAAGAGAAAACACATTGAAACACACCTCCTTCAAAAGAGAAGTCCCAACTAAGAATAGAGACACCCTCTATACACCCTAGACACCCCAAAAATAAAATTTAGAATAACTGATACCCTATTTTCATGCAACAAAGCCCTCTATGGTTTATGGGAGAAGAAAAATCAACAATATAATGGGTGTATGGGAAATAAAAGTGGAAGATCAAGGAGAAAATACATTTAACTCAAAATATGATTGAAATTGGTGGAGGGGACACTTTAAATTAAATGAGAAGTTACAATGATCTCAACACAACCTGAAAAATTAGGGCTCCACTAAGGATAAAAGTAAGATGATGGATCCACCCCAATCCCACCTCCAATAGTCTAGGTGTAACACCCCGAGATTTTATGAAAATTATTCTTTTTAATTTCATTAATGTCTTGTCTTGTACGCTACACCAAAAGGAGCTTTCACAACACGCATCCTTGACTTGCCTTGCATTACACGCAATCACGAACTTCCCCGATAGCACGTGTAGTACGCAATACTGAGTTTCACTAAACAACGATATGCAATTAAAATATTATTAAAACTAGCCGTTATGAATAGTAATAACCACTTTTTGAAATTTTGTAAATTTTATTTTTTAAAATGGACTTCATTTTTGGATTCGGAATATCAAAATTAGCTTAGGGTGAAATTTTGGTATTTTTCAGATAACTTTCATTTTCTGATGAATAGTGAAAATTAATAAATTTTAATTAAAAACAACCTTTTTAATAGAAATAATTAATAGTGATAAATTATTAATTTGAGTGGTTTTAAAGTATATTTAGAATATATTTTTACAATTTAATACAATGTTTCTCATTGGATGTAATTTCACATTTAAACCAGACATAAACAAGTGTCAATCTTTTGATAGTTATTATCTCTTAAGAACACGCTATTTGTTTTGACGACGGGAAATAATTTTTAAATTATTTAATGAAAATGATATGTTTTGAATTTGGTAAAATAGACATCATTTTTGAGTTCATAATATCAAATATATCTTAGGCCTAATTTTTGGTATTTTTCTGGAAACTTTCATTTTTTGATGAATAGTGAAACCACTAAGTGGTAGTTAAAAAAAATGAAAATTTCATAAAACTTAATTTTACCACTTCTATGAGTGGAATTTCAAAAATACGAGAGACACAGTTAATGTCAGTAAGTAAAATGTGGTTCAATGAGATGAAAATAATTTTTGGTGAATAGTAACTTTTTACTTTTGTTTACCACGGTTAAAAGTAAATAGGGTAATTAAGGGTAAAAATGACATTATTATTACCTTAACACATGTCCTAATTATATTGGATAAGTTTAATTTGACCAAAAACAACCTTAGGAATACAATATGACCATTTAGGCCCACTTGGATTAGATTAGGACATTTATTATTAATTTATTTAAAGAAGGGTTAAAATAGTTAAAATGAATGTTTAATAAGTAGATAATTTTTAATATAGGGTTATACATAAAATAAATTCGACTAAAAATATTCATTAGAAAGATAAAATGATTTCCTACATAATGGTGTTTTATTTGTAATTTTTAGACATTAAATAATTTAATTTATTTATGACACGACGATGATACAGTAATTATCTTATTAATGAAATATTGACATAATTGATGTTATAAATACTCAAATAAATGTAATTTGAGTCTTTTTATGAATTACACTAATTTTATAGGTTAATATGACATGTTATTATTTATTTAAGTAACCTTTTTCGAACTAATAATTCTGTTATGATTTTCACAAAAATCAATTACTATATAGTGTCAAAATTGACATAAAATAGTTTTTAAAACAAATATTATATTATTAAATGTTATTTTATTCTTAAAAATATAAGGTTCAGAAAAATGACTTAGATAAAGTTATATATATTAATAATAAACAAATTGGGGTTCGTTTTACTTTTTATAGTAAGTTTATTAACCTTATAGTGTAAGAATACAAAAAGACATGGTAAAAGTAAAATTATCTAACTTAAAGTTACAACTAAATGATAAGAGTAAAATAGTAAACTAAACTTGTACAAATTCTATTGGATAAGAGTATTTCTACCCATACCCACCTTAGCTTCTAGATAACTCAATTTGGAGCTATTAAAAACTGAATATGACTTTATAATAAAATAATATTTTTAGTTATTCCAAAGGTGCACCTCTCCTCCCTTATAAAAGGGCACCTCCTCCCTCTCTTCCTCACACCACTTTGAGCCTTCAAGCTCGGCCCAAACCTGCCAAATTCTCTTCTCCACTTCCCTAGAAACATCTTAGAGGTCCTGGTCTTCTTCAAAGACCAATTTTAGTGCCCTAAGAGGAGGACTCAAAGAGGCGCTTCAAAGAAGAGGTAATGTCCGTTACCGATTCTTTCAACTTTATTTCTTTTTCCACTTCTTCTTCTTAGTTTGTTTCATTATGAAGTACTAACATCAGTATCACTCATATACTGATATGTTATTATAAGTATGAAACAATCCTATTTCACCATCTATCCATCCTACGGAAAACGAAATCACCGCGCGTGCGTACGTACGGAATACCGTCTCCATGCCGTGGTGTAATCTATTTTCCACCACCACCTTACTTGGATGGGTATAATGGTGTACATAATAACTATATATGATTATTGTAAAGTGATATTTATTCTGAAATAGTATACATACACTCAAATACAATTCCACGATCATGAGAACGATATCATCGTTGGTGCGTACGTACGGACTACCGTCTCCACGACGCGATGAGATTCATTCTCCACGTTAACCATTCATGAATGATTATAAAGTATATATAATAAGTAATCATGAAATATATGAAATAATAATGATACTCGATTTATGTTTATATATATGTATGTCATCTACTTGATTCCATTCAACTCAATAACGAAATGAAAACAGCGTTCATGCGTACGTACGACCTACCGTCTCCATGAATGGTGTATTTCTTTCCATTTACTGATCTATTATATATATGTATATTATGAAACTATATTATATATAAATCATGTTTTATATTCTGGAATTAAGTAATCATGATCTAAGTAATCATATGAATAATTACAAGTCAAAACATGGACGAAAAATGAAACAATTTTACCCAAAACGCTCTTTAACATGGAATTTACAAAAGAACGGGTAAAATAAAGTCATAAGTGAACCATATATGATATCATAAAAATGAGTATGATTCTGTAATAAGTCAATGACATTATTTAAATCATTATAAAGGAGGTTCAGACACTTACGAAGCAAATCAGACCTAAGGTAAGGAAAATATCACAATCTCATTTTTATCCGAGATTGTTTATACTTTGGAATTTACAGGGGTGTATTTTATCATCCACATCCATGTTTCCTCAATATGTAATATTATTTCCATCAACCTACAATTTTTTAAATCCAATTTACCCTTCGGTGAGTTTTTAGTAAAAGATATGAAAGGAATATTTTTTCATTTTTCGTAAGAGGTACTTTTCGACTTTTCCGACAAAAGTACGAGAAGAGTGTTTTTTTAACTTATATGGCATGAATGGATTTTTAAAACATTATTTCCAAGAATCTTCATTTAAAATTTTTCAAGTCTATTTTTAATCAACTTCTTTTAGTTTAGAATTGTATGACATGTTAATAAAGGAAAAGTGTTTTTGAAGTAGAAATGATATTTTCCTCAAGAATGGAGTTCAAGTGTTTTATCAAAATTATTTTCCATCTAAGATAATAAATGGTTCTGTTTTTATCCCTATTATTACATTGATTTGATTATGTTGTGATGGAATTATTTTTATGAATTCCTTTATCTTATATGAATTGTTTTATGATGTCACGATGTTTAAGAATCCCATTTTTATTACATGGGTTATGCTATGATGTATGGTTTACGATTTTGTGGCACACATAAGAATGGTATCATTATGAGATGGGTGGGACCTATATCTCCCTCTAATGCATTGGGAAAATATTTTATATCTCATGAGATAGACATGGCTAGAACGGCAGGTTAAACCGGTTCAATGAAACAGGACTGAAACGAGGAGTGAACTAGGTTCAGAAATGGACTTTGTCCACTAAGATAGTCTTGGAAATGAGTCTTGACTAGTAAGAAATGATTCTCTATGATTATGTGTGTATGCCACAAAGTTTCATGTTTTAATTTATGATTATTGGGATTACATTTCACTACTATGATTTATCCCATGTTATGATATTATGATCTCTTTTGCAGGTTAATATTTCCAAAATGTTATGTTCTTATGAATATGATGTGATTGATATTTCTTTTGCTTACCCTTACTGAGAATTTGAGCTCACCCTTTTATGTTTTCTTTTCCCCAGGATATAAATAAAGGTTTTATGTAAAAAAAAGGAAGATATTTATGGGATATGTTGAAGATCTTTCACCATGATTAGAAGATTATATTCCGAGTTTCCAAAGACACTAAACTATTACGGTCCTTGTGTGTGTGTTTTTGTTATGTACTAAATATTCCTCAAAAGTAATGTAATGTCCATGTACGTTAATCTTTGGGTCTCTACAGTTGGTATCAGAGGAAAGGTTTAGTCAACCATTGGAAACTAGGATGCGATAAATTTAGTAAGATCCCTAGAGATATTTCTAAGGTATGTCTAGGGATGTCCCTAAGGTTAAGTATAGGTTATAGTACTAGAATTACGGTAACCCAAGATGTTAGATATTGAAGGTACTCCACCTTTATTATATTATTTTCCCTAGCATGATTTTTTCCTCTCACACTATTCTTTTTGGGTTCTAGACGATGGCTGGAACCCAAAGGAACCGTTTTGATCAATGTAATGGAAAATGAAATGATTGTCCTCTTGAACAAACAAATGTTATGGGAGATGGAGTGCAAAATCTTATTGCTATACTTACACAAGCTATGAATCATTCTGGACTTCCAAATGAGTAGATAAGGGAACAATATTCTATTGAGTCCTTCATGAGGCAACATCCACCTTCTTTTAGTGGGTCTTCTGATCCACTTGTTGCTGAACAATGGATCAGTACTACTGAAAAGATATTTTCAGTTCTTCAATGTTCTGAACATGATAAAGTCATCATAGCAGTGTATCATTTGGAAGGTGATGCTGATCAATGGTGGAATATTATCAAGAATACAAGGCCAATAGATGAAATTGAGTCCATGGAATTGGACGAGTTCAAGAACTTATTGTTCAATAAGTACTTCCCTCGTATTCTTCGAACAAAGATGGAGAAAGAGTTTCTTGAACTAAAGAAAAAGGATGATGAATTTGTTGGTATATACGAAGTGAAATTTACAAGGCTTGCAAGGTATGAATCTGGATTTATCATCCTAACTGAAAGTAAAGTTGATCGATTCTTCAGTGGCATAAAACCAAATCTTCAAAGGGAATTAGCTATAAGAGACTTTAGTAGCTATGAAGAAATTGTGCGTTGTGCTATCAAGGTAGAAATCGAATATGGTGTTACTTATCCATCTCACAGTTTTGACAAGAAACGAAAGATGGAGTTCAAGGAGAAATATCAAAATAATGGTGAAAAGAAGATGAATGTTTCCTTATGCTCAAAGTGTGGAAAGAAGCATGGTGGAGATTGTCTTAAAGGGACTAGAAAATGTTTTAAATTTGGAAAAGAAGGTCTTCGAGCAGCTGAGTGTCGAAGTAATGGAAAAAGGGTTTCTAATGATGTGAATAAAGAAAAGACTGCAGAGAATGCACCACCAACACTTCAATGCTTCAAGTGCAAAAAAATGGGGCATTATGCTAATAAATTCCCTAATCCAAGGGTTAGTGATGATCGACATGAGCAACCACATAAGGCAAAGGACAAAGGGAAGTCACATGCAATCACTATTGGCGATGTTGAATATGAAAATGATGTGGTGGAATGATTAAGTGTTTATGTAATGGGATTCCAAAATAGTGTTGTATATAGTATCGTGGAATATTGGAATATTTATGTATTGGTCTATTGTGGTTTTCAATAATTTTATGGTACCGGTAACCATGGAAAGTGATTGAGATATTTTTTAGAAAAAAAGATGATATACGCATAATGAATGGAAAACATGAAAATGAAATGTTTGACAGTATTCATGAGCTCATGATTGATATAAGGACTAAGTGATATCATGGTTTGAGTATATAGAATTTTGAGGATTTTGGTATGTGGAAAGAGTTAACTTTTAACAGCATTCATGTTTTCAATAAGGTTCAATGTGTATTTTTTTTCAAGAGAATACATGATTAAGGCCTTCGAATGTTTGGAATGTGACCAACAAGACATATCTCATGATATATGGGGATCAACAATGGTATTAACATGCTAGTTGTATGAACTCTTTGGTAATCATTTTCACTATAATATGAGATTAGACAACATTATTTTGGATAAGCCTAAAGATTGGAATGGATTATGTTGGACATAAGTTAGTATTGTTTAAGGATAGAAGTTTTTTCAATATTATTTATGGGATGTTATAGTAAAGTAGTTTTAGAAAAAGGACAACCTGCAGGATGGGTGACAGCCCATCGCGTCGGATAAGGCTATGGGAATCGAACCCACAACCGAAGTGTGACTGGCCTTTATCACCTACCACTGGCCTACAAGAAGTCCCTATTTAGTAGAAACTAGTTTTATTATATTAAGAAGTATGATATATGAAGTATAAGTCCATTTTAGGAACCATATATGATTAATCTCACTATAGATGGACTTATGTATTTTTTGATAACTTTTATAACCTTTTGTTTGAGACAGATGGAATGACCCATCATTCTATCACATGATCTACTAACACATCACGAATGACAAATTAAACTTCATTTCTTTAAGAGTTGAAGTGGAAATTGTCCAAAGAACGATCAACGGGGAGACTATACCAAAATCACGAAAGTATTTCTTCTAATTCCAATTTCATCAACTTTAGGAAAATGATCTTGAAAACCAAAAATGTTGTCCTAGTGCTCTTATATCTGATGAATTAGATGGTACCTTAGATCGTCACAAATTTATGGCTTTGTAATTGATGGATTTTCCATAGCCATGTTCTCTACCACTCTCCATCAGAACATGATGGTTAGATTTCTCTTCCATATCCATATTTTCACCTATGTGGAAACCCAGTGATTAGTTTATTTGGGTAACCGTTACGTTTCATACTTTTGTTTTTAAATATTTTTTTTGGTATTCCTTTTTATGATGTGGGTTTATATTAAAGAAACTTTCAAGTAGTAAACCATTTATAACCCCGACGAATTTCGAGGGCGAAATTCATTTTAAGGGGGGTAGAATGTAACACCCCGAGATTTTATGAAAAATATTATTTTTTATTTCATTAATGTCTTATGTTGTACGCTACACCAAAAGGAGCTTGCACAACACACATCCTTGACTTGCCTTGAATTACACGCAATCACAACCTTCCTCGATAGCATGTGTAGTACGCAATACCGAGTTTCACTAAACAACGATATGCTATTAAAATATTATTAAAACTAGCCGTTATGAATAGTAATAACCACTTTTTAAAATTTTGTAAATTTTATTTTTCAAAATGGACTTCATTTTTGGATTCGGAATATCGAAATTAGCGTAGGGTGAAATTTTGGTACTTTTCGGATAACTTTCATTTTCTGATGAATAGTGAAAATTACTAAATTTTAATTAAAAACAACCTTTTTAATCGAAATAATTAATAGTAATAAATTATTAATTTGAGTGGTTTTAAAGTATATTTAGAATATATTTTTTCAATTTAATACAATTTTGGTCATTGGATGTAATTTCACATTTAAACCAGACATAAACAAGTGTCAATCTTTGGATATTTATTATCTCTTAAGAACAACGCTATTTGTTTTGACGGCGGGAATTAATTTTTAAATTAATTAATGAAACTGATATGTTTTTAATTTGGTAAAATAGACATCATTTTTGAGTTCATATTATCAAATATATCTTAGGCCTATTTTTTGGTATTTTTCGGGAAACTTTCATTTTTTGATGAATAGTGAAACCACTAAGTGGTAGTTAAAAAAAATGAATTTTTCATAAAACTTAATTTTACCGCTTCTGTGAGTGGAATTTCAAAAATCCAAGAGACACGGTTGATGTTAGTAAGTAAAATGTGGTTCAATGAGATGAAAATAATTTTTGGTGAATAGTAACTTTTTACTTTTTTTTACCACGGTTAAAAGTAAATAGGGTAATTAAGGGTAAAAATGATATTATTATTACCCTAAAAAATGTCCTAATTCTATTGGATAAGTGTAATTCTACCAAAAACAACATTAGGAATAAAATATGACCATTTAGGCCCACTTGGATTAGATTAGGACATTTATTATTAATTTATTTAAAGAAGGGTTAAAATAGTTAAAATCAAAGTTTAATAAGTAGATAATTTTTAATATAGGGTTATACATAAGATAAATTCAACTATAAATATTAATTAGAAAGATAAAAATATTTCCTACATAATGGTATTTTATTTGTAATTTTTAGACATTAAATAATTTAATTTATTTATGACACGACGATGATGCAGTAATTATCTTATTAATGAAATATTGACATAATTGATGTTATAAATACCCAAATAAATGTAATTTGAGAATTTTTATGAATTCCACTAATTTTATAGGTTAATATGACATGTTAGTATTTATTTAAGTAACTTTTTTCGAACTAATCATTCTGTTATGATTTTCAAAAAAATCAAGTACTAAATAGTGTCAAAATTGAGATAAAATAGTTTTTAAAACAAATATTATATTATTAATTGTTATTTTATTCCAAAAAATCTAAGGTTAGACCAAATGACTTAGATAAGGTTATATATATTAATAATAAACAAGTTGGGGTTCGTTTGTCTTGTTATAGTAAGTTTATTAACCTTATAGTGTAAGAACACAAAAAGACACCGTAAAAGTAAAATTATCTAACTTAAAGTTAAAACTAAATGATAAGGTTAAAATAGTAAACTAAACTTTTCCAAATTCTATTGTATGAGAGGATTTCGACCCATCCCCACCTTAGCTTCTAAATAACTCAATTTGGAGCTACTAAAAACCGAATATGACTTTATAATAAAATAATATTTTTTGTTATTCCAAAGGTGCCCCTCTCCTCCCTTAGAAAAGGGCACCTCCTCCCTCTCTTCATCACACCACTTTGAGCCTTCAATCTCGGCCAACCCCTGACAAATTCTCTTCTCCACTTCCCTAGAAACATCCTAGAGGTCCTGGTCTTCTTCAAAGACCAATTTTAGTGCCCTAAGATGAGGACTCAAAGAGGCGCTTCAAAGAAGAGGTAATGTCCGTTACCGATTCTTTCAACTTTATTTCTTCTTCTACTTATTCTTCTTAGGTTGTTTCATTATAAAGTAATAAAATAAGTATCACTCATATACTGATATGTTATTATAAATATGAAACAACCCTATTTCACCATCTATCCATCCTACGGAAAATGAAATCACCGCGTGTGCGTACGTACGGAATACCGTCTCCACGCCGTGGTGTAATCTATTTTCCACCACCACCTTACTTGGATGGGTATAATGGTGTAAATAATAACTATATATGATTATTGTAAAGTGATATTGATTCTGAAATATTATACGTACACTTCAATACAATTCCACGATCATGAGAATGATATCATCGCTCGTGCGTACGTACGGACTACCGTCTCCACGACGCGATGAGATTCATTCTCCACGTTAACCATTCATGAATGATTATAAAGTATATATAATAAGTAATAATGAAATATATTACATAATAATGATACTGGATTTATGTTTATATATATTTATGTCATCTACTTAATTCCATTCAACTCAATAAGGAAACGAAAACATCGTTCATGCGTACGTACGACCTACCGTCTCCATGAACGGTGTATTTATTTCCATTTAATGATCTATTATATATATGTATATTCTGAATATATATTATATATAAATCTTGTTTTATATTCTGGAATTAAGTAATCATGATCTAAGTAATCGTATGAATAATTACAAGTCAAAACACGGATGATAAATGAATCGATTTTACCCAAAACGCTCTTTAACATGGAATTTACAAAAGAACGGGTAAAATAAAGTCATAAGTGAACCATATATGATATCATAACAGTGAGTATGATTCTGGAATAAGTCAATGACATTATTTAAATCATTATACAGGAGGTTCAGACACTTTCGAAGCAAATCAGACCTAAGGTAAGGGAAATATCACAATCTCATTTTTATCCGTGATTGTTTATACTTTGGAATTTACTGGTGTGTATTTTATCATCCACATCCATGATTCCTCAATATGTAATATTTTTTCCATCCACCTACAATTGTTTAAATCCAATTTTACCCTTCGGTGAGTTTTTAGTAAAATATATGAAAGGAATATTTTGTCGTTTTTTCGTACGAGGTACTTTTTGACTTTTCCGACAAAAGTACGAGAAGAATGTTTTTTAACTTATACGACATGAATGGATTTTTAAAACATTATTTCCAAGAAGCTTCCTTTACAAGTTTTCAAGTCTATTTTTAATAAAATTATTTTAGTTTAGAATTGTATGGCATGTTAAGAAAGGAAAAGTGTTTTTGAAGTAGAAAGGATATTTTCCTCCAGAATGGAGTTCAAGTGTTTTATCAAAATTATTTTCCATCTAAGATAATAAAGTGTTCTGTTTTTATCCATATTATTACATTGATTTGATTATGTTGTGATGGAATTATTTTTATGAATTCCTTTATCTTATATGAATTGTTTTATGATGTCACAATGTTTAAGAATCCCATTTTTATTACATGGGTTATGCTATGATGTATGGTTTATGATTTTGTGGCACAAATAAGAATGGTATCATTATGAGATGGGTGGGACCTATATATCCCTCCAATGCATTGGGTAAAGATTTTATATCTCATGAGATAGACATGGCTGGAACAGCAGGTTAAACCGGTTCAGTGAAACAGGACTGAAACGAGGAGTGAACTCGGTTCAGAAATGGACTTTGTCCACTAAGATAGTCTTGGCAATGAGTCTTGACTAATAAGAAATAATTCTCTATGATTATGTGTGTATGACACAATGTTTCATGTTTTAAGATATGATTATTGGGATTACATTTCACTACTATGATTTATCCCATGTTATGATATTATGATCTCTTTTGCTGGTTAATATTTCCAAAATGTTATGTTCTTGTGAATATGATGTGATTGATATTTCTTTTGTTTACCCTTACTGATAATTTGAGCTCACCCTTTTATGTTTTCTTTTTCCCAGGATATAAAGAAAGGTTTTAGGTAAAAAAAGGATGATATTTATGGGAGATGGTGAAGATCTTTCACCACGATTAGAAGATTATATTCTGAGTTTCCAAAGACACTAAACTATTACGGTCCTTGTGTGTGTGTTTTTGTTATGTACTAAGTATTCCGCAAAAGTAATGTAATATCCATGTACGTTAAGCTTCAGGTCTCTACACTAGGAGATGGTAAGTAGCACTGACTAAGAATATCTCACTATATAGGAGGCATTGGCATATATAAACCTGAAATATCACATGTCTCAAACTCATGATAAAAACCTATAGTCAAAAAGAAATACATAAATGAATGAACTATAGATAATGAATACATGTGAAAATGGATATAATAATAACCTATAATATAAATACAGGGGAAACAAAACATACAATATGTTCTTGAACCAAAACCCTTAGGATGCTTCTCTATGCTGTGTATACTCCCATATTACACAACAACCACAAAAGTCACCAACACCACCACATACCACTATGTTTCATCATACATCTCTAGAACTCACCATGCATCCCTGGGAATCGACATTGAATAATCAATTCCATCTTCACATATACTAAGACAATTTCTTAGATGTGGATCACCTGGATAGACACAACATGTGTAAGAACAAGGCTTGTGCAAGGGTGAGTATAAACATGCCAAGTAAGACTCCCCAAAACTAAAAAGTAAATATAACCCAAAAAATCCAATTCAAATCCTAAGTATGAGTGAGTGTAAACCAAAAATAAAATAAAGATTTAGATATCCTTTATATTAATGAATCATAGGTATAAAAGGATTTCTTAATCAACTAAACTCAAAACTCACAAGCTTCATCACCCGAGTAACTAAAGGAGGTCATAATATTGAAGAGTAAACAATTTTTTTATCGATATCTCAACTATATGACAACCCCAGAGGGAAACCCATAGGGTGACCTAGGATTGAAAAGTCATAAAAAATCCCATAATAATCTATCTTTCCTACTTCCACATCGATGATATAAATAATGAAGGATAAATCAATCATCATTTTAGTATACTCTCTGGTTGAGTGAGTCCTGTTCCCTCTGGTCCATCCATATATTATCATCGAACAAGAATCCAATATACCAAATCCAATATCCCAATGCAACCTCTTAAGATCAATAGTGGGGGACCCCTACATTTCTGATGGGTATGTAATCGGTTAGAGGGAGTACCTCTTCCTTGTGGAGGACTTCACCCCACATGATCTCCAATATAGGAGAGTACCGACTCCATAGATCGAGGACCCAAGCCTTAAAATTGTGTGGAATAGTACCAAAACTATATATAAATCATAAATAGGGGACCTATTACCTATTATAAATATACCTCTTGATGGATTATCAACCCCATCATCACTTTGATGATCATACTTGAACCAAAATACTATCTCTACATAGATAAATCCAAAATCTACCTATCTCACCACACAACTATAATTTAATGTTTAAAAGGATAGAGCCATTACGATCTATGCTAAAAAATACTTAATCTAATCTATTAACTTGAAAAAATAGACCCCTGATGAAAAATAAGTGTTTCCTCATATCAAAAAACAAAAGATGCTACACGTCAGAACCCATGGCCCATGCCATGAGTAAGAATATGTTATCACATATAATTCATGAATAATTCATCTTAAAGTCTAGGTGAGGATTGCATAGATTTATTTTCAACCAGACAATGTATGAAGAAGATACAATAAAATTATTATTATTATTATTAAAAAATATATTTATATCAAATATAATAATATTACACATAGATAAGGGGTTAAGGTTCCACTCCCACTACCTCAATCATGCTGAATTCTTGATCACACCACCCCTTATATTATTTATATTAATTTGTGTATTATTTTATCAACTATTTTACATATTCCTTCACATTTCCCTTATTTATTTCATAATGTGAACAAAAATAACACCACTCCTAGTGTAAAAACCATGTTCCATATTCAATAACTATCTCAGTTTCTCAAAATAAGGTCTCATTTAATAGATATTATAATTTCCTCAAAAATACATTTGTGTAGTATAAAAATCATATAATAATTTTGTTATATTATTATGGAGGCTTCACGACACTCTTATTTCCACACAAATATAGCGATTTAGCTCAAATGAATCATATAAATATCCTCAGTGTTCAAATATTGAAAATCAAAGTATTACATCTCCATCGAGACTATGAGATAGTTATTTATTGAAGTAATAATTACAAAATATCCTAAAAAACTCAAATTGCTTAGAAATTTACCAAAACTCTCCCCAACACTAGTGAAAAAAACAACTTTAATGTCAGTTTCTTACCTTTTAATATTGTTTTATAATCAATGTTAATATTAATGATAGTGAAAGTGGGAATTTCCATGTTGGTTTTCATAAACCGGTGTTAAAACCCTTCTAGAAGGGGAATTATATAGGAATTTAAAAATCAGGTTTTATAAAACATACATGGGAATACTACTAGGATGGATTTTGACATAATTTTTTATAAATTCAATGTCTAAATCCCTCCCAAAATCTTTACATATAGTTTAAAAAACCAATTTTGAAATCATGTTGATATCCAATGGACTTTAAATGTTAGTTTTTAAAAAACCCGATGTGGAATGTCACCCTACCATAATTTTAGCATTGGTTTTTACTAAAAACCAATGTCAAAAGCTTTGCAAGAAAATTTATACATCGTTTTTTTATAATAAAAACATTTAAATTTTATTTTTTTAATAAAATATATTGAAAATTACATAATCCCACACATATAATCTCAATTTGAAAACAAAAACTACAAAAATACAAAAAATACAATAAAAAAGTAATAAAACTAATTCATGAATTTTACAATAAATTTTTAAAATATACAACTAAATAAAAATAAATATAAAAAACATTAAAAATTAAAAATATTTTGAAAATAAATTTTGAAGGAGTGTCAGGCTGTTGGATGAATATGAGGAAATGTAATAAAAAACCTATAAGATAAATTTCTACAAATATAAAAAAATAAAATAATTGTTTTAATTACTAATGTTGTAATGAAAAATATATCATCAAAATCTATTGTTGTTTCGGTCATGATTATCTCATAAATGAATTATAAAACATAATATTCACCTTTAAAATTCCATTTTTGATGATGGAAATGAATTTATGAAACCATATTTTAAAAATAAAAACATCAAATTTGTAAGAAAAAAAAAGTATTAACTGAAATTAAAGTTATTAACCTAAACTTTCACATGTTCAATTTTTTCTAGATCCATTATTGTATAGTGAGGCAGATTGAAACCAATCCAAAACTTGTTTAAATTTGAAATATATTTTATCAAAAATGATTTAAATTGAAAATATTAAGATTAAAGAACTAAAAAAATAGAATAAAACTTACTTTTTTTAAAATCTTATTTGAACACACCCCCAATATAAAGAATAAAAAATATTCTTTAGTTTATTTTGGGAAAAAACATATAACATCCAATGTACACTAAGAAATAAAATATTCAGCCTTAATAATGGTATAATGAACAATGATTCATAATAATATATATTTTTTACCCATTAATTAATTGAAAAAACAGTATGTGATGTATATGTTTTTGAATCATTCAAATACATATTCAAGTCTGGTTTCTTGTTTCAAATTTTTCTATTCTGTTGAAATTTATTCTATTTCAATAAAAACACAAACAAAACTGAAATAATATTTTATGCAAAGACAATATAGATACATAATTAAAACAAAAATTAATTAAGTAAATATAAAATATTTTTACTTCATAAAGATAAATTAGTAAATGAAATTTACATACATTGAAAACAATTGAAACACATGTATAGTGAGAAAATCACCCTTTACAACATCTATGATGTCAGTTTTAATTTTTTTTAAGATGGTGCCTGGCCATAAAACCAAGGCACTATAAATAGAAAATAAAAGAGTTAAAAAAGTAAGAAAGATGGAAGTATTTTACAATTTTTATTATGAAAAGAAAGTAAGTCAATAAGAAGTTCATCAAGCCAGGTAATGACTTGATTGAATCCCTTATTTGCAAGACCAATAGAAACCCTATTAGCTTCAAAATATATATGAGTGATGATGTAGTTGATGTCGTGAAGAGAACATATACAGTCCATCCAATGAGTGGTGATCGTCCACACAAGATGTATCACACCATTCCAAATGGATTTTACAATAGTGGTAAGATCACTCTCAATACAGAGGTTGTTCTAGCCATTTTGTTTGGAAAAAGAGACATCATGAATCATACCCATAATTTCAGATTCCAGAGAGGGAGCAATGCCACAACTACCATAGAAGCAACCAATGATCTGACTAGTGTGATTCCTGAAGATGGCACCACAACCTGGAGGCCTAGGATTGCCTTTGGAAGCACCACCCACATTAAACTTAATCCTTCATAGAAGAGGGGTATTCCAAAAGACTTAAAAAGTATAGCGAGGTTGGAAAAAGTTTCCAGAAATATATAAACATCAAAGGATGCTAAAGTTTTGCACTCTGTTGTTGCAATGACCCTTTTGGATCAAATAAGATTCATGAATGGCAATGAGAATATGAGTTTTTCCTGAATTAAGACTGGATGAAAATTTATTATGAATAATAACATTTCTATCATACAAGATCATGTGGTGACGTTCAGTGAAAACAACAAGAAAAATGTTTTTAATTTTTTTAGAACTATTAAGATCTACAAATATCTTTAATTGAGTTTTGACAGAGTCATGTATCTAACATCCACAATAAAAAATATTGAAAATATAATTCCAAAGAGCAGAAGCACTGGCATAAGAAAGAAATAGATAATTAGCATCATCTTTGTGATGATTGCAGAGGCTGCATTTAGAAAAAAGTTGGAAACTAGACGATTGAAGACGATCATCAGTGGGAAGTCTATTATGAGAAAGTCATAAAATAAGATTAAATCTTGAGGGTTTTATCAAAGGTTTGTCAAAAAGTTTTAACCACCCAAAATCACTACCAGATTTACAAAAAAAAATGTTGTAAAAATTTTTAGAATCAATCATACCATTGTGAACAGGTTACCAAACTAAGAAATCATCAGTGTTTGAGAAGGGGTAGGTGTCAATGACATTTATAATGTTATCAGAAAGAGGATCATTATGAGAATTAATAATATCTCTAATAGATATGTTGGTGTTCCCAAGGCTTTGGTCAAGTGGAACCCTGGAAATCAAAAGAGTACCAACCCAGTTATCTAACTAGAAGTTTAGGGAGGAGTTTCTAGAGACCATCCACCTAAATTTACTCATGATGGCGGAAAAGGAATGATTTATTTATGGTCAGATAGAGGAGGCAAGAAAGGTAGAATTGCTTTTCTTAAGTTTCTGAAGAAATCTATTTTTGAGGAAGTTGATAGACTCTGAGTTATTATAGAATAAGTTCCATGTGATCATAGCTTGCAGAGCCTCATTAAAAGGTTTAATATTTTTTTATGTCAATACCTCCCTTCTCAAATGGTTGAAAGCAAGTAAACTAGAGTATGGTGACAAGATTCTGTTCCACGGTGCTACCAGTCCAAACAAAATTTTTGATTGAGGTGTTCATTTTTTTTAATAATACTAGTAGCCCAATTATAAACAATCATAGAATAAACCACTTTAGAGACAATAGTATGTTTGACCAGGTAGATTCTACCCACCATAGATAGGTATTTACCTTTCCAATAGGAAAGTTGGTTTGTAACTTGATTGGAAATTTCATGGAAATAACAAGATTTGGGTCTTCCCCAAAATATGGGGACACCTAGGTACTTAGAAGGTTGAGAAACCTCTTTTATACCTAATTCATTTATAATAATACATTTTCTATTAGAGGGAAAATTCATTCCAAAGTAAATAAAAGTTTTTTTCCAGCTAATAATTTGACCAGAGATTTACTCATAGTGCACAAGGGAATTTTTGATGGTGTGAATATTTCTATTATCACCTTGAAGAAAGAGAATTATATCGTTATCATACAAAAAGTGAGTAGGAGTGATTAGATTTATCAAAACATGGATGAGTTTGAGTTTGTTTTGATTAACCAGACATGTGAGGAGTTGACTAAGATAGTCCTCCACAATGGAGAAAAGGATGGTAGAAAGAGGGTCCCCCTTCCTAACACGTTTAGTACATTTGAAGTAACCACTAAGAGAAGTGTTAATAAGAATAGAGATGGAGGATGAGTTGAATAAAGTATGGATAGTAGTGATAAAATCATCACTACAACCAAAATATTGAAGAAATTTAAAAATAAACTCCAATCCATGGTATCAAAAGCTTTTTTAATGTCAAGTTTAATGGAAATATTACCACCTTTGTTGCATTTGTTTAAGGTGTTAAAGCACTATGAAGCAAGAAAAATGCCAGTTTGGATGGATCAACCTTTGATAAACCCAAATTAATTCCAAGAAACTAATTTGTCAGTGATAGAAGAGAGTCCTCTTGCAATGATTTTAGTGATGATTTTATAGAGGGTGTTAATGAGGGAAATGGGCCTAAAAGAATGGATCTCAGAAGCATTGTCAACCTTTGAAATTAAAGAGAGAAATTGGGTGTTTAGAACATGAGGGAGAACAACATTGGAGAAGAATTCTTTAACAAGATTGAAAACATCAAAGTTAATAATATCCCAGTAGTGTTGAAAAAAACCATTACTAAAACTGTCAGGGCCAGGAGCACTATCAAGGATTAAATTGAAGACAGTGTCTTTAATTTCATGATCAAGTAGGATTCTAATTAGAAAGTTGTTATCTTCATCACTAACCACCATCAGAATTATCTCAGGTAAGAGGTCTTTGTTTATATCAGGGCCATTAAAGAAAGATTCAAAATCAAACACAATATGGTTGGAAATATCATTTTCATTGACTAAAATGATGTCACCATCTTTTAAAAAAGAAAGAGGTCTACAATATTTCTGAGTTATTGGAAGGGAATTATAGAACTTAGTGTTTCTGTCCTCATCGTACAACTATTTTACTTTAAAAACTTATTTTCTCATCCTCTCTTTAAAGGTGAGAAAATAATTTAGCTTTATCGAAATATTGATTTCATGGTTTGGATCAGTGCTAAAGTCATAATTTGTGCTATGGTTTTGAAGCTGTTTCAACTCATTCTCAAGGAGGATAATATCCTTGTCTATTTTTTTGACATGAGAGATTCACCAAGCTTTGAGAATCTATTTAAGATATTTTAATTTGGAAGGGAAAGAAAAGGCATCATTGCAATGAGTCATAAAGAGCCAAAAGTTCTTTACTATGTCAGTGCATTCAGTGTTAGAGAACCAAGAATTATTAAATCTAAAAGGAAGAGGATGTTTAACAATGTTAGTGGATAAATTGACCAAAATAGGGTAATGATCAGAGGGAAGCTTATGAAGGGCAGTGTTGGAAATGGTGTCCCATTTATCAAGGACAAGAACTTTTGTGAAGGCTCTATCTAGTTTGGAGGCAACCACTCTATTGTAATGTTTTCTATACCAAGTGTATTTGGAACCCATAAGATTTATTTTAATAAGGTTGTTTTCTTCGATAGTGGTTTTGAAATCTCTCATGGAGATCATAGCATGTGAAGGACCAATTTTCTCACTTGAGTTGAGAATAACATTGAAGTCTCCAATTATAAACCAAGGTGCCTGAGAGCTATTGTTTATATAGGTGAGATCATCCCAAAGAGGTATTCTATCTGGATATCTATTCTTGGCATAAAGAAAGGAGCGGATAGTACGATTACTCTCAAGGACAAAATCACAAGTGAAGACTTGATCCGATATGTTAAAGATATTTACATTTTGAATGGATGAGTGCAAGAAGATCCAAACAGTATCAACCGTAGAGGAATTTTTAGTAGCACCAATAAAGGTATAACCATACGGACACAAGTGGTGGAACTTGGGAGAGAAACTGATTTTAGGTTTAGCAATAGAAAACAAAATGGTAGAGTGAGTGATAATCATTCTTTTTTAAACAGAGAGGGTGTCAGAGTTGGAAATACTCTGAAAGTTCCAGAAAAGTATCTTCATTTATACCTAGGTTTGGAGTTATAACTCCCCTTTTTTTGTTTCCCGAGCCCTTGTGTCTAGTAGATCTTCATGTTTTTTTGGATTTATATGGGATCTTGGTCATATCCTGACTACTTGTAGAAGTATGAGGGTTCTTTGTGCTACCTATTTTAGAGTTCTCCTTCACAGGTAAGTCTATAGTGTTTACAGTGCTATTGGTATCATTTCTATCCTCATTTTGAGTATTCAAGCTCAAAGCATTTGTAGTAATAATATTGTCATAAGATATAGTTTTAAAATATTTAATTCATAATATATTCCACACAAGTCATTTATCATTGGAAAATTATAATAATTATCTAATATAGAAAAAACAATGATAACTTTGTTACGTAATTAGCTTCCTGAGGAATATCTGAAGGTAGTAGAATATGAAATTTTCTTTTCCTTTGTTGGGATTCCCATGATATAATATAAACCTAATATAGGGTATGTGTAAGAAAATATTAAAATTAAATATTAATTTAATGATAAATAAAAAATTAAATGAAACTCATACCTCATATGTCAGCTGACAGTAATGATCACTTGACCAAAGTAATAAATGACCAATACTCTATTCAAATATAAACACCTCCTCTATATGAAACATGACTAGAGTAGTCAGGTCAATAATAGCATGTATTTCTACTCATATAAATTAACTGCATAAGTAAAATATGTATGTAATTTCCTAGATGATGTACAATTTTTTATGATACACTACATACATGGGGATCCCCAGAAAAAAATTCACAGTACATGGTTAGATCTAAATGAGGAGGTGGAAGATCTGGGTAGGAAGGATACACTAGCTTCATCTATCTCATTGCTTCTACAAGCATAGATGATACATAATATTTAATCCCACCCTCTATCGAATCATTCAAGTGTTAAATCAAAGCCTTAAAGTATCTATTTATTCCCTATATTCTTCCCCCATCAATGTTGTTCTAGGGGCACAAGTAATTTTTTTTAAATATGAAAACCTCTTTTTACTGTCTAACACAACCATAGTGTTCCATATTTCAGAAAGTTTCAGAAATAGTATCCTTCCGACCCTCATGGATAAAGGTAACCCATGTCATTTTCTCTTGAAGGGCGTCTTGAAATAATATTTTGAAATATAATATTATTAAGATAAATTTACGAAATAATAATATTAATGAAAGGTAATAATTCATTAATTATAATATTATCAGCTACTTCTTTTGTATAATCAGTAATATACTTTCACTTTTTTACATTCTTGATCATTTTCTTGTTTTATGATGAGTCAGAGGATATAGAATGTCAATTAGAAACTCTTACGATATGCTATTTGACTGGGATCTTAATTCACTAAGTTTTTTAGCAAATTTTTTTTCCTTTAATAAAGGAAACCCCCCTCATGGGAATGAATAAAAGTAGAAATTTAAAAAATTTATCTATTGGTGAGTTTTCTTAGAGGCTTGTTACATAATAAAAAATAAATAATTTATAAATTAATGAAAATTAATTAATCAAATAAATTTCAAAAATTAAAAAAACATACCATAAAACTTCATCCTATTGATTAGAGAAACAATTATCACATGTATCTCTCTCTATATAAAATCATACTTATGACATGGATCTTTATCCTTTTTACTCCATAAAATATAAGTTGAAGTCAACATTGTCTTCTAATCCATCCACCTTGTTTCTAAAAAGGATAAAAAAATTTTAATTCATTTTAGTTCTTGAAAGTAAATTTCTATAACTAATTGAATAAAAAAAATATTAAGAAATGTATAATATTTATATAACTGAAAAAATAAATAAATAAGTTTAGTAATTTTACTATTAGGGACACCCATAAAAGATATTTCACTGACTGGTAAATGGTCCACCAATTAGGGTATAAAATACTTATCAAAAAATGATTACAAACAACTAGGTGAGTCCTAAACTGTGTAGAATTTGGGAAAGTTGGTAAGTCTTCCTCATCACATTTAATTATCACCTTTTTCTCTCTATATATGACTGTAAGTTTTAGTAAATGTTTAATCCCAGGCTTACCATCTTTAGGTACCATCATATCTAGAGAATAATAAGAGATTAAAATAATTTTAAGAAATATAATTTTAATTTCATTAAGTAATTTAATTACTATATATATATATTTAAATGAAAAAACATACATACATCAGTCCCTCTACCTCAATTTTTTTCATTTGGAAAGATGTATGATACCTCAACAAAGTTATGTGTACTGTTATTTGATTAAGATTAAATGACTACAATAAAAAATTTGATTGTTCATAATAGATAACTAACACAATTTATAAATGAAAAAAATTGAAGAGAAATAAGATTTCAACAAAAAATTATAATAATAAAAATTTTATAAATAAAAACAATTATAAATACAAAAAGTCATAAAAAAATTAGAGTTACAAACAATTTATTTTCTTAAAAAAATATAACATTAAAATTTTTTTAACAAAAATATTTATAATAAATATAAACAAATGATTGGATGAATTCAATTTTTAACTAATATATAATTAATTTTTCTTCCAAAAGTAAAAAATATCTTACAAAATTTGGACATAAATAGATCTTGAATGCCGTTGAACGCATTCAAAGGTGGTGGAAATAGGGAGAAAACTATAATATTAAAGAGAAATATATAATCACATATAAAAACTAAGAATTTAAAATTAATTTTTTTAAAAATAATTGATATCATAAAAACTATTAAAAATGAAAAACAATTTAAAAAAAATTTAATCAAAAGTAATTATAATGAAAAAAAATTTATATGAAAAAATTGATGAAAAATATAAATTAAAAAATTTAAAGGTTGATAAAGAAAAATATATTATAAATATTTAACTAAATAATTAGGAGATTAATTTTTAGTTTTCCCATATTCCTTCAGCATGATTATTTTGTATATCATGGACTATTTCTACATTTTAATAATTGTTATCATCTTGAAATCATGTAATATATGAAAAAACCTCACATAAACCCATAACATCATTATCATCCACATCACCAGAATTAATTATTTTCCCTTTCAAAAAAATGAACCACTGATCATTAAATGGATTAATAACACAAAATATTCTCTTTAAACAATTCACCATGATAAATGGTTCCTCATTTGAAATAAATATTTTTAAATCGATGAGTATAAATCCAAAATCATCATGTTTCACACCACTGTTACTATCAACCCAAACACAATTAAAAAATATTACATGAAATTTAGTATATTCAATTGCCCATATATCCTTAAGAACTCCAAAATATGTCATTGATGAAGAAATTGGGTTTTTAATTCTTTCACTTGAAAAATATAGTGCTTCAATTATGACCATTACCCAATTATTTTGAATATTACTCTTCTCATCATGATTTTTGTGTAAAATGTGTAACCATTAATATCATAACCAGACCATGTGATCACATTAAGAGATGACCCCCTAACCACTATTTCAATGTTCCTACTGTAGATAAATAAATGTTTAATTTCTATTTAAACTGGGAAACATATGTATTTTATTCTCAATCATCAACCACTTTTTATTTCATTATAGATATTATACCTTTAATCTAGCAATATGTGATGATATATATGGTTTTCCATCATCTATTTTGTTTAAAATATATAAATATCTCTACATTACTTCATCATGTGGAAGTAACTTTACCTTTACTCAATTAATCCCTCTACCTTCACTACCAAATATTAAATTTTGAGATATAGGGAGACTCATATGATCTAATCTATACAAATGATCAGTACATTACTCAATCACATCTTCTAATACATTTTTTTGAATAATATATGCCTCTAATTGATGGTGATTTTTATCACATACCTTTACAATTTTCCCATATATTTCAAAAGGATAAATACAACATAAAGAAATTGGACCATATATTATTATATCACACATCAAGTGAATCACCAGATAAACCATTATATCAAAAAAACTTAGTGGGAAATAATTTATAGTTGAAAAAGTATGAGATTATCTTAATTTTCTAACACATCTAACAAATTTGGATTTAAGAATTTACTACAAATGGATTTGAAAATATAACATAACTTGAAGATAATCTTTTTTACAGGTGTAGGAAATATACCATGTCATGCTAGAAGTATCAATTGTTGTATAAATACATGATAGTCATGAGATTTCATAACTATTAATTTAAAATCCTCTAATGACACCAAATTTTTTACATTTGAAAAATATCTTATGGTTAATTTAATATCATGAAAACACTAGAAAACAAATCATCTTTTCACTCTTTATTATTTTATAAAAAGTTTTAAGTAAATATGTTCTTTTTTCCTTTCATAGTGGGAGTTAACTCTAAATGAATTCTCAAGGATATCAACTCCAATATAGCTTGCTATCCATATTTTTTATTTCATTTTATGTATAATAAAGTTACATTAAAACTATTATATATGTTTTTCTCAACATGGATATCATCAATGTTATGTTTTATCTCTAAAAATCTCCAATAATGTAGTTTGAATAAGATTTCATTTTTATTCAAGATGTTTTTTTGATGACCTGATCTTCCTTTCTTTCCAAATGTGAAATAAATATTTGTCACCATATCGAAATATTCTCTAGATGAAAATGGCTGTGTATGAGATTATATTTTTCTAAAACATTAAATTCTATTTTTTCAATATATAATAAGGATGATTAGTTTGAAAACATATTTCATACCCCGTGTTGCAACGTCCCAACCCAGGTGCCACTATACTGGTGCCCTGAGTTGGGTCGTCACATGACATCTAGTGCGAATCCCTATATTCTATAGATTGCCAACTAGTAGCGAGGTTCTAGATTATTAACTTGGGGAAAGACTAACCTCTTACCAGAGTAAGCTATACTAATATACATATAAAATAGTGTAGATAACATGAGCTAATCATTGAACAAGCATAAATAACCATTTATCAACTGGGTACAAACCACAACCAACATTAAATATTTCATGTCATGATACAATTCCAAGTTATTAAAAACAAAAATAAATAAAAATATAAGAATCCAAAAAAATAGATATGACTTCAAGTATGGAACCTCATCCATGCATGTCTCATGTCTAACTAAAATCCCAAGCATAGTGCCCTTTCCCTTGTCCTAACTATCAAGCATGAAATATGCTGGGGTACCCAACAACAACCCAAGTAGGGTGCTAGTACAACTTAGTATGCTACTACCAATGGTGTCTAAAAAATATATAGTCCAACGGATAGTAAATGAAAGTATAAGCAAATAACAAGAAAATGAAAGAAAATTTTGGGGCCACTAATTAACAATCTATACATAGCTATTACTAACCAAGATTCCAATTTATGTTGTATCTTTCATTACTAGTTCATCATCCATCACAAAGTTCATAAGTTAGGCATTCACATCATTCACACCAGGTTCATAGAATTTATAATTTTTCATAAGGGATAACATAATATAACAACATATAAAAAGGTTCATAGAATTTTTCATTTTTCATAAGTAAGTCCCTAACTTACTAGGGATAACATATTACAACATCATAATATCCTCACCTCCGAGCCTCAGTCTATGTGGAATGCAACCATT
The DNA here is from genome assembly GCA_963277665.1 of Viscum album. Classification (NCBI taxonomy): domain Eukaryota; kingdom Viridiplantae; phylum Streptophyta; class Magnoliopsida; order Santalales; family Viscaceae; genus Viscum; species Viscum album. The sequence continues at coordinate 1,231,619,264 of OY728158.1, forward strand.
AGGGTAATGGAGCTCTATCCCCTTCCCTAACCCATGCATTTTGGCTAGAGTTGGAGCATCAGTCCAACTTGACCCGTGGGAGGAGTCTGAGTCCTTTATACCACACCTCAAGCCATGTGCACATGATTATCCATCCATTCACCACAAACAACCATACAAAAACCAAACACAACCAACACAAACATAAATCATAACCCATAATAATAAACATGGTAAATCATATTGTTCTATAACCCATTAACACATTTTTGATTTACATCACTTAGCCCATTTAGCCTAGTTCCAATTCTCAATCCTATCTCACTAATCATGTTACATAATTCCTTTATATCAACCCATTATACATATTCATAAATCCCATTATTAAACCCCCTTCAACATATTTACCATTTCACATACCATTATCAATTTATCATATTCACCATTTCACATGAACTAACTCGCTTAGACATATATAAAAAGTTATGTAAGCCTAATACCCCAACCCCAATTAACCAATACCTCATTTTTACTTCCATCAATATAAACATAATCAACAAGGGTTCTACATAATCACACAAAAACCTAGAACTTACTTAGCTAATTCTAGGTCCATAAAGTATCAGTGTACCCTATGGGTGGCCTTAAATGGGTGAAATCATCTTCGATGCGTCCCTTGGGGACCATGAGGGTTTCTACTTATCATTTAGACACCTAATTTTACAATCCTCACCAAAGGAGTAAAAATCATAACAAGAGGTGACAATGATCATGGAAATACATGCACAAATATACAATGAAACTATGGGATATAAATTGTAGACCACGTACCGCAAATCTACTGGAGAATATCATCTCAATTGAAGCCTTAGATTCAAATTCAACCAATCCTTGAAGCCTGAACATAGATCTCACTAGAAAAAAGTGTTTGAGAGGTTTGGAAGGATATTAGAGAAAGATGCAAACCCTAATCGAGAGGAGGAAGAAATGAGGAGATTAGACTTATCCAGAGCATCGATCCGCAACTCACGGTGCTCCGAACGGCCTAGAGATGAAGGGGATTCACCCTAGGAAGCTCTTGGGATATCTTTTTTATCACTAAGGTTTAGGGTAGGAAGAAGAAAGAAAACCCCAAGTGATTTTTTTTAAATTTATCAACTTTACTAGGCTACACGGTTTACCCATATGGTTTTCCAAATAGTGTGCAAACTGTGCATGATCCACTTTCCCAAAATCACCACTTCATAGGATTTACCAGCACAATTTTCCAAACCATGCACAAACCATATGATATCCACTATCCAAAAATCACCCCTTTGCATGGTTTACCCATATGGTTTTCTAAACTTTGTGCAAACCATGTGGGAGCCACTGTCCTCAAATCACCCGCTTGCATGATTTCCTAGGATTCTCTTTACAGTTTGCACTAACCGTGCACAAACCATGAAACATGCCCAGAAAAATCATTTTCCCTCCTTTTTCATGTCATGAACCCCCAATACACCCCAATCCTTCTCATGAACTTAGGGAACACTTATTTAACTAAAAGAAATAACATAAACTAAAACATAAACAAAAAATACCTTAAACAAAATCTAGGATCTGAAAACCTCCCCACCTTATGACAGATCACCATAAAGCCATTCTTCTTGAGAATAATTAGGTTTCCAAAGAAATGAGATCAGGCCACTGGGCTCATATATATGATTCTCACTCCAAAGTTTCTTCCTGAATGTTTTCATGCTACCATAGAACAAAAATCAAAGCCATAACCTTACCCCGCAAGTCTTTCTCACTATAATCCACAATACGAACCAGATGCTCCTCAATGGATGCATCAGGATCAAGATCAGCATCATCAACGTTTATCAAATGAGATGGATCAGGGTGATACTATCAAAGTTTTAAAACATGTAAAACATTATGTATACCACTATACCATTGTGGAAGGGCCAAAAAATAAGACACAAGTCTGATCCTCTCAACAATATTAAACAGTCCCACATACCTAGTAACCAATTTTCCTTGTTTCCAAATTCGATGGTGACCTTACCTTGGAGACACCCGAAGAAACACACTATATCATACCATGAACTCGAGAGGTGTATGATGCAGATATGCATATGAATTTTGCCTAATCTAACCTATCATAATGCACTTCTGAATCAAAAAAAACTTTCTCTAATTTTTCTTACATGAGAATTGGTCCTAACAGCTCAGATTCCCCAACCTCTAACCAAAAAATAGGTATCTACATTATCTCCCATAGAGTACCTCAAAAGGAACCATCATAAGTATATAATAAAAACTATTATTGTAAGAAAACTAAATAAGCAGTTAGTGATTTTCCCACAAACCCCCAAAATACAGAACATAGGCTCCCAACATGTCCTCTAATAACTAAATTTTATTCTCTGACTGCCCATTCGTCTGTGGGTGATAAGACATACTAAAAAACACATGGGTACTAAGTACCTTCTGTAGCCCCTACTAGGAGAACAATGTGAAATGTATATCACAATATGAAACTATGGTTCTCAGCCCACCATGGAGTCATACTATCTCTGAAACATTTAACTCACCCCACTGATAAACTGTATAAGTTTCCTAGATTGGTAAGAAATGAGACACTTTAGTCAACCAATCCACAAACACCCAGATTTCATCATTATTCCATGGAATACTTGGAAAAACCACTATGAAGTCCATAGTTATGTAATTCCACTTCTACACCAGAATGAGAAATTACTGTAAAAAACCACCTAGATGATGATTCTCAGCCTTCACCTATTTACAAGTAAGGAATCATTCCACAAAACCCACAACCTCTTTCTTTATTCCCAACCAAAAATATTTCCAATGAAGATCACAATGTATTTTTGTCAAGCCATGATGTACTACCCACTTTGAGGCATGAAACTCGTACATAAACTCTTCTCTCACAACTTTCATCACTACAACATGGTCTTGAACATGGAAAACTCCATTAGTACCAAAAACCAACTAAAAGGTGACTCCCCACCACTATGACTTTCCTTTATATCCAAACACTCCAAATCCTCCATTGAATCTCTTTGACTTATCTCAAAAGTATGGATTAAAATAATATAAATATAATGATCATTTTTCTATTCCCATCCTGCACCTCCAGGTGTATCTCAATAAATAAAGCTATCGTTCTCCATTCAAATTCAGATTCCTGAATCACTTGATTCTGAGTCCTCTAACTCAGAGCATCTAAAATACTATTCCCTTTTCCTAGTGTGTAAACCAACAAAAAATTGAAGGATTTCAGGTACTTGACCCACCTTCTTTGAAAAATATTCAAATCCATTTGAGAGGAGATATAATTTAAAATTTATGATCAGTAAAAACTGTGAATAGTTATCCCAATAAGCAATGCCTCCAATAATTTAAGGAATTGACCATCGAGGATAACTCAAGATCATGGGTAGGGTAATTTCTTTCATGAAGAATCAACTGTCTTGACCCATAAGACACAACCTGATCATCCATCATCAACACTACCCCAAGTCCCACACTGGACGCATCACGAAACAAGGTGTACTTCTTCTTAGATGCTGGTAAGACTAGAATCAGTGTAGTATTCAACCACTTCTTAAATTCATGAAAAGAAATTTCACATTCCTCTAACCACACAAACATAACACCCTTATTGGTTAATACTGAGATTGGTGTCGTCGAATGAGATAAATCCCTAATGAAACTCCAGTAATAACCAGCCAAACCCAAAAAACTATGAACATCAAAAATTGTTTTTGGGATGCTCCCAAGACACCACTACCTGAACCTTCTATAGATCCACTGACACACCTTTCTTAGAAATGATATGTCCTAATAAATTCACTTTATCAATCAAAAACCAACATATTTATAGCTTGGTGTAAATCCTATGCATTTTAGTGTTCTCAAGATGATTTCAAGACATTTTTCATGATCATCAAGAGTTTTTGAGTGCACCAAGATGTCATCAATAAAATAAAACCATGAAATAATCTAGATAGGGGTGAAATATCCAATTCATTAATGCCATAAACATAATCGGTGTATTGGTCAACCCGAATGGAATCAAAAAAAATTCATACAACTTGTACCTACATCATAAAGATATATGCGATACATTAGAATGTATCACCCTAAAATGTTGGAATCTTGACCTCAAGTCGATAATTGAGAACACCGAGGCACACCTTAGTTGTTCAAATAGTTCATCAATTTTGGGAAGTGGGTATTGGTTCTTAACTATCATCTGATTCAACTTCTTGTAATCGACACATAGCCTCAATGACCCATCAGCCTTATTAGAAAATTGAAAGGGTGATCTCCATGGTTACATACTAGGTGAAATGAATCCATTTTGATCTAACTATTCTAGTTGAAACTTTAGTTTCTGGAGTTATACTGGCACCATTTGATATGGTGGAATAGAAACCAGTTCTTCCCCTGGAAGCAACTCAACCATGAACTCCATATCCCTATCTGGTGGTAGTCCCGAGAATTCTTAGGAAACACATCCTAAAACTGCTCCACCATAGTAGGAAATAAATGTTTCTTCACTTATCCATTATCAAGAATAAGTCATTCTACTTGGGCTATGAGTTCCCCTAACTCATGATAAATTGGCCCTATGCGACCTACTCGAACATCCCAATCACCACGAAAGACATAACTATCTCCATCAACACATGTGAATGTTAACCTAGGAAGGTAACAATTGATGTGGGAATGATACACCACTAGCTATTCCATACCCAAGATTTGGTAAAAACTTGAAATCTCAAGGAAAAATAGGTTCTATATAAAATGACAACCGCCAACCTCTAAAGAACAACCTGTACACAGTCTGATATCATCAACTCTCTCCCCTAATGGAGTATCAATTGACATAACCCCACACAATTGTTCCATGACTAGGCCCAACATAAACAAAAACTATGTATAGATAAAAAGTGTGTGGAAACTATGTTAAATAGATTATTAGTGGGCATGGAAGCTACAAGAGTCATACCTAAAATTGTAGATGGCCCAACCTCACCACCTCCAGGTGTAGACTGAAATGCATGAAGATGGAATGTACCTCTACTCTGAGATCTAATATGAGTAACCTACATTGAACTAACCTACTGGTATGAATGATTTAATCTTGGATTTCCACATCCACCACCCCAAAAAGTATGACCAGTGGAGCTCCAACTACCTAGATGATTTGGGGTGATTGATCCCATGACCACACTCTGTATCTTCCTCTGACTTTCATCCATGCCCGACTGCTGAGGGTTCTTACAGAACCTCTATATATGTCCCAAATTGCCACATGAATAGAACTTGATTGGTGGTTGGGAACACTGACCCTTCATGTGCCTTTGCCTACCACACTGATAACAAAATACCTGATCCCCACCCTGAGAAACTGACCCTTTCTTCTGACTATTCCGTGTACTTTCACCTTGTTGGAAACATACAAAACAAAAATTCCTCCCCCTGGAGGCTGTACCACATGTAGGCCTAGTTGGTACCATAATTCCACCTCATGAGGCAACCTTCTGGTTCCCTTCTGAGATAATGGTCTGGTCCACTACCTTTTCAAACTTATTTAGACAGAAGTTGTTCATGTCACACCCAACTTTTTTTTCATGTCTTGGTTTTGATCTGGTTACTTGGAAACACTGATCCTTTTCTTGGGTTTTGGGTGATATGAATTTTCAGTTTTGAACTACCATATATTTATAATAATCCTACAATGGGTTCCCTATAGATTTTTTGGGTGTTTTTGGAGAAAAGGGTGGTTACTTCAAGATTTGGGCTAACCGTGAGCCCATTTCCATATTTAAAAACAAACATTGTTTCTTTTATAACTCCTTAGTTATTCAATATTTTTTACTAATTCCACTTTCCACATGGCCTCCCCTAACCTATTCGAACCACCATATCATTTTGGACCCCCTTATGAATTCATAATAATGGTGGATTTGGGTTATTTATTCAGGTATTGGGCTAACTCGTGATCCAATTTCTATTTTAAAAAAATAAAAATTTTCTTTTATATCTTATTAATGTTTTATATTTTTTGGTGATTATACCTCTCACTCAAGACTAAGAACCGTAGAAACACTCCCAAAGTCCCTTTTTCCTTATTTGGAGCTCATCTTAGTCTCAGATGAGGGTGAAATTTCTCAAGGCTTCTCAAATCATCCTGATTTAGTAAAGTAATTTGTTTCTTTCATGAATCATTAATTTTTTTATCTTTTCTGCAAAAATAATATTTCTATGGTTATTCCAGTGATATGTATCCTATCAAAGAAGTTCCAAGACATTCCATTTCTTATAAGGCTGTATATCTAAGTGAAGATGAAGAGTTCTCTAGTTTCTAAGGTGAGATTCTTTTTCGTTTCTCCTCTATCTTCATTATCCTTCCACGTTATTTTGGTTTCATATTCTCACCAAATCATTTATAATCTAGGGTTCTGTTATCACATGATTATAATGGGTTTTTATTCTTTTAGGGCTGGTATTCATAGATATAGAGTGTTGGGAACCACGACAGGTGATATCGGGTGTGCGGTTCCTTTCCGCCATGGTTTTAAGGTAGGATATCTTTTTTAAAACACCTTTATCATCTTTGTTTCATAATTTAATTACTTCTATAACCTGATATATATGTTTATTATTGTTTTTCAGCCTTTGGATAATCTTCATGGTGTGCAAAACATTTGTTTAAGCCTTATTTTGTGAAAAGTAGTGTTGTTTTGTTATAAACGTGTATACCGCTTGCTTAAATAAATTTTCCGTTATCTTACACACCTAGTTTATTGTATTTTGAACATGGTTTAGTATATTGAATAAATTTATGGCATGAAAATGGTATTTTATCTCTTTTCAAGTTCTTAAACTAAGTTTGTTTAAAAGTGCATGCCATGTGTTCGGTAAATTTCTCAGTTGGATTTTATATGCTTGGTGCGATTTAAAATGACTTTTTTGGATTTATAAATACTTTAAAGCAGAAAATATGGTATTTTCGGGTCCTTTTATGGCTGTAAATATTAGTTTTGGTTTTATAAACAAATGGGTTTTTGGTGGTAAACATGTTTTGTCTCGAGTTGTCGGAAAATTGACCATTTGGAATCCTTATAAAAATGGTCATGCTTTGGAGTGTGACATGAATGTTTTAAGAGATTTATAAAAGTTTTTTTCTTGTTTAAATGGTTTTTATAAACCTTTTTATTAAAATTTAGTTATTTTACCTTTGTAAAATCTTATTTTTGATAAATTATTGAAGGCCTGTTTGGCATGTTTCTTGTAAAAATGGTTTCCATGTGTATTTCATGTTGTATCATTTAGGTCCATTTTATGGTCCATGAAATTGATTTATTAAAATTTTTTGGGGCTTCAAAATATGTTTTTATAGGTTATTGGTGGGGTTTATTCCTTAAAATATCATATTTGAATGGGTTTTTTGTGAAAGGCCTTGTTATACTTCTTAAAACTGTTTTATGAAAATTTAGGTGGTTTATTGATCCATGAAAGAAATAGGAGACATGTTTGTGGGATGTTTGATGTTTGTGTGATTTTTAAATGGAACTTTCATGATAAATTGGTATTTTATATATGTGTAAATTATTGGAGTACAAAAAGGGAAAACCCAGGTATCTTGGTGGGAGGATGTGTACTAGTTTTCTAGTGATCCAGAGGGGTTTTTTTCCCTATTTCACATATCAAGTTTGATGATGACAACCCTAACTAAACTATAATGATTATGTTTTTGGGGAACACTGGGTTATAGATGGTTCTCATAATAGTGGATCATGTGCATGATAATGGATATTTTTATGATTAATTTTACACCGAAATATGAGGTACCTGGGGACCACAACAAACTAGTCCCTAAGGGTGTTCCCATGACTTGTTCTCATTGGCTATTTTGTACTCACCGTCAGTATACAATGTGTTTATTAGGTAAATTTGGAAATGTGTGTGTTTTATTTAAAATTTTACAATATTTAAAGCATCCCTCTTGAAAACTATGTTCATTATTAAGTTTCACCTCTTTGAAAAATTGTTACTAGCATTCTTGTTTATAAAACTTGAAAGTTTTTGTCTGGTTATTTTCTTAGCATGGAACCTCATTTGGAAAATATATTTTTATATATTGTATCTCAAACTTGAAATTTATTTTTATTTTATTTTAAAGAATGTTCATTGGGAATAGAATATTAGGCTAACCTACTATGATTTATTACTCATGGATATAATTTTCTTTTGTTTTTAGCCCTCTTTTAGGTTTCATCCTGATTTTAGTCACTTTGGGAGATGATTATTTCTTTTGTTGGAGAGTGACCAGTGGGGTCACACAGTGTTAGTTTTGTCATCATTTTTGGTTGGTTTTATTATTTAATTTTACTTTTGATTACTTGTATAAATAACGTTCAATTAAATTTCATATAAATATATATTGGGATGTCCATTTCTTTCCACTTTTTAGTTCTTGATTAAATTTGGGAAAAATAATTTCTTTATGTACTCTGTTGATGCCCAAAACTAGTTTCCAGCCCATGGGGATCAAGAACTATCTTCGGGCCATGCCACTGATCAGTTTGGGTGCCTGGTTTGGGGTCAACCCAGGATGGTTCGTGACAAAATGGTATTAGAGGAGGTTTGCTCCTAGAAAACCTTTATTTTCAGAGTTCCCTTTGTTATTTAGGGATTTAAAGGTAGATGGAGTAAGATTTTCAGGACTTTATGGGTAGGTTTGGGAAGATCATCATGAATTCTTGCTCATTCTGACCCTCGGGTGTCTATGTGAAGTCCAGTTTTATTATTGTCTTTGGTTCTTATTGATTTTTTGGTGTTGGGATTTGACAAGGGGAGTTAGACTAATGGTCTTCGTGAGCTCATGGGGCTTGTCAATCCATTAGCCATAGCATGGTCCTAAGAATGATCTCTGTGTTTGTGGTGTGTTTTACATATGACCACCAACCATATGCTCAAGTCACCCACTGAAACTAGTTTTCTTTTGAGGGTCTCTTGGACTTCTCTTGGATTCATTTTTTTTTTCTGAAAATCCTTGTGTGATAATTGTGAAAATGGGGTTTAAAGGAATGGTTAGTTGTTGAAAAGTGGAAAATGGGTTTTCAAAATTTTATATGATAAAGGTTTATGAATATTGGGTTTTTTTGAAACAAATCTTTTGGGTAAAGAGGAAATGATTTAATGGGATTGAATTTCATTAATCTAAACTTATGGTTTCTTGAAATGAAAGGTTTGAATGCTTGGATTATTTTAAAGTGATTATGAACTCTGTTTTAAATGGGGTATTTTGGGCTATTGAAAAGTGTTTGAATATGATGAATTTGTTTACAAAATTTGGTTTTAAGCAGTTGGTGTTTTTTTGGAAAGGGTTTGGCCTTTTTGGTTGTTGGATTATGAAAAGAGACCTTGATTAATTTTTTAAAATGGGAAAGGTCTATTTGGAATAGAATTGTTGTTTTTGTAAGTTCTATTAAATGTAATGGATTGTGTTTTTAATCAAATGATTCTTCATGAAGTGTGATTTGTTTTGTGAAATAAGAAAATGTTTTTGGATTTGGTGGTTAATGTGCCTTTAGAAGGTAAATGATTCAATTTGGAGTGATGATTGTTTAATTTTATCCTTTGTGTTTTCATGGGTGATCACATGCATGGTTTTATGGATATATGGATGAATGGCTGGTATAGCATGGTGGTTGGGTGCCCAGGGTGGCATGGAAATGTGCATATAAGTGAAATTTGATGAAACACCATTGGTGAATGTGAAAATCCACCATGTTGGTTTGTTTTTCAAAAGTTTTTTAAGCTGATAAATTATGGTGTTTGTTATAAACTAATGGTTATGTGGCTGTTTTGTTCTATATCTTAGAAGTGTTGTTTATTCGGTATGCTTCCTTGCGATATGGAATTCATACTATTGTTGTGTCTTGATATGGGATCTCGCTGTTGGATCTGTTTTGGAGAAATGTTCAGTGGGTTTCTACAAATGTGTTGGATGTTTTGATGTGGCCATAGATGGTTCTCCGTTGGCCAGATTTCCAGGTGATCAACCGAAGGATTCATTCCAAATTTCAAATCCACCTCTTCAAATGATGCCTCAGCCTGGTTGTTGGAATTCTGAGTTTTTTGGGCTTGATTTAAAATTCATTTCTATTATGGTGTCCCTCTCAATTGGGGTATTAGTTCTCAGTGAGGTTGATGTGTTTCTCCATGCACCTTTTCCATTATTCTCCCCATTCAGAGTGAGAGAAAATAATGTTATGTATCTCTAAGTTCTTTTTTGGGTAAAAGTGTGTTGTTTGAGGAAGAGAGCTTAATGGTATCCCTTGATTTGTTGTTTAATCCTGTGAGTGTTATGTTTCACCATGTGGAACTAAGGGGAAGAGTTCAATTTAGGGTTTATCAAATCCTGACTGAGAGGCAGGAGATGCTTCACCCATCAAAGCTATAGCCATAGGTCTCAAAGTGAAGCTGGCGCATAGTGAGGAGTCCTAGGAATGTGGGTAGTATTAATATACTCGTACCTATACCATTTTGGTGAGGTAGTTACTTTATTTATTTTGTGGTTTAAGTAGACCAATGATTGGGTCCCCTTCCATACCCACCCTAAGTGGTTGGGGTTTGGATCCGTGCAGAGAGTGTTGGCCTAGTTCTTGTGCCCTCCGTTCGGGAGTGGGGGGTTGAAATGTTCAGGTTTTGTTCCTCTTAACATGGGTTGGTAGGTTTCTATGGGAGATTTTTTATGGGCCTATTTGGGAGAGACACATTCCTAGTTCATTTTAATTCTTGTTTGGTCACTGATCATTGGTTCTTAATGGTGGGGAGAACCACCATGTGTCTCATAGAGTTTCCTCTTAAGAATTTGTCAAGGGTTATTAGTTTCTTAATGGTGGGGATTCCATTAAGAACTCCCCTAGAATAATTGGTTTTCATGATTTCTCTTTGGTTTGGGTGATCATTGGGTTCATTGGGATAAGGCCCAATAATCTAGTTATTAGTTTGATTGAGGAGGTAGTGACTCGATCTTTCGGTTGATGCTCGAGAATTGGTTGGGAGTTGGTGTTTTGGTTGAGGTAAGAGGCTTAATTTCCATTAATTGTGGATGTAGTTTCATTTGATTAATAGGCCTGACCATATTTATAAGTAATCCTTAGGTTTTCATCAATCAACTGGAATGTGTTGTGGATTTCTGAGGGAAGAAATCTTTACTGGTGGGGAGAATTGTCACACTCAGATATTTTTTCATGTCATGGTTTTGATCTGGTTCTTTGGAAATCCTGATACTTTTCTTGGGTTATGGGTGAGAAGGATTTTGAGTTTTCAACTAACATCTATTTCTTATCATCCTACCATGGGTTCCTCATAGCTTTTTTTGTGATTTTTTGGGCAAAAGGGTGGTTACTTCAAGATTTGGGCCAACCGTGATCCCATTTCCAAATTTAAAAACAATTTTTTTCTTTTATAAATACTTCATTTTTCAACATTTTTCACTCATTACACTTCCCAATTGTCCTCCCCTAACCTATTCAAAACACCATATCCCTTTTCACCCCCTTAAAAATTCATAATCGTGGTGGATTTGGGTTATTTATTCAAGTATTGGGCCTGCCTGTTAGCCCATTTCTAGTTTTAGAAAAATAATTTGTTTCTTTTATATAGTATTCATTTTTTATATTTTTCTGTGATTCAACATATAACTTGAGACCAAGAACCCTATACACACCTCAAGTTCCATTTTCCCTCTTTTGATCTCATCTTAACCACGGATTAAGTTGAAATGTCTCAAGGCTTCTCAAATCATCCAGATTTGGTAAGGTAGTTTGTTTCTTTAATGAATCATTCATTATTTTTCTCTTTTCTACCAAAATATTATTTAACTAGTTCTTATATACCTATGTATCCTCTCCTAGAATTTACAATCCATTCACTTTCCTCTAAGGGTGTAGATCTAAGGGAAGATGAAGAGTTATATAGTTTTCACGGTGAGATTCCTTCTCCTTTCTCCTCTCTCTTCCTTATAATTACACTTTATTTTGGTTTCCTCTTCTCCCATAGTCATGAATGACATAGGATTATGTTATAACATTATTTTTATGGTTTCTTGGTTTATTAATGGCTGGTATTCCTAGATCTAGAGTGTTGGGAACCAAGGCGTGTGATATCGGGTGTGTTGTTCTTTTCTGCCATGGTTTTGAGGTAGGATATCCCTTGAAAATTCCTTTATAATTTAAGTTTCATCATTTTATTGATTTTATCACCTGATATATATGTTTATTATTGTTTTTTATCCTTTGGATAATTTTTTTTGTGTGAAAAACAGTTGTTTAAGCCCTGTTTTTAGAAAAGTAATGGTGTATTGGTATAAACGTGTACACTGCTTGCTTACTTAAATGTTCAGTTAGCTTATGAACCTAGTTTATAATATTTTGTACATGGTTAAGTATCTTGAATAAATTTATGGAATTAAAATTTTATTTTATCCCTTTTTAAGTTCATAAAATAAGTTATTTGTTTAAAAGTACATGCCATGTGTTTGGTAAATTGGCCAGTTGGATTTTATGTGCTTAGTGCGATTTTAAATATTTTTTTTGGATTTATAAATACATTTTAAGCATTAAAAATGGTATTTTTGGGTCCTTTTATGGATTTACAAATTATTTTTGGTTTTATAAACAAATGGGTTTTTGGTGGTAAACATGTTTTGTCCCTGAATTGTCGAAAAATGGCCCATTTGGCATCCTTATAAAAATGGTCATGCTTTGGATGTGTAACATGAATGTTTTAATATATTTATGAATTTTTTTCTTATGTAAATGGTTTTAATACACATCTTTATTAAAAGTGAAATTTGTACCTTGTGAAAATTTTAGTTTTAAGAAATTCTTAAAGGCCCATTTGGCATTTTTCTTATAAAAATGGTTTCAATGTTCATTTCATGTTGTATCATTTGGGACCATTTGATGGTCCATGAAATTGATTTATTAAATATTTTTTGGGCTTAAAAATATGGTTTTATAGGTTATTAGAGGGGTTTTATCCTTGAAATAGCATTTTTGAATGGATTTTATGTGCAAGGCCTCGTTATACTTCTTGAAATTGTTTTATGAAAATCATAGTGGTTTATTGATCCATAAATGAAATGTGAGACATGTGTGTGGTATGTTTGATGTGTGTATGATTTTTAAATGTAATATTCACGAGAAAATGGTATTTTACATATTTTTAAATTGTTCGACCACAAAAAGGGAAAACCTGGGTATCTAGGTTGGCAGACATGTATTAGTATGCTAGTGATTTAGAGGAGGTTTTCCCTGTTTGAAGTAGCAAGTTTGATAATGAAAACACTAACTAAACTATGATGATGATGTTATTGGGGGACAAAAGGTTATGTATTGTTCTACTACTATTGTATCATGTACATTAGAAAAGATATTTGTTATGGTTACTTTTACATAGAGATACGAGGTACCTGGGGCCCACAACAAACTAGTTCCTAGGGGTGTTCCAGGGACTTGTGCTCATTGAAATTTTTTTACTCACTGTCGGCACAAACAGTGTGTAGTTGGTAAATTCATAAAAACTTATGTTTTATTTATAAGTTTATAATATTTAAAGCAGCCCTCTTGAAAACTATTTTCATTATAAAGTTGCACCTCTTTGAAAATTTGTTACTAGCATTATTTTTTATAAAACTAAAAAGTTTTTATCTGGTAAATTTTATAGCATGGAACCTCATTTGGAAAAATTATTTTTATATATTGTATCTAAAACATGAAATTGATGTTTCATTTATTTTAAAGGATGTTCATTGGGAATAGAATATCAGGCTAACCTACATAGTTTTAATACTCATGCCTATAGTTTTCTTCTGTTTTTATCCCTTGTACAGGTTTTAGTTAGAGTTTGGTCACATTGGATGACTAGTATTCATTGTGTTAAAGAGTGAGCAGTGGGATCATGTGGTGTTATTTTGGTCGTTAGGTTTTTTCAGTTAGTCATATTTTTTAGTTGTGCTTTTGGTTTCTTGTATAAAAAATGTTCAGTTCAATTTTATATAAATGTATGTTGGGATGTTTGTTTCATTCAACTACTTAGTTCTTTATTATATTTGGGAGAAATCATTCCCTTGAGTACTCTGTTGATGCCCAATACTAGTTTCTAGCCCATGGGGATTAGGAACACCCTTCGAGTGATGCCATGAATCGGTTCGGGTGCCCAGTTCGGGGTCAACTTGGGATGGTTTGTAACAGTTCACCTAGGACCTAATCTCTTGCCTATTATCATCCTACGTGAATTATTCCATAGTCACCTCATCTCCATCCACAATCCAGATAAATCTTTGTAATTCTATGAAATGGATAGCATAATCCATCACTAATGTATCCCCCTGAGTTAGAATCATAAACTCTACACCCTTCTCCTGCCTCAAGGTTTCTCAATTGTAATGTTCTAGAAATGTTTTCTGGAAATCCTTCCACACCCTTCTTTCGACCTTCTCTGTATGAACCATAATATCCCACCAATGATTAGCATGGACCCTTAACATGTAGGCTGCAAAATTGACTCTCTTCTCAAGAGGAGACTTTAAATGGTCAAGAATTCTCTGGATAGAATCTCTCTAAAACTATGCTACCTCTAAACCACAATCTTCGGTAAAGGTTGGAGGGTGATACTGTTGAAACTACATGGTTAGATCAAACATACTCGGTACAACCTGCCCTAGGTCTCATTACGTCATCTACATAAAATGTGAAATATTCTCATGGAACCACTCTTCCCTATTATCTTGAACCACCAAATGCTCTTTCTACACTACTGGGGGAGAATTCTCAACAACTTCCTCCTTTCACCCAACCTACACACATCTTCGTGGTGGCATTTATCTACAATTCCAAACACAAGATTTAGAACTCAGTCCATACCAATTTCAAAAATATAATGAAGGATCTTCATTAGCCACCAACAAACCATTACACATATTCACCCAAACAGGTCTGATCATACTCGGTACACTACTCTAGTCCACCTCTACTAAGAACTATGGTAACACAGGATAACTAACTCACATGGTAAAAGGCGTCACATTCTACATCATATCAAACTATTACCACATCACAACTTATTTCAATTAAATTTAAATTTGCTTACCAACCTTTATCAATCATAAATCTTGAATTATTGTTTAACATTTTCTCCAATTTTTCCTATTTGTATCGTTTCATTAGACCTAATATTCATCATTTTTAAGAAATCAAATGCATCCAACCCCTTGTGTCTCACAAAATCATCCTGTGTGTGTTCCTACTATGATGCATGTTACTTATATACATAGGTTCCTAGAATGATGCATGAATTCATAACCTCATGCCATTCCATACACAAGATAAATATCATAAAACTGTCACATCACACCACATGTGCATCACCTAATGGTGAAATATCATCAAATGTAACAATACACAACAAGAACAAAAATTTCCACCCTAGGTAAATTGGGTTTTCCCCCATACTTGGGTTTGCTACTCCCAAGGATGAGTTCATTTACAAGGTCAGAAACCTTCCTAACCTCTTTTCTACCATTCCCAAATATTAAGCCACAAAAAATAATCCTCAGATACCACTTTGTAACGGCCCTGACCCAGGTGACACTAAAGAAGTTCCCCAATCTGGGTTGTCACATGATCTAAAGCATACCTCCCCATATACCATTGGTTTTTGATTAGCAGCGAGGGTCTAGATTATTCATGTGGGGAGACAATACCCTCTTAAAAGAGTAATCCACACCAAAAAACATATAAAACAATAGATATAACATAAAATAATCAATAAACAAGAATAAATAACCATTTCCCAATTGGTTACAAACCACAACCAATAGGGAATATATTATGTCATCCTACAATTCCAAGTGATCAAAACCCAAAAATAAAGAAAAAAATTAGAATCCAAAAAACTGTCCTGACTTCAAGTCTGGAACCTCATACATGAAAGTCCCATGTTCAACTCAAATCCCAAGCATATGGCCCTTTCTGATGCCTTGGCTTACAAGCATGAAATCTTCTCATGTATCTAAGGGAGGCCCGAGAAGGGTATGAGTACAACTCAGTAGGCCACCACCAACAGTGTCTATAAAATATCCAGTCTAACGATAGTTCATGAATGAATAAATAAATAACAATAAAAGGAAATAAAATTAAGGGGCCACTAATTAACAATATCTATTTAGCTATTACTAACCAAGGTGTCAATTCATAATATCTCTTACTGTACTAGTTCATCATCCATCACAAATTTCATAAGTAAGACATTCACATCATTCGCCCAAGGTTCATGGAATTTATCATTTTTAACTAGGGAATAAGTAAGTCCCTAACTCACAAGGGATAATATATCACAACATCATAATATCATCACCTCAAAGCCTTAGTCTGGGTGGAATGCAACTGTTAGGGGAATGGAGCTTCATCCCCTTCCCTAACCTATTCATTGTGGGGAGAGTTAGAGCATCGGTCCAACTCAACCCATGGGAGGATCCTCAGTCTATTATCCCACACCTCAATCCATGTGCACATTCTTATCCATCCATTCACCACACACAACCAAACCATAACAAAAAAACCAATAAAAACATCAATTATAACCCATAATAATCAACATGGTAAATTATATTGTTCCATAAACCGTTAACACATTTTCCATTTACATCACTTATCCCATTTAGTCCAGTTCCCATTCTCAAGTCTAGCTCACTAAGCATATTACATAATTCCCTTATATCAACCCATTATACATATTCATAAATACCCTTATGAAACCCCCTTATACATATTTCCCATTTCACATACCATTATCAATTTATCATTTTCACCATTTCACATGAACTAACACTATTAGGCATATATAACATATTTCATAAGCCTCATACCCCAACCATAATGAACTAATACCTCATTTGGAATTCCATTATGAATATCAAGATAATCAACAGTGGGTCTATATGATCACACAACATCCTAGAATATACTTAGATAATTCTAGGTTTGCAAATTATTGGCTCACCCCATGGGTGGCCTTAAATGGGTCAAATAATCCTTGATGCAACATTGGGGACCATGGGGATTCCTACTAATCTTTTAGACACCCAATTTTCTAAACCATATAAAATGATTCAAAATAATAAAAAGAGTTGAAAAAGATCAAGGTTGGACATACCGAAATCTACAATAAAACAATGGGATATAACTTGTAGACCTCCTAACTCAAATATATTAGTGAACACCCTCCCAATCAAAGACTTAGATCCTGATTCAACCAACCCTTAAAGCCTCAATCTAGATCTCATAGAAAAAAGGTTTTGATAGGTTCAAAAAGAGATGAGAGAAATATGAAAACCATAATCGAGAAGAGGATGTAAGGAGGATATTAAACTTACTCGAAGCTTCGATCCGCAACCAAAAACACTCTAAACAGCCTATAGATAAAGGAGATTCTCCCTTGGATGCTCTTGGGAGCTCTTGTTCATCAGTAGGGTTAATAGGAGGAGAATAGAGGAAAATACTGAGTGAGGCTTTAAAATACTGGAGCGGAAATTTTTTAAATTTCTCAAAATTAATGGTCTGCATAGTTTACCCACACGGTTTTCCAAACCATGCACAAACCGTGAGAGAGTCACTATCCCAAAATCATCCCCTCGCATGATTTCCTAGGGTGTTCTATATGGTTTTCACTCATTGTGCAACATGCCAAAAAAACTCATTTTCCTCCTTTTTCATGTCCTGAACCCCTAGAACACCCCTAATCCTTCTCACGAAATTAGGGAAGACTTTTTTAACCCAAATAAGGGACTTATGATGAAACATAAACAAAATACACATTAAAAAAATCTAGGATCTTACACATGTATGTCGTCTTTATTCCATTTTTTAATTGATAATATGATGTCTCTTCTTTATAAATTGGAAATTATTTATGTACCTTAAAAATGTATCTATATAATTTTCCATATGCATAAAATTCATTTATAGTGAACATTATCATAGTATAAAAAAAGAAAATACTCTTTATTGTAGACAAAAAAACTATAACTTCTGTCTCTGAGAGAAGTTTAAATCATCAATCAATGGTGAAATATACACATTAATATAATTTCCTGGTTTTTTTATTCCAAAAATAATCAATATCATCAAAAAATATTTTTTATTCATACATATATATGGGGAAAAGTTGTAAACTACCAATAAAACATACCATAAACTATGTTGGATACTGAGGACCCAATATGGATTCATTACATTTGTGTATAGTCCCATTCTAGTATTTATACTTCACATCCAAAATAAGGATATTTTTTTCTTAAATCTATTCCACTGCGGTGAATCATCAAGGTGAAGTAAGTTTCCATCAGATATGCGCTCATCAGTATGCCATTTCAACCTTTTTTCATCATTTGAATTTTAAAATAGTCACTTCAATCGATAAATTATTGGAAGGTACCAAATTTCTTTAAAAATATGTTTGAGGCCAGTACATGAGAATGAATCGAAGTACAAAATTTGCATCCATATTATATTTTGATATCCCACATTTAGGACATTTTGATAAATATTTAAATTACTTTATATACAACACACAATCATTGGGGTAATAATGTATCTTTTTATACCCCAATCCCATTGGTTATAATATTTTATTTTCATTGTAATTGGAATGTAGAATCTTGTTTCATTTTATAAGTTTCTCCTTTAAAAATTCAAGAAAATAAGAGAAAATTTTATCACTCCACCCATTTCTTACTTTCAAGTTAACTAATATCAACACAACTGATAGCATTGTAAATTTAGTGCAACCTGAGAATATTGGTTTCCCATAATCTTCATACAATCGTTTAATAGTTTTTATTTTTTTAATATTTTTAATGCCTTCATCATGAATTGATTTTTAAATACGATCCTATGTCTCATGCTGAATATTTTCATCTATGTTAGATGTTGAATTTTATATTATTTCACAACACCATATATAGAATGTATAATTGTGGATAAAACCATATAAAATGAGATAATACTTTATTTCTATAGAATTAATCTTTATCATATTAAAAAAATTCATACATGAATAGAAAATAAAATATTTGTTTTGAATATTTCATTTTGTAAATTTCAATAAATCATCAACTCCTTTTTCATATTCAACAGTGGTTCTTCAAAAACTTTATTCAATTATGATTCATTAATTAACTATGATTACAATATTAAATATGAATATATTAAAAAATAATATATATATATATATAAATAGATAAATTTTAAATATAAAAACATATAAGAAAAAAAATAAATTATTGATAACTATTTAACAATTATGCATAATGATCAAAACATATCATAGAAAATTTTAAATACAAGTGATTAAACATATATAGAAATAGATAATGTAAACATGCCTAAATTTTTAAACAAATAATTTGTCTTTAATGAACTTTAAATATGAAAAAACAGTTACAAAAACACTTTATAAATAAAAAAACTTAAGAAAAAAAAATTCAACCACAAACATATTATAATGAATAAAATTTAAACTTACAAAAAATTATAAATAAAAACTATTACATAAAAAACAAATATCATAAAAAATATTATAATATTAAACCAAATTTAATATTAAAATTATAATTGATAATAAAATTCATACAAGAAAATGATTTGATCAATTAAACTTATAACTGACCCATAATTAATTTTTCTTCAAAATAAAAAAACATATAAAATTTGGAGGTTGATAATTTAAAAGAGTTTTGGACTTACAATCAAATCCCTCTAAGTCAAGGGGGAAACAAGGTGAGGGCTGTAAGTTTGGAGAAAAACAAGTTCAAAAACTAAGTAAAAAAAAGAACTAAACAAATCTTAAACCACAGTTGTGGGTCAACTGAGATAGCTTGAAGATCATGAAAGAAAGATCAAGGATAGAATATTGACAATAAAAAATTTAAAAATATAATGAAAAATGAATTAATGAAAAGATAAAGGGTTATAAAAGGTAATCAAGATCCATGGGGTTCCATCATCAGTTGAAAGGATTAGTTTTGTTTGAAAAATGAATGAGGGTTTTGGGGTCCCTGTGTTTTTTAAAAACACTTTTTCCATAGGTTTATTAAAAAACTGACATTAAAAGTAATTGAAAAATATTTATTGTTTGTTTTTTTTATAAAATTGGCATTAAAAGATATCTTGGAATACTTATAATGTCGATTTTATAAAAAATTGACTTTAATCCTCACTGTTGAAGTCCCTATTTCTACTAGTTTGGGGGTAAACACCACTCCCCAAGATCAGCAGAATCATGAAAGTTTTTTTGAAGATCATTTACTTGGAATAATTTATATTTTTACTCTTAGAGTTGTCCAAGGTGTAACTTCCCCAGCCTAGTTCATAGATTAGTAACCATTCTAGAGGGAAACAAGGCCTCAAGTATGCCTCCCCATATGCTAGAAGCTTCCAAATTGAAGTGATGGTGTATGGTGGTATGATGAGGAGGATATACCCTCTATAATAGAGTGAAACATAGTTTAAATAAATTAAAAACAATACATCTAGATAATAAATAAAAAATATGTAAAGTAGTAAAGCAGTACTATATAAAGATGATGTCCTGTTGGTGCAATATAAAAGTCGATAATGTTATGGCTCAAGTCTTACAAGTAGTATTAGGCTAATAAAGAAAAAAAACTAATATATATGAGAATCATGAGTCCTAGCTCAGCTCTCTACTCCCATGATCCCAATATAAAATAGAAATCCAACATCCACAGTAGGGACCAATCCTTTTTTCCTTTCTGGTATCGATGAAATTAGCCCGGGTACTGAGAAATGACCCAAATTGGATATGAGTATAAATTATTAGGCCAACAACAATGGTTTATAATGAATAAATAATATTTGAATATATAATGTATAAATTTGAAGATATAGTAATTTAAAGTGGTGAGGTAAGAGAAACCTTTTATAGTTAAGGCTCTTTACAGGATGCTCAACCAACCCGACCTATTTTAGCCTAAGTCAGATGTCCCTGATCATGTGACCTTTTAAGTTTTTAGGGGACATGGGATATGTTAACATGGTTTCCATGAATAAATAACCACATGGAATCTGAATAACTGGTCCAAGAATTCTTATATAGTGAACCTTTTTTTCTAATCCATGGAAGACCGATGGAAATCTTTAAATTTATTTTTTATACCAACCCATGATGATCAATCAGTTTTTTAGCTATTGGGTTTTGAGTGGAATCCAAGGGACAAAACCATTTAATCCTACTCCTAAGAGTTTCTAATCAAACCAAAGAAATCTATAATGTAATTTTTGGGCCAGTATCGATTGGAATATGAGGATATGACCCAAGTAATTCCTTTTTGAAGGATATAAATCCAACCCTAGGAGATCATATCGAGTGTTCTAATTTTTATATAGGTCCTGATGAATCTATTATGAATAATTGTGATATTAATGTGAGTAATATATTGACCAAATCAAAGGTAGGTATACCACCTGGATGTCAGATCAATGAATTAGGTGGCATCCTATGAGTTTTCTAAGGGAATTTAAAAAGGGAATCCAAGACTTGATTAAAGCTCGCCACACCTTTTATACTGTGACCAAGTTCCATATTTAGTAACAAAGGTATCCATGGTAATATTTTATAAGTTCCAAGTAAATTTCTCATGTTAAGGCTTTTATCAAAATTAAATCAAAACCATGGAAGTGTCATTTGACGATGTGTATGAGATACCCACATCATCTCACAAATCAATTAATTTATTCATTATAACATTTCATGAAAATAATGGAATTCAGTCTATAGTAATTATCTAGGACACCCTAATTATCATAACAACATTTAAGTCACACATGACATACCTAATGTCCCATTTTAATAAATCCCCCTTTTAGGTGACATGATAAGAACACCCTAAGGGATGGTTTGGTTTCATAAATTAATGAATTGGGGTTTCTTTTATATGCCAATACAAAACCTAATGGGGTTTTTAGTTATAATAAAAGAATACTTTTCATGGTTGTTAAGATTAAGACACCCTAAGGGGTGGTTTTATTTGAGTTTATCATCCTTCAATGGTGTTTGGGTGATCCATTGTATGTCTAGGTTGATCTTTAGTTGACAAGTTAAAGGAATATAAATTATAGGTCAATGATTCAAAATACCATAGGGTATCACCATGAAACATTTTGTAAATGAAAATAATTTTATGGAAAATAATATTTACCACCAACCACATTCTTAGAAATCAACACTCATCTGGTACAGACCATATGTTTGAGATAAAATGGAAGAAACTGGTGTTGCAGACAAAATCCCTGAAAATAAATCATATATGTTCTCATGCAAAAAAAATTAAAATTAAAAAAATTGAGGAAGTAGATAAGAGGAGTAGTAACTAAACCTCTATCCTTATTTTTCATTGAATAAAAGAATATGTGGATGAGGATTGATGGATATACATCATAAATAGAGGAAGAGCAGGGTTCTCTATACCACAATAACGAGGCTAAAATGGGGCCCCACATTAAGTGGAAGGAGGATATGTGGTCTAAGGGGGTCAAATGATTAAATTGACCCCTTTAAAAAAATTCTTAGTAGGCCACTGGATATCCATGGGAAGCCCATTGACTTTCTGGTGGCTCTGGTAGATTTACCTAGCTACTAGTACAACCACTGGTTAGGTGATGGGTCTGCAACATTATGATGTAGTCCTGGCTCTAGCCCCAAACCCTTTGGTTCTCTTATGAGACCTCCCAAACACCTAATACACATATAAAACACTTACTTTAGGTGTTTTACCACTGAGAAACTATTTTTAGGACTCAACTAACTTCCAACCCCTCTATGGGTGAGATTCAAAAAAATCAAAACAACCCCAAACGGTGGTTTGTGACATCCTCTCCACCATAGAACAACTCATCCTAGAGATGAAAAATCAACTAGATGACACCTTGAATCATTACCACAATAAAAAATTGAGGATATTATAAATCACCATATTACATCCCTCAACAAAGATCCAAAACTGACCCCCTTACCATAGTTATAATCTAAAATTCCATGAATTCACATTCGAACTAAACAATATGAGAGTATAGATGATAATTATCACAAAACCAAACATACTTTAGATGACACTCCATGATTTTAATATTACATTCTTCTAGAATTTCTGATTGCATTTCTATGAAACCAACCCAACACTGACCAGTTACATTGGATCATATCAAACCACAACTGGTCTGATCGTTGAAGCATTACTGCGAGACTGAAATGGAATTTTTGATATGGTTTCTACTTTTTCTTAAAAGTTGTGGTCAAAGACTCAGAATATTCAGGGACGTGGCTATAGTAAAAAAGAAAATAATGCAATAGGTAGTACAATGATGAACTCGGTGAGACTCAAACTCGAGACCTCACTATGACCCTCATAGTCAGCTACCAACTGAGCTGCACCCTGGGGGATTTCCACTTAATCATTTTTTATCCGACATAAGATAAGATATTGTTATATACATGAAAAAATTCCATCATGAATGATTTATTCTTATCAGCAATGCATTAAAAAATATCCTATCATGACACTTCAATCCTTAAGGCATACCAAAATTTCCCTTTTACTAATATCATGCCTTATAGGATGACATCACATATCTATCATATACCATCTCTATCCAAAAAAACTTATAGGAATATATAGTCTCACTCCTGAGATTGTGCATAATGCTAGTGGTGACATATAAAAAAAACCCTCCATTTATTGGTTTCCCAATCTGGTAGGATGATCACACTGTAAATCACCTCTCGTCACCTATATCAGGATTTCTTCATCATTTGAATTTAATTCAGACATGTTAAAATAAGTCAAACTAAAAAACTTCATCCAATGTAATGATTTGAAACTTCTTAATGAAATCATCACAATCTTTTCTAGTCCATGATATATCTTTACTAAATGACTGAGCTAAAAGAGGTCAATTTCAAGCCATTGAACCTCTATCATTCTAATTTCTTGCTAGATAATGATATCAACCATGCCCAGTATACATGAACCCACTAGTTTAACACCACTACTACTGTTATTCTCAAATTTATGAACAAGCGAATGAATTAAAAAAATAAAATAATCTCTCCCACGAACTTAAAAAATATTCCCTATAATGCCTTCTATGTAATGAAACTTTATATCAAAACATTAACCCCCACCACACATATATTGAGGTATTCAAAGGAACCATCCAACCCCTCTTATGGGTCACCCTTGAGAAACATGAGTTGCCAAATCCCTAGCCTTGAGTCATGATAAATATATCATTGGGATTTTCCACTTATCTTACACATAAATCCTCAACTAGGTAATAACTCTGGGAGACACTCATCCCAGTTGGTGAGGACTCTCCAAGTGCATCCATGAGACCCAGTTTTGATTCTGGGCAGAGGCATAATTCTAGGTTACTGTAGTAGCACTATATTAGTATTTTAGTAGGGACTATATAAATTATTATTCGGTTCTATAGCAGCTAGAAGTATTCACCTTCAAACCACAGGTTTGGGATTGGAGTCCGTAAGGCCTTCAAGCCACCCAGGCCTTCGGGTCAGTAAGAATTTCCGGCCACCTTAAGGCCTAAGGGCCAACTCAAGTCCTTTAGGCCACCTGATATAGAGATGATACAAGATAGATTCTATAAGGAAAAAGCCCAATAATAAGATATTGAGCAAGATGTATTTACCAGATCAGAGCTAACAGATTTGTAAGAATTAGAGGGTATGACATTTTCCATCGGTACCAGGCCTGTGCACCTCTACATAGGATAGCTAGTGGTATATCCATGAAAATTTAGAGACTTGATCACGATGCAGATGCTAGGGAGGGGTAGTTTAATGTAGTCATAGTCTTTAATGAATGAATTTATATTGTCCTGGATCTGGGTGCCACCCAAAGGTTCCCCGTACCCGGTTGGTCACATGGCCTCAAACATATTTCCCCAAAAGCCAGAGGCTGCTAACTAGAAGCGAGGGCCTTGGGTATGATAATGGGGAATTTTTCACTCATTGGCAGAGTATACACATCAGAATAACAAATAAGAAACAATCGTGTAAGAATTAGTACCATACAAAATATTAAATATTGGAATACTAATAACAATAGAACAATTAGAGCACATATATAAATGATGAATGTCACATATGTCTAGGAAAATATCCAAAAATTCATAATGCTAGAAATAAAATATAAACCAATTATATAAAAGCAGTAAACTCCAACATAATTGTAAGCCTCATCTTGGTCCCACGACCTCCATCTACAATAGTAATCAAGTAACTAATGAAGAATACCACTTTCCGTTATCTATATCTACATCCATATAATCTGTTCGGTCCCAAAAGAATGACCCAAACATAGTGTGAGACAAATCCGAGTAGGAAACCACCAAAATCTCTATGCCTAACTATCAATGAATATATATAGCAGGTAATATGCATAAATGAAGCAATAAACTAGGAAGTACTCAAAAGTAGTCAATCTACCAATTTTCAATTATATTCATTTACATTTAATAATTATTCAATCCATTGAATAATGTAATCTCGGGATCTAGTCCAAACTTTGTATCCCCTATGTAATAGCAAAACAGATATCTCTAAAGACCATCAAACAAAAAAATAAGACCACGTCCAAGCTTGTACTTTGGCTGGGTAGGCTCTTCACAATCATTCAATCATTCATAAGAAATCCTCAGGGAAATTTCTCATAGTCTAACCCCTCTGGTTCAACATATTATCAACTCAATAAGTAATAAGAATGACCTTTTGGTAAAGATCACATAGTCTAATACCATTGGTCTCATATAGTACTAATCAATTACAAAAAAACTCCTAGGTAGCTCTCACAGTCAGTACCCCTTGGTCTTCATAGCAACAATATAATTTACAATGACCCTTTGGAAGCTCTCACAGTCAATTCCCTATGGTCCAACGTGAATTTAATAATGACCCTTTGGTTATCTATCACTATCTAACCCCTCTGGTCTGTAACCCCATGACAACTCTCAAATTCAATGCCTCTGGTCAACAATAACAACAGTTATACATAAATGACCCTACCTTAGGAAGCTCTCACAGTCAATTACCCTTTTATATGATTTCAAAATGTGAATTACATGCATTTGAAATAAAAAAAACACCATCCTGAAAACACTAGGCATGAAAAAAAAATCCTAACATGATTTCTAGACCTAACAACCAATCAATAAAACATGGAAAAACACACCCATAATCATGGAAAATAAACCTAATACAGAAAACAATAACCTTTTCTCAATAAAAAACACCACAATAGGTCTTAATCAGGGTTAAATTTCAAAATATTCAACACCCTAAACATGGTTATTTGGCAGTTTTGAGCATATATAATCCAAACAAAATCAAAGAAAAGAATAAACCACAAACCTTGATGTTGTACAATGCACGCTCTTGAACATCATCCCTTGAATCGGCCTAGAATTATGTAGAAATACAAAAAGGGTAAATAGGATAAATACCTTATAACTCAAGTGAGAGGAGAAATCAGGAAGAGAGGATCTAGCGGAAGAGAGAACTCCCTGGTGGGAATCTAACACACATGGCAGCGTCTTAATTAGAGCTCGTATGGAGGAATGAGAGGAGCTCAAATTTCTTCGGCCATACGTCGCTCTCATGTATGGGACACAGGAAGAAGAAGAGTGTTTTGGAGATGAGAAGAAACCCTAGTCCGATTAATCAAATAAAAAAAATCACATGGTTTTTTCATTTATTGTACACGTCGTGTATAAGTCCCAACCGACCCTTTATTTAGGTGGTCATCTAGGTCACCTACATGGCCATGTACTCAGCCGTTACACGACCCGTACATAGCCAGTACAAGGTTATGCATGACAACCAGGTACACAGTGTGTACTCAAGAGTACACAATGTGTACTTAGAAAATTTCCCCTTTCTTTATTTCCCCCCCCCAAACAACCCAAAATAAGGATCCATACCTGAAATGAAGATTTGGGATCTTAAAAACTTCCCCCCTTAAAGTAATTTGTCCTCGAATTTCCTTTCCAAGGGTGATGAAGAAGAAGCTTCAAACAACTCTGGCCACTATGATCGTATGTTGGCATCCCTCTCCCAAGTCTCATCCTATACTCACACATGTTTCCATAGCACCCATACCATAGGAATAGATCGGCTATGAAGTACCTTCATGTTGAGATCCACAATCTGAATAGGGTGATTCTTCGAAGGATGAATCCACCTCTAAATCAACCTCCTCAGGTTGAAAAACCTAAGACAGGTCAGAAAAGTAACATCAGAGCTGAGAAACATGAAAGAAGTTGTGCATAGCCCAGTACCTATGAGGTAACTACAACCTATAGGCGGTCATACCGACTCTCTCCAAAACCTCAAATGGCCCGACATATCTTGGTGAAAGATTCCTTTGTATCTTAATCCTCCTGTGTCCCAACCTTGGTGTGACACGTAAGAAAACCTGATCTCTGACCTCAAACTCTAGAGGTCGTCTCTGTCGATTAGCATAAGATTTATTCCATGATTGTTCAATAGAAATCCTATTCTGAATCAACTCCACCTATTCCATGGTCTCCTGGAAAAGATGAGGTCCCAACATAGCTGCCTATTTTGTGTCCATCCAACATAGGGGTGATTGTTATGGCCTACCGTACAAATCCTCATAAGGTGACATCTAAATCATTTCTTAAAAAATATTATTGTAGGAAAAATTCACTAGGGGTATATGTATCTCCCAAGACCCCCTGAAATCTAGGATGCATGATCGCCACATGTCCTCTATAACCCAAATTGTGTGATTGAACATTCCATCTATTTGGGGATGGTAAGATGCACTCAGATATACCTATGTACTCAAAGCCCTATATAGTCCCTACAAGACACGAGAAGTAAAACATGCATCCCTGTCTAAAATGATAGAGTGCAGAACCCCATGAAAATGTACAATATCTAGGATGCACAACCTTCCAAGTTCATCAAAACTAAAGGGTTCCTTAATTTTTAAGAAATGAGAAACCTTCAGGATTCTATCAACAACAACCCAAACTACACAATTCCCGTGAGGCGACCTCGGTAAACCCATCACAAAATCCATCACAACATAATTCCACTTCCACTCAAGAATGGATAAATACTGTAAAAGACTTACCAGATGTTGATCCTATGCCTTCACCTACTGATAAGTAGAACATATCATAACAAAACCAGAAATATCTCTCTTAATACCAGACCACCAAAACTGACAGTGTAGATCTCGATTCATATTGGTGACACCAGGATGGACTGCCCAAATTGAGGAATGAATATTCTGTAATAGCTCCTTGTGTATGTCTGCTGACATCCATACATTCCCATGAAAATTCAAGACCTCATCCTCACCTATGGTCCATACAGGAGTAGGGTCCTTTCCCAACACATTATCCCATAGGACTAGGCCTTCAGGATCTGATAGCTGCCTCATCCACACTCAATCCAAAAGGGTATAGGTAACAACTATAAAAGAAAGAAACTTCTTCCCCTATCTGTTATGCAACTCCAAATATATCTCAAAGAACAGAGCTACAAGCTTCTACTCACTACTGGCCTCCAAAACAACATGTATCTGATTCCTCCTGCTCAACGTATCCACCTCTGCATTGCCTTTCCCAGAAGTTTAGGTGAGCTCAAAGTCAAAGGACTGAAGGTACTCAACCCATATTCGCTGTCTCAAATTTAGGTCACGCTGAGTAAAGATATACTTGAAGATTTTTTTTGTCAGTGTATACCAAAAAATGTTCTCCTAAAACAAAATTTCTCCTACAGTTTAAAGTATTCACAACTGTAGCCAACTTGAGATTGTGCGTCGGGTAATTCCCCTCATGTGGCCTCAACTGCTGAGACCCATACACAATGACTCCTTCCTCATACATAAGAACTACCCCAACCCAATACCAGATGCATTATAGTAAAAGATGTAACTCTTGCCCGGCTTGGGAAAAACCAATATTGGTGTTAAAGTCAATATCCCTTTTAGCTCTTGGAAGGATGAATTGCAGGAATCTATCCATAAGTACTTTATTTCCTTCTTAGTCAAGCCTGCCAGTGGTGCTACTAAGCATGAAAAGTCTTTTAAAAATAACATGTAATAACTAGCCAGCCCTAGAAAACTCCATTCCTCACATTCATTCTTTGGATGCTCCCAAGAAACTATTTCTCTCACATTATCTGGGACTACCGATACTTCTGTATTTGAGATAACATTACCCATGAAGTGAATGTGTTCCATCCAAAAGTGAAATTTTGAGAGATTAACATACAACTGATTCTCTCTCAGTGTACTCAAAATGATCTTAAGATGGGTGGAATGGTCATGTCGAGTGTGAGAGTACACCAGGATATTGTCTATGAAGACTACTAAAAAAGAATCCAAGTAAGGATGGAACACTCATTTCATTTGTGCCATAAAAACTACTGGCTCATTCATGAGACCGAAAAACATAACCAAATACTCGTATAGACCATAACTACTCTGGAAATCTATAAGAGGTATATCTAATGGTATAACGTGCAACTGATGATAACTAGATCTCAATTAAATCTTCGAGAACACCCAGGATCCTCGAAGATGATCAAAGAGATCATCAATCCTCCGCAAGGAATATCGGTTCTTAATCTTGAACTGGTTCAACTTTTAATAATGCAGACAAAGTCTAAGGGTATCGTCTTCCCTCTTCAAAAATAGGAAAAGTGAACCCCAAGGAGAAGTATTGGGTTAGATGATACCCTTTAGCTATAACTCCTCTAACTACTTCTTAAGATCCTTTAACTCTTATATATCCAACCTATAAGGAGGAATGGACGCTAGTTCCACTCTAGGAATAATCTCAATATAGAAATCTACCTATCACTCCAGAGGTAAACCTAAAAAGTCACTTGGAAAGACATCCTTGAAATGTTACACCACTAGAGGAAAGTCCATATGTTAATTCCCCTAGTCATCCAGATATAAACTAGAAATTTGGGTTGTAATTCCTCCCAAACCATGTTTCTTGTGTCCAACTCTGCTTGCTGGGACATTCCACCCACCCTTTAGTGATGTAAAACTCACCCTATGATGATAACAGTTAAAAAAGGCCTGAAAGGTGCCTAACCAGTCTATTTCAAGAATTAAATCATAACCTATCATCTCTAAGACATAGAGGTCCCATAAGAATTGACATCCACCAACCTCAAGAGGGAACTCCTTGCACTGATGTACACTATCCATCCTAATCTTAAACAAAGTGTCTAACATCATAGTATCCTTATACGTAAAGATGCAGAGACCAAGGATCTCCACAATGGTAATAGATATAAAACTATGGGATGATCCTAAATCAAAAAAGAGAAGAAGCTAAAAATGAGGCAACTAGAATCGTACCTCTAACTATAGAGGGTACAAGATCCTGATCCTACTGGGTCTGTTCCACTGTAAAAGTATTACCTATATCATGACCCTTTGACCCTGCCTGTCTACCATGAGCTGATCCACCATGCAGTCACTAAAACAATGTATCTTTACTACCATGTCCATGACCACCTCCTCGGCCTGAACAAACTGGAAAACTCTAGTTCCCTGATTGATAAGAAACTGGTGGTCCTGATCTTGAACGTAGAGTCGTAACAGAACACCTATCACTCGCTGTTGGTGAGAACACCCAGAAAAAAACTGAATATGACCCATATTTCTACAATAATAGCACTCAAATGGGTCCTTTGGGAAATGTGGTATCATATTCCCACTCTTCCTGCACTGGAATAATACCACCGGACTACCTGAAGAAACATCATGTGATGGCTCACTGTGACACTTCCTACTATAGGTCGAAGGAGTACCAACCCTGGATACTAAACCACCCTGGATCATAGCTCTCAACTCCCTCATATTAAACTCAGTAATCCGTTCCTGGTTCACTATAGCCATCACTGAAGTCATCCTAAAAACATTCACCTTTGATCAAATGTCATACCTGAGACCATCCTCAAATCGCCTAGCCAAAGATAACTCATAACCTCCCATAATAGGTGTAAAGCGCTGAAGCTTTATAAAATGGGATGATTAATCCATCACTGAAAGAGGATCTTGCTCCAAATGTATAAAATCTTAGGCTCGATCAGCCCTCAACGTATCAAGACAGAAGTAATCATAGTAGGTCCTCTGAAACTCTTCCCAATCCATATCCTAATGATGTATTGCCTATGAGATAACATCCCAACATCTCTTGGAAGAATCATGTAACATGTATGTTGCAAGCTTTACCCTCCTATCTGAAGGAATCTCTATATGCTTAAAGATAGCAAGCATGGACTCTAACCATGACTTTGCAAACTGTGTTCCCCCATACCCTAAAAAAGTGGGAGGATGCTGTAGCTGGAAAACCCATCTCAGATCTGGAATAGATGGGGTAGGATGCAGTGCTCCCTAAAAATTATGCAACATCTTCAAAGATCCTTCATGAAACTGTTCACCAGTATATACATCTGGTATAACAGCTAGTTACAAAACAGGCACAACGGGAAGATCTTCTGGTAGTCCCGGATCTACCATTTTTGGTGTCTGATCATCACCTTGTACTTGGCATACAACTGGAGGTCGTCTTAGTGGCATGACTCTGCAAGGTCAAGAACACACCTCAGCTCAAGAATATCAAGGATAACTACTTATAAGTTAAATAAAGGAACATGTGAAGAAAACCATTCATGTTTTACAAAACATGGCTACACGACATGTATAATCTCTACATGGCGTGTTCCCTTAGGTTTCAACATGGGCATGTACCTCTACCAAACCTGGTCGTGTAACACCCCTACACATGGCGTGTTCCTCCCAAGATACAACATGTACTTGAATTCTTCCCTCTTAACCAGGTTCCTCTACACGGCTAAAGCACACGATTCTCTCCTAGGTAACACTACACGACATGTTCATCCTACACATGGCATGTACTAGTTATGTTCTAACCACTTGTGTCATTATTCAAACAGTTTGGGACATGGTCGACTCTACATGACATGAAATAACAGGACATAATGCGTACAACCTATGTTTTGTCCACCCATGTCATTAGTCACACGGTAGGATACACATTTTTTTACAACACAACATGTATGTCTGGTACCCAGAATGTTACACCAAAGATTTCCCAACCCTGTGTCTCTTCTCACATAGTCAGTCACATGGTTAAAAACTACACGATGTGTACATATAGTACACAACATGTACTTAAGAAAATTTGTTTCTTCGAGAATAGAAGAACACATGGCACGTGTTCATAACACCACATGACGTGTTGTCTGTGTTTTCTAATAGTAAGACTCTGAAACTTCTCCAGAACCCTTAAAAACATAAAATTTTGTCCAATTCATGAAAAATTATAACCTGTGAGAGCCCATACTCCCCATGAATAAACGTTTGGAATACTTACTCATATCAAAACTTGAAAAAATTAAATTAAAGTTCAAACATGATCCACAAAATTCTGATCAAAGAGGGCCCATAACACCTTGGGGACCAATGTTTGGCATCCATCCAAATAAGACTTTATAATTTCCAATACCTAATCAAACTAACTGGTATTATTTCTAGGCATCTATCACAAAATCATGTATATCTAGCATAACATCTGTCACAACAACATGAAATCAGTAGTGTATCTTAAATGACATGATAAGAATGCATGACATGTGATCTCTAGCAAGTTCTTATACGATGCATGAGATGGAACACCCTCATCTCATCTAGTTGCAATAGAAATAGAACCTTAATAATATCAACGATAACATCACAATACAAGTGAATCACCCAACAGTGAAATCAAATCAACTGTAACAATAACAAAACCAGAAAATTGCAATATTTGAGGTAACTTGGATTTTCCTTGTACATGGGTTAGCTACTCCCATGCATAACTTATCAGCAATTACTCATTCCTTCTTATATCTATCTATAGGCTCCAAATAGTAATACAAAGTAGAAAAGAAACTCTCTCTGATACCACTTTGTAACATCCTGGATCCGGGTTCCACCCAAAGGTGCCCTATACCCGGTTGGCCATATGACCTCTAGCGCATTTCCCCAAATTCCATAGGCTACCGACAAGTAGTGAGGGCCTTAGGTGTGATAATAGGGAAACTATGCCCTCATTGGAAGAGTATACACAACATAACAACAAATAAGAAATAACAGTGGAAGTAGTAGTACCATACAACAAAGTAAACAATTGAAGAATGATAACAATAGAAAAACTAAAGCACATATATAAATGATGCATGTCACATATGTCTAGGAAAATAGACATACAAGTCACAATGCTGGAAATACAATACTAAACTAATTTCAGAAAATTAGTAAACTCTAACAGCATCGCAAGCCTTAGATTGGACCCATGCTCTCCAGCTCCAACAGTAATCAAGTACCTGATGAAGAAGGGCACTTTACCTTATCTATACATTCAACCATATAATCTGTTTGGGCCCAAAACCATGACCCAAACAGGGTGTGAGATGAATCCCAGTATCCAACCACCAAAAGAACTATGCCTAACTGTCAGTAAATATATATAGCAAGTAATATGAAGAAATGGAGAAATAAACTAATAAGTAATCAAAAGTAAACATTCCTATAGCTCTCAATTACATTCATTTGAATTTAACAATTATTCAATCCATTGAATAATGTAACCTTGGGATCTAGCCTAAACTTTGTATCACCTGTGTAATAGAAAAACAGATGTCTCAAAAGACCATATAACATACAAATAAGACCAAGTCTAAGCTTGTTCTCTGGCTTGGCATGCTCATCAAAATCAATCAATCATTCACAAGCAACCCTATGGAAATGTTCTCATAGTCTAACCCCTCTATTTCAACATATTATCAACTCAATATGTAATAATAATGACCCTTTGGTAAGGCTCACATAGTCTAACCCCTTTGGTCTCACATAACACTAATTAATTACAAATGACCTCCTGGGTAGTTCAAACAGTTAATACCCCTTGGTATGCATAGCAGCACTATAATTTATAATGACCCTCTGAGAGCTCTCACAGTCAATGCCCTACGGTATAACTGCATTTAATAACTACCCTCTGGGTATCTCTCATGGTCTAACCCCTCTTGTCTATGCCCCCCCAGACAACTCTCACAGTCAATGTCTCTAGTCAAGAATAACAACAATTATACATAAATGACCCCACCCCCAAAAGCTATCATAGTCAATTCCCCTTATCCATGCTTTCACAATGAGAATCACATGAATTTCAAATATACAATATCTCCATCTTAACAAAACTAGGCGTGGAAAAAAAAATCCTAACATGCTTTCTGGACCAAAGAACAATCAATAAAACATGGGAAACACACCCATAATCTAGGAAGATAAACCTAATACATAAACAATAACCCTTTCACAATGAAACACACCACAATAGGTCTTAATCAGGGTTAAATTCCAAAATATGTAATACCCTAAACATGGGTATTCGACACTTGTTAGCATATATATTACAAAGAAAATAAAAGAAAGGCACAAACCACTTACCTTGATGTTGTATGATGAACACTCTTGATTGTCGACCATTGAATCAGCCTAGAATGACGTAGATCTATGAAAAGGGTAAAAACGATCAATCCCCGATAAATCAGGAGAGAGGAAAAATCAAGAAGAGGGGATCTAGTGGAAGAGAGAACATATTATTTTTATTTTATTATGTATAATCCCCCTTTTTAGGGGTTAAAGGGAAACCCGTACATGACCCGTAGGCCCAAGGCACAAGGCCCGACTGACCCGCAACACATGACCCGAAGGCCCAGAGGAATACCATGCCCATTACATGACCCGTAGGCCCAACCCACTAGAACAACCTCTCCCCAAATTCTACGACATTGATCACCTAGTTCCCCACCTTTCATTGCTAATTGGCTAGAATTTACTCATACAAAGTTGCAAGGTGCCTGGTCCCGATGGCGGCTTCCATACCCTCTCATTCTTCCAATCTGGTTAGCTCTGCTTCTGGTGGCTGTTACTCTTGTTGATCTGATCCTCTTCTGGGGCCTGTTCTGTGTGAACTATTCTAATCCATGATCTATGTGGCCCTAAGGCCCTGTGTCCTGAAGGCCTTTGATGACCCAAAGGCCCTTGAGACCTGTAGGCCCAAACTAGTGGCCCAAAGGCCCAAATCGGGTTAATAGGTCTGGATGCAACAATACCGAATAGTAACTGCTATAGTACCCCCATAAATTTGCCTCCACCCGATTTTGAACTTGGGTCTCTTGCAAGCTCGAATGAAGGAACATGATGAGATCAAAGATCTTCAGCCATACATCACTCTCTTGTACAAGAAACAAGAATAAGAAGAGAATTCTAGAGATAGGATGTGACCCCAATCCGATTAATCAAATAAAAATAAAAGTACACAATGTTTTCATTTAATGTACACACCGTGTACAAGCCTCAATCGTCCCTTGCTTTAGGTGGTCATACAAGTAACCTACATTGCCATTTACATGGCCGTTACACGGCCAGTACACGGCCAGTACACAGTTATGCATTGGAACTAGGTACACGGTGTGTACTCAAGAGTACATGGTGTGTAGTTAGAAAATTTCCCCTTTCTTCTTTTTTCCTAAAAAACAACTCAAAACAAGGATCCATACTTGAAAAGAAGATCCAGGTTCTTAAAAAATTACTTTAAGTCCTTTAGGTCATGTAATGTCAAGGGTTACCTTTTAACCCTTAAAAGGGGTATTATCAAAAATGAATAAAAAATAAAGGCCTTTTGGCCATTTAGGCATAATCACATGGCACCAAATGTTTCAAAACTAACCACCCACTACATGGTATCACACTACTAGATATATAACTCCTATTATTCTTAACCAAATCTGAAACAAACTGGGAGGGTCACAATATTTCACAACACCCTGTCAGGGTTTCCACAAGGTGGGATCTCTTGGTAGACCGAATATTTTTCCTTTGATAAAGATAACTTAAATACATTTCTATTATATTATTAAAGTAATGGAAAAATGTTTTAAAATATCACTATTTAAAAATTACAATATTTTCTTTATTTTTTCAAAACAAAAACCATGTTTCTTTGTGGTATTTTGAAAATAAAACTTCATAGTAAGGTATAAAAATGATTTAAAAATTGATGTTTACAAATTTCCTAGTTTTCTTCTATTTTTTAGAGAAAAAACATTATTTTTTATGCTATTTTGAAAACAAAACATTCTAATAAGGTGTAAATGTTTTAAAATTATCAATTTTTTAAATTTTCCAAACATAACACTCTTTGAAAGGGAAAAATTTTAAAAATAAATTTACTTCAACAATTACTAGAAGCAAAACTACCTTCCTTAATTTTTAGAAATAATATTTTCTCTTGAGTGAGTCTTTCTTAAAATAATTCTAATTTCTAAGTTGGTTTTATGTATATTTTAAAATTATCATTTCACGTGTAAAATATTCTATTTCCAAAACTCCCACACTATTTATATTTATTAAACCATGTTTTATTTAAAAAATAATTTATTTTAATGGATTATATTCGTTCCAAGTTATCATTCGTGATTTAAATTATTCCATGAAAAAGTGCACCTTTTCTCTATATATTCATCAAACAAAAATGAACATTCTGAAAAGAATTCTCATCTTGATTGAATTTAATGATTTATTTTAAGTTTTTCCCTTATATATTATGTTTCCTATGATAAATAATTGTCTTATTTTTTAAAATTTTCATTTCTATCAAAAAAATTTATTTAGTTTACTA
Organism: Viscum album; assembly: GCA_963277665.1. Taxonomy (NCBI): domain Eukaryota; kingdom Viridiplantae; phylum Streptophyta; class Magnoliopsida; order Santalales; family Viscaceae; genus Viscum; species Viscum album. Next base: position 1,231,656,187 of record OY728158.1, read on the forward strand.
ACCATACATTTTTATATATTTTCCAGCCATTTTGAAAATATTTTTAGCACTAATGAAGAGAATTTAAAAATAAAATTTTAAATGAAATTATGATGAGAAAGGAATGATGTTAATTTTTTTATTAAAAATTTAGTTATTGGGTATTGTAAATGATTAATAAGGATAAAGGGTGAACCCAAACCTCAAGGGAACTTATCAATAATATAAAGCCCTCGAATGTCCCAAGTGTCCTCAATGATTTTCTAAGCTTACTAAATATCACTAAATTTCATTTTAAAAGAAAATAATTTTATATTTTTTCAAAGGAAACGTTTTGTTCATAAAATGGGGATCCTTTATTTTAGAAATGTATTTTAATGGTTTATGTTTTTGATGAAAAAATATCTCCAACATTTTATGTCCACATTTTATTGATCATTTTTTAAACAACATTGGTTTTAAAATGTATATAACAAGTATTATTGATGAGAAAGAGTTATTTGGAGTCAGGTTTCTATTTAATGTTTATCTAGTGTGAATCTGGAGTAGTACACTTAGAGTTTTATTTTGAGAAATAATATGGGTTTTATTTATAATTGAATTCCAAATTCTCTAAATCTTTGCAGCTAAAATGATCATGGGAATTCAGTGACTTAATAATGTTTACAATTTTATTTTTAGGATTTTTGTACCTTATTTGGTATTAAATACATTATATTTAACATGAGTATATTGATTTCAACATTGAACATGGGAGTTCTAGAATGTGTCACCAGAAATAAACCTCATTTATTTTAAACTTCTAAATCGGCCTTCAAAACACACATGTACGAATAATCTAAAGAAACATCCTTGGAATACACACACACAAGTGAATAATTTTCCTCAAGTTCTAAGAAAGTTTTTAAGTCTATAATGGATAATTGAGTTACAAAAACACCCTTTAAAAACACACAATATTTCTTCACTTTAATAACAAATAATTTCTCCCTTAGGAGTCATTCAAAAACAAAAAATACCCTTTAAATCAAACAAACCTGTAACTCATGGTTTGAATTATTTGGGAATCATAATAGGGATAAAACCCTATTTTATCATCAAAATCCTTTTAAAATATCCTTGAAGTCATTTTTCTAAACACTTTACATGCATCCAATTATAATGAAAAAGTTTACTAAAAATACCAAGAGAATTCCTTATTTTAAGAATAAAAAAACATCAGAAAAAACTTATTAATCCATCAAGGGTATAATATATTAATATAGATTAATAATTAGAAAATTTAAAATATTATAGAATTTAATAAAATATATAATAAGATAAAATTCATATAAAAACCTACCTCTTCCAAGTAGAAATAAGTTTCAACACATCACCTTTAGTAGATAAATCCCAACTAAGAAAGAAGACACTCTCTGTACACACTATACTCCTAGAACCCAAGGTTAGAACCAACCCAAACCCTATTTTCATCAAAAATAGACCCCTAATATGTTTGGGAGATGAATAATAAATATTATTATGGTTTTTGGGGAAATGAATAGGGGAAAACACGGGGAAAAATAGATTTAACTCAAAATCCTCTTAAAATTGGTGGAGGGGAGTCACAAAATCAAAGGATAATGGAAAATGAGATAAACATGATTCACCACACTAGTGACCTATCTAGGCCTACAGTATACTAAGGGTGACACCCCAGGATTCCCTTCAATAGTCCAAGGGATGTTGATTAGCACCGAGTAAGCATATCTCATTATAGGGGAGGCCTTACCTATATGATCCCGCAATATCTCATGTCTCAAATGCATGATAATAACCCATACAAAATAGAAATATATAAATAATTGAACTGTAGATAATTCATATAAGATACAATAGATACAAGAACGACCCTAAGATAAATATATAAAAAACGATAGATCCAATTAATCTTTGAAAAAAATCACTAGGAGCCTCCTTTATACAATGTATACTCTCAGATCAAACAATAACTACAATAGTCACCAACACCACCATGTACTAACAAAGTCCATCATGTATCAACAATAATACCCATGTGTACCTATGAATTAACATCAAATTATATATTCCTTCTATACATCCACTAATGCTATTTCAAAGATGTGTATCAATTGTAAAAACACAACATGTATGGGTACAAGGGAATTTCAATGGTGAGTATAAACATACCAAGTAGGACACCCCTAGACCACAAAGGAAATAAAACCAAAAAATATTGTTTAAAGCCCAGAGTGTGAGAGTAACCAATAAAGACAACAGTGATCCGGATGTGCTCTATATAAAGGAATCATAATAATACAATGAACTCTTAATCAACTCAACTCAAACCTTAGGAGCTACATTGCATGAGTAACCAAAGGTGGTCATAATACTGAAGAGTCAATAATTTTTTTATTCAATATCCCAAATATATGAAACACTTGGAGGGAAATATATATGGTGCATAAGGGTTCATAAGCCATGAATAATCCCACACGACTCAAGCTTTCCTACTACCACATAGTGGATAGAAACCATGAAGGAGAGGTCGATCATCATTATAGCATGCTCACTAGTTGAGAGAGTTTTGCACACTTTAGTCCATCTATATCATATTAATAATCAAGCATCTAGTCTAAGAAATAAAATATCCTAGATTAACCTCTCTAGATCAATAGAGGGGGACCCACACATTGTCGATGGGTGTGTAACTAGCCAAGAGAGTAGTGACTAAGTGTGGAGGACCACACTCCGATTGAGTTCCAAGACAGGGGAGTACTGGCTCCATATTCTGAGGAACCAATCCTTAGGTTTTTGTGGGGTATTATGAACCTTACATATAAATTAAAAATTAAGGACACATTCCCTAACATAAATAGACCTCTTGGAGGAGTATCAACCCCAAAATCCCTTCGAATATCATTCTTGAACCACATCACTCAAAGTAAAAATATAAATCCAAAATATTCTTATCTCACCTCCAAAATAACCTCAAATAGCTAAACAAATAGTGTTGTTACAATAAATTATACAAAATTATCAAGCTATTCTATTTACATACCCCAAATGTACTCCCAATGAAAAATATTTATTTCATAATATCACAAAAAACAAGATGCTATATGTACAGACCTAGACCTATGACACAAGTTGGAATATAGAATCACATATAAGTCTTGAATTATCCATATCAAATTCTAGGTCAAGATGTCGTGGATGGATTTTCAAATAGATATTGTATATAGAATATATGCTCCAATTATTATTATTATTGTAGTTGTTTTTGTTATAATAAAAAATATATATATCGAATATAATAATATTACTCATAGACAAGGGGTTAACTGTTCATTCCCACAACCTCAATCATTCTACATTCTTGATCACACTACCCCTTATATTATTTCTACTAAGATTTATTTTATTATTTTATCAATTATTTAACACATCCCAATGCATATCCTCTATTCATTCCAAAATGACCCCCTTCATCTCCATTATAACCTCACATGTGAATCCAATCAACTTATCTTGACTTCGTATGATGAACACCACCAACAAAGCTATCACTATTTGTGTAATGTACTACTACCACACTGACCTCCCAGATAACGCCAACTGCCCAGCTTGCACTGCCATCCCTACCCAAACCGTCACCCATTTATCTGTGTTGATAATCCTATTTAAAAAAAGGGTAAAAATCCTAAAATTAAAGTACCACATAATTGAAAACAAATAAAAATGATGAAAGGATTCAAGTTTACCAAGTTGAGAAATTAAAGGCACTTGTGTGGTTTGGAATCTCACATAGGTCTAGGTAGTGTGATAAACATGCATGGAATTCCCACATAGGTCCAAAAGTTGTGAATGATTGGTATAATTTGTCTACATGGTTGACTTCTGTGTACAACATGCTTCATCCAGTGTCATGAGTTGTCCTATAAATTGAACCATTGGGCTCCTCATTTGACATGACTAAAAGAATAGGAGAATGATTAAATCCCGATCACCCATGTATCTCTCCCAAGTCCTCCACACTGTCAGGTAGTTTCTTAAGCCTGTAAAAGAGAGATAAATAAATAGATATCAATGGATTTAGGTCCCTCATGGTCTAGAATACGATGAACAATGAGAGGGAAAATACAAAATCAAAATTACTAAGGTGAAGTATCCATCCATTACTCGAAACATGAGTGTCAGTCATTCAAAGATAGCTGAGGATACCCTTGGAGCCTAGAGAAAGGCCTCACCCAAGTGATGTTTCCAAGGTTGTACATGTCTGAAAGGAACCTTTAGCTCACTCATGTACACCCTGCATGAATAAATTTCAGATCTCCATATCCATCCTACGTGAAGCACCTTCAGATATCCTTGATCTACCTTTCATAAGGAACCTTCATCTCACCTAGGTCCACCTTACATGAAACACTTTCATCTAACACAGATCCATCCTACTCATATTACCTTCATCATGCCTAGGTCCACCCTACAAAAATAACCTTCAACTCACATAGATCCACCATGTGTAAAACACCTTTATGTCACCCATTTCCACCATGAATGGGACCCTCTTAAGTTCTCTAAGGAATCACCTATGTGATCCACCCTTTAATCCCCCTTTGATACCACCAATGTTAAGAAACCTATTTCATTGGATCCCTCTTCCAAAGGGAAAAAATCCAAGGCCTCCACCAAGTCCTTCAGATGTATATGATTTGATCATAGGGGAATTAGGTGTGTCCTATTGATTATACATTCCAATGGTAATGGAATTCCCACATTTATCCTTCTTAATAAATGGGAACCTTAGAGTGTTCACAATTATACATTTACATGGTAATGATTTTCCCATCCTTTGTGGTAGTAGCATATGGATTCTCATGCAGGGAAGCTACATATGTGTTTGAAAACAAGAATATAATCCAACCGCATCCATATGGATATGTATGCCCTGACCCCTAAGGTTCAAAAGAAAAAGAGGAGACAAGAACATATAATATCCTTATCTTCCATAGCCTCTACCTCATCCACCAATAGATGAATGTTATTTTTTAGTTTTCCTGATCTTATACTTCTATATGTTTCTCACATCAATCATGACTCATTTGGGATTAAGGTCTAGTGGCGATCACATCATCGACATGATCAAATACCTATCTTGGGAGAGGGTCCTTTTTCGGATCTTCCTCTTGCCTTTCCAAGGTTCTGTTATCTAGTGTAAGTCCTAAAACTTCATTAACATACTCTGAAAAGGTCATATTTCATGCAAGACAAACCATCCATGGTCCTCATCCATAGGTGTAATCCAAAACTATTTCAAACTACTCAGGATTTTGTTCCTATCAGAATGGGACACATAGGAAGCCTCCTTGAGGTTCAAATTTAACAACACAAAATGACCCTAACATTCATTGTGAAATATACTTATTAGGGTAATATCCAACCCAGAGGTCTATATTCCTTTTTATACCTTTTTATCACCATCTTTACTGGGATACATTCGAAATAGAATCATGCCCCCATCTGGGATGCCACATCCCTTCAGGGTCCCTCGAGATGCTTCGACAGAAGTCCCACACCTTTCTTATCTAGAAACCTTACACCTATATTTCCTTGACACATGGAATTAAAATTCATAGTTTTTTAATTTTCACATGACTTTAAAATTTATGATGTGTCCCATTAAGTGGAACTGAAATATGTGGTTTTGTATTCCTTTCAAATGGATATGTAGGAATACCTTCTCATGGGCCTGATCTTGTCACCAAAACAACTCCCATATTCCTGGATGATGAAAAGTTGTAGAGTACCACACTGGGTGGCTTGAAACCAACATTATGATACTCAATTACATAATAATCTATAACCCATTTAAATTTTTTACTATTGATGGGGAACCTCAGATAAATACATATATCCCAATTCATGGAGAACCTTAGATATGTATAGACGATTATAAACCCAATAAATGATAATAAATAATTTTTAATATAAGGGTTACCCATTATATATTTTGGATTTAATAAATTATTCATGGGAATCTCTTAAATCTATAAGAGAGTTCCAGCATAGGCAACAATTCCCCCAAAAAATTTTCGATGAGCCTGACCTCCCATCTTCTTTACTAATGTGAGTCCATGAGCGTTGATGGATCCATTTCCTAATGACCACCAACATTTGGAAAGTGGTTTTGTAAAAAATATTGAATAAGGGTACCTTTGGGTGTTTATGGTTCCATGAATAAAACTTATTGTAAATCTATTAGAAAGGACATGAAAATATGTGTTTGACATGAAGGGTCGTGCCAACACAACCAAAAAAACCCATTAAAACACAATTTGTTTTTAAATAATTAAACAAAAATCATGAACCTAATGTGAATCATTAGCCAAGAAAACTATGTCACCCACATGTCAGGCCCCTTTAACAATTTTAAGAAAATTAAGTGGGACAAACATGGATATAAAGTAATCGATTACGCATGTGTTTTTTATTGAGATATTGATTTGGTGAGTTTTTATTTTTTCTATTTGTTGTATATTATAGGAACTTTAAATAAGAACTACCTTCAATATAATGAAGTCTTTCAAGATAACACAAATATACCTATCAGTTTCTGCCCATGCTGGGTGCTCGTATATCCTGAGGAAACCATCACCAACCCAACATCATCAATGATGGGTTTCGAATTCCCTGACCCATCCATACCACTTCAATGCTATTGTCTAAATTATAGAAACCACTTGAAAAGAAATTCAGTACATGAATTCCAACCAACCATCAAATTATTGATGGCTTGTGGAACAAAAGAAGATGGACACAGTTTCCAATTGTACCTGTTTTGGGAGCCTTTCCTCAAAACACAACAAGATATTCCTCTCTTATCCATGGAGTATGATCAAGAGGTCAGTAGTAGCCTCATAATACCAACAAAGGGATCATTCCAAGGGGATCCTACCAACAACTTTCACTACCAATGTTGCATGGCATAAAGTCCTCAACATGATGAGGACACCACCCCATGGGCTCTAGCTCAGGTAATTTAAACCTGTACACCCAGGGCATCCCATCAAGAGTGGAAATCACACAACTAGAGTCATTCCTATATCCATGTTCCTACCAAGTAATCCCACCAATAAAACATGGAATAATCTTATGAGACTAATCAAATTTCTTCCCATGCCCCTCAAACCCACCAACATAGTTGGGAAGAAAACAAAAAATTCCATAAACAAAATACAATGGCACCCAATGAGTAGATAAAAATACTTTCTCATGTATATCAAACCCTCCAACATGATCTAGAAACACTTAGTGAATGATACAAAAAATCCAAACACAAAATCAAGGGAAGACCCATATGTATTCACCCAAACACGAAGACAGTTAGTATATAATGATTAGAAATAGAGGAAAGAAGCATACCAAAATCCCCTCTCCAAACATGCAATGGGAATATAACCTTTTTTGGGCTACTGAAGTCACTAAAAATATCTTGAAAATAATGAAAAGGTAGACACAAATTCCTAAACATATCCTACAAACCATCTAAGATATAATAAAATAGTGAAAGTGAATGAAGGGAGGACACACAACCACATCTCCACAATTTTGGTTAGACATAAATATATTTCAAGGATCACTTCTAATAATATGAATATTCCATCTCCCATCTAGAAGGTTCATTGGAAAATTCCCATAATAAATGGAAAACTAGATTAGGCCTATATCCCTATTCCAACTAGAGGTTATCGGTCTATACCAGTGGACATTATAGGGAATTCATGCATCCCTTCCAAAATTGTATAAATATACCGTAATATTCTCAAAACAACATGAAAACTAATAAAAAAATCTTCCATACATGAAATCGAATATGTAAAGAAAATGAACCCAGTCACCCATAAGAGATAATCCAAAAATTATCCTTACTAATGGCGATTGGAAAATAAAGATCTAGTTTATGAACTCGCTCATCTCAATGCTAATGTTCTTTAATCCATCAAATGTTAATCTATAGAAGATCATTATCCTACTCATCCACTACCAAATTATATAAATAATAGTTAGAATGGTTAATGTCCACCCCAGAACTTTTATTCCAATGGTTTCTATGGTCTTCCCAAAACATCATACCATGAATTATTAATTCATTTCCATAATCTGATCAATCAAGAGAACCCATATCCTAATGAGAACCATGGTAACCCTCCCCATAGAAAGAAGATAAAATAGAAAGGATACACTCCCCTTTATAAAATCTACCCTAAAGGTTCTCCCTAGGGTATACACTGTAGTAATACCCCTTCTAGTTGGATTATAATCTATGATGGTAGCCCTCCTCTTGATAGCATTCACTATAAATGCCCTGCCTGTAGTGACACTTCATTTCATCAAGAAGGTACTCACATTTCTGAATAAACTATAAGAAATCCCTCCTATTGCAAGGAACATGGGAAAATGAGGCCAGTCATAGATAATGCCTCATCATTGAAAAGTGATAATATTTATCAGTCAAAAGATAGAACAATGCAATAGTCATTATCCAAACCACACTTGGATCTCTTGAAATACAATATGTCAGAGAAAATCCCTTCTAACCCTAATCTTTATAATAACTTAGTAGGGAAACATCCACCTTAGTCAGATAAGGTAGAGTAATCTCTATTAAAATAATCGAAGAATACAATACTTGCGAGAAAGAAACTATCTAAGGATAATATATTCATCATGTTTTGGACCTTTACCATTTCTAAATTTTACATTCCATAGGTACTATCAGAATAATTCATGAAATAAATCTATCTAAACCTATAAGAAAATATCTATCACATGAAAATGAAGTTATTTCATTATTATGGGTCTATAGACCATGTTATGGCAATACAATAACATAATTTCCAAATTGACTTGGCATCCCATCCAGTAGCATGACACCCAAAATCAGGTAAACAATGAAATGATCTTCAACGTCCATGCCCAATGCATTTCTCAAATTATTCTGAATAAATAAAAATGTCCCACCTATTGTCTATATGTGGGGATGGGGAAAATATGATTCTTTTCATTTCACCTCACTATTTTTCAAAAAAACCACCAGAAGTGACATCATTTAATGTTATTTCTTTGAGTCAGTTCTCAAATATGATCCATGCTTACAAAAGATGGTGCTCTAATCAAGAATAGGCACAAAGAAAGTCTTATAGGTATTTTTCTTTATGGGATAAATATATAAAAATTCTCCTACACTATGCATCTGAAAACAATGGGAAATACTTTCACCTAAGGGTATCCAATCATTGGATACCATTGATGCGCTCTGAAGAAAGTGGATCATGTGCATACCATATATTGTACCTAGATCATGATCGAATGAGGATGAATAAGATCATGAAATTTTCCATGATAACAGAAACTGCTGTGATACAGGAGCATCCCCAACCCACAGGGATGAGGAATTTTTTTAACCCAATATTTACCTTCAAGGATAAAGAATTCAGCTTAAGGCATAATGACAGTGGAATAAGAGTTTCTCGAGCACACAGGGCTAGGGGATGTTTTTTACCTCAACCTCAACTACAATGAAAATTAGTCTTTTCTCATTTAGGAGAAGCACCAAAAATATATTCCTCCAAGTTTTTCCCTTTTTGTGACCCAATACCCTCACCAGGAGCGTGCAATAAAAAGTTGTGTGATAGTTCATTTCGAATCACCCTTTTCTAAGAGGCTCTAACATAATCTTTTAAGGATGGGAAGAGAATCAGAAATAATAATAGAAAAAAGTTATTTATTAGGGGAACAAAGTCCATTTGAGATCATAGTTCATTTAGTAGATGTCTTGGGGCCAATCAACCCTCTTATCATTCTATTGTTGATACAACACATACACCTCATTATGTGTTGGGGACCATCATTGGATATACTCTTATGGACACCAAAAAAGATAATGCTAATGAAAAAGGGTGATAATTAGATGTTTCTATCTGAAACGTGGTAAAAATTAAGATAAATGAAGAAGGTTTATGTAACCAGAATCAAAATATCATCATAAACATGGGAAATTCTATGAATATTCCACCACTACCCCCTCTACGAGCTTCCATCAATGAAAATGGTAAGGAAAAAAATAAATACTATCATCTATCAGAAAGATTAAAATCCATCATTATATAATATAGGTTCACAAAATAAATGATATAAATGTAAGAGATGAGAAGTTAATTGAATAACTACTTAGTGGTAATATTCCCATTGGGTAAGCCCTTCATGAAGATCCTCTGATCACCCTCCCAGATAATATTCCTTAACAATAAGGGATCATCATGTCAATGAGAGCATATCCATAGCACCCTCTAAACCCTAGGACTAGAAAAACTATTTATTTGTACCCAATTACAGTAGGGTATTAAGAATTCCATCAATTAGGGAAACAACTAGAACAAAACCAGGAAAACATCAAATGTTAAACCATGTCGAATGTTAACCATAGGTATCAGTGAATCCATCACATCTATCCTAAACATTGTATACCCCTTTTAAATTTCTTATTAAAAAAAACTCCCCCTAGAGGCTTATCATTACTTTTGAGTCATTAGTATCCAGATTGGAATTTGTGGAGGATCAACACATAGTAGTATAACTAGAAATAAATCCTTAAAATGAATGAGTGGATATAAACCTTACCATGTAAAACATTATAAGCCCTTTATTTCCAATATTTAATGGCTTGGGGGGCCCATAGAATTATTTTGATTCATTTTATGTCCCATTATTATCACATGATTATAAATACTTCACAAAAAAGAAGTGGTGAAACTCTTATGATTCCTAAAATCATTACAAGGGCCATCCTTCGTATGGTATACTAGTTTTATAGCTCGGTCAATAAAATGATGCGAAGATCTCTATCAATAATGTTTCTTTAAATTTAGATCAATTCTAAAAAAGAAAATAGTCATTGACCTATCAAACTGAAAAAGGTGAGAGAATGATCAAGTCTTGGATTTCATTTGTAGGTGGAAGTGGTTGTCTTACTCCTTAAACCTATAGCTCCCCCAATTTTTTTATTCCTCTATATAGAGAATATTTATGATGAATTGTGAACACCGCTCGTCCCTGTGAAATATACTAGTGGGTTTATGGAACTTATCAAAGTTTTTCATAGATTAGAAGATTCCATCTTCTGAACCAAGGCCATGTCCCGAATAATTCCATCAACTCTAGGGAAGAGAATAGGGAAAGTATAGGTAGCCACTGTCATGCTTAATCCAACCACTATGACAGTTCCAGCTCTAAATCCTACTCCATATCATATAACCCCATCCTAAGCATCATAACTTTTTTTCCTTTTTAGGTTGAATGTAAGGGATAGAGGAAAAATCAGTTCTTTGAATGTAGAAATAAAGATTATTCATTATGGTATGATAAAGTACCTGTATACTTCATAGTTTATTTAGAAAACAACTTTCTTAACATAAAAAATACTGGGAGGCATGATCAAGTTTGTCTCAATGATCTCTTGAATTATTTACCCTTTGACCAGAAATTGGGGCACACTATCCAGGAATGCTTTGTTTTCAAATTCTGTTTTAAAAAAATGGTGGAATATGAAAAGGTGAAGTTGGGAAAACCACCCACACAAGTGATATGTGTTTCTAATATATACCTAGAATAATAATATGAGTGGAAATAAGTGTCTAGTAAATGTGCGAAACATTTCAATGATTGGATGACTAGGAAGAAAGTCAATCGAACTCAAGATATCTTCAAGGAATATTTGAATCAACCAATTATGTCCCTAGATTCTCCTTCTGTGACATGACCAACATCACCAACACCACGGTCCTCTAAGAACAAGTCCTTAATGAAGCAGTCAAATCATAGAAGAAAAATTCAAGTATAGGAATATGATCTTGTATGGACTCCAAAACCATTTTTAACACTCTAAAAATTTATGCCTCTAGCCTAGAGGATAAGGGAACCATCCCACCAAATGTGACCATAAGAGTTGACCCACGAGATGGAATCCTCATCATATGAATAATTAATCTTTAGTTCCATGAATTTCATTCACTTAATGGATTACATCTATGATGATGAGTATATCCATGAACCAAGGATCCCTACACCTGATTGGGAAAATGAAGAAAGAATCTATTTGATCTGAGGGTATAGGGGAAGACACAGTTGTGGAAGAACTCAATACACATGCCACATCCTTACTCAGACTATCTATGCTACTAAAAATCATAGGATATCCCTTAAATAGACCCAAAAAGATCATAAAGGTTCCCCCAAATATGATAGGAATTTTCCCAACTCAATAATCCTATAAAATCGACTATAATGGGTGAAATTATTCAATTGAATTTGGTGACTAGGAAATCATGTTCAGCCAAACCCACCAAGGAAATGAGTTCCTTTAACTCTTATTCTAAGGTCCAATCTATATACATAATGTACAAAATATCCTGAAGTTATTGTGAAATAGAATCCTCATGCTGGGAAGTGAATACCTTTATCCAATAAGTATGAAATTTTAATGCAATAGGTCTTACTGCTGACTAGGTTGTTGATCCTAGATTCTATAAGTTTATCAAAATACCTATGATAAGAAACCATAAAGTATTTTATAATCCATTGTAATTTTGAATCTAAGGTTTCTACTACTCAAATATATCAAGAAAAGATCGATCATGTAGAATTCCACATGATCATCTCTTTCACAGTGCAAGACAATGATTCCATTATATAGGGACACATCAGACCCTTATATGTGTCTGGAAGGATAAATGATATTGATATCTGAAGGGACTTCTTTTCTAATGGATTGAGAGTCAACCTAATTCTAGTCTAAACACTTCATTGACTAGACTAAAGTTATGAAAAATAATCCACTTACACTCTAACATTAAACTATTTTGGAAAAATTGAACAAATTCACCTTAATAGAATAAAGATCAAAGCCCAGTTTAGGGACCTCATATCTAACTCAGAATTTCGGGTTGTTTGAAAATATATGGACTTCAACATTATTCTACTAAGGTTATGGATGAATCAATACACAATCATCCCCTCATTATACCACCAATGCCTCTAGTACTTCATTGATGAGAAAATTGGTATGTTTAATGGTGATAGATCCCAATTTGAATCTTTCAAATAAAAATATATTGATGTTGGATTATACTATAGGTAAGTGAAATAGACCATGACTAATGGTGTTTCTTGGGTTACTACCCTAATGGTGTAGAAATTACCTTGACCAATGCATTCAAAAAAAATTAGTGAATAATATGTTCTTCCCATCAATCAGATCAAATAGATGAGTCCATATTTAGGTAAATATTCAACAACATTTATGATATCATTCATGATGAATGAGATCGACAATGATAAAAAGATAATTAAACCTCCAAATATTGGTATAAGCTTTGGTGGAAATTCCCTCATTCTACCCCTTTAGATTCAAAATATTCATGCCTCAAAAACTAAATAAAAACCAATTATCATGTCACTATAAGAGAGTGGAGATAATTCCTCTCCACCATAGACTCCCCTATGGAGCTTCAAAGAATTACCACACCATTAGTCAGGATGGAGGTAGCTAATTCATCTTTTAGATTTCAAAATGTTGACTCCTCTCATAACTTTAAATATTTTCTTCATCACCTAATTCACCTAAGAGTGAGGTGAAAGAGGAAGAGCAAGCGAAATATAAATAGGAAGAAAAAGAGGATGAGTACCTTAAGTATACCCCTCTAGAATTCGAGGAAGATGTCTCCACCAAAAATTACAAACTTAGACAAATAAAATTGGGTTTTAAGGAGGACCCACAACCCACGTTAATCGGTGAATCCATGTATTCTAAATAACAAGAGGTATACACCTCCTTGATGAAGAAACATCTGAATTTTTTCCCTAAGATTACATAGAAACATTGGGCCTTGATCTTGATGTGGCTAATTAGCACCATGGTTTTCCATAAAACCACTGGGGTTACAAACATACATATAGATGGATACAGCTGACTCATGCTGCTAAAAATGTGGCTGAAGTTTAAAAAATCATCAAGGATAATTTAATTTGGGAAGTATAGTGTAACACCCTGACCCCTCTAGATCGGATTCAGTGCATTACTTGTTATATTGGCATGGTTAGAAGGAATGAAAATACTGAAGGAACGATTAGTTTAGGATTCTTTAGGAAACTAGATACATAAATGTAACTCAAATTACATTGGAGAAGGTTACAAAATACAGTACATAACAAAAAACTAAAAACTGCATCCACAGAAACTCAATAAATGATGTCCTCTTCATCATCTATTGAAGGTAGAAAATAAAAGGGGTGAGCTTGAATGCTCAGTAAGAGTTAAAAACAATGGAATCATAAATCAACAATAACCGAATTGTAAACAATTTGACATAATCAATATGGCATGGTGAATAAATAAAAAACTCATGCCATTAATAAACTGAGAATGAAACTGAATCCATATATTTTTTTTCAAAGTGAAAACCTCGTGGATAATAATAAATGAAAATGAATAACAATAATTCCTATTAATTGGATGTAACATATCTGGAACATGATACCATAATAACATAAAAATGGTTTAATTCTGTGGGGAGAAACCCATCTGATTTGTTGAAACAGACTCGAAGTGTTTGTCACCAACTGATTTGTCTCATGAGATGTACCGATGCATCTAAGGGCTATAGAGGGCTCCACCCGCCACTGCATGTCCAAATAATTCTTTATACATTGATTCAATACAAGATAAATATTCTTTTCAATATCTGTATAGAGTAGAGTATACAGATTCATCAATATTTCCATAATTAAAATAACTTTCCAAATAAACACCGTATGTAAAATGGTATACAGTTTAGACAAAAAACATATCCATGATACGAGATTGTGGATATTTAATATAAATATAATTTCAAATGAAAAGTGATCTCAAATTGGTAGTAGGTACACCACATACGGATTATTAGGTGCACCATACAAAGTTAGGCACAACAAAATGGTAGTTGGGACAAAGGCCCTTACCACAATGTAATCGGTCAAATCATATGACCAGAACTTAATAACCATCAAATAAAACATTTAATAACAAGAATATAAAGATAATCACGTTATTATATAACAAATTTCAGTACAAATATACCACATGCATGAAATAAGTGGTGAATAATGAAAATCTCACAGAAATGAAAGTGAGATGAGAAACCCCTTCCCTTTTGCTCGAGTGTGTTCTTAGTTTGTTTTAATGACCTGAATAATCAAATTTAGATTCATTAATTAGTAATTCTAGAACCTACTATACCTTTAATTTATTTAGTATAACCTTATTAGGTTCATTTATGGCCCTATTAATGGGTTTAAGAGGTTCAATTTTATTTTTTGGGAAGCATTTTCTTCCTTGGTTTTCAGGATTCGTTTACTTGTTTTCATGAATGGAAGTTCATTTGAAATGCGGTTAAACATAAATAATTGTTAATATATATTATTAATTACATTAAGGAGATATAAATGATTTTATAATTATTTTGGGTTATATATCACGATGATGTTTCATTAGTTAAAAGTTTATTACAAATATTTGTATTAACTTGGTCGTTTTGTTCATAATGAACTTATTTTGTATTATTATTTCATATTATGAGTGTGTAAATATTCCAGAACATCTATTAGATGAAATACATATATTATGGTTTTTTTCAACCATTAAAATTGTTTCATGACTAGTAATAAAGGATAAAGTGATGAACCAAACTCCACCGTCCACATAGGATCTAAATTGGAACCTCATGGACGTTGATTTCATTTACAAAAATAAAAAGGGGTGAGTAAGAATATTGATGATGGTTATTACATTAACATTATATAATTAAACTATATAGATGATACTGGAGTTTATCATGGTCATTTTGACATAGGAGGTGAGGAGAGAAATAGAAAAGGGATGAACTTGAAAATAAAAGAAAAGGTGAGAGATCCCTTATGAAAACTCAGCAGCCTAACGACGTCGCTTAAAATTTCATAAAATGAAATTATGAGAGAAAAAGGGTATCTAATCATATTGAAATCAAAATTAAAGTAATAATAACACATAAGATCAAACCCCAACATATGATAATGGAAAAATCAAATAGATAACATAAAAGGAGTGTCGACAAAAAGAAGAGAATGAAGGATTCCCTTACCTTGTAGAGTAACTCGTGGATCTTGAGGGATGGGACCTTAGAGGCTTAAGAACACCTTCGTAGGAATCCTAGAGAGGTAAAAACACAATATATTTGAGGATGAGGGATTTTTAATGAAGTAAAATGAATGTATGATTAGTTATTTATAGAAAAAGAGCGGTAGTTTTTTTTTATAATTTCAAAGGGACACCTCATTAGTGGTTTTTGCCAAACCATGGGATTGACCATGGTATTTTCCCATGGTTTAAGCCACATGGGACACCAAATGTCATAGGTTACTGTACACAAGTCGACCATACTTTTATATTCAATTATTACATCAATATGATTTCATTAAACTACCAAAAACTCAAAATTGTATTTTTACAATTCATGAAAAATTCATGTATTTTAGAAAAATACCAAAAATTCTCCCTAACCATTTTTCGATATTTAGAATTCAAAAATGAACTCCATTTTTATAAAATAAAATTTTAAGTATTTTTAATTTAATTTTTTTTTAAAAATCGTAATTAATTTGAAAAATAACAACTTTAAGGTATAATTAGTTTTATATCATATTGGAAAATTAATTAAGATCTCATTATATTATTACCTTAGGAAAATAAAATGTTATCATTATTTACTATTAATAAGGGTCATATTACTATTCATATTACTATTCATAAGGGTATGTTACTATTCATCAAAAAATCAAGTTGGTTCTATCAACTCCAAATGACTTACTGGTCCCAAATCTAGATGACTGTTTTTCGAAATTCAAAACATAGAAGTGGAAAATTTATTTTTAATGGATAGAATATAAATTTATCCTATAATATTTTGTTTTACTTAGTGCCTCATTCAATATAGGCTATCTAATGAATAGAAAGTATTTACGAGCAACATATCATAAAATGTTTGGGGGTGTTATAATATTCCCTCCTTTGGAAATTTCGTTCGTGAAATTTTATGTATAAAGCCAACCAAAAAGATGTGGGTGGTTCTTCTTCATAAAATCCTTTGGTTACCATGTTTCTTCCTCTATATTCTGGTTTTTCTAAATAAACTTTACTAAACGAGTTGTTCGATTTCTCAATAACTGCTCCCTTGTGTTAAGAATCCTAATAAGGTCTTCACAGTATGAAAAATTAGGTTCCAGTTCTATTTCTTCATATGTGAGTACATGCATTGGGTATGGAATGAATTTCTTTAACAATGACACATAGAATACATCATGGACTTTGGAGAGAATTGGAGGCATTTCTAAAGGGTAAGCTACTAATCCGATTCTTTCCAGAATTTCAAATGGTCCGATATACCTAGGGATTAGTTTCCCTTTCTTACCAAACCTTAAGACACCCTTCCATGGAGATACTTTCAGAAAGACATGATCTCCCACCTATAATTCCAAATAATTTCTCCAATTATTAGCATAACTCTTCTACCTAATTTGGGTTACTTTAATATGGGTTTGGATTGTATTCACCTTTGTCATGGTTTCTTCAATAAGTTCTGGGGCTATAAGTTTCCTCTCACCAAATTCATCCCAACAAGTTGGAGTTTGATATCTCTTTCCATATAATGCTCCATATGGAGCCATTTTAATACTAAAATGGAAACTATTATTGTATGAAAATTCCACCAAAGGAAATTATTGATACCACATACCTTGAAATTCAAGAGAGCATGACCTCAACATATCCTCTAGAGTTTGAATAATCCTTTCAGACTGTTTGTCTGTTTGGGGTTGATAAGTAGTTCTCATACGAAGTTCAGTATTCAAAGCCTTCTAGAGACTTTTCCAGAATTTTGATCTAAATAGGGGATCTCAATCATATACAATTGATAGAGGTTCATCATAAAGTCTTAAAACTTCATTAATATACAGTCTTTCTAGGTGCTCAAGTGGTAAATCCTCTCTTATAGGAAGGAAATGTGTTGATTTTGTGATATGATCAACAATTAACCATATTTCATCATTCCTTCTAGGTTTCATCGGTAGTCCGGTGATAAAATCCATCATAATGTTATCCCACATCCACATAGGAATAGGTAGAGGTTTCATCACTCCTTTGGGATGTTGTCTCTCTACCTTCACTTGTTGACAAACAAGACACCTTGACACATAGTCAGTAATTTCCCGCTTCATATTATCCCACCAAAAATATTCCTTCAAATATCTATACATCTTTGTACTACCCGGGTGTATAGAGAAATTTGAGCTATGAGCATCGTCTAATAGTTACCTTTTTAGCTCAGGTATTGAAGGAACACACAAATGCTTCCCAAATTTCAGAACTCCTTCTTCAAACACGAAGTCAGCCAGTCTCCCATCCTTGGCATCATTAATTTTCTTATGTAGTTTCTCATCATCATATTGAGATCTTTTTATCTTCTCTAATAAAAATATTTTAGAAATAATTTGAAAGAGAAAAGATGTTTACACATCTTTAACAACTCCTATATCCATCTTTAGTAGATCCAAAAATATAGGATCTCTCTCAATCCTCATTTGAGTCAGAAGTCCATGATCCTTCCTACTTTATGCATATGACACCTTATTCACCTTTCCTGGGTGGAAGTGTATTGAAAAATTGTAATCTTTGAGTAACTCAAGCCATCTCCTTTGCCTCATATTGTGTTCTTTTTGTGTGAAAATGTATTTCAAACTCTTGTGGTTCATATAAATCTCACATCTTTTTCCGTAGAGACACCGTCTCCATATTTTTAGAGAAGAGATTATGGATGCTAACTCAAGATCATGAGTTGGATAATTTTTCTCATGGATCTTCAACTGTCTTGATGCATAATCAATAACTTTATCTTTTTGCATAAGGATGCAACCCATACCATTCCTTGATGCATCACTATATATCACAAATCCATCACTTCCATATGGAAGAGTCAAAATTGGAGCATTGACCAATATTATTTTTAATTCTTCGAAGCATTCTGTACACTCTTTTATCTACACAAAATTTACTCCTTTACATGTGAGCTTGCTTAGCGGGTTATCCAGTCAGGTAAAATTCTGAACAAAATGTTGATAGTAACCTGCTAAGACAATAAAACTGTGTACCTCAGTTATGTTTATTAGCATGGGAAATTCTTGGATTTCCTTTTTATTTTTAGGATCAACTAGGATTCCAACCTTAGAGACAATATGTCCTATAAAAGAAACTGATTGAAGTCAGAATTCTCACTTGCTAAACTTCCCATATAATTTATTTCTTCTAAGAGTTATCATAATAACCCGCAATTGATTCTCATGGTCTTCATATCTTTTTGAGTATATGAGGATATAATTGATGAATAACACAAAAATGTTTTCAATATACTCCTTGAAAACTCTATTCATTAAATCCATGAAAACAGAGGGTTCATTTTTCAATCCAAAAGGCATCACTGTAAACTCGTAATGCCCATACCTAGTCCAAAATTATGTCTTAGGAATATATTCCTTCCTTACATGCAACTAATGATATCTGGATCGAAGGTCAATCTTCAAAAATTATTAAGCTCCATGAAGTTGATCAAATAAATCATCAATCTGGGGAAGAGGATACTTATTCTTTATTGTAATAACATTGATTTCCCTATAATCAATGCATAGCCTCATGGATCCATCTTTCTTTTTGACAAACAAGACCAGGGATCCCCATGGAGAAACACTAGGTCAAATAAATCCTTTGTCACTCAACTCCTCTAGTTTTTTCTTTAGCTCTGCTAACTCCACAGTGGCCATACTATAGGCAGTCTTTGATATAGGTCTTGCACCAAGAATTAATTCAATGGAAAAATCAATTTCTCACTCTGGAGGATGTCTAGGTAAATCCTATGGAAACACATAAATGCATTCTTTCACTATAAGCACATCTTCAATTTGAATATTTCTTTCCTCACCCATTGATATTGGGTTTTATTCTTCTCCAAGAATTTCATTCAATATAGCTATTGGTGGTGGGTCTAGATAAGAATCAGATGGCGAGGTCTCTGCTCTAAATATAAGAGATTACACCCCATTTTCAAAAATTGAAACTTCCTTTTTCTTGAAATAAATCTTCACAACATAATTTTCATCCAATCCATGCCAAGAATTATATAAAATTCATTCATTGGTATGATGATAAGGTTAGAAACTAAAGCATGTTTATTTGTCACAAGGGGGACTAGTCGATAGGCCTTTGTTGCAATGATGCATCCCCTAGGAGTTTTGATTGATAAATCCTTTATTAAATCAAATTTGAAATATCTAATTTTCTTGAAAAACAGGGAAGATATAAATGAATGTGATGATCTAGAATCAAATAAAGTATTGGATAAGTTTGAGGAAACAATTAAAGTAACTACCACCACATCATTAGGAACTTCAACCTCCGTAGTTGTAATCTTATAGGTTCTACATTGTTCTCTTGTGTTTTTATGAGGCATGTTTCCTTGGCGCTTAGGACACTCATTTTCATAGTGACCCATATCTTTGAAATTGTAGCATTAAATATAATTGAATTGTTTCTTCCCCTTGCATTCATTAGATCAATGACCCTTTTCTCCTCACTTATAGTAGACTCCCAAGCCTTTTAAGAATTTCCCAAGATGATTCTTTCCACAGTTTGCACATAATTGGAATAAATTTGTTCCCTTGTTCTTATTTGGTTTTTAAGCTTTCCCTTGGTTATCAGAGTACCTCTTCTTATCTTGGTTCCCCTTGAACGAATTTGATCTAGAAAATTTCTTCTCTGTTTTGATAGCACTTTATACAATTTCATCATAAGATTAAAATGTTTGAGAATCCAATGCCCTTTGAAGACTTGGCTTAAGAACTTCAAAGAAATGATCAATCTTGTTTCCCAAGTCACGTACATACTCTACAACATACCTGGCTAGCCTTGTGAAGGTAGCCTCATACTCTGCAACATTGTCTTCTTCCCTTTGTTTTAAGCCAAGGAATTTTTTCTTCATTTTGGTTCATTGCTCATGAGGGAAATATTATTTGAATAATATTTCCCTAAAAGTCCTCCATTATATATCTTCTATTTTTTCTTCCTCCATGGTATTACGAATCAAGGACCGCCATTGATCAACGTATCCCTTGAGATAATGTACTGCTAGTACTAACTTTTCATATTCATTGCATCTTAATTCCATGAATATCTTTTCAAGGGACATGATCCATTACTTTTCAACCACTCGGTTAGTAGTCCCACTAAAATATGGGGGATTTTTCCCCATGAAATGATCCAACATAGGTGTGGAATGATTATTCATTAAAAACTGAGTAAGTTGTCCCAATATGGTCATGATCTGATCTTCTCCAACATTATATATATTGACTTTCACATTAGGGAGATCCCTAACTTGCCCACAAGTATTGATTCCACTTCTTCTGTTAGATGCCATTTATGAATAATATGACACACTAGATTAATTTATGAATCTCAAATAGAAAAGAACTCAACATAGATTGAGATTCTATGCATAACTAATCTTATAAACATGGTTTCTCTAAAGAAAGATTTACATTTAAAGAAAACATGAATTATCATAAGAATATACCCCGTGAGTGTCATAAAAAAGAGTGTAGAAAGGCCCATTGTCGTGTACCAGGATACCCTAGGTCAAGGCCGAAACTCCTTGTCGAAGCTTTCACTCCTAGTTAAATCTGTGCCAGAGCCAATTTTACATTCTCATATCCAGAAAGGGATGTATTGCTTGAAATATCCACATAATCTATTCCTTAACAAAATAACAAGATGTTATTGTACGTTTATCCTCAAATATTAGCATAGGAATTTTCCCTACTATACATTTCCTACTCTGGTTTCCAAGTTTTCTACTAAACTTCCTCTGATACCAACTGTAACACCCCGACCACTCTAGACCGGAGTCAGTGCATTACTTTTTATATTGGAATGGTTAAAAGGAATGAAAATCCCAAAGGAACGATCAGTTTTTTAGTCTTGGAGAAACTAGATAAATAAATGTAACTCAAATTACATTGGAGAAGGTTATAAAATACAATACATAACAAAAACTAAAAATGGAGTCCGCATGACCTCAATAAATGATCTCCTATTTATCACCTGTTGAAGGTAGAAAATGAAAGGGGTGAGATCGAATTCTCTGTAAGGGTTACAAATAGTGGAATCATAAATCAATAATAGCTAAATTGTAAACAATTTGACGTAATCAATATGGCATGGTGAATAAATAAAAGAATCACGCCATTAATAAACTGAGAAAGAAACTACATCCATAGATTTTTTTCATAGTGAAAACATCATTTATAATAATAAATGATAATGAATAACAATAATTCTTATTAATTGGACGTCATGTATCTAGAACATGATACTATAATACCATAAAAACAGTTTAGTTCTGTGGGTAGAAACCCGTCTGATTTTTGGAAACAAACTCGAAGGGTTTGTCGCCAACTGATTTGTCTCATAAGACCTACTGATGCATCGAGGAGATATAGCAGGACCTACCCTCCACTGCATGTCCAAATAATTATTTATAAATTGATTCAATACAAGAGCAATATGCAGTTTTCAATATCCATATAGAGTAGAGTATACAGATTCATCAATATTTCCATAAATAAAATAACTTTTTAAATAAACAATGTATATAAAATGGTATAAGGTTTAGACAACAAACATATCCATGATATGAGATTATGTATATTTAATATAAATATAATTTCAAATTAAAATTGATATCAAATGGGTAGTAGGTACACCATGTAAGGATTATTAGGTTCACCATACAAAGTTAGTCACAACAAAATGGTAGTTGAGACAAAGGCCCTTACCATAATGTAATCAGTCTAATCATATGACCAGAACTTAATGACCATCAAATGAATCATTTAATAAACTTAATATAAATATAATAATGTTATCATATAAAAAATGGCAGTAAAAATATACCACATACAAGAAATAAGTGGCGAACAATGAAAATATCACAGAAATGAAAGTGAGATGAGAAACCCCTTACCTTTTGCTAGAGTGTGTTCTTTGTTTGTTTTAATGACCTGAATAATCAAATTTAAATTAATTAATTAATAATTAAATAACCTCTTATACATGTAATTGATCTTTTATAACCTTATTAGGTTCATTCATGTCCCTTTTAATGGGTTTAAGAGGTTCAATTTTCTTGTTTGGGAAGCATTTTCTTCCTTGGTTTTCATGATTCCTTTACTTATTTTCATGAATGGAAGTTCATTTGAAATGTGGTTAAACATACAGAATTTTTAATATATATTATTAATGACATTAAGGATATATAACTTATCTTATAATTATTTTGGGTTATATACCATGATAATGTTTCATTAGTTAAAAGTTTATTACAAATATTTGGATTAACTTGACTGTTTTGTTCATAATAAACTTGTTTTGTATTATTATTTCATATTATGAGTGTGTAAAGATTACAAAACATAAATGAGATGAAATACGTATATTATTATCTAGTTAAACCATTAAAATGGTTTCATGACCAGTAATGAAGGTTAAAGTGATGAACAAAACTCCGTCGTCCACAAAGGTAATAAATTGGAACCTCGTGGAAGTTGATTTAGTTTATAAAAATCAAAAGGGGGAGTAAGAATATTGATGATGGTTATTACATTCACATGATATAATTAAATTATATAGATGATAATGGAGTTTATCATGACCATTTTTACAGATGAGGTGAGGAGAGAAAAAGAAAAGAGATGAACTTGAAAATAAAAGAAAAGGCGAGAGATCCCTTATGAAAATTCGGAAACCTAACGACGTCGCTTAATATTTCATAAAATGAAATTATGAGAGAAAAATGGTATCTCATTATATTGAAATAAAAATTAATGTAATAAGAACACATAATATCAAACCCCAACATATGAGAATGGAAAAATTAAATAGATAACATAAAAGGAGTGTCAACTAAAGGAAGAGAATGAAGGATTCCCTTACCTTGTAGAGTAACTCCTAGATCTTGATGGATGGGACCTTGTGAAGGACCCCGGGACACCCTGAGAGGGGAGGGGTGAATCAGGGTGACCACTTTTTCTTTTAATGTGTTGGATCTTGTTCCCACGTTGGTAGGAACTTGTTGAACCTGTATGATGATTATGATCAGAATGAAAACATTCACATGCACAGAGAAGACACAACCATTTTTACTTGGTTCACCACTAAGGGCTACGTCCAAGGAGCATACGCCGACAGGTTTCCGGTCGTACCTAAATCCACTATGCTTCACTAGCTGCGGATACAAAAGTTAGGGTACAGAAACTCTGTCCCAGGCTCACTGCCTTTACAATTGTTCAGGGATAGCTCACTGCGTCCCTCGGGTCACTCCCGTTGACTCCCCCTGGCTCACTGCCGTTGGTGAAGTCCCACTCAGTTTATAGACTTGAAGGTCTCTTCATCATTTGCATAAGAGTGCATCCTTTGTTGTATGTAGATGCTCTATTGAAGTCTGATTCTCACCAGAAGAAGAATATCACTTTTCCTCGAATGTATCGGGTAGTCTCTTGGCTTTCGTGCAGCTCCAAACAGGCCGGTGGGCTTCAGCAAAACCAGGAGCGCTTCTCCAAGATAGTCGCGCAAGTCCCACTACGGCGCGCAAGTCCAAACTGGCACGCAAGTGTCATCAAGACACATGCGCGACTCTTCCTTCCCCAACAACAAACTTGCGCGGTCCACTTCCTTTCTCTTCCAAACAACCTTGGGCGCACAGCCAAAAACCGGCGCGCAAGATCCAGTTGCGCGACAAAACTACCACCTGCACGACTCAACCACCTGCGCGATGAGAGATCGAACAATCTCTCGGCCGTGAACTTCGTAAGAAATGAGGAGGGGTGGTCCAGTATTTATAGGCAAACTGGACCCCCTGCGCGGCGGCGCGCAAGTCCCTCGACGACGCGCAAGTCTTGTCTTCAATAAACTCTGTCGCGCAACTCACTTGCGCGACCCAACCAACACTTGCACGACCTTCTTTCCTTAGCCAAATTTTGATGTTCTGATCCTCAAAAACATATGGCGCGCAAGTCTTTCTTCGTCCAAGATCACGGCGCGCAAGTACCTTTGCCAAAGACACTTTACTTTATTGGCCGATTTTTAGGCCCAAAAATTTGGCAAACACTGGGAAACAGCGCCACCTTCACTACTGTTTTCTGCTTGAACGGTATGATCGCTTTATTGGTACACACCCTGAACTTCCACTGAGGATTGACAACAAACACAAACCATACACCAAAACATGCTTTGAAGAACTTGGTTCCAACAATCTCCCCCTTTGGGTTTGTTGGCAATCAGAATAAATTCAATGGATCTCCAACCATGAGCAAATCCAAAATGCAAGAATCAACTCAGCCAACACTCTAAGTCTACGTGAGCAATGCTCGGTGTAGAAAACAAGATAGGAAGCTTGAATTGGGTCTTAGTGTTTTGAAATTCTCCATGACGCCCGATGTTATCCTTATTAAACTTATCCTTATTAAACTTCTCATCACAGAAGAATTTCTTGCCTTGAATTTATTCCTTTCTCCCTCATTGACAATAAAACCAAAGACCGAAAAGTTTGTTCAACGTTCAGCTCAAGACATACTCCCCCTGGATAGTATCTCCCCCATAAACCTACATTATATCCATAAGCAGATAAAAACAGTTAAAACAAACGGGGAGAGGGGACATCCGGAGCCTCCTTATGCAGTAGGAGGTGGTCGAACACCGAGGTTCAACCGATGCTTCTCGAACACAGCCGCAGACAATGGCTTGGTTAGGATATCAGCCACTTGCTCATTAGTTCCAACATGATCCATTCTAATCACGCCTTGTTCAACCTTTTCATTGATAAAATGATACCGTATTTCAATATGTTTTGTACGAGAATGCTGAACCGGATTTTTCGTAAGATCAATTGCACTTTTGTTATCACAATAAATCACCATTGGTTGCTGCACCTTATCACCAATATCTGTTAGCAGCTGCTTCATCCAAAGAAGTTGAGTGCATGCTTTTGTGGCGGAGATATATTCAGCTTCAGTAGTACTAAGAGAAGTACTTTCTTGTTTCTTGCTCAACCAGCCAACACATTTCTGCCCAATATAGAAAGCTCCACCACTAGTGGACTTTCTATCTACGACATCACCAGCCCAGTCAGCATCAGAAAACGCTGATAATTCACTGTCCCTGCCTGCAGCAAAAAATAGCCCGAAGTTATGTGTGCCTTGAATATACCTCATGATTCTTTTTACTGCTGACATATGTTCCTCCTTTGGATTACTCTGAAAGCGGGCCGCAAGGCATGTTGCAAAGACAATATCTGGCCATGTCGCTGTCAGATACAGTAGGCTTCCAATGATCCTCCTGTACATGGTGGGATCAACAGAGTTCCCATCCTCATGCTTTCCAAGTTTAGTTCCAACAGCAATCAGAGTTGACATTGGTTTGGAGTCTTGCATATTGAACTTCTTCAGCAACTCTCTTGCATATTTTTCCTGAGAAATGAAAGTGTATTCCTTCTTTTGAATCACTTGCAACCCCAAGAAATATGTGAGCTCCCCAATCATAGACATTTCAAATTCTAATTTCATGTGGTTGGAAAATTCATCCACTGATTTCTGCCTGCTGCCACCAAAAATGATATCATCAACGTAGACAAGAACCATGAACTGATCTTTTTGAGAATTCTTCACATAGAGATTGTGATCAACTCCTCCTCTTTTGAATTCCAACTTCTTGAGATATGAATCTAGCCGTGAGTACCATGCCCGTGGTGCCTGCTTCAAACCATATAGAGCTTTCTTTAGTTTTCAGACCTTTGTTTCATCGGTACCCAAGACAAACCCCACCGGTTGTTCAATGTAGACTTCTTCTTCGAGTACACCATTCAAGAATGCTATCTTAACATCCATTTGATATAATTTATATCCTCTTTGGAGTGCCATGGCAAGGAAAATCCTGATTGATTCCAGTCTAGCAACTGGAGCAAAGGTTTCTTCAACATCAATACCTTCAATCTGGGAGTATCCTTTACATACCAGTCGTGCCTTGTTTCTGATAACACTTCCATGCTCATCAAACTTATTTTTGAAGATCCATTTGGTACCAATCACATTGTGACCTTCGGGTCTCTGGACAAGATCCCATGTTTGATTCTTATCAATCTGATCTAATTCATCATTCATGGCTTTCACCCAAGATTCATCTTTTGCAGCTTCTTCGAATGAGGATGGCTCTACAACTGATAGAAATGCAGATTGTGTGGTATTCCTCATCCTTCTGGTTTGAGTGGGTGCACTCCTATCCCCAATTATGTTGGATGGATCAATCTCATCTCTTCGATTTCTCCTGCGAGGTTCAGTAGTATTCTCTTCAGCCATAGTTTCTTCTTCAGATTCTTCTTCTGAGTCAACATCATTATGTGATTGATGAGTGTTTTGAGCAGATTCTTCTATTTCTGCATTTGTAGTTTCTTCATGTCCACATTCTTCATGACTTTCTATCACATCAGCATATGACGTTCGTGAAGCATTTGTGGTTTTCTCTTCAATTATCTTAACATCATTGCTTTCCACAATCCTTCCCAAAGGATTGTTGAAACATTTGTAGGCTTTTCTGTTCATTGAGTAACCGAGGAAGATTCCTTCATCTGCGTTGTCACCATATTTCCCCTGATTTCCTTCTTTGTTCCTGATGAAGCACTTACTTCCAAAGACACGGAAGTATTTTAGAGAAGACTTCCGTCCATACCACAATTCATATGGTGTCTTCGTCTCACCCATATAAAGTCCTGTTCGATTCTGAAAGTACACTGCAGCTTGAACAACCTCTTTCCAGTAATGTCGTGGAATACGACTCTCAATCAGCATAGTTCGTGCCATGTTGTTCACCTGTCGATTCCTTCGTTCAACAACTCCATTTTGTTGTGGAGTTCTCACAGTAGCTACCTCATGTTGTATCCCATGCTTCTCCAGATAATTTTCAAATTCAATGGACGTGTATTCTCCTCCATTGTCAGATCGCAACACTTTGATTGTTCGTCCAGTATCATTCTCGGCGATTCGCCGATATGTTTTCATGCAGTCAAGAACCTGTCGTTTCCGGTGAATGACCATCACACATGCCATTCGACTGTAATCATCTATGAAAAGGACAAAGTACCTTTCTCCATGAGTTCCGACAACATTTATTGGACCACAAACATCTGTATGAATCAGATCAAGAAGGTGAGATGCCTTTTTCTTCTTTGACCGATATGAACTGTAGACCAGCTTCCCACGAATACAAGCATCACAGGATTTTTCACGCTCACGCTTCAGGTTGGGGATGTCTATGAAAATTCTCAATTTTGATATTTTCTCCATGTCTTGTTGATTGATGTGTCCCAATCTCCTATGCCACAAATTGTTTTCTTCTTCAACAGTCATGTAACATACATTTTCTTCACTATCAACTTGATACAAGTTGCCTTCTGTTCTGCATCCTTTCATAAGTGAATTGCCGGTTTTTCCCTTGATGGTGCAGCCTTTCTGATTAAAAGTAACTATAAGTCTTGAGTCACAGAGTTGACTCACGCTAAGGAGATTATGGCGTAGGCCATCTACGTAAAGGACTTCAGTCTTCTTTAGTTCTCCATTAGCTAACTGGGTACTTCCACTCCCTTTGATTTTCAGAGCCCCATCATTACCAAATCTCACTGTACCATCAACATTCTTTATGATATTCGTTAGTACGCCGGCATTACCCGTCATATGAGATGAACAACCGCTATCCAGAATCCAGGTACTGTTGTTCTTTGTAGCTTTGAGGGCTACCTCTGCAAGGTTCGATTTCTCAATCTTCTTCCTTTCCTTCCATGAGACATTAGATTGAGTATATAGGACTGATGGCCTTTCAACTATCTCTTCCGCATACCCAAGTTCTTCATAGTCAAAGTCTTCTGTGAGAGGTGAGAACCTGTTTAAAAGAGAAACACTGTCTTGCTGACGAGACTTGACTTGTCTTGAACTTCGGTATGAGGTGTCTATGTCTTTTCTCTGCCTGCAATTAACGGCCTTATGACCAAAGTTAAAACAACAAAAACAATATCCATAGAAATTATTTCTTCTATGAGAATTAGGATATGAGATTCTTCTCCTTTGTCGAGCATCTATATCTTCTCCATTCAGATAGCTTCTTTCCTCTTCACAATAAGACATGGTATGGACCAGATAGCCACAGAACTGACACTTCATGAGAGGAAATGTCTTATCACTTGAATTTCTCCTTATACCTTCTTCCTTGGGAGAATAGTAAGACTGTCTGTCATTTTTGAATGTTTGAGGATAATTTTCAGGTCTCCTTTTAGTTTGGGTTGAGGGTTCCTTTTTCAGCACTCTAGGTAACATTTCATCATGTTCAACTTTCATCTTGTCTTTCTTTTGGATCTTTTCACTTTCAGCAGTTGATGACTCAGCCTCACAGCCAATTCAACTCTTTCCCATGCAAGAAGGTCTTTGATCACTCAAGACTTTTCCAACCCCATCTGAACCACACTTGGCTCTTGCAAGTAATTCTGCATCTGAGAATCTTCCGAACTGTATTTTCTTCCTCGATTCTTTTGGAACTGATTCTGTCTCCATTTTACTCTTTAGAGTAACTACTTCCTCCTCAAGACCCTCAACAATCTTGGATTTTTCATCCAGTCTGGATGTGAGGTCATTGATGACCTTTGCCTGCTCTTCAATTCTCATCTTCAGATCAACTGCATCATCATTGCTTTCAATTATTTTATACTGTACCTTCACAAATTCTTCCAGTCGTTCAATTTCAGCTTCAAGTTGATCAACATATTCAGTTGATTCTTCTACAATTGATTTCCACTTATTGCAGCTCTTAAATTTAATCATAAGCTTACTAACTTCATCCTTAAGTTGCACCTCAGGATCTACACAAGTTCTCAGTTGTTTTTCACCATCAGTATCTTCTGACTTTTCAACAGTGGCCATCATAGAAGCATGGTTCCCAGTTTTGAATTCTGGTTCTTCTTCATCACAGAATTCATTGTCATCTTCTTCCTCTTCACATACAAAACTCTTCCTTTGCATTTTCTTACCAGATTTGAAGTCTCCCTTTTTGAAGAACCTTCTTTGAGGCTTCTTGAAGTTTTCATCTTCACTATCATCATCATTGATATTCTTCAAGCACCGAGAGGCAATATGCCCAACTTTTCCACAACGGAAACATGCGAGAGGTAACTTCCCTTTGAATTTCCCTTTCCCCTTCTGGAACTTCTTTGCAATGAGAGAAAGAATTTCTTTCTCTTCGTCATCATCACCACTACTATCCTTTGAGATTTTCAATTTATCCATGGCCTTGAATGCCATTTCCTTGCTCACCCGAGTCGTAGCATCTTCTGGTTTGACTCTCATTTCATATGCTACCAAACTGCTTAGTAAGTCATCTAGAGAAAGTTTGGAAAGATCTCTTTCCTCAAGAGCTGACACCTTCGCATTATACAGAGGTGGAAGTCTTCTTAATATTTTATTTACAATATCAATGTCTTTGATTTCTTCACCTAGACCCCGAATTGCTCCAACCACTTCAGTAATTCGATTGAAGAAAGAGTCTGCATTCTCGTCTGGATGCATCTTCAGATCATCAAACCGATTGTGTAGCACTTGTAGTTTTGCCTCCTTCACTTTGCTATCACCTTCATAAATATTCTCAAGTTTATCCCACATAGATTTCGCTGAGGTGCAATTCATAACCTTCAGGTAAATCTGATCAGAAAGGGCTGCAGTGAGAGCATTCTGTGCTTTAGCATCTGCATCAAGAAGTTTCCTGTCTGTTTCAGTCATAGCCAGACCTGTTGGATCAGTGACATGTATTCCTTGAATAGTAGAAAAAAGAACTTCCATTCCAAGAGATCTTAGATGAGATCTCATTCTGTTCTTCCAGATCTGGAAATTGCTTCCATCGAAGTGAGGGACTCCCCTGATATTGACGGCGTTTTCCATGATGAAGAAGATCAGATTCACCACCAGCAACCTTTACCCTCTGATACCACTTGAAGGACCCCGAGACACCCTGAGAGGGGAGGGGTGAATCAGGGTGACCACTTTTTCTTTTAATGTGTTGGATCTTGTTCCCACGTTGGTAGGAACTTGTTGAACCTGTATGATGATTATGATCAGAATGAAAACATTCACATGCACAGAGAAGACACAGCCATTTTTACTTGGTTCACCACTAAGGGCTACGTCCAAGGAGCATACGCCGACAGGTTGCCAGTCGTACCTAAATCCACTATGCTTCACTAGCTGCGGATACAAAAGTTCGGGTACAGAAACTCTGTCCCAGGCTCACTGCCTTTACAATTGTTCAGGGATAGCTCACTGCGTCCCTCGGGTCACTCCCGTTGACTCCCCCTGGCTCACTTCCGTTGGTGAAGTCCCACTCAGTTTATAGACGTGAAGGTCTCTTCATCATTTGCATAAGAGTGCATCCTTTGTTGTATGTAGATGCTCTATTGAAGTCCGATTCTCACCAGAAGAAGAATATCACTTTTCCTCGAATGTATCGGGTAGTCTCTTGGCTTTCGTGCAGCTCCAAACAGGCCGGTGGGCTTCCGCAAAACCAGGCGCGCTTCTCCAAGATAGTCGCGCAAGTCCCACTACGGCGCGCAAGTCCAAACTGGCGCGCAAGTGTCATCAACACACATGTGCGACTCTTCCTTCCCCAACAACAAACTTGCGCGGTCCACTTCCTTTCTCTTCCAAACAACCTTGGGCGCACAGCCAAAAACCGGCGCGCAAGATCCACTTGCGCGACAAAACTACCACCTGCGCGACTCAACCACCTGCGCGATGAGAGCTCGAACAATCTCTCGGCCGTGAACTTCGTAAGAAATGACGAGGGGTGGTCCAGTATTTATAGGCAAACTGGACCCCCTGCGCGGCGGCGCGCAAGTCCCTCGACGACGCGCAAGTCTTGTCTTCAATAAACTCTGTCGCGCAACTCACTTGCGCGACCCAACCAACACTTGCGCGACCTTCTTTCCTTAGCCAAATTTTGATGTTATGATCCTCAAAAACATATGGCGCGCAAGTCTTTCATCCTCCAAGAGCACGGCGCACAAGTACCTTTGCCAAAGACACTTTACTTTATTGGCCGATTTTTAGGCCCAAAAATTTGGCAAACACTGGGAAACAGCGCCACCTTCACTACTGTTTTCTGCTTGAACGGTATGATCGCTTTATTGGTACACACCCTGAACTTCCACTGAGGATTGACAACAAACACAAACCATACACAGAAACATGCTTTGAAGAACCTGGTTCCAACACCTTGGGGGCTTAAGGACACCTTAGGAGGACTACTAGAGAGGTAAAACCACCATATATTCTTGTATGAGGGATTTTTAATGATAGAAAAAGAATGGATGAGTAGGTATTTATAGAAGAAGAGAGGCATTTTTTTAATAATTTCAAAGGGACACCTCATTAGTGGTTTTTGCCAAACCATGGGCTTGCCCATGGTGTTTACCTATGGTTTAGGCCACTTGGGACACCTAAGGTCATATATTACTGTATAAAAGTCTACCATACTATTATATTCAATTATTACATCATTATGATTTCTTTAAACTACCGAAAACTCAAAATTGTATTTTTACTCTTCATGAAAAATTCATGTATTTTAGAAAAATCCCAAAAATTCACACTAACCATTTTTCGATATGTAGAATTCAAAAATGAACTCCATTTTTAGAAAATAATTTTTTAAGTATTTTTAATTTATTTTTTAAATAAAATTATAATTAATTCATAAAATAACAATTATAAAGGTATAATTAGTTTTATATCATATTGGAAAATTAATTAAGATATCATTATTTTATTACCTTAAGAAAATAAAATTTTATCATTATTTAGTATTCATAAGGGTCATATTACTATTCATATTACTATTCATAAGGGTATGTTACTATTCATCAAAAAATCAAGTTGGTTCCATCAGACTCTAAGTAACTTACTGGTCCCAACTCTAGATGACTGTTTTTTGAAATTCAAAACATAGAAGTGGAAAATTTATGTTTAATGGATAGCATATAACTTTCTCCTATAATGTTTTGTTTCAAAAAGAGACTTCGTTCCTCATAAAATATAGGTTATCTAATGAATTGAAAGTATTTAAGAGCAACATACCTTAAAATGTTTGGGGTGTTATATATAGTATCTGAAATGGCTAGATAGTATAGTCTCGATCAAGAAGAAGAATGGTAAAATTAGAGTTTCTATCAAATTAAGATATATCAAATGACTTTTTCTGAAATATGATTTCTCAATTCTGATCATAGAACTATAGATTGATGCTACAGTTGGATATCGTGCCCTTTTCTTCATGGATGTCTATTTAAGGCATAACCAAATTAGGATTCCCCCAAGATAAGAGGAAGAGACTACATTAAAATTTCCCCAATGGGTATATTTCTGTTGGGTAATACCCTTTGGTTTGAAGAATGTTGGAACCACATTCAAGTGTGGCATGCAGTGAATCATCAAATACTTTATGGGAAGGTCTATTGAGTTATATATCAATGATATAGTGGTTCAATATTGAGAAAATTATGACCACCTTGCTGACATTGAAACTATATTCAGTAAACAATGATAATAGATCCTCAAAATTTACACCATGAAATATGATTCCGGAGTTAATTTAGGAAATTTTTTTAGCTTTGTGGTATGCCATCATGGCATCGAAGTTGATTCGGACAAGAAAAATTATATGCTAGATTTGTAACCTCCTTTAAACTTTTAATATTTGAAGATATTACAAGGAAAAATTTATTATATTCATCATTTTTTAGAAAACCTCAAAGTAATGTGTTTTATTTTCACCAAGTTGATGAAAAAGGTGGCCATATATCAGTGGGTAGAAAATTTTCAAGAAGCATTTTATAGTATCAAGAAATATATTTTGAGTTCTTTAGTGATGAATCCCTATGTTGAGGGGAAGCCAATATTTTTGTACATGATCAAACTTGAATGATCACTAGGTTCTTTCCTTGCACAAAAGAATGATGTGGAGAGTGAAAATAACCTCTATTATCTGAGTTGAACCATGCTCGATACTGAGACTCATTATTCATATATTTAGAAGAGATGTCCGACATTTATATTCATGGTTCAGAATCTGAGGCACTACCTATAACACCACTATTTACACTTGGTCTCTTGTAATAACCATCTAAAATGCATCCTCATCCATCCTATTTTGATATTATATTTGGAAAAGTGGGCGATTATCTTCCAATAGTTTGACATTAATTCATGCCTCTTAAATTAGTAAAATTTCTGGTGACATGTGGCTATCATGGGGTGTTGAAAAAAAAATTACGAAGTTAAAATAAAATAAAGTGGTTAACCTAGATTGCCTTTAGAGAGGAGTGCACAACAATCATGTTTGTCACTTTTAATTAGAGGGAAAATTGGGAATTTTTGATATTGTTTGATTTTGAAATGAAAAATATGAAACCAAAGAAATAAATTAAGAAAAATATTGAAAAAATTTTGAAAAAACAAGTGATTGAAAATATTATATGATAAGGGTGATCAGTTCAGGTTTGTTTATCCAATTGTAATTCTATCATAGTTCAATTAATCCAATTATCTTACGCTAAGTTAATAAAAATAAGAATCCATGATCCCTTATTCGAACTCCCTTGGTTGAATATTAATGGTAAGAAAAAACCTTAATAAAATCTTATATTGGTCTAGTATCATTCCATTTTGTTATTGAGTTGTAGCGAATACCATCGATTGACTTGTCATTTCCTAATCGGGTCTTGTTTCTCCTAAACAATAAAGAATGTTCACTACTCCTCACACACATACTAGTGATCACTGTGTAATTCAGCACTAAGCCTTGATATATTCCACCGTATATAGACCAAAACTTGGTGGAGGGAGATATTGATAATTGACCCAAGAAATAAAAACAATGTAATCTAAAATCAAATACAATTTTACATTATAATAAAAACTATTATAAGAAATTGAAACTGATTTTGCAGAAGTGAGAAAAGGATCTTAAGACATTAAGTGCAAGAAATAAAAAATTACAAAAGTTAAAACCTCTCCTTCCCCAATCACACATAATTTTACCTGACCATGATAAGGGAAACTGTGAATAAGGGGGAAGAATAATTCATTACAAAACTAAGAAGAATAAAAGAGAGAAAACAAAAAACATAAAATTTGATCCACCAGAATCTATCTCCCAAAAGATTGCTTCATTTATGCACACCATAAGGATGAAACTCATGGAGGCATATTATAAAAATATGTTAGTAATGCAGTTATATATAGACCCTACAAATTTTAAAGATTTTTAATAGGTGTAAAGGATGATATGGCCTAAATAACGAGTTTAATTTTTTTGGAGGCCAAACACACTTTCACCCACTCCACTTGTACTCACTAAAAAATTCCTTATTGAGTTTATTAATTTATGAAACTTGTTTTGAACGTTAAATTTAGAGTTATATACCTAAATAGATGGAATTATATCATTTTAATTTCAATATAATGAGATATGTATAATTTAATAAGGTGGGGTCCATTCTGAAGGCCAAAAATATTTCTCCACTTGATTGATTTTTATGGGCCATTGTGTTTAAAATTATTTATGGGCGCAGAAGACGAAGTTTAAAAGAAAGAAAAAATAAATCCTAAAAATATGAATCCCCCAATTTTAATCATAATTGTAAAATATATACATGAAATACAAAAGCTCTATAAGAATTTAAAATTTACAGTATTATGAAATTTTCACAATTAAGCTCAAAATTCACCAAAAACACTAAATTAATGAAAATAACATAAAATTTAATAATTGGAAGAGATTAAATCATTGAAACACACATAAAAATAATGAAAATATTAACTCTATCAATTCCCCCACATGTATCACTTGGAATCATGGACAAGTCAGCATCAAAATCAAATTAATGAAAATTCAAAACACATGCCCATGAGATCTACCAATTTGAAAACAAGAAAAAAATACATAATGCCTCTTCAAAAACCATTATTTTAAGTTCTTCATTACATTAACATTAAATATATTTCCTCTTCATTTCTCCTCCCATTCACAAAAAACACTTACCTAACATTAATTTTTACTCATCACATAACTATCAATTTTAAATAATGTATTTCTCATCAAATACTCCTGAAAGGGTCACCATAGGCTTGATAACTTCCTACATCTCCACTATATATTAGTCAAGGACATATGTTTATACTGAGTATATTATAGGGTTGTTATTTGGATTTTAGTTGGAAGGATTTTAATTTGAAAAATTCTTAGGTTGATGAGGAGTGTTTGGCTCTTTTTGAAACAAAATTACAAGATTCTAATTTTCACTAAGTGTGGTCTCATACTCACTACCCTTAGTAGAAAATAAGATCCCTCATCATGAAAAATCAAGGTAATTTTATACCATTCATCATTTCAGTAGAAAAAATGTCAATCTTTTTAAACATAATTTTTCTTAAAAGCTCTAGATAGGCACAACTTTCTTCCTCCATTAGAATCTCTAGAAAGGCACAACTTCTCATACATGAAAGCTATAGAAAAGGAAAAAATTTCAATATAATGATTTTTATAGTATTCAAATCATATCTTAAACATTTTATTTTCCTCCCAAAGCATCACCAAATGTGGTATCACAACACTAGAAAGCTTCCCCCTCACTTAAGTTCAACTAGATCATGCAATTTCACTTCAAGAGAAGGTTGGATAAGGAAAATTTTCATGAAATATGGCTAACCTAACATGATTTTCATGTATTCTAAGGGATACAAGGATTAAAATTTTAATTCATTCCATTATAAAAAATTATTCTTTGAAAATGGGGCTTCAAAACCAAATAAATTCCTTATTCGTTTTTAAAACAATTACCTCAAAACCTCAATTTTTGATAACAATAAATCAAATTCTAGTTAAATAAATCTTGTTTTGGTTCTCTCAAGAAGTGAGGTGAATTAAAATAATATTAATATTAGGTTTATAATCCTCATAGGAATGTGATTTCTATGATATAACCCATGAGATGTGGCATGGGATTTAAAAAGCAGAGTACCTTTTCATAAAATTCATAAAGATTTGAACTTGAAGCAAAGTCATTTTCAATATTCATTTAAGATAATTTTCATGGAATAAATTGTTTCTCTCATGTAATTGGGTTTCAAAAATTTCAAATAAAATCAATTCTCCTCAGAAGTTTCAAAAATAGACAAAACTTTGAAAAGAAACATGCAAAATTTGAAAAAACACACAATGAATTCAAGTGTATTTAATAATAAATTATATTTTTAATTAAATAAAAATAGGAAATAAAGTGTTAAAGAGAGGTACAAACTGACTTATTGGTATTAAAACATTGAGTTAAGATCCTAAGTGCTACACACATGAAATAATACAACCAAAAGTAGAGAAAAAACTTTTAAATTTATTAAAAGAAAATTAAAATAAATATAGAGTGAGAAGGGGAGGATTGATCTTGGATTAATACCCCAAGTAGGACCTGGGTTTTTACTCTCTCTAGATGGAAAATGTTAGTTGTTTATCACTATTCTTATACTGGGTGGAGTTTCTTTGAGATGAACCATCAACACTTCTTCTTTCTATTATTCAATTATTTCTTTTTTGTTGAGGACTCCATGAATATAGTACACCAAATCCACCCCAAGTAAATGAGATTCATATTGTTTGGTAGGGTTATGATTAATAATGAGTCCAACTCTTTCATGGTTTATACTTTCTAAACTCCTTCTTTATTCTCTGGTGGTTTCTAAAGGTATGATGCATTAGTGGAAAAATCAATTGGAAATTCAGAGTGTAATTCTATTTGAACAAAATTAAATCCTGAAGTATGAATATAAAATTCCCCCCTTTAAAAGTATTTATATTGTGTCTCTATTTCATTATAAAAATTCATAAGTATCTCTTAATTTAATCCCACCAATAAATGTTCAAAATGTTCGAGGAGCTCTATATGTTCCTTATCAGGTGCATCTACCTTTTCTTCTTTATCCACGAAGGCAATACAAGTGTGGGACGAATCTGAAAATTTAAAACAAAGGGAATTATTACTCAATTAATCTTATAGAAAATCATAATTAAAAGAGTTTATATAAACATTATCTATCTTAAGTGGATTGACTTCAATTGATTATTTAGTGGAAAGTGCCTCTTGGAGTTGAATTTCACTAGGTAGAGGTAGGTAGTCAGACTCCTCTATTTAAAATATGAGTAGAGAATTCACTCCAACCACTAGTTTTGATTTTAGTTCAGGTTTAGGTCCTTTATCAAATGTAACTTCCTCCTTGGACTTCAATATTTGATAATCAGTTTTGATTTGATTCACCATGTCTATCAGT
Organism: Viscum album; assembly: GCA_963277665.1. NCBI lineage: Eukaryota > Viridiplantae > Streptophyta > Magnoliopsida > Santalales > Viscaceae > Viscum > Viscum album. Next base: position 1,231,694,800 of record OY728158.1, read on the forward strand.
TCTTGAAGCGAGATTACTGTGACCTAACCATTCATCATTTTCTTAGCCAAAATAGTGAGTTCATCAAGATTTTGAAATAGGCTCATCTCATTATTATCTACAAAATCTCTTTGAACCTATTATTTATCAAACCAAGAATAATAATTACAGTTGGCATACATCATGGATTTTTTTCTTTTTTTAAATGAAAGAAAAGAAAATATTTACAAAATGATAGAATTAGATTGTTGGCACGACCTCCCAGCCAGAAACTCCATGTTTTGGAACATGCCTATTATAGGGTGTGGAAAAAAATTATTTTATAATTTAAAATCAATAATGTGGTTAACCTAGGTTTTCTCCAGAGAGGAGCACACAACAACTACATTTATCACTTTTAATTAGAGGGAAAATTGGGGATTTTTGAAATTGTTTAATTTTAAAAAGAAAGAAACAAAACAAAAGAAATAAATTAAGAAAAATATTGATAAATTTTTTATAAAAAACAAGTGATTAACAATATTATATAATAATGGTGATCAGATCTGTTTTGGTTCTCCAATTATAATTCTATCATAGTCCAACTTATTCAATTCTCTTCTTCCAAGTTGATAAAAGTGAGAATCCACAATCTATTTTTTCTCACTCCCATGGTAAAATAGTAATGGTGAGAATAAACCTTAATGAAATCTTAGATTTTCATACTATACTTCCATTTTTTAATAGATGTGTAGAGAATTCCCTCAATCAAAATAGAAAATTCCCAATCAATTCTTGTTTATCCCAAACAATTACGAATGTTAACTTCTCCTTACACAAATACCGGTGATCACCAAGTACTTCACCACTAAGCCCTGATATATTACACCATATATATACCAGAACATGGTGGAGGGAGATATTGATAATTTACCCGAGCAATAAAAACAATATAATTTAATATAAAATACATTCATAAATGATAATAAAAACTATTATAAGAAATTGAAAACGATTTCGTAGAAGAGGGAAAAGGATCTTAAAACAATAAGTGTAAGAACTAAAGAATTAAAAAAGGTAAAACATATCCTTCAACAATAACATATAATTTTACCCCACCATTATAAGGGTAATTGTGAATAATGGGGAATAATAATTCATTACAAAACTAAGAAGAATAAAATAGAGAAAACAAAGAACATAAAAATTGCTCCTCCAGAATATGTATTCCAAAAGTTTGCTTCTATTCTGCCCATTAGATGGCTGAACCTCATAGAGTTATCTTCTTATAAGATGTTGTTAATTCAGTTTTATATCAATCCTCCAAATTTCAAAGATTTTGGATTGGTGTACCAGATGATATATCCAAAATTTCGAGTTTAACTTCTTCTAGATGCCAAAAAATATTTAACTCACTCCACTTGGACTCGATAAAAAATGCCTTAATTAGCTTATTAATTTTTGAAATTTAATTTGAACTATCCATTTAGTGTCATATGTAAAAAACAACTATAATTAGATCATTTTATGATCAGTATAATGAGATATTCCTAATTTAATAACACATGGTCCATTCTGCAGGCCAGAAATATTTCTCAACTTGATTGTTTTTTCAAGGAATTGTGTTTCGAATTGCTTATAGGACCCGAAGAAAGATTTAAATCCCATGAACAAAGAAATCCTAAAAAAATTAATCACCCAATTTGGATAATAATTATAAAATATATGAATGAAATACATAGGCTCCATAAAACTGTTAAATTTACAGAATTATGAAATTTTGACAATTATGATCAAAATTCACCAAAAACACAAAATAAATTAAAATAAACTTAAATTTAATAATTTTAAGGGATTAAATAATTTAAACACACATGAAAAATAATGAAAATATTAACTCTATCACCATTAATTACCATACTTCCTTGTAGAACATCCATCTGTATAAAAAACATCATTGAATGCTAAATTTCTTGATGAAGAGATCATCAATATCCAAGAGGGCCCCTAGATATGGGAGATTTATTTTGATGTCCCTTCTATAATACCAATAAATAAGAGAGCGGAGGACTTCATTTTCAATAAATTTGGGTTATGAGTCATTCTCATCTCCCCAGAAAAGGAATTCTATCATTACTCTTTTCTATTTTCAAAAGGATGTATAAGTAATGAAGAAGAATATCATTCCCTCTTTATAGGTCCATAACAGTCACTTAAAATTCTAGTGGAACACATAAAGGTAAAATGAGATTTATAGTTTTCAATAAAGTTGATCAATGATGGTTATTTCATCAGAAAGAAAAATTTAATCCCATTGCTTGACTATGTTTGAGGACTAATGCAAGAATTCCCCTCAGAGCCAATATTGACCCATATTGAGCGATCATATATTTCTCAAGTATATTCAATGAAAAATAAAACAATGAGTTTTTTGGATCTAATCTAGAATGAAACATTCAACAATATTGTGCACCGACAAATAGTGTAGCTTTTTGTTCATGTTGACATGGAGGAAATCAATGAGGTTAATTCCATTCCTGAATCATATAGTCCTACAACTCATTGGTTGACGCCCATTTCGGTATACCTTGAAAATAGAGTTCTCCCATTGGATAAAGATGGAAAAGAGAACACCCAATGATGAGTGACCAACTATATTGTTTATAATAGCCCAAATAAACAGAAATCTATTTATAAATGGGGTTTTGATGGAGTCATTCTTAGGTGTATTGATGGTGATGAGACTGATGCTGTCATGAAATAAGTACATATAGGGGCCTTCAATTCCCACTAGTTATTATTTAGGATTTCCCATAAAATATAGAGGTTTAGTTACTTTTGGAATTCAATGATGTAATATTACAAAAAATTTACCAAAAGGTTTCATTCCTGATAAGTGCATGCCAACTTCATCCATCGACCCCTAGAGTTTCTACACACTGCCAAATACTCTGGGCCATTTTACATAATGGTAATGGATATTGTAGGGACATATCATCCAGCTAAATCTATGATGTTCAAATACATTATCACTTCCACTGTCTTCTAATCCAAATGGTTTAAATCAATATCCCTCAAAGAAGTTAGGGAACATAATATTTTCAGCTTTATAAAATACAATATCATTACTAGATTTCATTCCCCTCAAATTATACATATGGAAAATGGAATAAATTTCTCTTTAGATGATTTTGAAAGGTTGTATCAGGAGTATAATATAAAATCCAATCCTTCATCTCTTTATCGGGTAGAAACTAATGGAAATTTAGATTTCTTAAATAATATTTTATCAAATATAACCTTAATGATGGTGGATAAAGATAAAATTCTTGTTTGGATAAGATATTGCATGAATTTGGGGGTTACTAGACTATAACTCACATCAACACATAGGAAAACCCATATTTAATAGAATATGATACAAAATAAGTCTTTCCTATTGAGGTACAATTTTTTATATTCACAATTTCATCTATGTTTATCTATTCATAGATGAGAAATACAAAAAATGGATGGATGAATTAGTGAGACTTGATGAGAAAGTATTTCATACCTTGAATCACTTGTAATTCGATCAAAATTGAATATTACATTCTTTTAAAAAGAATGTACACCTCTTCTCATTCCTCCAAGGAGAACTAGTACTGGTCTTTAGGATCTCGATGATGCTAGGAATGAAACCTCCATTTCTTGAGGCAATGTAGTTGAGACATTATTCCATATACAATCTCCACTATAATGTATATTATTCCTTAATCTCGATAGATGGAGGGATTATTACTTCTCCTAATAATGCATTTTTTCTCAAGATTTTTTTTATAAGAATCCAATGATCTTCATTTCATAACCTTAAAAGTCACGACTCATGGTATTAGTCATATGAACATAAACTTAAATACAATATATTCCTAGATGTAAGTCTATAAACTATATATCCTAACATCCTCACCACAAGATGTTTAACTATAAAACAATGTCTTTTTCACATGATATAATACTGTATGGTTCACATCCTTATTTCAAAACATAAAACTGCACAACATTTTGGTTCGTGCTTGAGAAAATCAAAATCCTTGGTGTTGATCTCCCACCACACCCCCATTCAAGAACTAAATGTTTCTTGAATCTCATATCAATGGGATATATAATAACACCCATACCTTACGTCCTAGGTTAAACCACAATGTGTGGGAAATTATCCATTTCTTATATACAGATAAAAAAATCTATTCAAGGAAATTCTCACACCATGGACAATGCTGATCCATATGCTTTTTTTTTCTGCCCAAACATATTACATACATGCATCATACTCCTTTTCCTAGAAAAATTCGCATCTCCATAATATTTCTTTGGAAATTTTTAATAGGATGTATGATACCATATGACATCTTTTTTGGCTATTCATAATAAAACCTACTCTATCTTTTCATAAGTCATTCCCAAAATGACTATCAACCAAAGAAACCATTGTCGTTTGGAGAAACCTCTTCTATCTCCATGCACCCCAACAACATCATGCTGGAAATTACTTTTAAAACATGATTTGTAGTCACTACTTGTGTACTTGTACCATATCACTTTTCTTGATATGAGAACCCCCAATATCATGGTTTACAATTTCCATCTTCACATTTGAAGTTTTTTAAATCTTCTTAGCTTGATAACCACAATTCCTCTCATCACATACATATTTATGGTATTAATCTAATGAACTAAAATAGAAAGGCAACATTCATCCATACCGCATGATGCTAAATTGCAGGGTCAATGTCCATATCATTCGATGTTATGTTTCTCTTAGAACTAGATATGAATTGAATATCACCCCTATGATATACCTAGAGACACTTGAATCCTACCTCATATACTAGCCATAATATGATAAAAATTCACCTATAATTTATTTTAATCACCTATGTGTGGTGAGAGAAACCATTTCCACTCCTTGTTTCTCACACCGAGGATCAGTCATGCGTGCTAATAATTTTTTTTAATGGATTCCTTGCATGATCCAAACATATTAGTTCATGTAAGGGTTAACATGGTCCTAGATGAAATTCCTAAAAATATACACCCAATTTTTTTTCCACATAATGTTAAAATACATTATTATCATCTCTTATAGGATATAAAATTGCACATTACTATGGATCTTTCCAAAGAAGACTATTATCCTTCATATTAGTCTCCCACTAAACCTCCATATGAAGAACTATGTGTGGCTTGATTCTCATTCCAATGAGATATATAGTTATTACTAGATCCCACATTCTAGTATATACAAAATATAAAAATTTCCCCATTCTCCTATGTACGAACCATATCTGTATGGGGAGTCCAATGTAGGTTCTCAACCTGTTTGTGAATCTGAGTTAAAAAAATCATCCTCTCTGCATGTGGGTCAGAACCATGCATGGAATGTTTCTTAAATAACTTTGTATGGATTTATTCTAACCCTTATGAGATATGTATTAACGCATAGATTCTACATCTTAGCCTAATCGTAATATGATAAAATACGTCTTCCCTACATAAGAATTTGATCAGTGTGGGGAATCAATCCTAGAACTACATGTGGCTAAATTACTACATTGATGGGATATATAGTGTGTTTGGATTATACATCCTAGTCTACCTGCAATTTATTAAAAAATGTATGCGTCCCATCCCTGTGTATGGGTTAGACCTATATAGGGAACACTTTCTCCCACAATTGGTTGATTTCAGCATAAAATGATCCTTCTATGCTTAGGTTCCTTCTTTATGAAAATCAAATTCTATGTATAGAGAAATTAGGATCTTTATAATCTTTATCTAGCCATAATTAATATAATTTTAGATACTAGAGGATACAATTAATTGAATATTCATAATACACCCCATCCTCAATTTCCACAAGTTTCCCACAAAAGGTCTTTCAATTGGATGAACCTTATTCCTCAAAAGAAACCTCTTCTATCTCCATAAGATTCAACAAAATTATACTATAAAATTATTTTCAAACATAATCTATGGTCATTACTTGTATACCTATCCCATATCACTTTTCAGATTCGAAAGGCCCAAAATTATTGCTCAAAAGTTTCCCCCATCATGACTGAAAAATGATGGAACATTATTAGTCATATCACCATTAAATGGAATATCACTAATATTTAAATCAAAGATAAAAAACCTTAAATTTCTTCCCCTAAAATCCTTTCCATAATATGTTAAACTACACAGTCAACATCTCATTCACAAAACATTAAACTACATGATTTTCAACACTTTTTTGGGAGGATCTATTCTTTTTGGTATCAGTTATCCACTCTATCATCCCAAGGAACCACACAGGGATTGATCCTCATCTCAATGAGATACATAGTGATGCCTAGTTCCTTCATTCTAGTCCCAAATTCTATAGCATCCAAATAATGCATGTTCATCCATTCATGGACCCAACCCCAATCCAGGAAAGAGGAGAAATTTCTCATCCATGACCAGTGCCGACCCAGATACTCCCATAATTATCAAACAAATTCCTTTTATAAACCAAACTTTATTTTCTTGAGAGATACATATCCTCATAAACTCCCATTTTCCATCGGTAATGGAGTTTATGATACTAGATGATTCTCTTTTTTCTATGCATGATTATCCACATTCGACATTTTCATAAGTCACCCCCAAAAGGCCTATAAAATAGAGTCATCTTCTTCCTCAAGATAAACCTCTTCTATCATCATATTACCTAAAAAATTTATGTTGTAAACTTCTTTTCAAACATGATCTATGGTCATTCTCTATGTACTAGCTCTATATTATTTTTCTAAAATTGGATGTGGCAAGATAATGACTTAAAAATTTCCTTACAATCAAAGTTGTTTGACATGAAACACCAGTTCAATTAGTCTGGCCTAAAATACGTTAAACTGCCCATGAAAATGGACATATAAATCATTAGTATGAAAACCTAGAAAAGGGAACCTTAGGAAAAATTTTAGTCTCAACTCACTAGATTTGCAACCTACATGGTATAGGAAAACAATCAAGAAATTATGATTTAAAAGGACTAAGATTTTATATGTTAAAAACCCACAAAGCTTGGATGAAGAAAAATCAATGTCTCACATGAAGATTCTTCTTCATATCTAACTTATGAAAAAATTAAGGTGATGATGCAAAAGACTCAAAAGTTCATATGATCCATTATGCAATTCTAGCAAAAATCAAGATATGACTGCTAGGTCCAAAGAACTATGAATAAATTAGAGAACCCACCCATTACTATCATTTTAATTACAACACATTAACACAAAAAAGTTCAATCAAATGTGTTAGTTTCAGTGTTATGTTATAGTTACAATGAGGATAGGAACAAGGAAGAAAATTATCAATGAACAAAAAATATTTTCCACTTGTTTATAAAAATTCAAAGTAGATCAAACATGTTGGAGTCTCACCAAAATTTTTTAAAAGTGTTCCTTGGTAGAGGATTTGATCTGTTGGAATTTGGATAGAGCCTTATATCTAGTTTCATAGAGCCTAGTTAGTTGTGTCATGGTGAATTCCTCAACAGGAAGAGGTTTATCATTCTCTATAGCAATAAAATCTCTTTATTGTATCAAGAACCTATTCAAGGATTAGTGAAGTTGAATAATCAATTCCTTCATAGCATCTAATTCTTCTTGAAGGCATAACCCTTGGAGATATTTCTCATCAATGATGTAATGATTCTACTCCACTCACTTAGTATTTCTAATCTCCACCTGGGATATAAAATCTCTAAGATATTTAAATTTGACCACTATTTTCACCTCATCCTTCTATGATCTTTGCTCCTCTTCCCATTACCGAGTGATTGACTTCAAAACATGGTGTATCATGTGGTAATCAGATCTTCCATACCTAAAAATGGAAAACATGGTTGATAGTTAGTAAATTCATGATGGTATATCATCATGATTGAAATATAATATTAAATTCTAGATGTCTTGCAAACAGAAATGATGCGTGGAGAGAATGGAATAATGTACCTCAATGTCTGACTCAGATCTTCTTTTATAAGGATATATATACTCTGGGACTAATGAAATTAATGAGGCACTATATTTTTCTCACTCCAATGTAGTGTTAGTCTTGCATTCTAGTGTTGATAGAATAAGCATGGATGATTCTCCATAAGGACTTAATAATAAAGTTGATAGAACTAGATAAAGGATGAGACTCATCATTAATATTGGAGGATAAAAAATAGAAAGGATAGGAAGATGATCAGAGCAGTTAACAATACTCACTTGTTGATGGGTTGACCACTTGATTAGAAGAATCCTAAACATTTATATATTCTTAAGCTTGTTTAAGTACATAAATATGGGAGGCACTTCTTTCATTCTTCTTAGAGTATATAAGAGAACGATCTAGGTATTTCTATGCATAATGGTCTAGGACTTGTTCCTCCTCCAATATAGAAGGATAAGGAATCTCGGTACCCTTCTTCTTAATGGACTTAGAAATGTTTTCTATCGAAAAATATAAGAAAATTAAAGACATTTAGTTTAATACAGCATACATACATAGGTAATCCATGTTTGAAAAAATAAAATATGAAAACTCACATATGCACAATTCCTTATTAAAACCTTCAAACTATTTTAAGTAGGCATGGAAATCAAAATCTTGAAAAAGTTATTCCATTGTAATTATTTGATTATATGATGCTTCAAATTTTTTAGCATATTCACCAGTAAGGATATCCAATCCATTTGGTTTAGAAACCAAACTGCACCCTCCATCAATTCTATCTTCCACCTTCTCGATAGGTATAACCCTTTTAGGAAATACTGAATCAAGGTTAGCACTAAAACCTTCATCAGATAGTCCAGGGTGCCTGTCATCCCTTTTATGGATGGTGATAGGTCCACGAGTAGTGGTTAGAGTTTCCTTTAGTGTATATGATAGATCAAAAATATCATAGGGAAGAAAAGTTAGTAATTGGCGCATAACACCTTATAATGTGAATCTAACATTACCATGGACTTCCTATCTCTTTAAATTAATAGAAAGAGATGAAGATTCATCTCTTGAATATTATCCTATCAAAGGATGGATTCACCAGTGTGAGTCTATGTCTTATCTGGAGTTCTCTCTCACTATTATAAGGATTAGTGTTAGACCGCTTGAGGGATGAATGTTAAGAAGTTCCTATAATAGAAAAGCATGTTCAAATGGGTATGTCAAAAGAGTCATAGGATTAAATGAAATTGAGAAGATGTACTATGTCACATATACCTAGATAATTTCCTTGTCTTGTTTCATTTATTCCCATGAGAAATAAAGGGGCCCACATTGATCCTCTTAAATATAGTAATTGGGCCTGGTGGTTGAGAAGACCCTCCCACCATATCCTCCTTCATCATTCTCTGGGCCAAGGATAGGTTCAAGGACTCATAATTAGCACACACCAACCTCTATGGGGGTGCTCATTGGCCTATATTTCAGTGAATTGGGGACCGCCCTTGGTATCCATTCTTCTTTTCCAAACTATAAATTAAATCCCCTCAAAATAAAGAAGGATGGATGAGGGAGGGAAATGTAAAGGAAATAGAGACATAGAGAGAGATACCTCACTATAGTTGATTTTTTCATCCCATTAATTAGTTTCTTGATTAGAAACCCCTTTATTTGAACCTCATTTTATCATATCTTCCACCCATATTATCTGTGAGATCAAGTCATTGGTAAAATATAAAATCATAAAAAACATATGGACATGTTTCCCCACCTTGAAAAGATTTATGTCAAATTGATGATCATTATGTGGTCAAATATCCATAACTTGAGGGATATGTATACCATATTAAAGGAATATCCCTAATTCCTTGATTTCACACATTATTCCCTTCCAGACTCACACTGACTCAAGTGCACGTAGTCAAATGTTGTTGTAGTCTCATGAGAATATGACCCAATATATTTTGAATTTGATAACTTCCATGATACATCATCCAAAATAGTTGGTTAGGAAGTTTAAGTTAAAATAACCTCTTAATGGTGATTACTGGATCACCTTGTCATAGTTCCACCCAAGTCAATATTTTTGGCTTTGGCTAGCTGGGTGCCCAAGGATTGGGGTCATGGAGGGGCCACATATCTATCACTTTCAGAGTGAACATACCTTCTCTTGTAGACTTTTTTTAATCAATTTGAGTAGACTTAATTTGAGGGACATACTTCAATAATACCCCTATGGGTATGAAGATATCCAGGAACATACATATTCTTATGTCATCTCGATAGGTGCATTCAAGAAAGGTGTCTTAATGACTACCTTATATGCTTCTTGATCAATAAGCACCTAAATATTCCTAGACACCATTGGATGTTTCTCTAATTATATATATATATATATATATATGAAGATAAATAGTGGGGTTTTTGTAGACATTTGAACTGAAGTGAAACTATGTGGGGGACTTAATCCTCACAAAAAATTTCTCCATCGACACTTGTTTCTAATACACAATCTCTAAAGGCTGTCATGTATTATATAATTTCATAATTATTGTGGCCATTATTAGTTAACATTAAGATAGGTGGATCAACATATAATAATAATGTAATGTGATAAAATATTCTTAGAGTCTTTGAGGCTACCTTATGTTTCATGAATAATGGTCTAACACCTTAGACAATAAGTAAAAAGGGTTGAAATCAAGGCTTTGGAATGTTTAACCCACTCAAATACTTGTAGGATATAAAATTCATAATTATCCACCCCTATAATATATGGATTGGCCTTCAAATTCATAAGGGTACCTTCCTCGTGTACACATGAAGCAAGAACTGATGGATCTTCACTAAAGTAGGGGCTAATAACACTATGTGTTCCCCTATTGTCAACTTGGATTCCATAAAAAATGTCCCCAGATAGACACTTCCATTGGATTCGTAGACTAGTAACATATAGGTACATAACCACAAAGACAAAAATACACCAAGTCTAGTATTAGAAGAAATTGAAGACCTGATGGAATTACCACATTTGGTGTATTCACCATACTACTACATGGTCCAATATCTTCCTGGTATTCCCCACTTATTAATGTAAGGTAATCCATTGGGACATTTACAAGTAGCTCCCTCCCCCTTCAGTTCCAAGAAAATGCTCAACAATGCCTCTGGATGAACATTACTTCTAGGGAATGGGTCTTCATTTCAGATAGACTTAGCTTCTTTAATTAAATCATGGGCCAACATAAGAGTTAATTTGAGACCATCCAATGTTGCCTTTAGTGGTATTAATTCACCTTACATTACATAGAGAATAGGAGCTCTTGAGATTTTGTAAATTTCCCATAAACCGATGAAAACTTCTCCATGTGTTAGATAGAATTTGTTAGTATGTAGGATCCAATTCCTTAACAAATATAAGACTATATTACATGTTTGTGATACCCTAAAACCCTCCTAAATACTGATGTTTTGCAGCTTAGTCTTGAATTCAACATATTTTTTGAGAAACTAGTTAGCCCACATACATTTAAGCTAGAACCCTCCTCTATCACCAAAGTCCCATTTTTTCATCAAACCCTTTTCTGGTCCATCAACGATTCCCAAAAAATGGATGTATAATAATTTGGTTTTGATTCATAAGTGTTAAGTTGAATGTATGGAGTGTTTGAATTTTAGAAAATTAGGGAAACTAAGGGCATCATTCCTTCATTGATGTATAAATCCTAACACAAAAAGTTGGTAATGGTAATATTTATATATTCCTTAAACTAGTACCTTGGAATGAAGTCTATTAGCCTTGGGATTGGAACATATATGAGGAATCCACAAACATTCAGTGGCATGTATTCACTCTTATGGTATTCTAGAGAATTATTCTTCATGTGTTTTGATAGATTTAGATGTATAGGGTCATATAATATCTAAAATTTTGTTGTGATGATGTCCAACATCTCCTCAATATGTGAAATAACTCTTGCTTCAGAAATCATAACAACCTTAGTATTCATTTAGGAAAACTATATACAAACACCAAGGATTTAATTAAAAATCAAGGTGTTAACCCATAATAAAGGCAAATTTGGTGAATGAGTGACCTTGTGAAGGTCATTAACCTTAGTGACCTCACGCAGGTCACTCTCCCAAATGACCTCGCACCCATCACATGCCCAAGTGACCTCGCATAGGTCAGTCACCTAGGTATTAAGGTCACACCCACTACGAGTAGCGCAATAGAGCTGCATAAAAAGAAGCATAGATGACCAATGTGAATCACATGGGTGGAGAGAGTAGGAAAATAACTGAGAAGTGTAAACATTGAGGGTCTTTGAAACCTTATATATAGATACAATCAACATGTGTAGATTACTTGTGTAAACCACCTATTCACTGGGCATGTGCACTCTATCTGCATAATAACATTTTTATATGAATAGAAAGTAGTGATGTTCACTAAACCTGAACATGGAGGCACTAAAATATATGAATACCAATGGGTAAAGAATCAATCAGTGCCTGTGTTTTCCTCTACCTCTGGATAAAACCCTCTTCTTCCAATTAGACCCAGTCCTGAGGGGGGGGGGGTATTTTGTTGTAATAACATGTTAACTAAAGGATTAAAAGCATGAAAGAAAGTATCTCATGAATTTTTTAAAAAATAAAAAGTAATGAAAGGATCCATGTTTCCTAGGTTAAGAAATGTAAGCGACATGCACTTTCTAGAATCTCATGCTGGTCTTGGTAGCATGTGAAACTATAACAACTCACCCTCACAAGTCCATCCTTTGCGGAAGACTAGCACAGTCTATCTACGTGATAGAATTGTGTGGACAAATTACTTCCCTCAGAGTCTCGATTTTTCCAATAAATAAAACCCATGGGATCATCATTTGACATGACTAAAAGGAAAAGAGGCATCTTTAACTCTTCTCACCCAAGTCTATCACGAAGTCCTCCAAACACTAAGGTAGTGAATTAAGCCTAGAAAATAGGGATAAATTATTAGTGATCAATGGATTGAGGTACCTAGAGGTCTAGAATACCAAGAAATATGAGTGTAAACACCCTTAGTCAAAACTACTATGGTGAAGGACCCTTCCACTACTATAAACATAAGTGCCAGTCATCTAAAGACACCCAAGGATACCCTTGATGATTAGAACAAGGACTCACCCAAGTTATATATCCTAGGTTTTCCATTTTGTAGATGTTACTTCTGCCCACTGAGGCCCACCTTGGGTGAAACAATTTTATCTCAACCGGGATTATCCTGTATGAAGCACCATTAGCTCGCCTAGATCTAATATATGCGAGAAACATTCATCTAATCCATGTGTACCCAACTTGAATCACTTATATCTCACTTAGTTCTATTTTATGAAAATAACATTAAGCTCACTTAGGTCCACCCTATATGAGACCCTCATCAGTTCACCCAAGACTCACCTATACAAGCCACCCTTTGTGCCCCACTCTCATACCACCAATAGCGGGGAACCTCTTTACATGGATACCTTGTCTAAGGGGGACGAATCTAAGGCCACTAACAAGTCCTATAGATAATTATGATATGAGAACATGGTACATCAGTGTGTACTCTCAATTATACATTCCCATGGTAATGGAAGTTCTGCATTTATCCTACATAATAGGTGGTATTCTCAATGTTTTCTCAATTATAAATTCCCCTGGTAATGAGGTTCCCAACTTTTGAGATGGTGGAAAATGGATTCTCGGGTCAGGTAAAAAAATTTGTGGCCTAAAACGTGAAGATAATTGAACCATACACCAATAGATATGTAAAACCTAACCTCTGGGGTTCAAAAATAAGAGAGAAGGAAAACACATCTAAGACTTATTTCTTCCATAGATCTTACCTCATTCAAAAATAATTTAAAGGATATTATGTGGTTTTCTAGATCTTTAAATTCCTCTTGTTTAACACACCAAGCATGATACCTATGGGATTAGAGGTTAGTGGTGATCATATCATCAACATGATCAAATACCTGTCTCTATAGAGAGTCCTCTTCCTGATCATCCACTCACCTTTCTTGTTGAAATAGTGGGTTCCCAAGACCCAACTATTCCATGAATTTTATTACCATATCATGTATACAGTTAGATATACATGATTTCACGTTACCATTATAGTGTATACTTTTCTACATTCACTATTGAAATGGTAATTTCCAATGATTAATTGTCGTATCGAAAGGTTATAGTAGTTCCCAGGCTAAAATGAAAACCTCTAGATACTATTACATTAATCATAAATATTTTTTTATGGTCTAGATATGTCTTACTGATTAGACATTGTAGATGTTTGAATATCAGGTGTTGGGGGTTCATAAGCATTGAAACTTTTTCTCATGAAGTTCGCACTTGGTCATCTCTAGTAGTGGGATCATGAAGACTGACCCACCAATAGGAACACCACATGTTTCAGTTGTCATTGGATGTTACTATCTATGATCATGTGTAATGGTCTCCTGACTTGAGATCATTACCAATGTATTTAAATTGATTACATAGTTTTAAGAAAGACAAAAACCATGGAAATGAAGTTGTGGTGAAGTAGTTTGTGTTGGGTGTGTCATTGGTGGCATGACATTGGTTGAATGGTCAAGAAAGGATTTGTCGATTTCGGGTTATGGAAGTAATATATATCAGGACATGTTGATATAGATGGAAGTAACATTATAAGAATATGTCCATGGAAGTTAAGGGTAAATCCATCCAGTTAAATCAACAAACAATAAAGCATGAAAAGGGTGATGACACGTGAGTGCATTCTGCTTTATGAGATATTACTGGAAAAGAGATTATAATACACATTGCATGTTCGTAGGTTGGTTGTTGATACTGTGACAATCCTTATCTCTTCAGGGGTCATGATGGGTTGCTTTTCCTACTCCTGGTCTGTGAATACTATTAACTACTATCGAGATAAGGGCCTAGAGGGCCAGACATAATTGCGTATTCCGGAATCTGACATATTCAGTTGAAAAGGAGTTTTGGACATAGTGGGCCCCACCATAGGGATCTGGTATTTGTTCAAAGTTAATCGATCACCAAAGTAATAAATGAATTCATATTATTAATGTTTAGAATAATGAGTATTGAATTTATTTATTAAATGTATTTATGAGTTTTAAGTAAATACATGGAAAAATATTAATTGATGAATATTAAATTATTCATGGTTCAATTATTATTTATGGGAGTGACGAGTGGACTTAATGACTCAATTATTATCACATAATATATTTTAATATATTACAGGTAAATGATAATAATATTTATGACTCAGTTTAGTAGTCATAAAATGTTGTTGATAGTTCGTTAAGTATTCGGGACCGGTGAGATGATACCAGGTATTTTAACTAACCACTATAAATAGAAGAGGAGTAGATTTTTCCAAGAACTATTCATGGGGCTTCTCTCTCCTCTCCTCTCTCCCATGATCTAGATAGAGATGCTCTGGATCCAAGGAGCTCGAATGAAGCTCTCTCTTGGGCATCGCTAGTGAAGTGATGTGGTGATCGTTGGAGCGTCAAAGGAATCATCAGTATTCCATGCTAGCACATGGATTATAATGAATGGCACTCCCACTGATTCCTTGAAGTTCATGTGGATGATATAGAGGAATCCAGCTTCATATTATTTTAGTAAGGATCACCAATGACGAGAATATGTTGAGCGCTGCTTCATAATTAAACCATGTATTTTTACAGATTATTTTATGCTTAAAACCCTTCACGCATAGTCCTCGGTTTTGTCCGGGATACTCTGCACCGACGCTGACAAGATCATGTATAACGTCCATGGTTTTGTTTTAGAAACTGACCCTTTTGGGGCTTCTGCTGCACACTCGATTCCAACATGTGGTATTAGAGAGAGCACATGTTGATTTAATCCAATAAAAATTAAATTTTCATTATGTTACGAAGAGGGCGTCAATATAGTCCCAATGCTGCAGAACACATTTTAATCCAATACTGAATGACCATTTAGCAGTCATCTAAAGTTTTAAGTTCAGATTAAAACCAGTAGTTTAATATGGTTCTAAATTGATGAACAAATTTTATCTAAATCAATTTGTACCGGAATAGTATTTTCGGGTGAATACTATTAATTATTATTGTTATAATAATTCTATTATAATAATAATAGTTTATTTATAATTATAATTTTTTTTATTTTAATATTATATTATAATGATATTTTATTATTATAATGTTTTAAATTTTCTAGTCTAAATATAGACTTTAGAAAATTTTACCAATGAGAGGGGAGACCTGGTTTGCAGGTCTCCAACTTAAAAAAGGGAATAAAAGACTTAATACTTTTAAGTCTTGAAGAAAAAAATAAAGGGGGTGGGAAATGAACTGCATTTGTAGGTCATGGATTTTTTTTGTAGAAAGGGGGCAGACTCCAATAGCAGGTCTTGAAAAATTAAAAAAAACAGGCTGGGGGCCGATCACCCCCCCTGTTCACCACGCGGCGGCCCCAGCAGCCACCTCCTCCCTACCTACTCCATAGAGTAGGCACCACCACAATAGCCAACCACCAGGGGTGGTGATAGTCGCCCCTCCCACGACATTCTCCCTTCCCGCTCTAGCCGCACAATGCCTCGCATCCCGTTGCCCAACAGGTCCTGCTCCCTATCCCTGTGCCTAGTGCGCCCCCTGCTTCACCTTGTTGCGTGCTCCCGTAGCATCCCACACATGAGATCTACTATTGCATGCAGTCTGGGCCACACCCTGGCACCCCTTCAACCGGTAGCAGCACCATGATGGTTCTCCTCCTCGACACTCGGTTCTGATCCTGCACTGACGCACCGAACCAGGGCGTGGCAAACTAGGCCACTTCCTTCCTTCTGGAGGCGCAATAACCAGATGCTCAGAGACCTGCTGCAGCAGGGCTACTGGCCGCGAGAGCCCCACACTAGGCTGGAGATGCTGTTCCAAAGCGCCATCCCACCTAGAGTCCTCCTGCCTCAGCCGCCACCTACCAAACTACCTCTGCTTTAGCGTGTCGGCTAACCACTACCTGCCAGCCTCTCATTTGTCGGTCGTTCTCTTCCAGCCAGAGAGTGCCCCCATCAGAACCCTCCGACTGCCTTAGCCGCCGTAAGGGAAACCCAGACTGCCTCCCCGAAGCCCTCGTTGCTCTGCCGGTACCCACAGCACAGTGCGCAGCACTGAGATGTAACCATCTACAAATACTGGGTTTTCCCCGAAACAGGCTCAGACGGGTCTGCCTAGCCCAAAATGAACTATGGCGGACCTGCCCATCCTAGAATGCCCCTGCACGGGGTCGTTATCGCCTAGACTGGGACTGCACAGGTTCCTCGGACCCGCGCAGGCCCTGCCCAATGTTTTATGGGCCCGAGTGATTTAATTTAATAAAAAATTAATTAAATTAATTAATTTAATTACATTTGATAATTAAATTAATTTAATATTAATTTTTGGTTATTAAATATTTCATGCGGAATAATTAATTTAATTGGGAGATAATTAAATTAATTAATTAATTTAATTTTTAGTTTTAGAATTAAATTAATTAAACTAGATCGAATGACGTATTTATTGAATTAAAAATTAGAGTGAAATTTTTAATTCAATTTAAACCCCTCAAGTTTATTTTAATGAAAGTTTAATTTTTTATTATGAATTTATTTAAAATATGTGAGTTTAATGCGTATATGGATGATCATGAGCTGGTGTCCAACCAATGCATGTCTGGTGGTTTATTTATTTAATTATTTATTTATTTATTGCATGCAATTTTTTAATAATTATTTTAATTAAATAAAAGACAATTTGTGTGTCGTCTCAAAGTGTAATTATACGTATAAGGTCCTACGCGCCCATTCTCAGAGTTGTAATTTTATACAATGAGACCCCCTCGCCTGTGTGCGAGTACAGTTGTATAATGATGAGATGAGGTATGATGCATTTTGTGCCAAGTGACGGTGATGCACCAGACATTAGTTGGATGTATTGGATGAGTAAACAATGCTATTCAAGTTGCAAGACATGCGACTTAAGGTACTTACCCCGAGGGTTTCGGTTGGTCCATTATTCACTCAACAGATCAACCAATAGTACCAGTTCATGATCATGTTTTTCATTTTATTTACGCATGGTTTATTATTTTTTGAATGTGTAGTTAGAACATGATCACATAGAATAATAATAAACAAGCATACATGCTAAAATAAACATGTGATGCAATGATTTTCCTATTTCTTACACGGTCAGTTATGAGTGTGATATAATAGTACATGCCTATAAAAAATATAAAATTATTTCTTTCATCACGCTAGAAAATAATTAAACCCTCAAACATATATTAAGTCTAAATAGCCTTTCTTCATTTAAATGTGGACAAAACCAGCTGTTTGTGGTGCCGATCATACCATAGATGAGGGTGTCTCTTACTACCAGGGAGTCATTATAAGAATGATGGTTTGACATAACTAAAATTTTAGCTAAGAAATAGCCATAGATAACTTTTTTTAATTTTAGAGGCAAGCATTGAGTAAATAAAGTTCTTATTTTAAGAAGTAGGGACTTCACTCAACTGATCAAGGAACCATAAGTTCAAGTGGTCAGCTTGC
The DNA here is from genome assembly GCA_963277665.1 of Viscum album. Lineage (NCBI taxonomy): Eukaryota > Viridiplantae > Streptophyta > Magnoliopsida > Santalales > Viscaceae > Viscum > Viscum album. The sequence goes on from OY728158.1 coordinate 1,231,713,386, forward strand.
CAAAATCCCACCTAGAACCCTCCAAGTAGTGGCGTAGCAATAGCTTGTATACTATGAGGGGTGGTTCTGAGATCCTTTCCACTAGAATACTCAAGAGACATAGTATTCTGATTCTAGTACAGAGGGTTCCTATAATCTGTTAAAATAGTGGGATACATTACAATATTTATTTAATTAATCAAAATGTTTTAACTAGTAATCCAAATAAAAGACACTGATTTGCTAAAAATCATTTTTGTAGAAAATGGAATGTTATACCAAAAGTTTAGAAACTACAATAATATATTTTACAAAGAAGATGTCTACTCTGACATGAGTATCCATGAATAGTACAGTCACGTACGCATAGTACTATGATATAGGAAACTCAAGGTGCTAGTGTCCCCAACACTGTTAAACTACCTTAAGAAGAGATGGTGAAAAATTGCTTACATGATAGTAATGTACAAATCTTATTATAGTTAAATCATTACGCTTTCATCAACATCTGATGTCAGCTGCGGTCGCTACACTAGGAAATGGATGATATAATGTGAAGTCTCATCTCTGGGATGTTTTCAAGGATAAAGTGAAGCAATGATATGAATAAAGGCAATAGTTTACACCAACATGTGTAAATTGATTGATTGATCAAAATCTTTAATTGGATCCCTTTCTCATATCAATTTCACCACTTTAATCAAGTTTTGTTTTAGTTATAAAATGAAAAAGTATTGAGTAAATTCTTCATTACATATCTAAGAAAGGTTCTCCATGTGAATAAGAATAAAAGATAGATGTTTTAATTCTTATGGAGAATAAATTGAAAGACAATGTGAAAAGGCCAAAGGAATTTAATTCCAATGACACATTCGTGATATCCTTCAATTAATGAGGTATTAACAAAGGTTATTTGAATTGAATATTGTAAAATAATAGTATGGAAGTTTAAAAGAAATAACCTGATTTAAAGGAGCAATTTATCGCTTCTATATTAGGCATAATCATCAATTGTAATGTTTCAGTTTTTCTACTTGGGTATTAAAAAAAATATGTCGGAGACATATGTATATTTTAATATAATAACCATGTTAGTATAGAAACCTTACTCGAATTCAGGTGTATTATCTAAGTGGTTGTGAAAGGGTGATACCTAGGCCAATGGGGAGAAGTGCACAACTTCTTAATTTCCAAGTGAAAGATTTATGTTGAATTATTATTGAGTATCACCAAAAACATTAATATAATGTGTCCTTGGACACAAAGAGAAATTCTTTCAGGTTCTGTAATGAACATTGTTTTGGTAAATTCAGTCACTAGTTCAGTAATACATAAATCATAGGCAATTAGTGATGAATATAAATGAAATACTTATACCCAGTAGTGATAAGATAATTCTTTTCCATGTAATAGTAAAAGTGATTGTCATCAATATACCATGTATGATATTTAGGCTTGGCACAACTAAATAATTTTAGTATTATCGACGTCTTTAGTTTGGAAAAATGAGCCTTTAATAATAAAGGTATGTCACAAAGCTTTTGGAAATAGTTCAACAAGTAAACATGAACTAATCCAAGTAAATGATATAGGTATATATTCTTCAAAAGTTTAGTTTAAGCAATTAAGGAATAATAAAGTGAAGTATATTCATGGTCATAAGATATGATTTGCTTCAGGTTGGGAAACCAGAGAATATCTCAACCATGAAATCATTAATAATGATAATGTAGTGTGAAGTAATTCCTAAACACACATTACCTTATTAACATCATGACATTGATGTTAATAAGGAGGATTGATGATAAAGTCTTACATATCAATATTTATCAACAAACATGTAGCATGGAGTAATTCCTAAATGCATATGTTATACATCAAAATTTTGATGTAGGTAGTATCAATGTAACAACTTACAGAAACTTCCATTATATTTAATGAAATGTTTTGAAAATAATGGTGATATCCCACAACCATATGACAACTATAATGAAAAATGGATATCTTGTGAGTCATAGTATGATGTAAATCCATTATGTCATAAGGAAATGTGTTTGGATGCAAATAGTTTGTTCGAATACAAACAAACATGAATCAAGATAGACACACTGTGAATCTAAGGTACTTTTCCTGACGATTGCTTAGGATATTACCTAAATCCCTAAGATAGAAAAGTTGGTAGTCATGTAATAGACTAAACTTATATATAAGGGTTCACATATCTGTTTGAGATAGTGGGAGCTATATTGACTTGTGTTTTGTCAATGATCATGATGCACAAATAGTTGGCATATGAGCTAGTTCCACAAACGCATGTGGAATAGTGTATTTTCCAGAGTCACATACAGTGTAGGAAGGATAAAACCATTGTGGTGGTTTTTTTAGTCACTCTGATTAGTGATCTATTATTAAATATGAATAATATTTCCTACAATAAATCAGTATATGGTAATTAGATAAAATTGATAAGACCAACTAAAATTTAATTAATTGATTCCATGTATCAAAGTAGAAAGGGGATTATTATTTTGAATACTACGGTGGGTATTCAAGTGAATTTATACATGGATGGTACAAGTGTAGTACCAATAAGGTTCAATTGGTTTCACCAAGTCATTATGCCTAAATCCATTTGAATTTTAATTATTATAGCTAATATCTTCGATGAAATTATTTATCATTGGATTTAATGACAACCAATCGTGGATGGTGCCTATATGATGCAACCACAAAGGGATGGTCACATCAAAAAATAGTAATATAGGTTTCAAGTTACTGATATCTGGTTTAGGATTAAAGTAAACAACATGATCATAGAATATACATTTAAAACAAATGTCTTTCATGTGTCAACTATAGGTTAGTGGGAGAACTAAGGTTTTCCAATAAGAAATATGTTCAGCAACATATTGAAGAAAGACATTGGTCTTAAAATTAGTTAAGACCAAAATGAAATTTATTATTCAATGATTGACTTAAAGTAGAAACCTAAGTTCTAGGGAAAACGATCTTCTTAAGTAGATCTATAGGTTGCTTGGTCCTAGTCAATCGTACATATAGTGAATTTTTTTTGAAAATAAAAGTTGGAAAAATTTAAGAGATGAATTGTTTCCTATGTCACAAGGAATAATCTCCCCATGTTGAACTGCCCGTGATATGGGAAGAGATAAACATGATGAGTTAAATCCATACGTCGAAGTGATGGATCAATCACGACTTGCATGATTTGTACATGAACTGATATTTCCAAGGTATATTTTACAATAGGCAAATATTAGTTATATCCAGGAACACTGTAAGGGATGCATTCAAAACTGTCTAATCATACTACAGAAAGTACAAAAGATATATACCTGGTAAGTGGAGAAGAAAGGATACTAGTTTTCAAGGATATGAACAAGTCTTCAATAGATCAATGTGATATAGTATTGAATTTTGGATAAAGACGATGAGTGAGTCAAGCTCATATTAGCCAGTTGTAACCATAACTACAAATACGGAGTGCATTGCACCTTCTAAGGTAGATAAGAAGAAGTTAAATGAAATAATTTGTTCTAGTTCTTGAAATCACACTTGCTAAAAAAATTATTATCATAATGTAAATTATGATATTATTACTAGCAAAGATATCATGTTATAACAGTGGACAAGTTATATATACTCATGATACCATCTATTGAGTAGTTTTACTCAAGGAGATGAGGTCTCTATAGCATAATAACCACACTGTGGAATGGTGGCAGACCCAATAGATAAATTCGTTACTCAGCAGAAACATGATTTTCATCATGTGAGTGGCTAACAAGTTTGGTTAGCAAGTTGGCTCTAGTGAAAGTTGGAGTGTTGAAATAGTGGGTTCCCTAGAACCAACTATTTTGTGCTTTTGATTTCCATATAGTGTATATAGTTAGCTATACATGATTTCATCTTACCATTATAGTGTATACTTTTCTATGTCCACTATTAAAATACTAATTTCTAAAGATTAATTGTCGTATTGAAAGGTTATAGTAGTTCTTAGACTATAATGAGAAACTCTAGATACTATAACATTAATCTTAAATATATTTTCTATGGTCTAGATACATCTTAATGATTGGACACAATAGATGTTTGACTATTAGGTCCTGAGGGTTCATAATTATTGAGACTTTTTCTCATGAAGTTCACACTTGATCATCTCTAGTAGTGAGATCATGAGGACTGACCCACCAATAGAAAACCACATGTTTCGGGTGTCATTGGATGTTCCTATCTATGATCGTGTGTAATGGCCTCCTGACTTGAGATCATTACCAATGTATGTCATTTGATTGTGTACTTTTATGCAAGATGAAAACCATGGAAATGAAGTTGTGGCGAGGTAGTTTGTGTTGGGTGCATCATTGGTGGCATGACATTGGTTGAATGGTTGAGAAAGTATTTGTCTCTTCCATGTTATGGAAGTAATATAACTCAGGACATGTTGATTTGGATGGAAGTTCCTTTATAAGACCATGCCCATGATAGTCAAGGGTAAATCCGTCCAGTTAAATCAACAAATAATAAAGCATGAAAATGGTGATGACACTTGAGTGCATCATGCTTTTTGAGATATTACTGACAAAGAGATTATATTACATAGTGCATGTTCTAGGTTGGTTGTCACTACTGTGACAATCCTTATATCTTCAGGGGCCTTGATGGGTTGCTAGATCCCACTCTTGGTCTATGAATAATATTCACTACTGTTGAGATAAGGGCCTAGAGGGAAACACACAATAACGTATTCAAGAATCTTCCCGATTTAGTTGAATATGAGTTTTGAACATAGTGGGTCCAACCACAGAGGTCCAATATTTATTCAAAGTTAAATTTTCACCAAAGAAATAAATTAATTCATATTATTCGAGTTTAGATTAATGAGTATTGAATTTATTTATTAAATATATTTACAAGTTTTAAGTAAATACAAGGAAAATATTAATTGACGAATATTAACTTATTCAATGTTAAATTAATATTTATGGGAGAGTCGAGTCGAGTTAATGACCGAATTATTATCACGTAATATATTTTAATATATTAAAATTAAAGGAAAATAATATTTATGGCACATTTTAGTAGTCGTAAAATGTCGTTTATAGTGTGTTAAGTATTCGTGGTCGGTGAGGCGATACAAGGTATTTTAATTCACCACTATAAATAGAAGAGGACGTGAATTTTTCAAGCATTATTCATGGGGCTTCGCTCTCCTCTCCTCTCTCCCATCATCTAGAGAGAGATGATCTGGATCCCAGGAGTTCAGATGGAGCTCTCTCTTGGGCATCACTTGCGAAGTGATGCATTGATTGTTGGAGTGTCAAAGGCATCACCGGTATTCCATGCTAGCACCTGGATTACGACGAATAGCGCTCTCGCGAATTTCTTGAAGTGTGTGTGGATGATATAAAGGAATTAAACTTTGGATTCTTTGAGTGGTGATTACCAATGAAAACCAGAAATTGAGTGCAGCTTCAAAATTAAACTAGGTATTTTTAATATTTATTTTGTGATTAAAACACTTCATGTCTTGTCCTCATCTTTGACCGGGCTGCTCTGCACCGACGCCGACAAGTTCACATCGAACATCAATGAGTTTTTTTTTAAAACCCACATGTTTGGGGATTCCACTGCATGCTCGGTTCCAACATTTCCAAGGACCTCCTATTCAGTTTACGCCCCCAAACTAGGTTAACATCCTCTTAAAGGGCCATATTACCTATAATAAAAACCTTTAATGGGCGTGGTCCATAGGTGTAAGCACTAACCATTTTGAACTATGTGGGATATGATTCCTATCCAAATGTGATATGTCAGAAGCCTCCATAAGGATCAAACCCGTCACCCCAAACTCACCCTAATCTTCTCTAGTCCATATCCCTAGTATGGTCATATCCAAAACAAAGGGTCGTATTCTTTGTAAGACCTTTTTAGCTCCATACTTATTAGGCTATATTACCAATAATATCAGGACCCCCTGGGAGGATACATTTATTCTAGGCCCCCCAGGACACTTCATTGTTAGCCTTGCACCATATTTTTAAGGCATATTCCAACTTGATGTGCTTTTTTCATGATGTTAAACTAAATGGTTTGTTCCTTGTCACATTACCTTAAAAGGTATGATGTGTCCTGTTAATTTTCACCAAACTATTTAGGTTTAGATTATTTTAATAAGGATATGTAGGATACCCTTATAATGTGATTGATCTTGATACCAAAAGAACTCCAATATTCCTAGATGAAGATAAATTATAGAGTTCCCAACTAAGTGGGTGAAAACCAGGATCATGATAATAAACTACATAAGAGTCTATATTCCATTTACAAGAGGTAACATAGATGGGGAAACTCTGATACATATAGATATCCCCATCAATAGAGATCCTTGGATATATAAAAATGTTTCTAAATCCAATACATGATAATAATTAATTGATAATATAAGTGTGAAATGTTCTATATTTGGGATCTAATAAAGGATTTATGAAAATGTCTTAAATCTATAAAAGAGTATTAGAGTAGGATATAATTCCCCCTAAAAGGTTTGATGAGACCGACCACCCATCCCCTCGATCAATGTGAGTCCCTAAGAGTTGTTGGATCCATTTACCAATAACCACCTACCTTTGGAAAGATGGTTTATAAAGCATCTCAAATAAGTGAATTGTTACGTGTCTCTGCTTTCTCAAATAAAACCCACAGGAAACTACCTAGAAAAGCGTATGGAAATTTTTGTCTGATGTGAAGGGTCCTGACACCCCCACTATAAAGAATAATTCAAACCCCATGTGATTTTCAAGAATGAAACACTATGCCAATCTCCTGCTCATACCTACTATGCCATACGTCCACTACTACTGACTGGGTCGACCACCTCCAAGCGCCACCATTTTACACCATAACCTACTTCCATCGTTCAATGTTTCTAGTGCCCACAAGGGTTAGTGACTCCTTTAATCCTAAAAAGGTAATGAGGAATAACATAAGATAGGTATATAGGGGGGAAGTGAATACATAAAAAAATGTTAAAATCGATAATTAACCTATCTTGGTTAGTTGATAAATGGTAATTCCATACCACAACTTCAATAATGAAATAAAAAAGAATATAATGAAAAAATTAAAATAACAAACCCTACATCATAGAGAATAATCATAACTTTAATTATATTGTTATATCCATATGGTTCGATGAACATGTCTCTACATGTTTGACCCCATTTTCACATCGAATGTCACCTCCACCGGATCTATCCCTACCCACTTCCTCCCTATAAGGTTTTGGATAACCCTAGGTTTACCATATAATTGATTATATATAGATGGTTTTGAGGGTTTTTTTTACCAAGAATAAATTTATCAATCAATCAATCAATTAAATTAAATTTAAATAATTAATCCACCATGTCAGTGAACACCTCTATCTTCTGATATAAAAAAAACCGACACTAAACTTATGGAAACAATATTGTACCAAATTCAATCATGGTCTCAGTTTCCACATACTTGGTCTCATTTAATATATATAATCATTTAACAAAAAAATACACATTCACTAACTAAAAATAGTATAATATTTTAATCATTTTATTATTGAGGTTACGTATTGCTTGTATTTCACAATGACTTTGTGATTCATCTCAAATGCATATTAAAAATTCCACCAATGTTTAAAAAACCAAAAAAAGGTTGTAACATCACCATTGAGCTCATGATATAATTATTTATTTAATTAATAAATATATAATTTCCTACAAAACTCAAATTTCTCAGAAATTCACTAAAACACTACCTAGGGGTAAACACAACTCCCTGAGATCAACAAAACCATCATTTTTTTGTAGATCATTTACTAGGGTGAATTCAAAACTTTACCCTTTGAGTGGTCCTGAGTGTGATGTTGCCCACCTAATTCACAAATTATTAACTGGTCCAAATGGCCACAAAGAATCAAGTGCTCCACCCGATATGCCAGAACTTTCAGACTAGTAGCCCACAGGAGTGTATGGTGGTATAGTGGAGAGGTTATACCCTCTGTATCAGAGTGAAAAAGAGTGAAAATAAACGAAACACAATCCAGACATATAATAAATAAAATATACATAATGAAGTAAAATAACACTATATAGGGATGATTTTATAGTGGGAAAAAATACAAGTCAAGCATGTCATTGAACTAGTCATATAAGTAGTATTATTTTAAAAAAGATGAAAAAATACCAAGAAAAACTAATATCTATAAGTATCCTGAGTTCTAGCTCAATTATATTCTCCCATGCTCCCAACCAAAAATATAAATCAATCATCCAAAATGGGGAGCTTTCATTTCTTCCATTATTACTTCTAGGAAATCTACCCAGGTACCAAGCGATGCTTGAACAAGGTGTGAGTAAAACTCATTAGGCCACCACCAATGATGTATAATGTAAATATAGTTTTTAAATATAAAATTTAATAGTGTGGAAATATAATAATCTAAAATATAATAGTGAGAGAAACCTTCATGAGTTTGAGATATTCATGGAATGCCTGGCCTAACCTAGTTTCTTTGGCCTAAGTCGGATGTCCCTCACCATGTAACATTTTATGTTGTTAGGGTACCTGGGACATGAATCCAAGGAGTCCAAGAATAAATAACCAAAAGGAATATAGAGAATTTTTCTTAGATTTCCTACACATTCACCTGTTTCTAATCCATGGAAGACCCATATTATTATTTAATTATGGTTTCCATGAAAACCCACAATGACTAATCCATTATTTTTATATATTGTATTATTAGTGGAATATAAAGGATAAACCCTTGGAATTATAATCCTAAAAATTTATAATCAAACCAAGGATATATATACTTGAATTATGGGGTAGGTCTTGATTAAAATCCAAGGGGATCACCCAAGGTGTTTCTTTTAAAAGGAAATCAAGAAAAAACTTAGAGATCAGCTCAAGAATTCTAATTTTCTAGTGTTTTAGATGATGTTGTGATGAAATGACATAACATTAATGTTATAAAGACATTGACTAAATACAAAGTGGATTTACCACTTGGAATTAACATCACTAAATTAGGTAGTATCCTATAAGATCTTTCAAGGCATCTATAATGGGAATCTAAGGATTGATCAAAGATCTCCAAACCTTTTATGGTGTGAAAAAGGTCTAAATTTAGAAACCAATACATCCATGGTAATAAGTTATTAGTTACAAGTAAAGTTTTATGCTAATGATTTTATCAAAATTAAATTATAACCATGGAAGCATATTCTGAGGTGATCCATGATATACCCACACTATCTCACAAATGAGTTAGTCCATTTATCTTAAAACTACATAATAATAAAGGTTTTTGTTCTCTTGTAATTATAAAAGACACCCTAATTATATCGACATTGTTTTAGTCACACATGACATACCCAAAGGCCTATCTTAATAATTCCCCCTTTTTGGTGACATTCCATGAACACCCTACGCTGTGGTTTGATTATATAAATTAAAGAGTCAGGTTTTTCCTATATTCCATACCAAACACACCCTAATTGTGGTTTTTGTTACACTAAAAGTATAGTTTTCATGGATTTTAATACGAACACACCCTAAGGGGTGGATTTATTTGAAGTTATCAACCTTTAATAATGTTTGAGAGACTTTTAGAATATCCCGGTCAAGATTTAGGAAAAACATTAAAGGAATATAAAATATAGTTCAATGCTTAGAAATATTAGAATGTAGAACCATGAAACATTTTATAAATGGAAATAATTTTTGGGAAAATCATTTAGAAAACCTACCTCAAGCTTAGATATCTTCACTCATCCGGTAATAACCCTCGGTTCATGATAGAATGGAAGAAATAATATCTTCAGAAAAAATCCATGAAAATAAGGAATATATTCTTCCATGGGGAAAACAATAAAATAAACAATTAAATTAGAGGAAGAAGGGAAGAAGAGTGATAGAATCACCTTTAGAATTTTATTTAATCGGAAGAATATTTGAAAGAGGATTAATGGAGATATATCATGAAGAGATATGGAGAAATGGGGTGATCTATAAAATAGTAACGAGGTTGAATTGAGGCCCCAAATCAAGTGGAGGAATTTAATGAGATCTGAGTGAGTGGGATGACTAAATTGACCCCCTTTAAAAAATGACCACTATTCCAGTTGCTAATCATTGGGTTCCCAATGACCATTTGGTTCTTGCAGTAAATTTAGACAACTACTAGTGCCAATAATGACTAGTCAGTGGGACTATAACATTATTTTTTAGTCATGGATCCAACTTCAATCCGTTTTTTCCACTTTTGAGATCTCTTTAACCCTATATACACATCAAAAAACACTAACTTCAGGTGTACTCACCATAAATAACTTTTATGAAGACCAAAATAACTTCTAACCCATCACATCAGAAGTCAAAAAATAAAATTCAAAATGACCCTAAAAAGGTGGGTTGTTACATCCTTCCCACCATAGAATAACTCATCCCAGGGTTTACCCATAAAAATGAGACTTTAAACTATTCCTGCAACTACTAATTGAGGATATTATAAATCTTAGAATTACATCCTGTGACTCAGTTCCAGACCTAACCCCCTCTTCAGAGTTAGAATATGAAATTACATGAATTCACATTCAAAATAACCACATTAATAGTATATATATTAATGATCTCAGAACCAAACATGCCTCCGAAAACACTCCATGATAAGCCTACAACATTCTCTATAAATTTATAATTGTAATTTGACAACACCAACCCAACACTAGATTACATTGGCCCATATCCAAACATGACTGGATCAATCATCAAACCATAACTATAAGAATCAAATGGATTTTTTGATAAAATTTCCACTTAATCATATTTTTTTAACATAAAATTAGTTATTGGTACATCCCAAACTAAATTCCACCATGAACAATTAATTCTAATCATCGATACATTACTAACCATCCGATCATGACATTTCCCTCATAAAGGCATTCCAAAATTTCCCTTTTATCAATATCAGTCCTTATAGGCTGATGGTAGAGATATTCCACAAAAAATATCCAACCAAAAATACCTATATTAAACCATAGTCTTATAGGATGTCATTAATAATCTTCCATATAACATTTCCACCATCATCATACTATGAGCAACAACAAACCATGGACCCGAATCCCAATAGGATCATACTAAACCACCTTGAGCCTGAGGTCGATGCTCAAACCTCAACCAATACATTTTCCAAGTCAGTAATTGGAATTCACTGAGGAATTTATATGTATTATACAACACTAATTCACCAGCATCATAACACTACAAGGATCATCCCATGATTAACCCCATGTTCACCGAATCTCCCACACATGGGGGATACATCCACAAGATCAACATCCCACTACCCACTATAGTAGCATCAATACTATCACATCACTAAACTATTCCTAACCCCTTTGACCTATGTTATTTCTATCACCAAATAGGATGGATAAATGGGGACAAGATCACTCACCCTAGAGTGAATCTCCTAAATCAAAACCATCTTATGATAATGGATCACAAGAACATCACCAAAGAACTTCCATGATAAACCCACAAATAATGAGATTCATACATTTAAAACAAATAGATGGAGCATACCAAACCATCCAAATCACCCATTATAACCTCCTAAACTACATAACATAATGCTTCTTACTAAATCCATACATGTGTTGCTCATCCGAGTCCACACTTCAACATCAAACACATCAACCTTTGACACAGTCATTGAGGTTCAAACCATATTGACCATGGATTTGTAACTCATACTTCAATGTTTTTATTTCCACTCCTAGAATATAATTATTATCACATGAGATACTCTAGCCACCATTTCCTTAAGCCTGTTATTATTCTGACATAATTCATTTGTTCAGCATTGCATTTTTATTCTAACATTATTCATTATCATATACACAAGGTTTACAATGCCCCAAGTATCATGGGATTATGCTCTTATACCACCCAACCTTGTTTCAAACAACATTGTACATCTCCAACACATACTTACGACCTATATTCCATTGAAACTAAATAGTTTCACGATCTTGTGAAACATGATCACAATGAACTTTCTAAAGTCATAGTAATCTATTTTTCATTAAAACCTATCCCACACCTCCAATAAAATGTTCATGCCTTTCTCACATAGTAATTTCACCAAGCGTGGATCAAAATTTGTGACTTTTCAAAACTAGAGAATATCACCAATCCAAAACCAATCACACAATAACTTTAACCCTGAACATAATTATAAGATTTAAATGAGAATAATTTAGGATATAAATGCATTTCTAAAGGTGCACAATAAAACAACCAAGACAAGAACCTAACCAGTCCCTCCCTCAAAAACTGCACATGATACCAAAGCACCAAATCTCATGTAGAACCACATTCATCACATCAAAACCCTTTAAGTATTTTCTTATCCATAGGTACATCATGCTCAAACCCCCTCATGATCACCAAGTCAACCTGAGTTGTACTACTATTCTAAGAGCATCTCACACTCCTAAAACCAAACACCCTCAAGCACCTTGTATTCTCATATATATAGTAATTTTATTAGCAACATAGTTATAGTATTAGGTATATCACCCATGGAAATTATATACCAAATTGATAGAAGATACATACTAGGGAAACAATAGGTCTAGGAATTCGATCAAGCTTACCCTACCCGAAACTAAACTGAAACAAGGATAACATTCACACCCATGCTTATCTAAAAAACACCAAGGATCCTAATTCACCTAAACCAGATAACCATTAATATCATCCATGTACTATAACATTACATCGAAACATCAACCCAACTCTTGTAAATAAAGTCATTAATAGGAACCTTTTTACCCATATTATGGGTCTCCCTTGAGAAAAAAATGATCCTAACACCCTAACCTAGAGTCATTCCAAAAATATCACTGGGATCAACCACATATTTCACTTATAAAGCCTAAGATTAGACATAACTCTAATCCACACCAGCCCTTGTTCTATAGTCATGTGACACAGAACATGTTAAAACTAACCACCCACTATAGGGTCTCATACAACAAGAGATATAAATTATCTTATCCATAACTGGGTCTGAAAAAACAATAAAGGTCATAAGTTGTCACAAAACTCCATCTGGGGTTCCATGAATTGGTCTCTCTATATATCCATTTCCTCCATTACCAAGGTCAGGTCCTGCACACAATGACCTACCCCATTCATGTTTCTATCAGAAACAATATCTCAACCTAAGGTTACCCCATAACTTGGTTTCTCTAATAGCCTCAACCACTATTACTCATGTTCAACACCATCTAACATCTATGTCCACACCAAATACTTATACTGGGTTCACAAATTTATTATTTTTCATTTTACATTAACACATACAACTATAATGAGGCCTAGATAAATGAAAATTCAAGTACAATTTATAAAGGAAAAAACTTTATAAGTTGTACTTGAAACTTTATTTAGCTAATGTGACATAGAAATCTTAGAAAATTGACACATAATTTCTTTTCTATAATTTACTATTTTTAAAAATTCTTACAACTAATTATCATTTAAAGAAATTTACAATTAAATTTTATATAGGAAAACACACTTTAAGTTGTAACTGGTATTTTAATTAAGTACAACCTCATATAAATTAATCAAAAATAATCACACAATATTTATTTTAACATTTTAAGGGGACCTATTATTTAAGATTCCACATGAACTTGTATGAAACACTATGTAAATTGATATAGACACATTAAATATCTAAAAAATTATATATATAACCCTACGATGTTAATCGCTAAGCATGAAAATATAATATCAAACAAAGAGGTACAAGTAATTGCAACATTGGTTTAGTTATATGGTTTTAAATTCCATGTTGTGGAGGTAAATGATCCACATGTTATAATTGGAATCCCACTTAAGTGAAACCTATTAGTATTTAATTTATTAATGATTTTAATACATGACATTAATTGGTTTATTAGATAAACATATAAAGATATGATCGACCTACAAGGGTTGAATTGCGCATATCATGAACTTATTATATGGGTTGTTATTCCCAAGTTATAGTGGAAACACCCTATAAGTTTCAATTAGAACACCATTTAACTAACATAAATCATTGATCACTTGGATTTATTAAAATGATAATATAATTCCTTTAATAATTTAGAGATTCTCATTATAATTAATTTATAAACAATTTTATGATGATTTCATTTAATTAATTAATTTAAGGCTAGTTAGATATAATTCCTCCATCAAGCTATATAGATTGTTTTTTATGTTGATGCATACACATTATTTAACTAGACATATTCCATAGCTTTAAACCAAGACAATAATCACACAGGCAATAAATACAAGAAAAAAATATACTAATGGAATGTGGATCCTATGTGCCTGAAATTATTTATGAACACAAGCCCTCATTCCTTACTGGACCAAGAGTATAAATCCCATAAATTAGTAACCTCACAATAATGTGAATTACTCAAGGTGAAATCAAATAAACTATAAAAATGTTATTCAAGAAAAAAATACCATCCCTAGAAACTTGGTATTTACTACGTTTGTGTATTGGCCTTTACCAAACAAAAGTTATTTACCAAGTTCTGTCACATTCCTAGTCTTCTATCTACTAGCCCAAAATAGTAATAAAAAGGCAACAATAGCTCTCATACCACTTTGTGAAACTCCCACCCATGTTCACTGATAATTAACCAGTCCATAGGGACATAAGGTCTCAAGCACCCCTCACCATACACTTGTGGCTACGACATTATAGTGATGGTGTATGGTGGTATGGTAGGTAAGTCTATACCCTTTGTATTAGAGGGAAAATTAGTGGAAATATAGGCAAACCAATACATTAATATTATAAATAAAATATAAATAAATTAGTAAAGAAACACTATATATAGATGGTTTCTTGGTGGTGTAATATACTACTCAATCATGTCATGGTAGTAGTCATATAAGCAGTACTTGGATAAGAAAAAGAAAAAAATACCAAAAGCTTCTAAGCTCCCTGAGCATCCCAAGTACTATCTCAGTACTCTATTCCAATTCTCCTAACATAAAACATAAATCAAGCATCCACAATTGTTCTCTTCCTTTTCCCTTTCTTTCATTTAGGAAATCTACCCAGGTACCAACCAATTGCCTGAACTGGGTGTGCATACAACTTAGTAGGATACCACCAATGGCGTCTAATACAAACCTATTATATGAATATAAAATTTCAAAGTGTTCATATATAATAATTTAAATCACTAAAGTAAGATAAATCTTTCCCTGATCAAGCTCCTCATGGGATACCCGGTTGACCGTACTTGCTTTGAACTAAGATCGATGTCTCTGATCATGTGAACTTTTAAGTAGTCAGGGAACCTGAGGCATATAACCAAGGAATATGATAATAAATAACCTCATGGAATCCATGTAAATTTTATATTAATTCCAACAAAACACACCTATTTTGAATCCATGGAAGACCCATGATATTCTATACTTTTGTTTTTTTGCTAACTAATGGTAATTATTCCATGATGTTTAGGTCTTGGGTTCTAAGTGGTATCTGAAGGATAAACCCTTGGAATTATACTCCTAATATTTTATAACTAAATAGGTATATTTATCCTTACATTTCATGGTTGTCATCGATTAGAATCTAATGGGCTCACCCAAGGCATTCATTGTCTGAGGAAATCAAACCATACCTTGGAGATCATCTCAAGAATTTTAATTTTTTGTGAGGATGAGATGAATCCATGATGACTAGATTTGGAAATTATATGAGTAAGTAATTTACTAAATCAAAGGTGGGATTAACACTTGGAATTCACATCAATTAATTGAGTGGAATCCTATGAGTTCCCTCAAGGCATTAAAAATTGGAATCCATGTCTTACCCAAGGATTGACACACCATTTATAGTGTGACCGGGTTCAATATTTATTAACTAAAGAATACATGGAAATAATTCATTAGTTCCAAGTGAAGTTTTCATGTCAAGGATTTAGTCTATATTAAATTAAAACCTTGGAATATTATTCCTAGGTTGTCCATGAGATACCGATATCATCTCAAAAATCAATTAGTCCATTCATCTTTTAATTACATAATAATAATGGTTTTCAATCTATAGTAATTATCCAAGACACACTAATTAGCTTAACTTTGTTTAAGTCACATAAGACATACCGAATTTCCCATATTAAGAATTTCTTATTTTAGGAGACCTTCCAAACACACCCTAAGGGGTGGTTTAGTTAAATAAATAAAATAATTGGGTTTTTTCTATATTCCAAGACAAAAAACCCAAAGGGGTGTTTTGGTAAACTAAAAGTATGATTTTAAGGGGTGTTAAGATGAAAACACCCTAAAGTGTGGTTTGAGTTGAGGTTATAAACCTATAATGATGTTTATGATAGATATGGTTTGTTTGGGTATAGATTTATGCGACAAATTAACAGAATATAAATTATAGGTCAATGATAAAAATGCCTACTTGTATCCCCATAAAAAAATTTATAAAAGAAAATAATTTTAGGGAAAGTATACAGATGACTTTCCCTAATCTTATAAATATTCATTCATCCGGTAAAGGCCCTAGCTTTGATCAAGAATGGAAGAAATTAAAGGTTCACCCAAAAGCTCCAAAAAATAGGACATATAATCTTTTTTTGGAGACAAAATTAAAAGAAGAAATAAAATTAGAGGAAGAAGGGAATAAGAGTGGTATCC
Organism: Viscum album; assembly: GCA_963277665.1. Taxonomy (NCBI): domain Eukaryota; kingdom Viridiplantae; phylum Streptophyta; class Magnoliopsida; order Santalales; family Viscaceae; genus Viscum; species Viscum album. The sequence continues at coordinate 1,231,730,180 of OY728158.1, forward strand.
TCACCATTAGACATTATTTCATTCAAAAATAAGAATATACCGGGGAGGATTTATAGAGATCCACCATAAAAAGTGTAGGAGGATTGGGGTTCTCCATACTACCTCAAAAAAGCTAAAATGTGGCCCCAAATTGAGTGGATAGAGGTTATGAGGTTTTAGGGGTTGTAAATGAACAATTTAACCACATTAAATACACACCCAATACCCATCAACTATCTTTTAGGTTCTGACTGGCTAGTAGGTGGTGCTAGTAGCCTTACCTAGATATTGGTTCCACCACCGACTAGCCGGTGAGACTACAACAACATGTTGCAGTCTGGGATCCTATAAAAAACCATTATGTTCAATTCAAATACCTTATGAACCCATGGTACACATAAAAAGCACATACTTCAAGTGTCATCTCCCTCAAAAAAAACTTTTGAGGACCTACCTTATTTCAGACCCCTCCATGACTGAGAGTTCTTGAAAAAAATACAAAATGAACCTAAAAGGTAGGTTGTCACACTCATAATTTTAAAACTAAAAATCAAGCTAAGCCCCATTTAAGAAAAATATATGTCTCTAAATCCTCCCCACATTAAACCATTTTCATCCTTAAAAAGGAATCATATTGAGATTTTAAAATAATGATGCTCATGAACAATCTTATATATGAAAAAATAAAACATCACACACAGTTCCTTCACCTGCAAAGGTAACAGATCTAAGAGAAATCAATTTACCACTATCGAGAAAGGAATATAACCCCTTTCATTCATGAAGAAACTATCCCTAACCATCTGGAAGAAAAAACTAAATAGAAACAAGAATCTTTACTAGGCGAGTCTTGAAAAGGCTCTACACCCAAAATCCATATCCATCCTTGTCCTAAAACATAGAAATAAATGATTCCCCAAACCACTAAAATCTACCTCAAAAATGTATTTTCAATTCTCCTACACACCACCTTTAATTAGTGTTACAGATGGTTATCATATGAGATCAATATATCTACAACACACCCCAAGATGAAGCATTTTACTAGCTTCCATACTCACACCAAAAAAGATCTAAGGACACATTCCCTTTTGATTTTTTGTCAACCCCTCTACCATAACCAACTTGCAAGGAATATGATCCATCATCACTATCTTATAGAACATGAAAAAAATGGCCCTTCTCCCCAAACCTCAATAGAAACATATGTGATAATTTCATGTTCACATCATGATCTCTACTAAATTTGATTCCACTATTGAAGATAATCTATTTGAGTTATCATTTCTCATTTTTGAATGTTTTTGAAGAGAACATAAGACACAACTCCAATTTCAACCAATTTCGTTACATCACACCACTGCCCCTCAAGTGGAACAATCCACCATAATCTAAATTGGATGGTCTCGATAATTTATATGATCCTGCTCTATCGATTCCATACCTTAAGAAAGCACCAACCGAGTGACCAACATCTGCAACATATCAAGAAAACATCCTCCATGATTTCATAAATAAGTTTTCCATGAGATGGGTACACACATAAAAATCCAATAGGTATTTCATATTAAGTTATATTTTTTAATAGACCATTATTTGGTCAAAATGGCTATCATGATATTCAATATGAGAATCAAGAGAAAACTACCATCCACCTAGAAAAGTACATGACATGATCTCACCTTAATTAAAACCCTTCTGGCCTATAATTTGATAACATCCAGTCAAAAAATATCATTAATTTGACATCACCACCATAACATCCTTCACATAATGAAAAATTATGAGGCCACCACCATAGAATGAAGGTGAAAAACAAATCCGTATCCAAACAAATCAACTATCTGAAGATAAAATCCCACACACTCCCATATTAACCTTGACATAGTTTCATCCACTAAAAACAACTAACCTCTATGAAACTACTAAAACACTCTAATATTTATGGATTCCACAATATCAATTTCATGAATTCCAATGCCACTCCAAAAATTTGATTCTTCTTGTACAAGAACCTGAATGAATGGTAGGCCCCACTATGAAGCATCTTAAGGGGAGATTAGATTTTATACACCTAAACTCCAAAAAGGCACTCATCATCCACAAAAGACAGGTTGATTTATGCAAAAAAATCTCATTAGAGGTCAACTATGGGTAACCCTTTAAAAGAATCCACATATTTTTAGAAATCAACCAGAAGGTAATATATTTTGCATGAATATAGTGCACATAGATACACACACTAAATGTATGGGAAACTAACTCTAAAATTCAAAGGGTTGGATCTACATTCCAAATGTAAGGGATCTTTCTCACTACTATAGATAAGAAAAACCTCATCAAAATAATTTCCAATACTTTATGATACCCGTAGTGGGAAACCAACCAATACTTATGTGGGTACCAATATACCTCTTCCCTACAACACAAGAATTTACATAATAACTTATTTATCTATCAATAATTAACTCACTCCACTAGGAGGGGTGAGCAAATGAAATTCACCATCAGTGGAACTCTCTATATGATTGAAGTTTGGAAAGAGGTTTGACTAGAATCTTCAACTCTAGAACATATAGTTTAGGATGAACAGATCACACCTATATCAAATTGCATGAGGAGTTGTGGTGGATGGACATGGTTTATACTTTGAATTACACTAGTTGTATCCCAATATTAGGAATCCTTAGAATATTTCATCCCAAAATAATAAATATAATTATTTTACACTGAATATGAATGAACCAATGGGTGGTGATTAAGGGAGAGGTTTGGTTTATCATCCAACTCTAACTACTATCACACCACCCAGTTCTTCACCAATTAATTTGTAGTAGAAAATAGGGCCTATAATATGGAGTTACTCAAATATACCACCATTTTCAACATGGATGTCCATCAATTAAATTAATCTGTCTATATTTTGGTGAAAATACTACATGTTACCATATCTAGGGTGCATTTTCACTAGGATTTTCAAACCATCAATGCTCACTTGGGTTCTTCCGAAACAGGTGGTGTTATAATAAGGAAAAAAAGTTCATAATATCTTCCCCTAGATTCTCCATCCAATTCACCAAGACTAGAAAATTTACACAATAAAACATGATTTGAAAAAAACCCTTAAAAGTATATGACATTGAATTGTAATTGACTCATGGTCACACCACCTTGTAAAAATATTTACATTATATGATAAAAATATATTTTAGAGAAGGGATAAAACTCAAGACATGGTAGTGTAGTCTTATTATGAGTTCAAGAAAGTGAAATTTCACTCCCTAAAATGGATTAAGGTACCATTTAGGTATATCAAGGAAAGCATAAACTTATTGTTAGTGCATTCTTGAACCAGATAGAAAACCCATATCCCAGACTATAGATGACCTCCAATCTCTTGAATATTAGTTTAACCTCACATGTCATATCCAACCTTATATAGATCATCCAACATTGTTGAAGTAATCATCTACTCCAAAAGAAACTTATTCTAAACATGAAGAGGATATAAGCTTTATTAGATCAAAATACAAGGATATCCCTTAGCCAATACTCTGAAACAAAACCTCTTCACTCACAATTTGTGGTGAAAAGTCTCAACTCATGGTATGGCCTTATTATAACCCTTCCTTTATACACATACTACCTATTAATATGTAACATCATTATTTTATGGGATTAACCCACATTGATTAGATCATATCTAGATGAGATAACACAAGGACCTGGGAAATCATAATCGACTGCTATATGATGCTTGAACGAACATTAATTGTACTAAACAATGATGCCTTAGATCTATGGGTTGACTAACAGGTTATTAGAGTCCAAGATATTGGATACACCATATTTTACACATATTATGGTCTCCCTGATACGATAATCAAACTCAATACCCCTTAGTATTGTTACCCCAAGTTTACAAGCCAATAATCACATGAATACTAACTCCAAACATTGTCCCAAGTACAACCTAGATTAGATACCTATCATACATAACCCAAAACACCAGGGCCCCTCTCAGGATAACAGTAATCTAAGGGGTCAACTTTAATATCACCTCCAATAGGTTAGGGTCCAGTTACTAGTATTGAGTAAGGATATCTCACTATACGGGAGGCCATATAAAATAGGAACTTTAAACAACACTTGTCTCCAATTCAAGATAACAACCCATTGATGATAAGAAATATATAAATAACTAAACTATATATAACATATGTATGATAAAATAGATACAAGAACCAACCAACATATAAATATAGGGGAACTAATACATATTCCATTTCTATGAACCAAAAATTATTAGGTTATCTTCTAGGTTGCATATAAACCTAGATCACACTATAAACACAATAATCATTACCACCATCATGAACCAGTATGGTCTATCATACATCAACATGCATTGCCAATCATCACTAAGGGTCAACTCCAAATAAGGAAAGTAGCTCCACATCAACTGAGAAAATCTCAAAGTTATGCAATCAAAGGTATAAACACAAAACATGTGGCCACAAGGCCTATGCAGGGTAAATTATAAACATACCCAGTAGGATGCCCTAAACCCATAAAGGAAAAACAACCCAAATAGTCATCTCAATGTGGGTATGACCGAGAGTATCCTGAAAATATATAAATTATGAAAATATTCTCTATATTAATGATCCAAAAGAATTCAAAGAAGTTTTAATCAACCCAAATAAATACATAAATGTTGTATCACATTTGTAAACAATGGTACACATAGTAATGAAGGGTCCATGATGTCAGAAGTTAACAACCCAGTTATACGACACAACCTAAGGGAAACCCATAGGGTGTCCAAGGAGTTTGAATTCTCAAGGGACCCCACACCTATCAATCATTCCTACTTTTAAATAAATTCACAAAACCATGAATGCGAGCTTTCACATCAATGAAGCATGCTCTTTTATTGAGGGAATCCCATGCCATTTGTTCTGTCCATATCATATCACCGATCAAACATATGATCTACCAAGGACAAAAACCCATCACAACCTATATTAAACAATAGTGGGGTACTCATTCCTCACTGATGGGTGAGTAATCGATTGAGAAAGTACAGAACCTAAAAGGAGGGTTGGTTCCCCACCCGAGCTCCAAGACAGGGGATTACTAAAATAGTAGATAGAGGGCCTACTATCCAAGTTTCTATGGGAGAGTATCGACCCTTTATATAAATAGGAAATGTGGGATATTTTCCCAGATATAAACACTCCTTTAAGAGGAGTACCAACCCCGTAATCACTATGAATATCATGCCCAAACCCCATCATTGAAACTATAGAGTTAAATCCAAAATCTATATATCATAGTTCACCAATGACAAAAAATAGTAAATAAAAATATTTCTATTGTGATCTATGAATAAAAACACTTAGGAGAGCCTATAAAACTCCCCAAAATAGGCTCTCGATAAAAAATATAAATTTCATCACATCACAGACAAAATGATGTTATGTTTTGTGACCTAGGGCCTAATCCATGAGTCAGAATATAGTATCAGATATGGATCTTGAATCATCCATATCAAATTATCATTAAAAATGATGTAGATGGATTGTTAATCATTTTTAATTCTCAACTACGCTACCCCTTATATAATTTCTATTAAATTATATTTTACAATTTATCAATTATTTTACCTATACCCCCACATCTCATATATATTTTTTAAAATGCATTCCCTTCTTATCTCTTAGAACCTCACATGTAAAGCTAATTACTTTCCCCTTAACCTAGTTTGATGACCAGAACCAATCATGCAACGACTACTATGTAGATCACCAAGATTACATGGATGATCCATCTCACACTGTTTTTTTATACACACATCATCCTTCCCTTTTTATGTTGATCTTCTACTCATGACTACTATGTCATATCAAGATTTTTCCCAACTAGGATGACCTCTAACTCTAAACATCATCCAACACCTACTACCACTAATCACATGATATAGAGTGGTGAATTTTATAAATTATAAGAAGAAAGTGCTGATAAAATGGTGACCTTGATCAGTGCTTGGTAAAAGAACTGGTAAATGTTACTTTTATTAGTGCTAAAAACATCACTGATAAAAGTATACCCATTGTTAGAGCATTTTTAGAATTGATGAAGGTGACAATTTATTATCTCTTTTATTAATGCTAATACAAAACCGTGATTTCTATGAATTTTAAAAAAATATCTTCAATATATATAAAATTATCATATTTATACTAAATAAATAATGTTTAATTACATATATTACTTGAAAAATGCATATAATTAATGTAAATATGACATATTAATATATATACTTTAATAATTTAATCAATTATATAAATATAAATTATTATATATGATTTATATGTGATATTTGAATATATATATATATGTATTATTTATATGCGCATCTATGCGTATGCATTGTGTCGTGTGTGTATATATATATATGTTGTATGTGGTATATGTATATATGTGTACATATGAATGTATATATGTATGTGCACTTGTGTGTATGGAATGTATATATATGAATGTGTACATATGTTTATGTGTATATATAAGACATGTGTATATGTATATGTATGACATGTACTATTCATTTTTAATGTTATTTACCATTTAATAAATGTATTTTTCATTTTTGAAATAACATTTTCTGAATTTATATCATTTTTGAAAATTTATACATATTTATTTACTATATATTATTTATAATATATTTTTTATTTTTATGATTAGTAATTTTTCATTTTTATTTATTAAGTTGTAATATTTTTAAAATTCTTGAAATTTATATAATTGAGTTATTTGAATATATTTTTTATATTTTATTTATTTTTGAAAGTGTTTACAATTAATTTATTTAATATTTTATGAATAAATTTATAAATGGTTTTGTATATTAAATTTTATTTATTCATTATTAACATTCTTTCATTTAATATTATTTATTAATTTTTAATATTTATGAGTTAAATCAATTTATTCAATATATGATGAATTATTTGGATTGTTATGACACTAGTTTTGGACCATTTAATTTAAGACCCTTGATGTATTGGTTGTCTCATGATTCGAATTAGTTGGCTAAATCAGATGGGTTTCTACCCAGTATAGTTTTAACCGTATTGTTAAAGGTCTTAATAGTAAAGGATCCATGTGTATGGGAAACATAATGTCCAATATTTAAGAAATTCCATAATTTATATTTTAGTTATTATTATTATCCAATATATTTTGAATTTTAAAAAAATCTATGGATTCATTTCATTATTAGTTTGATTATTTTGTATTATCTAGTTATTTGAATGGAATGAGTTTTTTTCTATTTACCTTGCCATATTATTTATTCACATCCTTCCATATTTATTAATTACTTGGAATTTGTGTTCATTTATTTACATTTCTATATTTATTATGATTATTGAATCATGATAGCTTCCATTGTACTTAACCCTTATTAAGCATTTGAGTTCACTATTATTCTGTTTTCTTTCCCTAAGATATGTAGATGAATTCTTGGAAAGAGTTTCAAGGATGATATGATTTTAATTTCATTATCTTTTATTTTATTTTCCAAATATAATTCAATACTAGAAATGTGACCTTTCCCAACACTTCTATACCCCCTTTCCCAACGATTTGGCCAAACCGTTGGGAAATCCCACTTTGTGGCCACTTTTCCCAACAGATTTCCAAAACCATTGAGAAAGGGTAGACTTTCCCAACAGTTTGGACAAACCGTTGGGAAAGGGTCGGATTTCCCAATGGTTTGGACAAACCGTTGGGAAAGTTCCAATTTGTGGCCACTTTTCCCAATGGTATGGCCAAACCGTTGGGAAAGGGAAGGATTTCCCAAAGGTTTGTCCAAACCGTTGGGAAAGGTCCCCACTATTTCAAATCACTTCCCAGATTCTAGGGACCTATACCAACAGTTTTGACAACCGTTGGTATAGGTCCTTTTATTTTTTATTGGATCCTCTTAACCAGAACATTCTATAAATCAAAATTTAAAATAATTATGATAATACATATATATATTTATGAAATTATGTTCACAAAAGTCATGTTAGGTTATTGGTTAGGTCGTTCAATGATAAACTAGAGGTTCTGGGATCAAATCCCAGTGAATGTTTTTTTGTAAATACATATACCAACAGTTTTATGGAACCTTTGGTATAGATTTTCATATTACCTATCCCAACGGCTTTCTTGCCTACTGTTCTCCAAACATTTGGTATAGGCTATACCAATGGTTTGGAGGCCTATCCCAATGGTTCCAAACCATTGGTATAAGTTAGTTTTCCAGTAGTGATTTGGGAATAAAGTATGCAATATGGTTTTGTAAAGCCGCTTAACATTTCAATTCACTGAGATTTAAATATTTTATCTATGCTAATGTAATAATGTAAGGAATTGACTTTGGGATACTATTTTTTGGGTCATTACATAAATACCCATGTATTATACTATATACTATATATACATCATTTACTAAACATAGCTGATGTCATTTACCTACTAACCCATGCAACCTTACATATGCCTAACTAAAGACTTTATCCTGTTACTCAACCTAAAACTGTGATACAACTCTGCCTCAACCCCCTCCCCACAAAGACTTTAGAATAGAGGTGACTACCTAAGTTCAACCTCCAGTAGGCACTGGGTTGGAGACTTGCACTGAGGGTATAATAAATAGTAGCATGAGAAGAATTACCCTCTATGGAAACATACAGAAGAGAGAGATATTAAGGATACAAAGAATAAAAACTTATATATATATATATATATGTATATATAAAGAAACCACAGGTTAAAACTTTCAATGTCATAGTACTAAAAAATATAAAGGAAAAGTACAAGTAAAAAAATGTTAAAGACTGCAGTGACCATGAAGCCCAAACAAAAACTGAAAAACCATGAGCCAGTAATACCCAACTTAATCTCCAACCTACTCAAGATGACCTAAAAAATAGTTTATATGCACTTTTTTTTATCATAAGTATACTCTGTAGTATAATACCCAAATTATCTCATGAAAAAGATAAAGAAATCATTCTAAATAATAATAAACAATAGTGAAAATAACTCATCACCTAAAAAGGTATACAATGTTGCCAGTCTGACCATGGATAACTCTCTCAAATTATCACATAAAAGAAATAATATAATATAATAATGAAACATTAAGTTCACCTCAACCATTCTTCCCTTGGTTTTCCACCCTTCCCTAATGCATCACATCTTGATCCATCTCTCTTAAAATGTAATCCACCCTGAAGACACCTGGGGAAGGTTTCAAAACATTCCAATCATTTGACAAAACATAAAATTATCTCATATCATATCTCCATATATAATAACCATGTAGTTTCCAGAAGCCACCATAGCCTACTTGACATGTATCACACATCAGGTATTATACCTCAAGCCTTTACAACACATACAACTTTCAACTATCTCAATCCATCATATCCAATACATGTCATTCCTATAACAATCCTCTTTATTCTATATTTAGGGAAAACATTAGTTGAAATAATCACAATCCATCACATCCCTCTATACACATATATGGGAAAACTAAATGTCGTGCATACCAGCATAAGAAACTAACAAGGGAAGAGAGAGGGGAAAGTGGATATACTCATCCATACATAATCATACTAGGATATTAGGTAAAACACCCTCCTATATTCCATTGGGTTTTAGCCACCCAAACAAAAATCAATGGGGTAGAATATAAATTTACAAAATATACACGATATATTATAGCACACAACCACACTATGGGTATATCCTAGTCTTAGACTTAACTATAGTTAAATTCACTCAAACTTTCATATACCATTTCTAAGAGAAAATATCCTATAATAATAAAATATTTTTAAAGATTTATATTAAATATATTTTTTACTTTTAACATTTTAAATTTAGTAATAAATTCACCATCTATTAATTAACCACTAGAATTATTCCACATTACATTACATTAACAATAATAGTAAAGTCCATTCTCTCTAAGAAAAACCCAAACCCTAGAATCATTTTATCAATATTAAAATCTTTTAGAATTTTCATTTCAACAAAACCAACCTGGTGTTTTAATAATTATTTATTCATTATTAGTATCATTCCATATACCAGGTACTGTAGAACACAACCATCCTAGGCTCTTCTATACTATTCTCACATCACTTTCGGGACTCCCTGAACCATATCACATTACCCATAATAGGCTCATCCATATAATGATCACAACACAAAGATAATATATAGAAAACATAAATAAAAGTATCATGAAAAAAAATATTCACAACCAACGAAGAAACTCAACACTCAAAATAAGGCTTTCATTCTTCACACATAAACCAACTCTCATGGATACAAACTCAATAGACTCTCCCTTATAGGAATAAAAGAAACATAGGCCCTAAAAATTATATTTATCATAAAAATAATTCTCGTTATTTATTTAATTAATCAATTCTTAATTCATAGGTTATAACTGCAGGAAACCAAAGGCATCGAGCTATAACAAGCTACCAAATTAATTAAAAAATTAAATTAACATGATTCCAAGCATTCAAAAATTCTCATATATCATTACATATCAATTATTATCATAAAAACGAATTAACATGCTTCACATTATTTATCAATTACATTAATAACAAGGAAGATTATTTTCAATTAAACATGCATATTAGCATCAATTTGATTATCAATAAATTACCTCATCCACCAAATTAAAAATATGGATCTTATTAAATTTTTCTTATGCCAAGTAATACAAAATTAATTCTATAATTACATTATTTACCAATTTAAATATGATATTACCAACATATTAACATGATATCAAATCACACTGCATAGATATCACACTATCTCGAAAATCACGAGGTGAGCTTCCATCACATGACAAAGCAACACCATCATACACATGTGATCGAAACCAACTAGTTTAATCCGGTTCAATATTTTTGGGTTAATTCCATTTCCATTTTATGGGGTAATGCATGAAAAAATTTATATTTTATATAAATAAAATAAAATAAACAAACCCCTAACCTCAAATTCAACAACATTCTTAGCATAAGAATGATAATAATTTTCAATCCCAATAACCTCTAATACAAAAAGATGCATCTATTTGAAGATTACATGACACAAAACCACTAAAAAAATGCCACAAAACCCCATAAGAAACATGCAAGATGATCCTCCATCACATGGTCAAAATAACTGGTGAAACAAATATTGAAATAGAGTAAACCATGAGAAAATTATGTAGAACTCACCATGGATCACAATGGGTCACCACGAATTGAAGACCGAAGGATAAAGATCGATACTAGCTGAAAGAATCCCTAAAATTCATAGAATGAGGTCTAAAAATATCTGAGAGTCATTAGAGAGATCTAATGGCCATTGATTTTTGAGAAACATTTGAGTAGTTGTAGCCTTAGGAGATACGATAGATAATAGTATTTTTACATCGTAAAATGTATTCACATTGTGTAATCATCAATATCCAGTTATGATGAAAAACATGTCACCATACATTTTTTAATCCCCAATAGGTGAACATCATGAAGAACCCCATGAACCAACATTAACAAGCCATGGCCTGCACATAAAAAACATGAAAACCCCTTACAGGTTGTGTATTATCCTAGCTTACAACTTTTCACAACCTAACCCCTCCAAACTCAATCCAAGATTCTTACGAGGTCCAAAATCCTTGGGAATACACACAAGGTCAAACAAAAGGGATTCATGCCCTTAAAATGGTCAAAGAGGATACTGTTACATTATATCCATAATTATAATAATTTTATTTTTATAATATATATCCAATGTATAGTCTTTTAAACACACACATTTATGGTAGTCATGAAAAATGAACCACACAATTTCATAGAGATGGTAGTCATATGTAATCAAAAAATACATTTTCATTTTTCTATGATTTGAAAATGACATAATGTAATTTTTTTTTAATTTTACATAATAATAAATATGTTTTAAATTTTATATTTATTAAATAGATCAATCATTATTACCATATTTATAACATGATAATGAAAAATGAGTAACATATATTCGTGGGGGTGATATTCTACATGTATACATAAGCGATGTTTTAAAAAAATTTGGTCATAAAGGGTTTGATGGTATATAGTATCTTATCAATAAAAAATAATATTTTCATAAAAGGTATTGTATATTTATTTTATCCATAATTTTATCTTTTCATTTAATTCATTGATAAAAAAATAAAAAAATCAATTAATAGAATTGGTTTTCCACATGTATTCACAAGGGATGTAGTTATTTATCAATAAATAGAAAAGAATATGTGAAAATGTTTTACAATAATAATAATAAAATTTATGTATATTTATGATAATAATGATTTTTTTACTCATATTTAATGATTATTTGATGGTAGAAGAAGAAAAAATAAACTTAGTATATGATTTATAACAACCCTAATCTTTATTACACAATTAGTCATGATTTATTACATAAAATTTCACTTAATACAACTTAGAAGATTAATAGGTCTAGTGTATTTGGGTATTAGAAAAATTACATGGCATATTAAGACATAAAATAAAACATCTTTATAGAAAAATTCTTTTACATGACCACAACATTACTTTGTACTTAACAGTGTATGAGATAACCCGAGGACATACATAAGAAAAGGGTGGCTGATAAAGCCCAGTAAGTGAGTAAACAAGGAATATCATGAAGAATACAATACATTTTAGAAAAATGGAATATCAATTGATCACAAGAGAAACATAAACATAAATGCATGATATAACATGATTATTATAACATGGAAATGTAGAAATAACATACCACATGATATTAACATAAGCCAAGGCTCATTACACATGGATTATCATGAGTACACCATTATTTCACTTGAATTATCACGATTAAACCCTAATTGAACATGAATTATCATGATTAAACCCTCATTTTTCACATGTATTATCATGATACTAAACATTACCAAATGCATTAGAGCACTATTAGGGAACACCATTTATAAACATTTCATTTCTTGCATAAGTGTGACACATAGATCATATAATAAGGAATCATTCTACATAATATGTTATTCCATGATTAAGGAATTTGGAATAAATAAATTTATATACCATTCAATATTTATATTTGAATAATGGTGAATATATTTGATATATAAATGGGTATGGTATTCACTACACGATGATTTTGGCTTGGGAAATCGCGGTGCAATTTCGGCAGTATAACGTCGTCATATGAAAATCCATAAGTTGAGTTGGTGAGAGAGAAAGTGGTACCTAATATTTTATAAATGAAATAGGAAATTAGGGGATCATGTAATATAAAATCTCAACATATGAAATGGAATTTAGATACATAATATGGAAGAAATACTTGAATGGAAATAAGAAAAGAGAAATCCATTATGGAATTTCAGCATGGTAACGGGTGTATAAAGAAGGAATTAATGAGAGAGAAAGAGGTATATAATAATTAAAACATAAGGAGGGAAGTATGGGAGAGGTGATAAATCATACCATAACATTTTTAATTGAAAGTAAAAGGGTATAACAACATAAAGAAACTCGGATAAAATTGAAAAGGGAAGGAATCCCTTATGAAAATTCGACATGGTAACAAGTGTACATAAGGGTTCATAAGAGGAATAAATGAGAGTAAAATTAGATCTCATAATTTATACATAAAATGGGATTATATTAAGATATTTAATAACATATCCTAACATAGTAATAAAAGATATTAAAAGAAAAAAGATGAAAAGAATGCTTGGTAAAAGAGGAGGGTGGAAGATCTCTTACTCGGATGTGTGATCCCAAAGGCTAGAGAGTTGTTTCTTGGGAGATTGGGGGAAACTTGGGAGGACTATAGGGAGTATGTGGAAGATGGTGTTAAAGTTACAAATGGTTTGAGTTTAGAGGAATGGGAGATTGGGTGGGTTTATATAGGAAAGGGGAGGGAATTATTTATTATTTAGGTTTTGGACACTACACATTAAAATATTCAAATCCACAAACCATCACATGGTTTTGACCATGGTTTCTATAAAAGGTGAGTGGTATAAAATATTTTACAAGGCCTAGTGAAGAAAATATTAAAATATTAGGCTTTCTTATATAGATGTGAGTCACACACTCAAGGAAATCATTTTAAAATGTTAAAATATTTTATAAGTCTTGTAGGGTACACTAAGGAATTTTAAAATTAATAAAAAAATATATAATAAAATTATTTTAAATTTAAAATATATATTGTAAAAATATACCTTTTATATTATTTTATTAAATCACTATTAGGTCATTATGATGTCGTAAATTACATTATATATTTATACGGTATTAAATTTTTACCCAAAAATTTGATTGTCTTAGAAAATTATGAAAAATTCATAGCTGGATAATTTTGACATCCTGATTCAAAAAATGATATTCATTTTATCTAAATAATTTTATAAATATGTGAATTTTCACTTTTAAAGAAAAACCATCATTTATTGAAAATTAACGGGTTTTGACAAAAATAGTTTCCAAATCTTAATAAAAGTAACATTTGACTTCATAAAAATTATATGATAATTTTTATGTTATAAAAATTATATAATAATAATATTTTATAAAAATATTATTTATTCCAAAAATTAATTAATTAATCAAAATAAATTCTTGAATTATAAATACAATTTTAGTTTTATCAAAGAAAAATATAATTATTATCAAACTGAATACTTAATCATTTATAGAGTAAAAAAATAAGGAATAAATATAATCATCACTTATAATTAAAAGGACGGTTCTTATAAAACTATTATAATAAAATTATTAATAAAACCTCAGTTAAATATAATAATTTATATATTTCTAAAAAGTATAATTTTACCTGAAAAATCAATTTATCTGATTCATTATATTTCTATGAAAAACTATTCTCATAAAGGAATTTATAGAATAAGAATTTTATTTATAAAAATGGATTACAAAATAAGTAACTGATACCTTATTTCATAACCCCTTATAAAACCTACAAAAGACATAAGGGTAAGTTGTGAAATGGTGAAAAACTCTTGGGGAGGCTCAGATAACATCTCTCGGGTGGTAATCTCTATTAACTTGTACTACTATCGCATGTGATTTAGTTAAAGCTTAACATATTAAATCTCATCTTGGACTTTGTCATGAGCGAAGCCTATTGACACTACCTATTTTACAAGCTCTAAGAAATGAACTTTATATATCCTGAGTCTACTGGATGAGGCCATCCTCTCCTTTGTTTGTGTCAAAAGGATTTTCTAAAACCTCATATTTGTACTAGTCATGTGATTATTGTTCAATATCTATATTATCAATGGCAATGATACTTAACATTCATTTAAATTCAATTGGATAGAATAAAAAAAGTGAATGAATTTTTTATATCCAAAAGTCTTTTAATTAAATAAAATAAAGGTAATTTTATTCATGAATGCTTAGGTAGTTACAACATTCCCCCTTCAAAAAATTCTCCCTCAAAATTTCATTTTCCCACACTAAAACAGATGAGGGTAACTCCGCCTCATCACTTCCACTGTTTCCCACATTGCTTCTTCAAACTTGTGGTTTCTCCACAACACTTTGACGTGGGGTATCATCCTATTTCGTAGAACTATTTTCTATATGTTATAAGATATTCACCAGATTATCTTCATAGGAGATGTCATTCTATAATGGTTCCAACTATAGATTTTTTACATGCGATGGTTCAGGTATGTACTTCCTCATGAGTGATACCTGGAATACATCATGTATTTGAGATAGGTTTGGTGGGAGTGCTAGTTGATTTTCTACTACTCCAATGAGATCAATGATCTCAAAAGGGATGATGTACCTTGGAATAAGATTTCCCTTATTCCCAAATCTCATAAATCTTCGACATGGAGATATATGGAGGAAAACCATATCTCCAACATCAAACTCTAGGTCTCTTTAATGGTTATCAACATAGCTCTTTTGTCAACTTTGTGAATATTTGATGTGCTGCTGGATGGTCTTTACCTTACCCATCATTTCTTCGACCATTTATAGACCTAGAAGTTTTATCTTACCAACTTCATCCCAATATGCTGGTGTTCTGTACCTCTTCCCATAAAGGGATTCATAAGGAGCTGTTTGAATTCTTAAGTGGAAACTTTTGTTGTAAGGGAACTCAACTAGAGGAAGATATATATCACATCCACCATTGAAGTCCATTTAGAATGGTATCAACATTTCCTCAAGTGTTTGGATAGTCTTCTCAAATCATCCATTAGTTTGAGGATGATAAGCTGTAGTAAAGTTCATCTCGGTATTCAGAGTGTGTTGGAGACTCTTTTAAAGCATGTAGGTGAATCTTGGATCCTGACCGAACACAATCGATAGTGGTACTCCATGCAACATTACCACATATCTGATGCATATCCATTATAGTTGATCCAATTATAAATCCTCTAAAATCTAAATGAAGTGTGTAGTCTCTGAAAAACGATCCACAACAACCCTGAAATCATTGTTTCCTTTGGATTTCATTGAAAGTATAGTGACAAAGTCCATGGTGATGTTCTCTTATTTCCATGTTGGTATGGGTAATGGTTGAATCATCCCCTTAGACTTCTACCTCTCAGAATTCACTTGCTAACATACCAAACACTTTTATGTATATTTAGAAATCTCCTTTTTCATTAACATTAAACTCCATAGATTTCCCTTTTATGATAGTTTCCAATTTCTTCTGAATTTATACATCATCATTTTGAGCATCCTTTAACCTTTACAAAATAGATGGTTGAGAAATAATTTGTTAAAGGATTGATTATGTTCCTTTATTTATGACTCCCATGTACATATTCAAAAAATCTAAGTAGATTGGATCCTTTTTAATTCTCATTAATGAAAGAGCTTCTAGATCCTTTTATTTAGATAATTTTCCACTTTATTCACTTTCCCTATATGGTAGTGAATTGACTAGTCATAGTCTTTGATCTTCTCTAACCATCTTCATTGGTGCAAATTAAAATTTTTCTATGTGAATATATACTTTAGGATTTTGTAATTTGTATATATTTTACACTTCTCCCCAAAGAGGTAATGTCACCAAATTTTCAAAGTGAAGATTACTGCAGCCAACTCTAGATCATGTGTTGGATATTTTTTCTCATGAAATTTCAATTGCCTTTAAGCATAGGCAATGAATTTTTCATTTTTCCTCAAATTCAGTCAAAGGGATAATGATAATATTTTCAAGAAGAATATTCCAAAAAACTTCAATATGTGATAAAACACTTACACAAGTTTTCCCTAATGATTTAATATCATTTCTAGTGGGGACTCAATGTACTTCGAAAACATAAATGATATACTAATATGACATTAATTGAAATACATTATCATATAAAATAATTTGATTTTGTGGTCACATGTAATTCATTCATCGTTACAAATATTAGAATATGACTTTTTGTACTCCCTTGATCATGGAGATTTTTGATTCTCATCATGCTTCTCATCCCCTACAATAGATCATTGTCTTGGTTAATGCCCGACTTCTCCACATTTATATCATAGAACTGTATTTGATGCCTTAGATGGAACATTGTTTTTATTCGTCACATTATCCATTATGGAAAAAAAAATTGGTTACTTATTTCCCTTCCATTCCACACATAAAAAATCTCTTAGTCCCTTTGGGACATTTTCCTTGGTGCCTCTTTCCACACTTGTTTCATGAATAAAATTGGGACTTATTTCCCTTATCACCTTAATTAGATGAACTTTCATGAGATGTCTCCTTACTCTTACTTGATTTCCTTGGTAATTAAACAAAGTGACAATTATTAATATTGATTTTTGATAGATGGTTTGGAATAATAACAATATTACATACTTAAGCTCCCATTTGATTGGGAATTTCATTGGGTCATTCATCTCGTTTCCCCTCGCATCAATTTTTATCCATCTTCATCAAATTACTGGACATTGGATAGAATATAAGGAAAATTAGGGATGACTATCTTAAACATTTTAACACATAAATGGAAATCCTATGACATTAAAGGGATAACTTATAATTTACATTTATCTCCTTAAATTATAAATTTTTAGGCTTCAATCTATGTTATCCATGATCTATTTCCTAACGTATATTCTTATGAGATTTTTTTCTCCTTTAATAATGGTTTGTACTAAGCTAATAAATTTACCAAATAATATCCACTAGGAGTGTAAAACCAAGAGTGAAGCAAGGCTCATTTTTGTGCACCGTTTCCTATTCGAGTCTAGCTCAAAGTGGTGTTTTCGAGTTTTACCTCTAGATACATATGTGCCAGAGACACATCTACTTGTTCGTATCCAAATAGGGATGCATTTTCCTGATAAAAAACATACTCTATACTCACCAAAATTTATGGATATTTTTATTATACTTTATCTTATCCATAAATATTTCACTAGGGTTTTATAACCATAATCCCAAAGATAACTAAACATATCCTCTAATACCAACTATAACAACCGTGCTCTTTAGTACACAATTAGACATGCTTTATTACATAACAATTAACTTAATACAACCCATAATATAAAGAGGTCTAGTTTCCTTGGGTACTAGGAACATTACAAGAAAACTTAATACATAAAATAAAATATCTTTATTGAAAACTTCTTTTATATAACCAAAACATTCCTTCATACTTATCATTACATGGGATAACCTGAGGACATACATAAGAAAATGGTGAGCTACAAAGCCCAGTAAGGAAGTAAACAAAGAATAACATGAATAATAAAATACATGTTAGGAAATGGTAATATCAGTGTATCATAATAGAAACATGAATATAAAGTAATGATATAGCATGATTATCATAACATGGAAATGTGGCAACAACAGACAACATGATATTATCATGAGACAAGGCTCATTGCACATAGATTAGCATGATTAAACCCTAATTGCACAAGAATTAGCATGATTAAACCCTCATAGAAGATGAATTATCACGATTAAACCCTCATTTAACATAGACTATCATGATACTAAACATTTCCCAATGCATTAGAGTGATATCTGGGTGCACCCTTTATAAACATTTCATTTCATGCATAAGTGTTCAACATTGATCATATAAAATGGAATCATTCAACATCATAAGTTATTACATGATTAATGAATGTGGAATACATACATTTAAGTACCATTAAATATATATATGTTTATAAAGGTTAATACCCTTGATAGAGAAATGGGTATGGTATTCATCACATGATGATTTTGGTTTAGAAAATCGCAGTAGAATTTTGACAGTATAATGCCATCATATGAAAATTCAGAAGTTGGTTGATGTGAGAGAAAAGGTTATATCATAATTTATATATTAAATATACTATAAGGGGATCATTAAACATAAAATCCCAATATATTAAATGTAATTTAGATGCATAATATGGGAGAAATACTTGAATGGAAATAAGAAGAGAGACAACCCTTACGAAATTTTAGCATGGTAATAGGTTTACACGGAAGACATTAATGATAGAGAAAGTGGTATCTAATCATTCAAAAATAAGGAGGGATGTATGGGGGAGGTGTGAAATCATACACCAATTTTTTTATTGAATTTAAAAGGGTATTACAACATAAATAAACTTGGATAAAAATGAGAAAGGAAGAAATCCCCTATAAATATTCGGCATAGTAATAGGTGAAAATAAGGGTTCATAAGAGGAATAAGTGAGAGTGAAATGGGATATAATAATTTATACATAAAATGGTAAGTAATTAAAATATTTAAAAACATATCCCAAAATAGTAATAAAATAGATTAAAATACATAACATGAAAAGAATGCTTGGTAAAAGAGGAGGGTGAAAGATCCCTTACTTGGATGTGTGATCCCAAAGGCTTGGGAGAGGTTTCTTGGGAGCTTGGGGGAACCTTGGGAGGATTATAGAGATGTATGTATAAGAGGTTGGTAGAGATAACAATGGTTTTAGTGAAGAGTAATGGGATATTGGGTGGGTTTATATAGGAAAGGAGAGGGAATTATTTATTATTTGTGTTTTGGACACAACACATTAAAATATTTAAAACCTCAATACATACCACGGTTTTTTCCCATTGTTTCTACGAAAGAGGAGTGTTATATAATATTTCATAAGTATAGTGGACTAAAATATTAAAATATTAAAATATTAGGCTTGTTTATGTGGAGGTGAGTCACACTCTCAAGGAAATCATTTAAAAATGTCAAAATATTTTATAAGTCTTGGAGGGTCGACTAAGGCATTATAAAATTAATAAAAAAAATCTAAAATCACATATTCTTAAATTTAAAACATATATTTGTCTAATATCCCTTTTATATTATTTTATTACATCACTATTGGGTTATTATGTTGTCATAAGATGCATTATATATTTATAAGGTATTTAATTTTTACACACAAATTTGATTGTCTCAGAAAATAATGAAAAAATCACCGTTAGATAATTTTGGCATCGTAATTCAAAAATTAATATTCATTTTATCTAAATAATTTTATAAACATGTGAATTTTTTACTTTAAAAATAAAAACCATTATTTATTGAAAATTGGTGAGTTTTGACAAAACTAGTTTCCAAACGTTAATAATAGTTACATTTGACTTCATAAAAATTATATAATGATTTATATTTAATAAAAATTATTTAATAATAATATTTTATTAAAATATTATTTATTCAAAAAAATTCATTAATTCATCAAAATAAATTCTTTAATTAAAAACACATTTTTTTATTGTATAAAAATATAATTCTTATCAAACTGAATAATTAATCACTTATGGAGTAAAAACAATAAGAAATAAATATAATCATAACTTATAATTAAAAGGAATGTTCTAATAAAAAATATTATAATAACATTATTAATAAAAACTCAGCTTAATATTATAATTTATATATTTCTAAAAACCACCATTTAACCCGAAAAATTAATTTTTCTAATTCATTATACTATTAAGAAAAACTATTATCATAAAGTAGTTGATGGAATAAGACTTTTATTTATAAAAAGTTATTACAAAATAAGTTACTAATAATTTATTACATAACCCCTTATAACACTGATGTAAGACCTAAGGGTAAGGTGTTCGATGATGGAAGACTCTTGGGATGACTCAGATTACATCGCCCGAGTGGTAATCTCTAAAAACATGTACTTATCCTGTTGGCGATTCTGTTCAAGCTTAACATGTTGAATCTCAACATGGTCTTGGTCAAGTGAAAATACCACTGATGCTAACTCCTTTCCAAGCTCTGAGAAATGAGCTTCGTATGGTCCGAGTATACTGGATGAGGCCATCCTCTACTTTGTCTATGTTGAAAGGATTTGTTAAAACCTCCTATTTGTACTAGTCATGTGATGACTATTTAACAACTATATTATCAATGGTAGTGACACTTAACTATCATTTAAATTGAATTGGATAAAATAAAAAAATTTCATGTGTTTACTATGTCCATAAGACATTTAATTAAATAAAATAAAGTGGATTTTATTCATGAATGTTCAGGTCGTTATAGGCTTGTTATGAATTATAGCTTTGAATATCTCCCTATGTATTAAAACATAAAAATAAATTTATTTTCATATTAAGGAGACAAATACATATAATTTGTATAGAGGTAATTTTGGGAGGGTTTTTTGATGGATTTAGTTTCTAGACTAGAGTTGTCAAATGATGTGAGGAATGGATGAGAGGATGTGCCATTCTATAATTGATGAGAGTGTCACAATGATAATTAGTATATACTATTAAATATTTCAATATATATATCATGGTAATGTTTCTAGAAAAATATATAATTTTGAATATAATTTTATAAATGTTGGAATATTATTGTCAAATAAGAATTAATATATGATTTTTTGAATTTATAAACCAGTTTAAACCTTATCTAAGCTGATTTACACATTTTGTTATTAACAAATTTTTACTATGGTTACTATGGGAAATGACCAAAAATGAAATTTAACCCATTAATAATATTTTAAATCATTATTAAAAATATGGAATCTATATTTAATGATTCAATTTTATAATTTGTATAAATTACATACAATATAATTTCACAAAACACAATGGAAGAAAACATAATATTTTTTAAATTCAAAAAAATGGACTAATTCTGACATTAAATATAATATTGATTCATATTTAATTATTTGAATTATGTTTTTAAAATTGATCTTATCCTAAATTATAACAAAATAATATATATATTTTGAATGTTTAAAATTTTAATTTAATGAAAATAAATGATACTTTAGAAAAACTCTCAATTTTCATTATTCACTAAAAACATTATTTCCATAAAAAGTTACAAAAGAATCATCATAATGATATTATAAATTGATTATTAAGAAAATAATATCCATTATTTCCAAAAAAAAATTTACATGGAATAAAATAATTATAATATATGTACGCAAAATACAATGAAAACAATTTTTTGGGAAAATTTAATTTTAAAACATTTAATGAATTGTTTATCTTTAAATTCATAATAATAAAAATTAAATAAAAATTAATTAATTTTATTAGATATATTATATTACTATTTTATCATAATTATTTATCAAATACTGATATATTTAATATATTAATATAAAAATACTCTATGAAAATAAGAACTATTTTATAAAAAACTTATCTTTTACCTTCAAATAATTTTATCATAATTTATAACCAATAGTTAATAAATGAATGATTTTTTATTGAATTTTTTAAGGTAAATAATTTAATTATATATTTAATAATTATATTATTCTAATTTATACCCTCTAAACCATTTGTAGGTTATAAAAATCATAATTAAATAAGAATATTTATATAGTTTATATTTGTTAATTTATTATGCAGTGTTGCATATAACACCAAGTATAAAATATATTGATTAATGAAATTGAATTTTAAAATCATAGGGGGTTATAACGTACCCCCTTAATAAAATTTGACCCTCAAAATTATATATCACATATTATTAATAAAGAGTTTAAATAATAATCATAATTAATACTAAGGTGTGGAATAAAATATTCGATTATGAATGGAAAATAATTTTTAATATTTAGAAATACCAATATTGAAAAAAAACTATTTAAAAAGGCATAATTAAACATACTTTTCCTAAAATTGAGGGATTATTTCAATACCATGATAGATAATATGAGATAATATAAACACATTATTTAATTACATTTTATAAGACTGATTTATTTCTTTTATTTCTTTTTTTATCAATTTACACTTCGATCTTATCTCATACACCATGAAATGAGTAATAAAGATGAAATTTTTATTTGTAATTCCAAAAAATCAATATTTAAGGAATGAAAATATACCTAAAAGATGACTAATTATTTCTCTAGAATTTAATCTTTAACCAATATAATAAATGCGTACCAAAATATAAAATAACATCTAATGTGAATAAACTATCACTTTGTTAAATAATAAATAATCCTATAATTCCAAAAAAAATCACTCAATGTTAATATATAATCATAAAAATAATTAATTTACTAAAAAATCATCAAAATATTGTGGATAATGTTAAAAACCATTAAACAATGTGATTTTATCATGTATTCTTCTAGGTCACATAAAATTTATATCCAAACAACATTAATCACACAAAAAGTCATAAACCCAAAAATGTTTATTCCCTAAAAATTAAATTATTTTCCATAAATAACCTAAATAACTATATATTAAAAAAATAATTCAAAAAGGAAATATATAAATCATAGATTATTTAAAAAATAAACTCCCACATTATAATAAAAATATTTCCTTTTAACATAATCAATTTTTTTGCAAAAATTTTATAAACCTTTTAATCCAAATACACCATAATTAAATCAATGTTAACTATCATATTAATAATAATGGTTATAAATACCATTTAACATGTGTTTAAAAAATAAAATATCATTATTCCTCAATTTTGTTCACTAAAATAAAATTTAAACATAAGGGTCAAATATACTTCATAAATTTAGTAAAACATAATAAATTACAGTCAATATACTCCCATCACATAAATACTAAAAATGGGTATATATGTTTTTAAATAAATTATAAAACATATACTTATAACCCCATAATTATATCTAAAACCTTAATGTATCCATATCTAAATCATTCTATACTCTCCTATAATCTAAACCTTAGATCGAATATAAATGACAAGACATCCTAATATAGAAATAAAATAATTATAAGATTAATAAAATGGGTTCCATATTAAAAAATATCAATGATCATTTAGGTTTATAGATTTATAGAATTAGTAAAAAACAATTACACAATAAATGGAACTGTAAAACATGGTGTCTATTTTATTCAACAAAATAAGATTTAGAAATTTGAACTCATGTTCAATCCCAAAAACGTATTTTTCTTCCAAGATGAGTCATTATATATGAATGAATAATTTTTCTATACTCTCTAAAAATCTTTATATTATTTAATTTTTATTTAAAACATATAGAGTATTTCATCGATTTGGGGATTTTTATCCTGGAAATACATATTATTGGGCCAAGGATATTTCCATACGATTTCCCCCCAGAAGAACTGAAAGTCTATGCTTGGGGATTAGGTTCCATTATACTCAAACTTGTAATTATCCACCTATTTGAATTGGATAATAAATTTTACCCTTTTTAATTGGGTAACACCACTACACAAATTTGGGTTATAGTTTATGGTTTAAACTGGATACTTTGGAATCCCAAAATTTTACATGACATTGCTCTATCTATTGGAATCTCGAATAAATGGATAAGGAAATAGAAGTGGATTGATTTGGTAACATCTCTAGGTTCTTGGTAGAGGTTGAAATAGGCTATAATATTGTTTACAATGTAATTATAGCCAATAAAAATGATGTTATTGAGTTAAAGATCATATATGAAAAAATACCAAAATTATGCAAGAACTGTAATGTCATAGGTCATGAATAATCTACCGGTAGAAGCTCTACTAGATACAGCTTCGGATCCCTATGTGTACATGATGTCAACAACTATCTTAAAAAGATAAATCCTTCCCAGAAGGTTGATATTCTTCATCAACTGTAAACTGAAGATAACAACGGCCCTTTCAAGAATGGTGATGAAATTGGCATTACTGGTGATAATGTTGAGTCAAGGAAAATGTGTTAGAAATTGTTCCTAGACATATATCCATGAAAATGATTGAGGGTGGTCAGCCATGTAACCCACCTAATTATTAGTCTATGACAAATTATTGGGATGGTATCTTATTTGAAGAGGTGAATTTCAAAATGATGATTCTTTTGACAAATGATAAATTGTTGCCTTGTAGAAATCTCAAATATTTTTGAGTTATCAGATACCGGGTGGTGATGATGGATTGGTGGTTTAACAAGAGAATGATGAAAAAACTATAAAATGATTTGGATCACCAGCTTTCACATGAAATAATGTTTGTATTAGGATGTCTAACGTTTATGAAAATTTTAAAATCTGACTATCCAGTCATTTCTAATATCTGCTCAAAACTAGTTGTGGATAGTGAGGGCTTTCAAATTGTTTCCTACGAGAAGGAAAAGTCTCCAGTGAATGAAGGTAGCCATGCTTTTTTTTTCACAGGAGATATATGATACTACTATGGGATTTTCTTCACCTGAATCACTAGAGGTTGAGGGGATGAAGACTCCATCGATAAAATATACCTCTCAAAAAAAATGTGAGAAGCACCATGAGGATAACACTTACTCTAAAAGCACCGATGCTGAAACATTACTTGAATTAATCAAATATCTTCTTTAAAGTAGGGGAAGATAGAGAGGTAGGGTATGTAGTCGAGATTGTGTTAGAGTTCCTGGAATGAAATTAGCGAAAATAAAAGGTAGCTAACTGAAATAATAATGAAAAAGTTAGGCAGCTAGGCTTTTGATTTTTTTGCAATGTTTTACCATTATCTCTTGGAATCCTATCTTTTGATAATTTTTAATGAATATTTACAAACTTCAACTTTTCAAAAAAAATAGGATAACAAAAATAACATATAAAGGGATATAAAAATAATGAATTCTTATTAATCTAGGGAAAAACCTGAAAACCGATGATAATTTATAAAATATTCATAATAAATTTTCAAGCACAGAAAGAAAAATATCCACATGATAAAATGAAAAAAATTCTCAAATAAATCCATTTAAACCCATTACCATGCATTGGAAAACTAAGAGTGAATCATTATAAAATCTCATTTAAAAACTGAAATCAACATTGAAATTTCAAAGAATCTTTTAATATTATCTAATAAAATTATTAAAATAAAAAAATCTTTTTCAAAAAATAATATAGGTAAATTTGAATATATTCATAACTTACATCTTCTGATGATTATCCAACATTAAAAATAATTGAATCCTAGTAAATATTATTAGAGTTACCATGCTTTATATCATCCGAAATTTTCACCTTAAAATACTAAATCATTACCAAATGCATGGAAGAGATATGTTGGTATCAACCATCATTATGAGATACATCGATCTCACATGTCACTAGGAGGTATATCAAGATCATTATTAATAATGTTCTATATTGGGATCTCCTATAATTATTAAAAGTTACCACAAACTTTTTAATTAATAAGAATAATAATATGTATATATATCAATCAATTCATCATAAAACCATTCCATAACTATTTTCTCTTGATAAGTAACAGACTTTCATTTTTTTCAAAATAATAAAGAGAAATATCATTTTTCATTGGAAAATCATAAAATTTAAAAATTACAACAAGGGATGGAATAATATATTCATTGAAAACCATGTAAACATTTAAATCATTCTTGATAAATTAAAATAGATTTTATGACTGGAAAATTCCATCAATGATTTTTTATCCAAACATTATCATAAAATTTGGTTTGAATGTAATACTTTCCAATAGGGTAAGTGTCTAAAAGATCCATTATTAGTACATTAAAAGTTATTTCAAAGTTAGTTGAAAATTAATTTTATACATATTTGAGGTATAGATAAGAACATTATTGGAACATTTCAATGCGTGTGGGTTTACTAGAAAAATATTTGAATGGAATACTTTAAAAATGGTGTTAAAGAAAGATACCATAACAATTTTGTAAAATTTTAAACAAAAGTAAATTAAATATGAGAAAATTAATTAGATTTGTAAATAAAAAAAATGTCAGAAAGCTAATGATAATATTCATTCATGTGAGAGTTCATAAACCACAAAAAAAAAACAAAAAATGTGGCAAATTTTGAATGAGAATCAATGAAAGGAAATTGAGGTGAGAATTACATTACTTTAGGTATCATATATCATCTAAAATTATCCAACTCCTGAGTAAAAAAATATAATTTTTATATAATTTGTTAATAACATTGATATTTTTTTGTTAATTATTAATATTATTTTTATTTTACTTATTATGATGATTTATTTAGTAACTAATGTGGTAATGACCGCATTAGATGTTTTGGATTCATTCCGTTTATAACCAATAAATAACATTGGTTAATTGTCCTTGGTGAAAGGGTTTGTGGTTAAATTATATCAATAGTTATTAAAATGTTATATTCATCATATTTTTTAAATCAAATAACCATTTAATATCATCCCTGTATGGATATCAGAGAAAATGTTGTACACCACTTCATGAATAATTTAGCTTATCTGTTCTTGTGAACCACACTTTCATTTTTATAATAGGTGGAAAAGAAATAAATTAAATAAAATTTATAAATTTAATAAAAATATATATTTTTAATATGTTGAAATTTTCAATATGTTCATCCTAATTAACCTCCTTATAATATGAAAATCAAAATATTACTGCATTTCTTCCTAAATGTGGTATTTCACACTAATGAATGAGTGATGCTATCAAATTTTATTTCTTTAAAATGTTAAGAAGAAAATTATTATATTATATTTACAGGAAATAAATATATCATAAATATTATATATATTAATTTATTCTATCAGTTTAATATTCTATATGACTAGGTAATGAAAAATGAAGCCCATCGCTTCAGGGAGGTGGTAGTCCACATGTATGTAGAAGGGAAGTTTGCATTTCTAATATTATTGAGAAAGAGAAGAATAATGGTTGTACCATATTCATAATCATATTTTAGTATAATAATTAAATGGATGAAATTATTTCATTATGGTTGAATAATATTTTAATGATATAGAAGATGAAATAAATTTTAAATAAGTTGTTTAATAATTATATCATATCTTTTATATATCTCTTTGGAATACATCATAATACTTATATATTGGTCATTAGAGAAAAAATGGTCCTCAAGAATGTCTGTATGGATTTTTAGGATCAATTTGTGAAGGTATTTTGTAAATAAGTTGGCTTCAAATATGTTATAAAGTTAGAACAAGATGATCCATTCTACATATAAGGGGAGTGGAAAACTTGTTATTTTTTTTAATATTTTTAATATTAAAAATAATTATTCATGTGAATTTTGATCCAAGACTATAAAATTTAGAACCAAAGGTTATTAGGGTTGATATAAAATCATCTAATAATAATTAAGATATGTTATTTTTGGAAATATCATTTAGTTTTTTACTTTAATTTATAGGATTTACCATATATTGTGGCAACACACTTTTACTAATGATAGTATTGATAATGACCCAAAATGAAATTAAACTCATTAAATAATTTTATCCTCATGATCCTAGATATTGAATCTAAATTTCACCATTTAATTTTCATAATTTGTAGAAACTGGTTTTGTTATAAATGTGAAATATTCAATGAAAACAATTGTTTTTAGAAAAATGTGTTTTCAACATAACAATTTACTTATAACAGAATAAAATATAACATTTAGTTCTATTATATTATTTATTTTATTATAAATTTTATGGATCTTATTTTACTTTGAAAAAAAAATAAAAAATTTACTTGTAATTTTAAATTATATGATTTAATGGAAATAAATAGTATCTCAGAAAAATTGTAATTTTAACCATTCACTCATAATTCAATAACTTGAAGAAAAATATAAATTTTATACTAAACCTAATATGAGATTATAATTTCAATTTTCAGGTATAAAAATTCTACATGTGAGTGAATTTAATTATTATAAGCACACAAAAAATAAAAAAAATCCCATTTTTGAATAAAATGTATTTTTGGAGAATAAAATGAATTTATTTTATTTCCATTAATAATAGATATAAATAAATTAATTTGAATAAAATAATTGGATATATAATCTTATTATTTAATTAAAATTATTTATTAGTAGGGATAAATTTAATTTATTTAAAGAAATATACATTTCTCATATTGAAATAGTTCTATAAAAATATATTTTACAATAATTTTTTTTATCTTTATTTCAGAAAAACCGATAATGAATGAATGAATGAATTTTAATTTTTAGTATGGATTTTTTAAATATAATTCATACCACTATTATTCATTTCTATACTCTCTTTACCATTGTCTATGTTGTAATGTTCATAATTGAATTATGATACTTCAACAGTAAATTATGTTTCATTTAAGCTTTATGTTGCATATAACACAAGTTATTAATTATATTTTTAATGAAAATAAATTTTATAATGTTGTTATGTTATATATGTACATGATTTACATAGTTTAAGACTAAATAAAATTAAATAATCTATCATATATCATAAATCAAACATATCAATTTGATTCTATGTCATCATAATAGTTACACAATCATGTTTGGATTATCCTCATATTTATTAAAAATGAATCACCATATCCGTTAACAATGAATTATAAAACAATATAATATATAAAGAAGATTAATTTTGAAAAAAATCATAACAATATTATGAAATATTCCCATTATAATCACAACTAAAAAATATCAGTTTCAACAAATTTTTTAATATCTTCAAGTACATATAATTCAGTCATTAATATATTAATTAGTATCTACTCTATTTTCAATTATTTAAAATTTTTTATATACATATTTTTTTATTTATTAAAAACATTATATCTATTAATATCTAATCTAAAGTGTTTTCTAACTACATAATTTACATGAATAAATTTTATTCTATATGTAATATCTAGAAGTTCTAACATAAATATATAATTCAATAATTAGAATCTTATATAATTATAATTACCATAATATTTTATTCAAGACGAATAATTTCTTCCATTATATAATGTTTATCAGTGGATTATATTTATGGAACCATAACATAAACTAAGTAGATAATCTAAATATTCATAGTGATTTATCAATACTAGATAAAAAATAGATAAAAATGAATCAAATAAATTAGTCATTATGAATTTTTAATTAATCACCTTTCAATCATTTCAAATTCCATTGGAAACGATACATAATGTGAGAAAATATAATTTTTCATTAACACAAGAGTATAAAAACAATTACAAATCATTTTCCCACCATTATATAACATATAAAACAATATATCAATACATTTTGGATATATGAAATCATTTATTGATATCAAAATTTCATCTCAAAATTGAATTATATTTTTTCACATATTCTACAATGGATTTACATTTTTATATCCATTGTATAATTAGGTTTTTACTATTTTAATAAAAATTATTTGAAATAAAATGTGATGAAATATGTAAATATCAAAAATCAGAGTTATTTATGATATTAAAATATTATTGGGAACATATAAATTATTGATTAGTCTCATCTGGGTTGAGAAATCACCGGCAGAAAAAATAATATTTGACCAATAGTTTACCTTTCAATTCTTGATATCAATTACATAACAAATAAACACATTTTATGTATTTTCACCATATATTTGATATATAAAAAATATTATTTCATATTTATAAAATATTATTATATAAAAATAATATATAAATATTATTTAACAAAAAATTCATTAATATATTTGAGGACAGTTGAGTCTCCCCAATGATTTTTTTTGTAATTTTTTCACAATTTAAATGCATTACATAGTTCAATGTCATGTAATTATCTTATTGTTTCCTCTGGAATTGGGGATGATCTCATTTATTTAAGATTCAAACATTCCAAGCAGTTTCTAACAGGTTTGTTCGTAGAACCGGAAACATCCAATGATTCTATATCCATTTGAACCTACTTTCCAAAGGCAGGTTCTCATTAGTTGTGAACTGATGAGACTTAGGAATTTGCATTGGTTGAGAGGATGGGAGGTCGGACTCATCACACATTTTTAGGGGAATTATTGTCTACTTCGGGACTCTCTTTATAGATTTAAGTTATGTTCGTGAATCCTTATTACATTACCAAGTATAAAATGTGATTTCCTTTAAATATGAAAATCAATGATTGATATGTATGAAATTTATAGAATATTTTATATGTATTAGAGGTTCTTCATCGATAGAGAATCATCTATATTTGTTAGATATTCTTAGTCAATGGTATCCTTCAAAACATAAAATTCTCTTGGTTATTATGATAACCATACTGGTTTTAAAGCCACTCAGTGGGGCACTTGAAGTTTTTTGTCATTCAGAAGGACATGGATTATTTCAGAGTTGGGATCGTACCTGTAGATGGGCTACCCACGTATCCTTTGTTTTGGAAAATGAATCGGAACCCACGTAGTTCGAGTAAGGGTGTATGATGTTTATGATTGATGGCTCAAAGAAAGATTTCATAATTACTTTTACACTCTAAGCTCATGTGAGTCATGCTCGGTGTGAGAAACAAGAGGTATTGGGAAAACCAGACAATTGTGCCATGAAAGATGCAATCATAAGAAATGATGTGAGGCTTATGTATGTATGACTGCCCAAATAGATGAATATTAAGATTTACTTCAGGGAAGAAATCTAGGAACAGGGTCCATAAAGGTATATGTGCTTCATGGAGATTTGGATACTCTAATCTTGGGGCTTATTCCTAAGGAAGATTCTTAAGTTTGGAGGGGACTTATGATTAGGTTTTACTCCTATAAAGGAAGTCCAAATCAAAAGTTAATTAAGACTGGCTAAGGTAAATTAAGACTGGGGCTTACTCATGAGAAGAAGTTCCAGGTTAAGGGACTTGAAAAATTAACGGACTTGGGGATTACTCCTAAATAGGATGCCCATATTTAAGACTGGGGATTACTCCTGAAAAGAAAGCCCAGGTTAAGAGAATTATGGTTCAGGCTTACTCATAAAGAGGATGCCCATATTTTCTGGGAACTTTGAGACCGGGGCTTACTCTTGAAAAGGAAGCCCAGGTTAAGGGAATTATGACTGGGGCTTACTCCTAAGGAGGATTCCCAAGTTAATGAGGACTTGGGGCTTACTCCTAAGAAGGATGCCCAAATTAATGAGGACTTGGGGCTTACTCCTAAGAAGGATGCCCAAATTAATGGGGACTTGGGGCTTACTCCTAAGGAGTATTCCCAAATTAATGAGGGCTTAGCGCTTACTCCTAAGGAAGATGCCCAAATTAATGAGGACTTTGAGACTAGGGCTTACTCCTGAAAAAGAATCCGAGGTTGAGGATCCTCTCATATTAATGGATGAGGTTGAATGAATGAGATCTCTAACTTTAGTGATGTAAAGATATGTAAATCACTAGGTTTTGAGAGATGTTCCATAGAATTCCTTTCAGATAAGGAATCAAACAAGGAAATCATGCCATAAATGGATCTGGAGAGAGTTCTAAAGGTTTAATCGTGAAGGGGAGAGAGGGATAGGTGTAAGAGGGGTGAAATGGGTAGGAAAGGCACACAAAAAAAGAGGGGTGCGCAAGTCCTATGGGCGCGTAGGTACTGTGTGGGCGCGCTTGTTTGGGGTGCACAAGTATACTTGCACGGCACATGGGTACTTCCGTGACTTTTAGCCCTTGGGGTAATACTTGGCCGAGACTTCGCTCAAGCCCTTACTACTATCCCTAAGGGATTACAAAAGTGTGGCGTGAGTGTGTCCATTTCCTTTTAGGGCTGGCCACTCAGGCACAGAAGTGTTGATGAATTTCAACACTTTGGCCTTCCTCCCCATCTCTAGATCTTCCGTTCTTGGTAAGAAATTACCTTTGAAGTATTCGGAAGCTTTGAGAAGAGACTGGGGAGCCAGGAGCTCAAATTTGAGGTTCTAGAATTTTTCATCCATCAAATGGGGGGCCCACAGGGGTATTTATAGGCTGGAGGGAACCTGGGAGAATTTTCAAAGAGGGCGTGCAAGTCACTTGTGTGACCATTAGGAGGCGCACAAGTGTACTTGCATGACCATGAGGGAACTTGCGCGACCCAAGTGGATTTGATGCCTTGTTCATGCCTTTGTTAATTTTTGATGTTTTTGTCAAAGGATGAATCACTTTATGCTAAGGAATTTCCTTTTCCATTTGTTTTAGCCTCTGTGATGGAAAGGAGCATAAATAAAAGTCCCCCCTTAGAGTTGGATCTGAAAGAAATGAGGATGTAACTCTGGGGAAAGAAGAAAACTAAGGAAACATCGGCGCGCAGTTACTGAGTGCACAGAGGGCGGTGCACATGTGTTGATCGTGCTGGCTGAAAAAGTAGAGCGCGCTGGCTTTAGGCATGTAGGGGTACGGCCGGACCTATATATGTGTGGCCATTTGTCGTGTATAGCACCGAATTTCAGATTTTTGAGCTCTCGCCGCGCAAGTCACCTTCACCGCGCAAGTTTCTCTCTTTTCTGCTATTTCTTCACTTTCATGCTACTATAAAGGTATCTGGACTTGCGCGGTGGAACTTGCGTGCCATAAAATTGTGTGGCAAATCCACACTTGCGCGACAAGATTAGACTTGTGTGACTTAATCCCTTAGTCAATTTTTTTGAAATCCTTCAAAAATTTTATGAAAAATAAACTTAATTAAAAGTTAATTTATTCAACTTTTGTGCAGATTCAATGGCTCCTATGAGAATCAGAATGGAAGATGAACTAGAAAGCAAGCACCTTGATGATATGATGAGCATTATTGTCTTTGATTACTATACCGTCTGCGACTGCACTATCCCGGATTTGGCTAAGTATTTGAAGAAGTATCATCGTGACTTCCCCCAGAGTATTTATTTGCCTTTGTATGGATATGGTCATCTGCGAGAAGTTACCATTCCAGAGGCAAAAAACTATCTCCCAATTTCTTGGTTTCATAACTACACCAATTTTTCTTCAGAAAATATATCATTTGGAAGAGTATTTATAAATGCTGGAATAGTGGAGAAGGCTCATATTATGCATCATATCCCTTGTATGCCAGATCTGAAACCTCATAAACCTGAGCTGCACCCACATTGTTATCCCTCAATTTTTTGAAACTCTCAGATGGATCAATCCAAAGGCTGGAAGAGAAATTGGGACTTCCGTCCTAGAAGAGGTGTGAAGACAACCTGGATGTGGGAATACTAGGTGCGACAAACCTGTGCAGAGTTTGTCGAGGATTTGAAAGGAGTTGCAATATATGAAGCCATCAGGGTTGGGAAAACATATGTTTATAGGCTTGATAACTTTGTATTGGAGATAACCAGTCATGGAGCCCAGAAACCAATTCTTTCCATCTAAATCATGGAGAAGTATGAATCAGTCTATGGGATGTCCACAAAATCTCCTCGGCTTCAATTTTGGGTGTTATGTATGATGAATTCATCCCTCCCAAGGTGACTTGGAATGATTCGTAGAAAACTCCAGCTTTAGCTTGGGAATTACATAAAATCTTCCATAAGCTCAAGAGTTCAGAGACTTCCTTAACTCATTCTAGAAAGGATATTCATCCAGAGGAATGAATGAATATGTTTCTTATTGAGAAGAAAGAGAAGTAGCCGAAGGAGAAGGGATCTAAGGAGAAGGGATCCAAGAATAAGAAGCCCACTGGTCCTACCAACTACCCCAAAACAGAGAAGAGGGGTGCTCCTGGAACATTATAGATGACTCTGGAAGCAGGAGAATTTGAGATGTTGGGATATGAGGTGAATCAGAGGATCCTAAAGAAGACTCGTATGGCGTGATTCGTGGAATTGTGGCTCAGCATTTATCTTCTGCCAGTCAGGGACTTGAAGGGAGGCGTCAGGCATGGACCTTCGTTATTACGGAAAATTTGGCTGAGGAAAAAATGGTTCGGTTGGCTTCCCCCATTTTAACAAAGATTCACATGAGCTTACTCTATGTTTTCATCAGTAATTCTCCTTTATGAATAGTGGGTCCATTCCATGTTTTGTGGGGATGGATCTCTACTCATTTTAGGATGTATAATGTACAGAATGGAGTACAGATTCTTGGAAGTTATTTTAGGCCATCAGTGCAGGCATTCACTGGAATTGCTCCATTAGCTCTCAATGTTTATGACATAAAGGTGAGGCTAAGCATGTATTAGGAATTCGACTTCTTTCCTTATGGAAATCTGAAAACTGGGCGGTTTGTTGATGACGGAACAACCAGCCTGGATTTGAGGGCATACATACTGGCCTGCAGAGATGGTGTGCTAGTCGCCAGGATTGACAGAGAGATTATATGAGAGGCCTATGCTCCATACATATCTACACGTAAATTCAAGTGTTTGCAGTAGACTGCGGTATCTCCCCTGTACATGTCAGGTTAGAGCAACATCTGATGGTTTCCCGACAACTATGGTTGCTAACATCTAGGGAGAGGACCGGAGCATTGTCTGACATACCAGTTTAAAAAGTGGAAAATAAATTGACTACATGGTATGCCAAGAAATGGATAGCATCATACCCTAAAGGGGTGCTGAATCACCCAGTTTATCAGGTGGGGAAAAGGAAAGAGACTGTAGAGAAAGAAACTCTTCCTCATGAAGGTGATGCTTCCCCACCTAAAGATTATTCGCCGGATTCCTCATCTAGGACTGATTCACTGGATTCCCAAGATGGGGATGATGAGGCACAACAAGCGGCAAAGCAGCCTCGTGCCTGATATAATCTTTCAGTCAGAATCAAAAGACCAACTCCATCAACTCCTAGTGAGTTACTTTATTGTGGCAACTTAATCACCATTACTTTATAAAGCAATAAGTCTCACTGTCTTATTCTATATAAATAGGTTCAAGAGCTAGGACTAAATTGAAGTCCATGATTGTAGAACCTTCCTTACAGCCTTCTGGTACACGTACTGAATATCTATGACCAAAGGCTGTCCATATATGGTAGAGTTTATACTGTGGTATTGAAACTGCCTAGGTGGATTTATGCGAGGGGCCGCACCTCCCTGGAACAGGGTCTCTTCGGGCTTCTACTGATATCGATTTCGAGAATATCCCCGAAGAAGCACAGACTTACATCAGAGAGCTGGAAATGATTATATATGCCACTAATGATTCTATTCCTGTCAACCAAACGGGTGAATGAAATGATAGATCGTGGCGCCACTGAGGGGACTGATGAGGAGTGGCACGATTACGTGGCCCCTAAAGATGTAAGTTTCTTTACTTATTTTATTTATAACTTGATTTCAGTCGAAGCTTTGTTACTCAAGGAAGTTATTTTCTTCATCTTTCAGCTTGCAAATAAAAGAACTAATGAGGTTCCTTCTCTACAATATATCCCAGGTGGTACTGCCATTGGCGCTGCTGCTGAATCGGCTCACGAGTCGGGAGAGATATCTTCAGGCCAGCAGGCCATGAATGAGGAGTTGGACATGGCTCTCCATTCTCTAATTCAAGTTCCTATAAGGGAGACTTATGACACTCCCAAAAAGCCAAAGAGACAAAGGCATCGAAGGAAGAAGTCCACAACTAAATGCTTCATCAGTAGTGGTAAGTCCTTTGGATAATCACAAGTCTTAAATCATGAAAAAGATTGCTCATTTTCCTTGGGATTGTAGGGGATTCTTCAATTTCCCCTCCGAGGGAAAGGAATGATCCTCCTTTGAGGACCAAAGAGGGTGCTGTGGAACAATCACAAATTCAGGCTGACTTGGCTGCTCCTGGAGAAGAGCCAACATCTGTTCCCAATGTCCCTCCAGCTATTATTGCAAGAAGGGAAGAACCTGCTTCTGGTAAGTTAACAATGCTTCATAAAATGTTGAATGAAACATCAACTGACTTCCATTCTGTGATACTTCATGTTCAATCCCTTCATTAGAGATTTTGGTAGCTATTGCAACTGATGCCGCGATTTTATCTGAAGATGCAGTCCAGGGTCAGGAACTGCATGATGAAGGTCACCAAGAAGACACATCAAATGCTCCCACTGGTGAGATTAACCAGGATTTTGAGATGACATTATATGAAATGATGGAACTTGGCGCATCTTTCAAAGATTTTATAAATCATGTTAAAATACCATGTAATTTAGAAGATTATGGACGTGAGTGTTATCCTTTTTCCTATTAAGAATAACTTCTTATTACAGTTCTAATCATTATTGGTTCAAATGTGCAGTTTTGTCTGAGCAAGCTGCTGAACTACCCATGCCTGAAGGGGGTACAGAAAACCCTACTATTGTAGAGACATTATCACAAGTGGAGCTGAACCCAGTGGAGCTTCCTAAAACTCATCTTGAAAATCATGTCGAATCTAGGAATGATGGGGATGAGCCTTCTCAGGTTTCTGATCTATCATTGGGTAAGGAATAACAATATTTGTGATTGTACTTAATTTGTAAGACAACCGATTCTTTTGTTATCCTTTAAAACTAACCAGATATTTCAATTGATTATGCAGGGCCATCAATTTTAATGGTTTGTTTTGGAGGTGAAGCCTTAGCCTCCGCCCCAATAGGAATTGAAAGCAAAGAAACATGGGTCAGGGGGAACGAGCAGAAAAGGGAACTTCCCTAAGTGCATTAATCCCAGATTATACTCCCCCCTATGACATTGATGCTGAGTCGGACCCGGAAGTTCAAAAGGTGTTCGAATTTTCACGACGCAAGGCATGAAAAAACATATGGAAAATCATATCTGAAGTGCATTTGGAGGAGCTGTCATCTAAGATTCCCTGGCTGTCATCCCTATTTGTCATATTGGGACTTGGTGGTTTTGGATATGAAAAGATCCATGCCGCGGTTAAAAAGGTCATTTTAAGAAGGGATCAGGAGAAAACGTGTCGTGAAGATCTGACCAGGGTGAAGCTGTCAGCCAATATTAGTGAATTTGAGGCTGCGATATCCCGAACTGAGGCTGACTATACTGACAAGATGAAGGATCTGAAGCATAAGATCAAAGATAAAGTCATCCAGCAGATGCACCTTCACCAACAGTTAGATGCTGTTACTAGGGAACTTGACTAACTCAATAATTCGCTGGAGGGAGCTCAAATGAATGGTATGAAATCCATCGTAGAAGCCAAGAAAGCACTCCATCAGTCTGAAAAGAGTGAAGTTGGTCGGGTGCATGAGCTTCAAGTAGCTGCTTATGAAGTTCGTGATGATGTACATCAAATGAAGACTTATGTTGATAGCCTCTTGTAATTTCCTAGAAAAGAGAAGAGACTCCAATAAGTGGATGTCCTTCTAATCTCTTGTGAATCAATGAAAAATATTTTCATCTTCAATCATTTATGCACACATTTCCTTTGCTACCTGCTTTAGATTTTTACCTAAGCCAATGGGCCTAGTAACTATAGATTTATTTTTTTACTAGGATTATTATAAATAACCCTACAAACTTTGAATATTTTAATTGCTCAATATTACATAAATCATATAAAATGTATGTTTAGTGAGCTGGAACTTGACTTTTATTTAGGGTTTCCTTGTCTTTTGTGAGCAGTTTAAAGTCATGCACATTGGACATAAAGAGGCTAATGTTTATGGTGGAAATAGCTTTGACCGATATGGATTAAAATTGACTCAATTACTTGAAAATTGTTCTGAAAACATATTACCACACTCAAATATGATGGAAAATATGTAAAATACGACTTAAGAAAATTTGAATATGAGGAATGATATGAAAAATCTCTAAAAGGCATTAGAAGAAGTAGTTCCCAAGAATGAAGTTACCATTATTTAAAAAACCCGTTAGGGGTTGAATTATGCAGTGTCACCTAAGGGAATTGACTGCATAGTCAAATAAATAGCATCTTCTGGTTGACAGGTCCATTATGTAGACTACTTATGCAAGGCCTCTTAAGGGAACGTGTTGCATAGTTAGGAAAAAGAACTCTCAGAAATTTACTTTTATACTGCTAAGAAGCCAGTGAAAGTTTATGGGGATTCAACTTCTCCAAAGTATAGAGTTTGTTGTATGGAAGGAGGTACTTGAATATGGAGAAGATATTTTCATTCAAGATTGTCTAAGAATTGGATGATTGTTACTCCAACGAAGGTCTGACCCAAACGTAGGGAAGGAAAATATAAACCATAGAATTGTATTCTTTCAGATCATGAAAATGAATATGGGATAAATATTTTAAGGATGGCTATTTTTGCGGATCCCTACATATTTTCATTAAGACAAATAAGGAAAAAAGAGGTTTTCCTCCCAAGAATGAAGTTACCACTATTTAACAAACCCATTTGGGGGTTGAATTATGTAGGGCCACCTAAGGGAATTGGCTACATAGTCAAATAATAACAACTTTTGGCTGAAAATTCCGTTATGTAGACTACTTATTCAAGGCTGCCTAAGGGAATGTGCTGCATAGTCAGGCAAAAGAACTCTCGGGTATCAAGCCTTTTGTGATTAGAAGTTAAGAAAAGGGTTATGAAGATCTAAAAATATTTAAGGTTAAGATTATGACAGATAAAAATGGGTATTGTTCAATGTATGTAAAGATACATAGATCAATGCTAGCCATAATCACGTTGTGGCTGGGTCCGTAATTGAATTACTAGACCTCACTACGTATCCCATAAGGATGGGAATCAATCCATACATAGTTCTTGAAATATAGTTTAACGTCATGTGGGACGAAAGTATGAGATATCTTAGTTTAGGGTCATAGAGACCGAACCATTATAAAAAATACATAGTGTGTGTTTTCATGGGGACTTTTCAGCCAGGGGAATGAATGTAGAATTTTGGGTTAGGCCCAAAAGACTTGGGGTTGGATTCGAGGGACACTCGAACATTCCTACGTATACCATAAGGATGGGAATCAAGCCAACATAGTTCTAGAAATACCTACTATACAAATTTGGTTCGTACATGTGAAGGTTGAAAGGGGACTTTAGTGCAATGATGGTTTAACCCAAGATAAAAGGTTTAGGTATTGCCATGCATGCACAATTTTTTTTGAATATAATATGATTGAAAATCAATGTAAATAATGATTCCCTCTCAGGTGAGGGTCTCAAAGAATATTTTAGTTTATTCTCATACAGGATAGAAATGTTGTACAGTTTAATGTCATATAGTAAGGACAAAGGTGAACCAATGTAAAGATATTGATTCTGGGGGCAGTTTCATGAATCAACATCATATGAGATGAAGGTGAACCGATGCGAAGATATTGGTTTTGGGCTTGAAACATGGGAGGTTTCCTACGTACCAATCCTGGAAGGCAAGGATCAAAGTCCACTTAGTTCAATTAAAGAATGAATTAGTGATCAAGTTGTTTTTGGGGACAACGACCTAAAAAATGATGTTGGGACTTATGCGTGGTCAGCGGCCCAAAGTGGGTGTTATGGTTGAAATTTTCTCTAATCTCATGTGAGTCATACTCGGTGTGAGAAACAAGAGGCAAAAACAAACTTAGCGATGCACAGCTTAATGTCATGTAGGACATATGAAGGGACTATGCAGTTTAAAGTCTTGCAGCTAGGACTATTGGTGCTACATAGTTTAGTGTCATGTAGCAGGGACAAAAATACAGTTTAACATCATATAGGATGTATTAAGGGATTTCTATACAGTTTAGCGTCATATAGTTAGGACGATGGGGAGAATACAATTTAATGTCATGTTGGACAAAAAGAGGACAATGCAGTTTAATGTCATGTAGTAAAGACAAAATAGGACCCATTTTAACGTCATGTTGGATGAATTAGGGACTTTTTCATAGTTTAACGTCATGATGGATGAAAAAAGGACGATATATTTTAGCGTCATGTTGGACGAAAGTGCGAATAGTTTAAGGTCATATGCATGGACCGTTGGTTATGCCGTTTAACGTCTTGCTAGACGTAAGGGACTTCTGTATAGTTTAACATCATGTAGTCTGGGCGTCATAGTTTAACGTCATATTGGACGTAAGTGCCAATAGTTTAAATTCATATTCATGGACCCTTTGTGGTGTAGTTTAACATCGTTCTGGATATAAGTGACTTCTGTATAGTTTAACATCATGTAGTCTGGACATCACAGTTTAACGTCATGTTGGACGTAAGTGACAATAGTTTAAAGTCATATGCATGGACCCTTGGTGGTGCAGTTTAATGTCGTGATGGACGTAAGGGACATGAAAATAGTTTAATGTTGTATTCATGGACCGTTGATGGTGTATTTTGTGTTTATAGAAAATACTTCTTCAGAAATACGGCATTGGTTGGAGTAGTGATGAGTTCTCCATCCATTGAGATTAAAGAATAAGCTCCAATGGAATAGACCTTATGTATTGAATAAGGTCCTTCCCACTTTGGATCAAGCTTGGGAGGTTTCTTTCCTGGTATCATTGGAGTTCTGAGAACTATTACCAATTCTCCCTGAACAAATAAATGAAGATGAACTTTTTTGTTTAAAGCTCGTGCTATTCGATTCTGATAGACTTCCAAGTGGTGCAGGGTGCACAATATTTTCTCATATAACCGTTCCAATTCATCCAACCACTTTTGATATTGTTCATCTGTAGATGACTAATCACAAATGGCTACTCTAAGTGAAGGTAATTGAACCTCAATTGGAAATATTACTTCCATTCCATATACCAATGAATATGGAGTTAACCGCGTTGTAGTGCGGGTGGTATTTCGATAAGCCCATAAAGCATGAAAGAGTTTATCAGGCCATAAACTCTTATCTTTATCCACCATCTTTTGCAGTATATTTCACAGAGTCTTGTTGAAGGCTTCTATCTGGCCATTGTCCTCTGCATGATACTGAGATGAATGATTGGATTTGATGTTGTATTCTTGATACTACTTCTTTACCTCGGATGAACAGAAGTTGGTGCCATTGTCCATCAATATGGTATGAGGGACACCAAATCTGGTAATAATGTTAGACTTGATGAAGCTAAAAATGCATTTAGAACTGACTTCTTTGTGAGGTATTTCCTCTGGACACTTAGAAAATAAGTCAGTAGCAGTAAGAATATACTTAAACTGCTTGGCTGTAGCTGAAGGATATGGTCCCACCGCATCCATTCCCCATGTGGAAAATGGCCACGAGTATTTATCTGTATGAAGAAACTCTGGGGGTTGATAAATGAAGTTGGCATGTAGTTGGCACAAATGAAACTTCATTGTGAAATCAACACAATCTTGTATCATTGAAGGCCAAAATTACCCAAGCCTTCGAATTTGATCAGACAGTCTGTGTCCAGAATGGTGGGCACCACAGACTCCTGCATGCACTCCTTTCATGACAACCATTGTCTCTTCACCATCAATGCATCTATAGAGAACTCCATCAAAACCACACTTGTAGATAATTTTCTCTAGGTGATCTGGGATATCATAAAGAGTAAAATTAACCATACATCGCCAGATTTGTTCTTTCCCACCTCTATTAGGTGGAAGTGTTCCATTTTGAAGGTATTCCCTGATAGGTTTCATCCATCCTATAGTATGACCATATGGTTCAAGAATGGGACTAATTTCATTGATTTCCTCTGTTCTAATTTGAACATAAGGTGAAATTGTATGATGGTGGGAAATACTAATGGTTGTCTCATCCCGATTTGGATCTGCGAGAGCTGTGGCTATATTATCCAGTGCATCAGCTTAAACATTTTTTGATCTTGGGACATAAGAAAATTTCGGTTCCGAAGGGAATTATGCCATTAACTCTCTGATGTAATCATACAAAGGGATTAGTTCTTCTTTTCTGATTGCATAATCCCCATTTACTTGTTTGATTACCAGGTTTTAATCACCTTTCACCTTTAAGTGATTCACTTGTGCTTGAAGCGCCAACTCCAAGCCTGCGATGAGATCTTGGTGTTCTACTTCATTATTTGTACCGCCTCCCAACAATGAGAAGGAATAAGGTAACACTGCCTTTTCTAGAGAAATGATCACAATTCCTAAGCCAACTTTATTGAATTTAGGATCTTCCATTTTCCTCCCTGTTGGACTTCTGGAAGCACCATCAAAGTACATTTCCCATGTTTGGAGACTTTCTTGAATAGAGAAGACTTCCTCATCTGGGAGTTCAATATCTGAAGATGTGTCTTCCAGTTTCCAGATGTCCTGTAAGCATTGGACGACTAAGGATGAATTTGAGCGGGTTATTGTGAGAGACCAATTAGACCTCGTGATGTTGTAGGTAGTGTCTCAACTTCTGAACTACAAAGATTAATGCTAGGAAACACTTATCAATACTTGAATATCGGGTTTCTTCTTCAATCATAGTCCGACTGAGATAGCATAGGCTTTTTTCATTCCCAACATCATTCTTTTAAGTAAGAAAGGCACCCAATGATCACTCTAAATCTGTCACATATAGGATAAGTGGTCTTCCTTCAATATGTGGCCTTAACAATGGTGGACTCAAGAGATACTTCTTGAGAATATCGAATGCTTCTTGAAATTCTCTAGTCCACTGCTAAGTGAATCCCTTCTTCATCAATTTGGTGAATGGTAAACTTTTTCCTGCCAAATTAGAGATAAAACGCCGAATATAGGAAAAGTGTCCTTGAATTCCTCTCAATTATTTCAAATTTCGAGGAGGTGACATACCAAGTATTGACTTCATCTTTTCAGGATCGACTTCGATACCACGATGGAGTACAACAAAGCTGAGAAATTTTCCAGAAGTTACCCCAAAAGCACATTTTAAGGGGTTCATCTTCAAATTATGTTGCTGAAGTTTGTGGAATATGACATCCAAATCATCCAAGTGATTAGAACGTTGCGTGGATTTTACTACCAAATCATCCATGTAATATTCAACAAACTTCCCTAGAAAATGTTTGAAGATACGATAGATGATACACTGATATGTTGCGCCTACATTCTTTAAGCCAAAGGGCATTACCTGATAGCAAAACACACCTTGAGGGACTCTGAAGGCTATAGATTCTTCATCTTTTGGATCCATTCGGATTTTATTATACCCTAAATATCCATCCATGAAGGAAAGTGATTCATATCCAGCTGTTGCATCAATTAATAGTTCTGTAATCAGAACTAGAAAATCATCCTTAGGAAAATGCTGATTAAGATCTCTAAAATCAATGCAAACTCTAATTTTCCCGTTCTTCTTTTTCACTGGGACAATATTATCCAACCACTTGGGATATTGAACTTCTCTAACAATGTTAGCTTTGATGATCTTATCCACTTCAGCCTTAATTTCGAAAGCATAGGTTGGGTGTGTTCTTCTAGCAGCTTTTCTGAATCCTCGATGTTCTTCTAGAAAACCCAAACAATGAGTGGAAACATCAAGATCAAGCCCTGGAATCTCTGTATAGTTCCAAGAAAATATATCTTGATTTTTCATTAAAAATG
The DNA here is from genome assembly GCA_963277665.1 of Viscum album. Lineage (NCBI taxonomy): Eukaryota > Viridiplantae > Streptophyta > Magnoliopsida > Santalales > Viscaceae > Viscum > Viscum album. Next base: position 1,231,774,854 of record OY728158.1, read on the forward strand.
AAATAGACATCTCTTGCTCTTCAAGAGTCATTTCCGCACTAATTAGAGTGGGGCATGGATCTTCTTTTGTACCCAGATTTATTTCTCTGAGTTAATCCACGGTAGTAGAGATACCCTCTTCAAATGATGGAGGAGCATCACTGAGATCTTCCTCTTCTTCTTCAACATGTTTTATTTCCTCTATTTCTACTTCCATATTAAATGATGAAGCAGAATTTTCATGATCAAAAGAGACGTTAAAATTTTCACATCTAGAAGAAGAAGCTTCCATTTTCAACCCAATTAATGATGAAGGGTCTTCTTTGGGTAATAAAGAGGAGATTATGGACTGAGAATCGATATCATCATTCACCTCTAACATTATTATAACTTCTTTCTGGCCTAGTTGGCGAATTATAGACTTTCTAGATTTTAGCAGATGAAATGAAGACATCTCCATTTGAGCTTTCATTGTTGCTTGCTGGATCACCACTTTCTCCCATGATGTTTGGCTTGATTGTCGTAATTGACATTATGGAGGTTTCCATAAGAGTATTTTGATTTGGGTCTATCCAGTCAATTTGACTGATAGGAAATACATAAACTGTACTCACATGTGCCAATGGGTTTACTGGAATCTTTTCCAAACCATATGGAGCATTAATTTTGGGAATCTACTTTGTGGATTCCTCCTTTCCCCTTCATGTGGTAGAATTCCGCCTTAATGTATTGAGATTCACATGTCTTGAATGGGGATTTATCACCATACAATGTCCCAACTTGACCATCAAAACAATATTTGAGACATTGATGATATGATGAAGGGATAGACGCATGTTGATGTAGCCAGGGTCTTCCAAGCAAGTTGTTGAAGGCTGAGTCTTGATCAATAACCATGAAATCTGAATTGGACACAAGATCTCCAAACTGAGTTATGAGTGTAATCTCGCCCAGTGGTTCTTGTTCATTTTTATCATATCCTTGTAACATCATAGTAAAAGGATATAAATTAGATTCCGTAAGGCCCAATCGACCAAGTGTACGAATGGGCATGAGTTTGACTCCTGAACTATTATAAATGAAAACTCTTCAGATTTCTACACCATTGACCTTTCCAGATAAGTACAAAGGTCTAATATGTCCATGCACGACATAATATTCATCTTCATTAGTAAAAGATATTACTGCATGGAATTCTGTAGGATTATTCTCTACTTGGTAGACTTCAGCTAAAGCAATTTCAGTCTCAAACTCTTGAGGACTTGATAAAGCCTCGATGAGTGCCTCCCGAAGATCCTTTGATAAATTCATGGAATCCAGAATTGATAACATGGCTGGTACATGGGCCAGGTGTTTCAATACATCATACTTTTGATCCAAAGGTCTGCGTTTCCCAACAGGAACATGTGGTTTAGCAGGTGCCTTGGAAGTTGATGCTTTGGAATTTGATGCATCTTGTACTGGGATAGGAGTTGGTAAAACTCCTATCTTTGGAAGATTAGACCGATTAGGTCTATTTACTAGCTGAGAGGAAAAAGATGTAACCTTCAACCGATCTTCCAGAATAATTGTGCTAGGACTGATTCTACCTTGTGTGGAAGAACATACTTGTTCAGGTTGAGCTCATTGAAGGGCTCTACCACGAGTTTATGTCGCATACACATTTCTAGAAGGGGTAGAATTGGAATAGTGGCCTCTGAAAGATCCACTTCTTCACCCATATCCTGAACCTCTGGAACTTCCTCTGATTCCTCTGTCTGATACAGGGAACTTGGGCTCATCAAAATCGAAACTGTGACTGGCATATAGATCTATTAATTGAATCATGTTAACAGAACCGAAGATCAACTCTTCATCCGATGAAGACTCTGCCTGATTAGCCTATTTAGTCAGTGCCGTTTGGTGGGGAGGTGCCCGTTGATTTGAAGTAGATGGCATAAAATCTGCCAAAGTCAAACACAACTTAGGCTTTGACACATACTCATCTTCATCTGATTGTTCCTATTTCTTGGAATTGTGCTATTTCATTGAGGATTTTCCCTCTGATGAAGGGGGTTTTGCTGCGGCATTCATGGCAGAAGGCACAATTGGTTTCTTCAAATGTGTTCGAAAAAAAGCATGAGTTTGGTTGATAGTCTTTCTGACCATCCAATCATCATATTTTTGTGCATTTTTTTCTTAACTTCTTTCCACTCGCCTTCCGCCTCTAGAAATGCAGTAGTAACACAACTATCTGAGCGGAAGAACCTTTTAGTTTGACTTGTCCCAAATCGACCATTTTTTGTAGGAGGTCCTTGAAAACAAAACACTTCTAAATGGGATGCCCCCACATTTGATGAAATGGGAAATAGTTGGGATGATCTTCATATCCTTCCTTTTTTGGCCTCTTGGGCCTTAGCAATTGAACCAAATTATTTTCCAGAGCTGAAATGAAATAACCAGGAACTTGTTCATTTCAGAAAGAGTAAAATTTTCTTTTCAAATACTCAAATTGTTTTCGTCTTTGATATATTTGATCATATTGATGAAACGGCCTCTGTTGTTGGCGCTCAGGAGGTGGAGCCCTTTGAGAAGATGAAGGTTTTGAAGTATAAGCAGGTACAGATGCTTGTTTAACCATAACTATAGCAGTTTCTGCTTTACACATTCTCCTTACTGAAGCTGATGGAATTATAAGAGCTTTATCCTTAGTCTTTATAAGAGAATATTTAATCTGTTGAGCGATTGAATTTAGGTATCGAAACCCTCCAATGTATTTCACAGGGATCAATGGTGTGTGCAACTCATCATGTAAATTCGCCACACAGATTGGCAACAATTCCTCTTGAGGGAGTTCTAAGCTTAGGGAATATGTTAATCCCTTCCAGAAAGCAATGAAATCAGAAACCCTTTCATTCTCCATTTTTTTACAGTTTTTAAGATAAAAAACTGTTGTCTTTGGCAACGTTGAGCTAAACTGAAGAATGAATTTTTGGCGAAGATCCTCCCACCCGGTAATTGACCGAGATTTCAAGCTTGTGTACCAGAAATAAATAGGTCCTTGTAATGACTGTACAAAACACCTGAGCTTAACTGATTCTTGTTGCTGAAGGGTTCCCATCATAAGATCGCAATGAGAAAAAAAATGTGTTAAGTTTTCCTCTGGGTCTCCCGAACCATTAAATATTGGGAATGTGGTACTTGCGAAATTTGATGGGGGAGGAATTGAATCAACCCATTCAGGTTAGGCTCTCTTCTCTGGTTGAACTGGAGCACGCTTTCCCCCCATAGCTTCTATCCGAGCTGTTAATGACTCAATAGTAGTTATTAACTTTTGAGAAACATCCGGTTGAGCTTGGACCTGAACAGGTGCAATGACTGGAGCTGGTATATATGTGACAGCTAGTACTGTAACCAACGTCAGCACTGCCAATTGTTGTTGGACTTGACCCATAGGATTAGACCTCTAAGGGAAGGGAATGTAACCTGGTTCTTTACTTTCCCCTTATTGGAAACCTTTTGGAGAGGGGGAAGTGGGTTACTTGAAGGATTACCTAGGTTCTGAGTAATCCTTTGCTTTCATATACGCACACCTTCTTCATTTGTGTCTGTGCGTATAACTTCTTGAGTAGGAACCTCTTCATCGGATCTCTCTGAGTGAACCTCATCTGGTCAATCTACAACAATGTCATTGATTACATTGATTGATGCATAATTAATTTCATCCATTCTATCAGCATTTCTGCGATATTGTATTATTCTATGTCCTTGAATAGAAATTGCCTTTTGTTGATTTGATTCCTCAGGAACTTCTTGATGAACCAAAATTTGGAGGGAATCTTCTGATAATTTTGGTCTTCGTTCCTCTTGAGAATTCTTCCCCAATCAAGAGAAGACTGACTTTTTCTGAGGGAGGGATTGAGGATTTGAAAAGGTCTCCAGTCCGGTGGACTGGGACTGCTCCTGCTGTCTTTCCTCAACTCCTCGAATCCTATTTGTTGATTCTGAGGGTTGGGTTAAAAGAGTCCCCAGTCTGGAAAGATGGGGTGGATCTTGACATGCTATGTCTGAGAATTTCTTAAAATCTATCCTGATCTTGTGGACCTTGGTCCGGAAATTAGATGGATTCATCAACCAACATCCACTTTTATCACCCAACTCAAAATACCATTGGATGATTTCTGACACTTCTGTCACTTGGTGATGTGCTTGTTCCAAACAAGAGGGATATTCAATATTCTCGTTTTCTTGATGCATGATTAATTCAAAAACTTGTTCTTTGTATTCTTGATTTTGAGAAGAACTAGTTGAGGCCTGTTCTTGGGAAAGGTTTTGATTACAAACAAAACCCATTGACTGTGGTCGGCCACAAGCAATAACATTGCATGAGACCATTTTCGGTGGGATTTGCTAAATGGAGAGTACAATGAAATGTAGTGCTCCATGAACACCCCATCCCTTGATATGAATACCAGATGGGGAATTGGAAATTAACTGGTGCAATCTTCTTAGTGCGCCAAGGTATGAACGCTGAAGGGCTCTCTGCTGCTTTTCAGCCTTCAGATATCGAGAAACTGAGAGAGATTCTAAGTCAATTTGGTGTTGTAACCCTTCTATTATCTTGATATGATTTTCATATTCATCATAAAATATTATTTTCTTTTTCAACTGACAAAGATTTTTCCATATGTTGATATGAATATCACGAATTCCATCTTCCGTCAACATATCTGGAATGTCATACTGAGAATCAGCCAAAGGCCAAAACATAACTGGCACTTCACCTTTTTCCAGTTATTTTCTCATATTTAGTACTTCCTCTTTATCATTCAATGAATATTATTCTACCTAATTAGTCCATAGCTGATGCTTCCTTGTTGCTTCATCAGATTCAACACGATTGGTAGATAAATCACTAATCAAACTAGAAGATGCATGACTTAGGGGTGGTTCGGAGAATGATCTACACCCTGGGATATCTTCTGGTTGAGAAATTATTTCACCTACTAATGGTAAAGAATCAGACATGACTGGATTCACATTTTCAAGTGCCTCACGATAAGAGGGATTTCTCGTCACTACATTGTCTTCTGAATAATTTTCCAGACAATGCGAATTACTACTGCGGAGATGAATTTTGCAGCAAAATTCATCATCATGGGGAGGACCACCATGGTGAGTTACAAAAAAAGATGAAACATTTTTCTCCTTGGTCTTCTGGCCACATAGAGGGTTCTTGTGGCTCTCATCTGAAGATAAAACTTCTAGATCGATCGAATTTTCATGAAGCAAGCCTTAATGAGGAAGTATCTGATGCATACCTTCAGAATTAATGTTCCCACTATTAGGAACTGAGGGAGTAGAATCTTGAGTTGAAATAGATAGTCATCTGAGTGCATCAAGAACACCCGCATAGAGTAAGGCCTTGTCACAGATGGGCCTTTTATTTCCTAACTGTGCTGGGTGGGTCTTTTTCTTAGATGCCTTTTTACTCAATTTGGCAGGTGTATGTGCCTACTTAGGAGAAATGATTAGGTTAGGCTGATTATCTTTGCTCAAACCAAGTGTGTGTGCCTGACTTGGTTGTCTGTATGATATAGGGGAGTACGCCCCACAACCCTCTTGGACTGGAACAGATGTGTGTGTCTATTCCAGAGTGAAATATTGATGTGTCACTCCACTAGTAGGGATAGATTTATGTGTATTTCCCTGAGATACTGCTGAAGCTGTTATAATATCTTGGCAGGTATCCAGAATATGAGTAGGGATTTTCTTCTGCTCTTTCACGATTGATAGAATATTCTTGGTGACTTCAACTACCGGAACAAGGATATACATCCATTCTATGCTTGGATTAGGTGTGTGTTCCTGCTCCTGTCCTCCTTTTCCTGTCAATGAATCCTGACAGTACTCAAGTGTGGGGGCAAAGAGTTGAGTTTGCCTCCTGTTTTTTGCCGAAGCTTTTCGACTAACTTCTCCGAATGCTGCCAAATGAGACTGTTGGTAGTCTTGATCAATACTAGCAGGTGTATGTGCCTGCTGATTGCACTCTGCCGAACGTGGTTGGCGAGCCTCCTTCAACACTGACAGACGAGGTTACTGGTAGGATTGGTGAGTGTAAGCAGGTGTTTGTGCATGTTTACCAGTTTTCAACACATTGGGTTGGAGAGCTTCATCGTATGTAGTCAGACGAGCCTACTGACTAGCCAATGATTTATAAATAGGTGTATGTTCCTATCTATAGTACTCTTCTGAAATTGCCTGGTGGGATTGGTAAGATGCTACAAGATGAGTCTACAGGACAACAGAATTAAAACAGACGGCTGTCTATGCCCGCTCGTTGCTTGCCACCAAGTTAGGTTGGTGGACTTCTCCGGAGATGGTAGAGATGAGAACCTGCTCACTGTTAACCGGGTTTCACCTCTAGTGGTTCATCTTGCCTACTCGGGTTTGAGGAACCTGAGCTGAATGCCTGGAGTTGATACCTTCATCATGTTGAGGGAGCACTGCCGTACGAGTCTGGCGGTGATTGTTGATGGGAGCCCTTGGGAAGGACTTCTGTTTTCTTGAATTAAGTCACTGAGGGACCTTCTCATTCACCTCCTCAGAATACGGGGGTGAGTGGTTATTGCGGTCTGGAGATAACGACCCAAACGGTTGGAGGCAGTGGTTAGCACCGCCTGCTTCTTGATCACTGGTCGTCGCTGTCCGGATGACCAGGGTGAATTGTTCAGTTAGAGGGCTTGTCAAGCAGCATCTAGAGTTGGAATAGTACCATTTTGATGGTAATCTTTAACCAGTGCATTTGATACCAATCATTGAAGATGCTGAGTAGGTGATTTCGTCCTAAGAGTGGACGAGGATCCAGCAGGAGTAGCAGTAGTGGCATTCACAGCAGAGGTATTCACAGATGTGGACTTAAGAAAATCCATTCTCAAAATTCAAAAGATCTTGGAAAAGAGTGCCTATTCGATATAACAAACATAATCAAGATAAGTTCGGCTGCTACATATTTTGGATGAGCACTTATGTTATTGATTGTTTTGTTGGCCCTCTCGTTGAGTTTTAAATAGGGTCCTAACAAATAAGTAAAACATCATTTTAACTTGGTTAAGGATTCACATCGAGTTCACCATTTTTTGTTTCCTCTGGAATTGGGTATGATCTCATTGATTTATGATTCAAACATTCCAAGTGGTTTCTAAAGGGTTTGTTCATAGAACCGTAAACATCCAATGATTCCATATCCATTTGAACCTACTTTCCAAAGGTAGGTGCTCATTAGTTGTGAACTGATGAGATATAGGAATTTTCATTTGTTGAGAGGATGGGAGGTCAGACTTATCACACCTTTTTGAGGGGAATTATTGTCTACTCCGGGACTCTCTTTATAGATTTAAGTTATGTTCATAAATCCTTATTACATTACCAAGTATAAAATGAGCTTTCCATTAAATCTGACAATCAATGATTGATATGTAGGAAATATAGAGAATCTTTTATATGTATTTGAGGTTCTTCATCGATAGAGAGTCATCTCTATTTGTTAGAGATTTTTAGTCAATGGTATCTTTCAATACATAAAATTATCTTGGTTAATTTGATAACCATACTGGTTTTAAAACCACTCAGTGAGGCACTTGAAGTTTATTGTCATTTAGAAGGACATGGATTATTTCAGAGTTGGGATCGTACCCATAGATGGGATACCTATGTATTTTTTGTTTTGGAAATGGAATCAGAACCCACGTAGTTCGAGTAAGGTAGTATGATGTTTATGATTGATGGCTCAATGAAATATGTCATAATTACTTTTACACTCTAAGCTCACATGAGTTATGCTCGGTGTGGGAAACAAGAGGTATTGGTAAAACCAGACAATTGTTCCATGAAAGTTGCAATCATAAGAAATGATGTGGGGCTTATGTATGTATGACTGCCCAAATAGATGAATATTAAGATTTACTTCAGGGAAGAAATCAAGGAATAGGGTCCATAAAGGTATATGTGCTTCATGGAGATTTGGATACTCTAATCTTGGGGATTATTCTTAAGGAAGATGCCCAAGTTTGGAGGGTAATTATGATTGGGTTTTACTCCTGATAAGGAAGTCCAAATCAAAAGTAAATTAAGACTGGCTAAGGGAAATTAAGACTGGGGCTTACTCCTAAGAAGAAGGCCCAGGTTAAGGGACTTGAAAAATTAAGGGACTTGGGGATTACTAATAAAGAGGATTCCAATATTTGAGACTGGGGCTTACTCTTGAAATGGAAGCCCAGGTTAAGAGAATTATGGTTGGGGCTTACTCATAAAGAGGATGCCCAGATTTTTTGGGAACTTTTATACTGGGGCTTACTCCTGAAAAGGAAGCCCAGGTTAAGTGAATTATGATTGGGGCTTACTCCTAAGGAAGATGCCCAGGTTAATGAGGACTTGGGGCTTACTCCTAAGAAGGATGCCCAAATTAATGATGACTTGGGGCTTACTTCTAAGAAGGATGCCCAAATTAATGTGGACTTGGGGCTTACTCCTAAGGAGGATGCCCAAATTAATGAGGACATGGGGCTTACTCCTAAGGAAGATGCCCAAATTAATGAGGACTTTGAGACTGGGGCTTACTCCTAAAAAGGAATACCATTTTGAGGATTCTCTAATCCTAAAGGATGAGGTTGAATGAATGAACTCTCTAACTTTAGTGATGTAAAGATGTGTAAATCAATAGGTTTTGAGAGATGTTCCACAAAATTCCTTTAAGATAAGAAAGAAAACAAGGAAATCATGCCATAAATGGCTTTGGAGGGAGTTATGAAGGTTTAATCCTGAAGAGGAGAGAGGTATAGGTGTAAGAGGGGTGAAATGGGCAGGAAGGACACCCAAAAAGAGAGGGGCACACAAGTCCTGGTGGGCACGCAAGTACTGTGTGGACGTGCAAGTTTGGGGCGCGCAGGTATACCTGCATGACACATGGGTACTTGCGTGACTTTTAGCCCTTGGGGTAATACTTGGGCGAGACTTGGCTCAAGCCATTAGTACTATCCCTAAGGGCTTACAGAAGTGTGGGGCGCAAGTTCTGGTGAAGGAGTAAGGAAACGTGCATGTGTGGCCATTTCTCTTCAGGGCTGGCCACTCAGGCGTGCAAGTGTTGATGAATTTCAACACTTAGGCCTTCCTCCCCCTCTCTAGATCTTCCGTTATAGGTAAAAAATCACCTTAGAAGTATTTGGAAGCTTTGAGAAGAGACTAGGGCGCCGAGATCTCAAAATTGAGGTTCTGGAATTTTTCATCCCTCAAATGGGGGCCCACAGGGGTATTTATAGGTTGGAGGGACCCTGGGCGGATTTTCAAAGAGGGCGTGCAAGTCACCTGCACGACCATTAGGAGGTGCGCATGTGTACTTGCACGACCATGAGGAATCTTGCGCGACTGAAGTTCATTTGAATCCTTGTTCATGTCTTTGTTAATTTTTGATGTTTTGTCAAAGGATGAATCACTTTATGCTAAGGCATTTCCTTTTCCATTAATTTTAGACTCTGTGACGGAAAGGAGCATCAACACTTATTAAATCATCCTATAATATTATAAAACTATGATAGAATTATATATATTTTATATATTGATCCCTAAAAATTGAAAATTTATAATCATGTGTTCAAATTGTGAGTTTTAAAATAGTCTCCACTATACACGAGACATCATTTAAAATATTTTTGTTCCATTTCATCCTTGAAAAAAAAATTATATAAATGAGACTCAATGAATATGATATTCATCATTTAAATGAAATATTTTCAACTCCAAACCTCTATCTATGTCTTTTAAATTCTTTCATTGATAAGGTATATATAGATATATATTCTTATTTTTACCTTATTATATCATATTATTAATTTATTATAATAAGATTAACATTTTATATTTGGAAATTTTATTTTATATTTATAAGTTTCTAAATGGAAGGATTTTAAATGTTAATATATTATTTGAAAATAGTATAATAATAAAAAACGTCCTATAATAGATACATTATTCAAATCAAAAGATCATTTCTCTCTATTTTTATCTATATCATTTGTGTTATTTAATGTGTTTATAATATATATTTAGTTGAACATATACTCAATTTTAATAATGTTTTTTCATGAAATTCAATGAAATGTAAATATATCTCTTGAAAATTACTTCGCATTATGATTTATTTTTAAAATAAACACTAGATACCTGAATGTACCAATCTGAAATACATGAATAGTTTCCGAATCACAATGAAACTACCTCAATTGTATTCCTCTTTATTTAGGCATTGAACTATACATCCATGTGTCTCATGATATTATTATAAACATATTTACCCTCCTTAATTAAATAATTAATATGATATTGCAATTTAATAAATATTTTCCATGACCATTTGTATGTCTGTCATCATGAAATATTTATAGATTACATTTACATCTAGTAGTAACTATTATACATGTGTAATAATATAGAATATTTCTAATCTTTATAAACAAAAAATATTAATAGTATAATAAAAATTAAAAGGAAATTCCATATGAATAATGTGATGACCAAAAAAGAATTATGAAATGAAAGGAATAATTAACATGAAACAAATCTCCTCCAAGAAATCAAGCCTTTCATTCTCCACCCCTAGACTAAATCTCGAAAGAAACATTATTTCCAAGATCATCCACAATAATCTCAACAATAATCACATGAAATTAAAATCATTTACCTGAACATAGGAAAATATATCCCCAAAAAAATTTGGATTCATAAGTAGGATGTTAGTATATATCTCAACAATCCACAAAAAAATGATTCCAAAATAAACTATATTATAAATGAAATTTTATGATTGAAATAGAATATTATTAAATTAAATTATAAAATTGAAATAAATAAATTAGTAATAATAAAATATAAAATCAATAAAACTATAAATATAGATATTCATATTGGCTTCCAAAAGATCTCACCAAACCATTGGGTGAACCACTATACATACATTAACCCTAACATAGAAGTCCTAATACCTACTTCATTACATAACCCAAAATCACAAAAGAGATTCTAATATAATTATCAATACCTATTTATCATGTCCTATATTTCCCACAAGATAATTATTTAAATTAATTATGATTTTTTTAAGGAATACAATTTCTCATTCCAAATAAATATATATTAGTTTAAATCATGTCCACTACTGACAGACCATGTTTTCTCATATAATAGATAGAAAAGAAAAAAAATCCAAAATTCATATCAATATATATAATATAATATGAATTTTGGGTACTCAGGTAAACTATTTTAAAATAATACATGACATGAAAATGAAACTATATCAACCGTTTATACATAATTCAGATATATTAAACATTTGCTGAAGTATAAAAATATTTTGATTAGCTCAACCCCATAAAAACCATTATTACAATAAATATAATACATTAATATCAATACCAATCAATAAAAATAGAGAATAAAATTATAATGTGTACATTTTATTACTTTAAATCATTATAATATTCTTATTTACTATTAAAATATAACAAAACATAGGTATTTCAAAAGAAATACATTCCCTAAATCATTTAATGGAATTTTATATAACTTTATCATCACAAAATAGTAGTAACATGGAATAATATAAAACATCTATTGAATAAATGAGATAAATCAACACTAATCATAAATCAATAATAATATTTATTTTTAAAATAATATTTTAATTATAAATTTAATTAAATAAGGTATTTTTAGATAATTTAGAAGTTGTTTTATTTTTTTAGTCACAAAATAGAACATTACATTTCTTGATAATGGGCTTCCTTATATAAAAGATTAACGAGTAAAGTCCACACTAATATTATTAAAAATTTATATAATTTATATCCTTGGAACACTATGTATGTTTTTAATGATGAAAAGAAATTTACACCATCTAAAATACAGTTCCAAAACATGAATTCCAATAGAAAGAACTCACAAAACTCCACTGTTTAATGTTAAAATGGTGTTACACATAACCTCACTCATAAAAAGTATCAAAAAATCATAAATATGCCCCTATTAAAATAGTATACATCCCTATATACAAATTAATAGTTAATTTATAAAGAAAATAAATTCCACAAAAAATATTTATATAAATTACACTAAATGATTCAATTTATATCTCTAATGTTCCCACAATAATGATGATCATAAAACGTCCCTACATGAATCTATAATCTAGGATTCTAAAATAAATTGAAATGTAAAAAACTTATCTAATAATGGACTAAAGGATACCCATATCCCATTCCATGTTTAGTCTCCTTTCATGGGTACACAATACATTTATTCATTGTCATATTTAATGAAATAGTCATTAAAAAGGATAAATTATATAAAAAACATTGGTGGAATGTTACTCTCAGTCATAAGAAAAACTGGCCAAGAAAATATATTAATCTTTAGCCCTAGCTATAAAATATACTGTCAAACAATCCATATTGCCATATTTTGTTGTAAATAATAAATTAAAAAATTCATATAAGCCATATGATATCCAAGAGACCTATTTCTTTAATAATAAGGATCTTTCACGACAATCACCACTAGTCCTTTCAAAATAATGTTCTTGAAATGAATAATGTGGGTGAAAACATCCAATTTTAGTATATATAGAATATATTATTGAATTAAAAAGTATAAAAACGTGGAAAATATTGTTGTAGTACTATCAATACTTCCAAATTCTGGATTTCATTGATTGTATGTTAAATAAATATAAAACAAATTAGATTTATGGTGATTGAGGAGAGGGGTTGGAGTCAATCACCTTGTATAAATACTGGTGAAAAATATTTAAGTGTACATGAATGAGTTTATTGGGATAAATTTAAATTAAAAATTACATTTAATTAATATATAAAAATAAAAATTTGAATGTTATTTTTTTATATTCTATAAAAATCATGTACCATGGGTTTATCTTTAATAACCATCATAATACTTCACTCTTAGGTTACAACATGGTTTTATAATTGGTTCCTGGTGGCTCATAAATTTCACACTACATGCCATGAAAATCACTATAAATAAATCCGACCAATATTTTTTTATTAAAATAATAAATATATAAAAATTCCCTATTAATTTTATTCTTAAATATTGAATTTCTTCTCAAAATTTCAAAAGGATAAAACTCTCTTGACCTAGATAAGTGTAATCCCAAACCATAAATGTTCCATTTAAATATTAGTTCTTGGTTTAGTAAAATATATGAAATAAATCACAATATATCATTAAAAATCATGTGAAATATTTTCCTAAAATTAATTTCACTATATAGTAAAATTACATATTTCTTCCTCTTCCTTTAAAAGAAATGGTAATGAATCACAACTATTTTCATAAACTTCTTATACACTAAAATAAATTGTAAAATATATTAATATAGATTAATTGGTTATATATTTGTACAAAAGATAACTAAATATCATCATAATAGTTAAGTATGTATGACAAGAGTCAATAGATACATAAAAAATATGAACTTAAAAAATTGATGAACTATTTAATAATTATGATATTGGTAATTTATTTATTTATAATATTGTATAGACATATTAAAAACAATAATTAAATATCCACATATTTTAAATAAATCCTATTTTGGATAGATTATAATATAATCGTTTCTAAACTTAAACAATCAAGAAGATATAATTATATGACAAGTATAACCTAGTTGTTAAATTTGTGGTTATGAATAACATTAAATATATCTTCAAAATTAATCATGATCTATATTATATCTTTATGTGAAGGATATTTAATAAGAAATTAGAGGCTCATCATTTTCTATGAAATAGATTTTTAAGAAGGATTAATTCTAGGAATTTGAATTACATCAATTCTCTAATTTGGCATGCCCTAATGGTATCATTCTCTAATATTATAGTGAATTATAAGTATATGGACATCTTAATGTCTTCCCATAATTTCTAGTTTTACATCTTGAATGTATACAAATTATTAATGTTTTAAATTCTCCATAAACATCACTTGAAACAAATATGTCAATCAAATATCAAATAGAGACTTAATTAGAAAATCAGCTTATTGAAATCAAGGATATTTTTCATGAATTATATTTTTATCAATGGTGATGAAACACTTCACATGGAAATTTATTCTAATGGGAGACTCTCTTTAATGAACTTTTATAAATCGTATGGGTAGGGTCATGATAATAGTTGGTAAAAATACATGAGTGATGTATGGATACTTCCATCTTATTTTTTCACTTCATGGAGGATTACAAACTCCAAGATTTATACTGAGGATTTTATGAAATTGTCTGTTATCATCCTTTTATATAGATATGTTCTTTGAAACCATAAATTTGAGGAAATAGAATACCTATACCTTATGGGTGTTACTAATGGTGTGCTCTTGACAACAGTTGATGAAATCCTTGAGGTCATGTTCACTTGTATAATATCAATCTAGGACCATATTGTTGTATCTTCCAAGTTAACCACTATACATTTAGATGATGATCCTCTTCATAGTGGCCAACGAAGAACTCATCCATGTTATATAGATCAATGAAAATAAATTGGTCTATGAGAAAATAACTTTCTTTCTACAATAAAAGATAAATCAAATAATTATTACTATAAAATTTTAAAAGATGTTTCAGAATAGATATTGTGATAACATTATTCATGATTTTACCATTATTATACATACATTCATTATAGTAAATTATCATCAACATTATAGAACACTATATAGAATGCGGATTAATCCTTTTCTGGGATAGATCAAGTGCAACAAAGAAGGAGGTTCAAGAGGAAATCCAGGTCCATCTGGATCTAGTACTGTTTTTAGAAATCATTTTGGTGAAGTAGTGGGATGCATCAATCGTCCTCTATGAATCAAAAATTCTCTCAATTATAATATTCATTTAATTATTAATTCAGAATAAATTTCAATGTAACATCATGGGATAAACTTATATCTTGAATGTGATTCCACTATTATTATATAGACCATCAAAAGAGGCACCACTCATATTGATTGGAGGCTGACTACCAAGAGGGTAAACATAAATGGAATCAATCCAGTACATTAATTACATCATCACACAAACATATCATGAGGAAAACTCCGTGTATGATGGGATTTGTAAAAAAGAAATAAATGCTACTAATTTGACCTTTCATAATGATGTTCATAATGTGATGTATTCCTTTTTATAATGGAATTATTATAATAAACATAATTCCATAAACTATAATTTTGTTTTATTTTAATATTATATTCCAATACCTATAATGAAAAAAATATATTAAAATTATATTTCTTGAAAATAATATTTTAGTTGAATTTATAATAAAAACATTTTATACTAGGTGCATTTTTTGGACAACATTCTATCTCTATGTTTTGCTAGTTCTATTTTAAATTAAATCATTCCACATAAATGTTTTGAATTTTTATAAAATGGGTTCCTATTTTGGAATAAAAAGTTCATTTTTAAATAGATCCCTTTAACTTTTGGACCTTTTTAATAATACCATTAGTAATTTTTGTTACCATGGTAATAGGTAAATCTGGTAATTAAGGTTAAAAATAATATGATAATGTCAAGATAATGACCCTAAAACATGACTAAATATTATTTAATTAATCCATTACATTTGTATTCATATGAGATTCACTTATATGACCTGTTTATTCCATTTTGATTTTAATATGAAATTTATAAAATTTTATGTAAATAAAGTCAAAAATGTCAAAATCTTCTTTAAAATTAAAATATTATATTTAACATGGGAATTAAACAAGGATATGTTCAGTTTTAAACATTAATTACAATGATAATTGATTTATATTCATTATGATAATTTATGATTAAATTGTAAAGTAGATATAATTATCCTAAAGGCATACAAAAAGTCGACACAATAATTATTAATTTAATATAAAAATCAAATAACTGCTATTAAAATTATTTAAAGTAATATAATATTAGTTAATTAATGAAACCCAAGAATTTCATAGATGAATATAACTTGTAAGGTATTTGATTATTATTTTTGGTTCTAATTTTATTTTTTTATTGGGTATATTAATATCAATGTAAATAATAGTTTTAAATATTTACATTAGTGCTTTTTATAACAAATAAAATTTTCTATATGGAAAACATTTCCTAAAAATATTATATTATTATAAGAGGTTAGGATATGTTTTATGTAACACCCCAAGATTTCATAGTGTGTTATTTCTTCAAAATAATTCAATAACTTGCACTACACGCAACACCGAGTTCAATCACACCATGACTTACAAAAAAAGCCATTCAAAAGAGGTCATGAATATCATTAACTACATTTTTAACTTTATATAATCCTTATAATTTTAGAATCCATATTATGAGTTTCTTAGTCATAATGCAAGAACAGATTCATTTTCAGTATTGCACTTTTATCAACTTTTGATAGTGAAACCTTTTTAAATACAATATTTTAAACTTTTTGACTAAATGGAGACATCAAAAAATTTAAAATGAAACATCCCAAGCTTCCACGGTACGCTTTCCTTTGAATAAAACAGTAGCGTGTGTTGTACGCAACGTCGAGTTTTAACACACACCACAACCGATCAAACTAGCCGTTATGAATAGTAATACCTACTTTTTGAAATTATATATTTTATATTTTAAAATGGACTTCATTTTTGGATTCGGAATATCGAATTTAGCCTAAGGTGAAATTTTGGTACATTTCGGATAACTTTCATATTTTGATGAATAGTGAAAATTACTAAATTTTAATTAAAAACAACTTTTTTAATCAAATTAATTACTAGTGATAAATTATGAATTTGAGTGGTTTTAAAGTATATTTAGAATATATTTTTACCATTTAATATAATTTTGGTCATTGGACATAATTTTACAATTAAACCGAACATAAACAAGTGTCAATCTTTTGATAGTTATTATCTCTTAAAAACACGCTTTTTGTTTTGACAGCGGGAATTAATTTTAAATTAATTTCTGCCACTTCTGTGTTTTGAATTTAGAAAAATGGATTCCATATTTGGAATCAGGATGTTCAAATTGTGTAAATAGGTAACTTTTATTTTTAGACATTTTGAATAATTACTGTGGTAAATATTTTATTTACCATGGTTAAGGGTAAATCCGGTAAATAAGGGTTAAAAAATAATATTATAATAATACAAAATTACCCTAAAACGTGTCCTAACCTTATTGGTGGACACATACCCGACCATGATCATCCTTGGGTCAATTTGGGGACCCCTTGGATCCACTTGTATGTGGTAGGGACACTTTATATTAATAAAGTTAAAATAAAAATAAAAATGGCATAAGCTTACATCTTTTAGAAGAACAATTTTTACATAGGGTTATACATGTTGGATTTTCGATTATAAATATTCATTAGAAAGATAAAAATATTTCCTACATGATGATATTTTATTTATAATTTTTAGACATCAAATAAGTTAAATTATTAATGACACAATAATGATGCAATGTTTACCTCATTAATAAATCATTGAAATAAATAATATTATAATGATTAAAATATTATATAAAACCTGTCCAATTCTTATTGGTTGATGTTATTTAGAATATGAGTCATCTTATCTTCGACCTCAATGATTTTTGGACCATTATAAACCGAATATAATTATATTATAAAGTAATACTTTCACTCTTTCCTAAAGAGCCCCTCCTCTCCCTTATAAAAGGAGACCACTTCTACTCATTCCTCACACCTCTCAAGCCACTTGGCTCGTCCAAACTCTGCCCAACTAATCTCCCCACATCCCTCTCCTCCTCCTTGAAGCTTACCCTTAGGCAGAAAGCATTTCAAGAAGTCCTTTGGTTCCAACCAAAGTGAGTTACCTAAATTAAAGGTAACGATTTCTCTTAAATTATTTTCATTTATTTTGCTTCTCCAACCCCCAAAATCTTTTTATTTCCTTTATTTTGTAACAACACCAGTATCCTCAATATACTAGGATGTTGTTATAAGAATTATTCAAACTACACATACACACAACTCCATCTAATGGATGATGAACATAATGTTTCTGTGGATGGCAAACTAACGCCTCACGAAACGATGATTGTTCAAATACATCTTACCGCCTCTCATGGTGGCCATTATGATGGAACTGTAATTAAATATGATATTAATGATATATATTTTATATATAAGCTTCTGTAATTCCATTTTATTTCATACCATTATTCGTTTCATGTTGTATATACATACGATAATTTCATTTGAGGAAGTGCGGACTACCGCCCCCTTAAAATGATATGACTCGTTCATACCACACATGGAACGTATAAAGGATGGTGTTAATGAACTTAAGTAACATATATAAAATATTATATTATACTGGAATAGTAATATACCTATGTATCATTTGGATTCGATTCTTTTAAAATAAAAATTAAATGGAAGTAGCGTTCGTGCGTACGTACGGACTACCGTCTCCACGAACGCGATGAGATTCATTCTCCATCGTATCCATTCAAGTATAATTATCATTTAATGATTTAAAAATGATGTTTAAGGACTTTATATCATTCTGTATATGAATAAGATACAACAAACATGACTTATGTAACAAAACATATAAAAGAAAATGAGTAAGTTAACACACGAAACGACGATAATACTAAGATATTATCAAATCAATATTAAAAGATCATATATGATATCATATTAATGTATATGATTCTTTTATAATTTAATAACAATTATTTCACCATTATAAAGGAGGTTAACCTACCCCAACCAAGGAATAGTACAAGGTAAGGGTTATTTCACAATCTCTTCATTATCCGAGGTTGTTTATACGTAATAATCTACTGGGATATCTTTATCATCCACATCCATGTTTCTTAAAAATGTATTTCAAAACATTTTTACTATTTACAAGAATATGGGTTAAAGTCATTTATACCCTTGTTTGACTTTTTATAATAGGTTTATAAAGGAATCTTTCCTTCGTTTTCAAAACAAGGCCCTTTTTAACCTTTTCGACAGAATTGAGGTAAGAATGTTTTTTTTAACTTATACGGCGGGTGCGGTTATTTTACGCCGTTATAAAATCGTCAAAGCTTTCCTTACAAGCTTACAAGAATATTTTCAAGAAAATGTTTTATTTTATATGGATCTTAAATGATTTCAAAAATAGAAAGAGATATTTCTCTAAAAAGTGTTTTGATTTCATCTATGTCAACATCCTTTAATGGATTTTACGCTTATTTGAAGTTGATTTATTATAATACAAAACTTCTATATTGTATTGAAGGTTTTGTGATATTTTTGACTGTGGATGTGCTATTTTATACCATTCATAGTTTATGGTGAAACTATTGACATTTCGTATGCTAGTTTTAATCCGAATGTTTATGTTATATTTCAAACTTTTCTTCAGATGAATGTGCTAAACAAGTATGTTCCGGGTTGGGGACCGGTAAAAGTAATCCCTCCAGGTTGGGGACTGGTAAAAGTAAGCCCTCCAGGTTGGGGACTGGTTAAAGTAAGCCCTCCAGGTTAGGGACTGGTAAAAGTATGCCCTCCGGGTTGGTGTCCGGTTATTAGAGGCACTCCGGGTTGGTGTCCGGTTATTAGAGGCACTCCGGGTTGGTGTCCGGTTATTAGAGGCACTCCGGGTTGGGTTCCGGTTAGAAGTAACCCCTAGGTCTTGGGATGAGGCCTAGACAAAGAAATTAACGTTTAGCATTATGCATTCCAACATTATGAAAGTGGTTATTGATTTTTGCATCTGATTATTCGATTAGTAGAATATCCATGTGAATAAGTAAATGGAATTATTTCATTTTATTTATGCCATACCATGTTGAAAGTTCATATTTAAAAGGCTTTTGTTTTAGTTATACATTGCCTTAAATGTTTATTCTTATTTATGAAAGTTTCCGCTATATTGTTATCCTTACTGGGCATTTGAGCTCACCCCTTTTCTATGTTTTATTTTTCCCAGGAAGTGAAGAAGTAAATTATGAATGACCTGCAGGGATATTATGTGGGGATATGAGTGTGGATTATGGAGACATTATGTTATTGTAGTAGTTTTTCATTTTATGATGTAATGTAAAACTTATGAATATATCTAGTGTTTCCAAGGCTACTAAACCAATCGGTCTTTCGAGATTTGATCTTTCTTATGATCATGCCAATGTTATGTAATAATGCACCGACTCTGGGTAGCTGGGGTCGGGGCGTTACAGTTGGTATCAGAGGAAGTTTAGTACAAACCTTGGAAGCTAGATTTAGATAAACTCTGATTAGAGCACGTAGACCTAAGATGAACTTTGAGGATTAGTATAGAAGAACTTTCTAGAATTTTGGTATTGTAGAGATTTTGTGAGTTTTCCGAGCAATACATCCCTGTCTGGATACGAGCAGGTAGAGGCGGCTCTGGCACAGATGTACCTAGGGGTAAAACCCGAAAACACCGCTTTGAGCTAGACTCGAACGGGAACTGGTGCACGACAACGGGCCTTGCTGCACTCTTGGTTACGACACTCCCGGGGGATATGCTTAGGATAACTCTCATTTTCTTTACAAATCATTATGAAGGGTTTATGAGTATATACTTTCTCAAAGAAAACATTTTTATGATTATGGATTATATCCATAAATAGTTCAATTTATGTTAAGTGTTTTATAAGTATGGGATTATGTGTTTTGATTCATAAACTGATCTAGTTTATTCCATGGTATAGAAATGGCACCCAGTAGAAGGAATGAGAACTCCGGAAATGCACATGATCCAAAGAGAAGGAAGGATCATATCTTTCATGGTCTTAAGCTAGAATTTATAAGAGAAATAGTCTCCCATGTATTATCATCATATGAAGAAATAATATCATGTGTTGATAAGATGTGTAAATAGTTTACTGAGTCCTATGGATTTGAAGGGAAGCAAGAGAAGAAAAGGATGGAAGAGAGAAAGATGGATAAAGGGAAGAGGGAAAAGAAGAATTTTCCCATATGTGGTAACTGTGGAAAGAAACACCCTGGAACTTTCCTGAAAGGAATGGGAGTTTGTTATAAGTGTGGAGGAAAAGGGCACAAAGTACGTGACTGCAAGGGTAAGAAAATGGTTTTAAATGTACAATGCTTCATTTGCAAGGAGTTTGGACACTACGCGAACCTATGCCCCAGTCATCAGACTATGCCACAAATGATGCTATTGGATAATAATCAAGTTATGATACTACCACAGATGAAGAGGAATGATTAGAGTTCTTATGTTGATTATATCAATTGAGTGTTGTATCAACAATGTACTTGTTATAATAATTATGGAGTATATAAGGATTGTACTGCAGTACTATTTCATTAAGGACTTGAGATTATGTGGAACAAAGAAAAGTGACTCAATAACAGGATAAATTTTTGGAAAATATATGGTTGAGAGAATGATAAATCATAATATAGTTCTGATACTGAGGTAGTGATTTTGGAATAATACATGATTGTTTTGGATAAATTAAATTGGATATTCTTGACTACCTTGGAACTGATTAATGATTTGTATATTCCATCATTGTTGGGGTTTAAAACATTTTTGGATTAATGAAGTATATCCAGCATTCTATATGGAATAAGGGAGCATGAATGTAATCAATAAGGAATATGGTAATTCAGGATGTTTCAGTATATTAAAAGAATACATGATGAAGGTATTCATATTCTATTACGAGGTAAAAAGGATCTACATTATGTTTACCTTCCTTATAAATGTTGTACTGTGAGTTTGGACAGAAGTATTTTGGATAGTTCTAGTTTGGATTATTTTGGATTGCCATAAAAGGACAACCCGGAGGTCGGGCGGCAACCCGTCGCGTCCGGCAAGGCTGCGAGACTTGAACTCGCAACCGAAGGGCGACAAGGGTGTATCACCTACCACTGGCCCACGAGATGTCCTCGATTAAATAATGTAGTTTTTTTTAAAAATATCTGGTAGATGAATTATAAATTCATTTATTTTGGAACCCTGTACGAATAGTATAAATAGAAAAAAAAAATTACATTCTATTATCTTTTAGAGTGAAAGATGAGTTTGTGGTAGAAATTTATTAATGGATAAAACTCTAATTATAAAGTATGTATATCTCCTTATGATCTTAGCCAATCTCATAAATAAAATCCTCAACATTAATAAAAGAAACTTAGAACAAAAATGTTGTCCTAGATGGTACCTTAAATCATCACTAATTTATGGCTTTGGGATTGTTGGCCTTTTCATAGCCATGTTCTCTACCACTCTCCATCAGATGATTGATGGTTAGATTTCTCTTCCATATCCATATTTTCCTACATGGAACCCTAGTATATGTTATTTTCGGTAATCTTCATACTTTGGACTCTTTATTTTAAATAGAGGCCTCATTAATTCATTTTTCGATGTGGGATTTCAACTAAGATATTTTGAAACGTCAAAAATGTGTTATCCTAATACCCTATGTTTTGTTGAACCGATGGTATTTCAAATCATCATAGATTGATGAGTTTAAGGACCTCAATTTTATAATTGTTTGTGATTGATGACCTCAATCACTACCTATAAATATTTACGTTTTTCCTCCAATTATATGTCTCTAATTGCCACCAATGTTCTCCTAATCGAGATCATAATTTGGTGGTGACCCTTTCATTTCTCTTCTCCTCATATTAAGACTAAATTTTAGTAACCCAATTTCCGATGTGGGTTTTCCAAAAAATATATTTTCTATTTTCAACCTTTTATTTTTGAAGAACAATTTCAAATTGCGAGGACGCAATTTATTGAAGGAGGGGAGAATGTAACACCCCAAGATTTCATAGTGTGTTATTTCTTCAAAATAATTCAATAACATGCACTACACGCAACACCGAGTTCAATCACACCATGACTTACAAAAAAAGCCATTCAAAAGAGGTCATGAATAGCATTAACTACATTTTTAACTTTATATAATCCTTATAATTTTAGAATCCATATTATGAGTTTCTTAGTCATAATGCAAGAACAGATTCATTTTCAGTATTGCACTTTTATCAACTTTTGATAGTGAAACCTTTTTAAATACAATATTTTAAACTTTTTGACTAAATGGAGACATCAAAAAATTTAAAATGAAACATCCCAAGCTTCCACGGTACGCTTTCCTTTGAATAAAACAGTAGCGTGTGTTGTACGCAACGTCGAGTTTTAACACACACCACAACCGATCAAACTAGCCGTTATGAATAGTAATACCTACTTTTTGAAATTATATATTTTATATTTTAAAATGGACTTCATTTTTGGATTCGGAATATCGAATTTAGCCTAAGGTGAAATTTTGGTACATTTCGGATAACTTTCATATTTTGATGAATAGTGAAAATTACTAAATTTTAATTAAAAACAACTTTTTTAATCAAATTAATTACTAGTGATAAATTATGAATTTGAGTGGTTTTAAAGTATATTTAGAATATATTTTTACCATTTAATATAATTTTGGTCATTGGACATAATTTTACAATTAAACCGAACATAAACAAGTGTCAATCTTTTGATAGTTATTATCTCTTAAAAACACGCTTTTTGTTTTGACAGCGGGAATTAATTTTAAATTAATTTCTGCCACTTCTGTGTTTTGAATTTAGAAAAATGGATTCCATATTTGGAATCAGGATGTTCAAATTGTGTAAATAGGTAACTTTTATTTTTAGACATTTTGAATAATTACTGTGGTAAATATTTTATTTACCATGGTTAAGGGTAAATCCGGTAAATAAGGGTTAAAAAATAATATTATAATAATAAAAAATTACCCTAAAACGTGTCCTAACCTTATTGGTGGACACATACCCGACCATGAGCATCCTTGGGTCAATTTGGGGACCCCTTGGATCCACTTGTATGTGGTAGGGACACTTTATATTAATAAAGTTAAAATAAAAATAAAAATGGCATAAGCTTACATCTTTTAGAAGAACAATTTTTACATAGGGTTATACATGTTGGATTTTCGATTATAAATATTCATTAGAAAGATAAAAAGATTTCCTACATGATGATATTTTATTTATAATTTTTAGACATCAAATAAGTTAAATTATTAATGACACAATAATGATGCAATGTTTACCTCATTAATAAATCATTGAAATAAATAATATTATAATGATTAAAATATTATCTAAAACCTGTCCAATTCTTATTGGTTGATGTTATTTAGAATATGAGTCATCGTATCTTCGACCTCAATGATTTTTGGACCATTATAAACCGAATATAATTATATTATAAATTAATACTTTCACTCTTTCCTAAAGAGCCCCTCCTCTCCCTTATAAAAGGAGACCACTTCTACTCATTCCTCACACCTCTCAAGCCACTTGGCTCGTCCAAACTCTGCCCAACTAATCTCCCCACATCCCTCTCCTCCTCCTTGAAGCTTACCCTTAGGCAGAAAGCATTTCAAGAAGTCCTTTGGTTCCAGCCAAAGTGAGTTACCTAAATTAAAGGTAACGATTTCTCTTAAATTATTTTCATTTATTTTGCTTCTCCAACCCCCAAACTCTTTTTATTTCCTTTATTTTGTAACAACACCAGTATCCTCAATATACTAGGATGTTGTTATAAGAAGGATTCAAACTACACATACACACAACTCCATCTAATGGATGATGAACATAATGTTTCTGTGGATGGCAAACTAACGCCTCACGAAACGATGATTGTTCAAATACATCTTACCGCCTCTCATGGTGGCCATTATGATGGAACTGTAATTAAATATGATATTAATGATATATATTTTATATATAAGCTTCTGTAATTCCATTTTATTTCATACCGTTATTCGTTTCATGTTGTATATACATACGATAATTTCATTTGAGGAAGTGCGGACTACCGCCCCCTTAAAATGATATGACTCGTTCATACCACACATGGAACGTATAAAGGATGGTGTTAATGAACTTAAGTAACATATATAAAATATTATATTATACTGGAATAGTAATATACCTATGTATCATTTGGATTCGATTCTTTTAAAATAAAAATTAAATGGAAGTAGCGTTCGTGCGTACGTACGGACTACCGTCTCCACGAACGCGATGAGATTCATTCTCCATCGTATCCATTCAAGTATAATTATCATTTAATGATTTAAAAATGATGTTTAAGGACTTGATATCATTCTGTATATGAATAAGATACAACAAACATGACTTATGTAACAAAACATATAAAAGAAAATGAGTAAGTTAACACACGAAACGACGATAATACTAAGATATTATCAAATCAATATTAAAAGATCATATATGATATCATATTAATGTATATGATTCTTTTATAATTTAATAACAATTATTTCACCATTATACAGGAGGTTAACCTACCCCAACCAAGGAAAAGTACAAGGTAAGGGTTATTTCACAATCTCTTCATTATCCGAGGTTGTTTATACGTAATAATCTACTGGGATATCTTTATCATCCACATCCATGTTTGTTAAAAATGTATTTCAAAACATTTTTACTATTTACAAGAATATGGGTTAAAGTCATTTATACCCTTGTTTGACTTTTTATAAGAGGTTTATAAAGGAATCTTTCCGTCGTTTTCAAAACAAGGTCCTTTTTAACCTTTTCGACAGAATTGAGGTAAGAATGTTTTTTTTAACTTATACGGCGGGTGCGGTTATTTTACGCCGTTATAAAATCGTCAAAGCTTTCCTTACAAGCTTACAAGAATATTTTCAAGAAAATGTTTTATTTTATATGGATCTTAAATGATTTCAAAAATAGAAAGAGATATTTCTCTAAAAAGTGTTTTGATTTCATCTATGTCAACATCCTTTAATGGATTTTACGCTTATTTGAAGTTGATTTATTATAATACAAAAATTCTATATTGTATTAAAGGTTTTGTGATATTTTTGACTGTGGATGTGCTATTTTATACCATTCATAGTTTATGGTGAAACTATTGACATTTTGTATGCTAGTTTTAATCCGAATGTTTATGTTATATTTCAAACTTTTCTTCAGATGAATGTGCTAAACAAGTATGTTCCGGGTTGGGGACCGGTAAAAGTAAGCCCTCTAGGTTGGGGACTGGTAAAAGTAAGCCCTCCAGGTTGGGGACTGGTTAAAGTAAGCCCTCCAGGTTAGGGACTGGTAAAAGTATGCCCTCCGGGTTGGTGTCCGGTTATTAGAGGCACTCCGGGTTGGTGTCCGGTTATTAGAGGCACTCCGGGTTGGGTTCTGGTTAGAAGTAACCCCTAGGTCTTGGGATGAGGCCTAGAAAAAGAAATTAACGTTTAGCATTATGCATTCCAACATTATGAAAGTGGTTATTGATTTTTGCATGTGATTATTCGATTAGTAGAATATCCATGTGAATAAGTAAATGGCATTATTTCATTTTATTTATTCCATACCATGTTGAAAGTTCATATTTAAAAGGCTTTTGTTTTAGTTATACATTTCCTTAAATGTTTATTCTTATTTATGAAAGTTTCCGCTATATTGTTATCCTTACTGGGCATTTGAGCTCACCCCTTTTCTATGTTTTATTTTTCCCAGGAAGTGAAGAAGTAAATTATGAATGACCTGCAGGGATATTATGTATGGATATGAGTGTGGATTATGGAGAAATTATGTTATTGTAGTAGTTTTTCATTTTATGATGTAATGTAAAACTTATGAATATATCTAGTGTTTCCAAGGCTACTAAACCAATCGGTCTTTCGAGATTTGATCTTTCTTATGATCATGCCAATGTTATGTAATAATGCACCGACTCTGGGTAGCTGGGGTCGGGGCGTTACATTTTATAATATCATAAAAGGTCCATTTAATTTTAGTTTTTTGGTTTATAGTTACTATCTTTCCCCTCAAAGAGTAAAAATCCTTCTTGTCATGGTAAGTGTGAAAGGGGTTAAAAGGGGATAAAACTAAATGATCAGGTTAGAAATAAAGATATAAAAAATATATTTTTTCTCAGATAAAGGTATGGTAAAAAATACTCATTTTAAATGATAAATAATTCATTTTTGGGCCATTTTTAATGAAAACATAATTTATTTTACTTTAATATTTCCAAAAATTCCATGAGTGACCATCCACTCTTTTATAATTGGGAATAAGTTCATTTCATTACATTAGATATCATGAACAATTTTATTTATAAAATATCTAGAAAAATACCTTATTGACATACCATAACATGTTATAGTTTCCTTAATTTGGAATAATACAAATTTTAGAGGCCTTAAGGTGTTAAGAAAATGATATTTTCTGAATAATATGTATTGTTTTTATCTGCATATTTTAGTATTATTTCTAATTAAACCACATTGAAATACTATTCAAAAATGATAAAATAATAACACCATTTAAATCAATATATTGATATGTTATTATGTTAATTTTATAAGATATATCCATCACCTCTTCCATCAAATTGGAAATCAAACCATCATTCGGGTGTATGACAAACAACTTCTTCACTAACTGATGTAAACAGTTTTACACCACCATCTATCATGGTCGGATTATAATGATGAAATTAAGATTTATATATGTTATTAATTAAATATTCATCATTATTAATAGATAATATTCAATTTACCTTATTTCCATTCTATTACAAAATTGCTAATGTCACTCATGCATACTTGTGGACCACTACATCCACCTAACAATGTGATTCTATTTTAATCACCTCATCACATGTATTATATAAATTTTAAAAGTTAAATGAGTAATATTAAATATATAATATTATATTAATTTAATAAATTTAAAATAACACTTAACTTCTTTCAATAATTTCATTGAAAATTTAAAATGTTACACTTACATACGTACGGTCTACCATCATAATGATTATAATATAGTCCATTTCTCAAAACCATATTTAATGGATGTATTTATATGTAAAATTCTGGTATAAAAATTATTGTGAAAGTATTATTATTCTGTAATTAATTGAATAATTACCGAATAGTCTATTGTTAACCTAGAAAAGTCATTTTCAACTTATGAACTGAATATTTTCAAAATGCCAGATGTGAATATTAATGATTAAATAATTATTATAAAATAGAAATTTTATATATAAAAAGAATAATAATCATGAAAAAAATTCTCTAGAATGAAATTATTTCATATAATATTATTTTTAGGAATATAAAAAACATATGTGATGATTAAGACTTATGGAAAGGGAAATTCTTTTTGAAATATTACATTAATGTTTCCCTTCAATCATGTTTTCTTCCATGTCTATATTTTCTTAAAATTTATTTTATGGATGTTTTTATATAGACATAATATATTTATAGATGGGATTTTCATTATAATTTGACATTCTTTCAATGATTTCAAAAAGGAATGATTTTATGTAATTTTTTTTACTTTCATTAAAAATGATTAAAGGAATGTTTAATTTTAATATATACGGAGAAAATGAATTTTCCCACTACCATACCTATTGTTTGAAATTTTTATTTATCTATAATAATTCATGATATTTTAAAATAAAACTATCATTTTAATTTTAATTTTTATTTAGAAATTGAAAATATTTTTTAATTGAAAATTTTATTTTGAAATCTAAATGTGTTTATCACAAGAGTTTAAAAGAATTTTTAAAGTTGTTTACTCATTTAATGGTTTGAGTAATTTTTTTACATAGGGTTGCACCCCATTATAGATCATAGTTTTTACCAATACTCTTATTCAATGTGTACTCCCATATAATACTCCAATTCATTGGGTAATGATTTTGTTCAATGAATTGCAATATTGAACGGTGACTATATAGTTATTCGAATTGTATCGGTTGTGTAATAATTTTAAAATAATTTTTTATAAAGGCACCTATATCAATTTTTTATTCATGATAATGAGTTTTCATTGAAATATATTATTATCAAATGGTAATATAAACGTTTTTTTAAATATATATGATACCCTTTATGGGAAAAAGGTTTGTTTAATTAGAAAAGGGTTCTTTATGATTTTCACTAAACTAATAGTTTTATTTTTTATATATACCATAATAATGTTTTTTGTGATCATACCATGTTTTAAATTGTTTTTAACAGAGTTCTTGGAAGGGTAATAAAAATTGGAAGTCATGTTGAATGTTGGGATTATTTTTCATGAAAAGATATCATGTTTTATATTAAATGTTTTATAATGATAAAAATGATACTAAATAGATGTTCCCACTTTGTAATATAAGAGTTTTATATGTATGTGTAATGACCTAAAACATGACAATTTTAAAACTAATAAATATTTGGGAAATAAGGAATTAAATTCATGTTTATTATAACTAAAATCTGAAATTGTTATTGTTGAGTTTTTACTATTGGTACTAGAGCAGGGTTATGGTAAAATTAGGGGTTTGAATATAATTTGAAAAAAATTTAAAGGGCTTTGAAAACCATAATTGATTAAATACAAGTGAGTTTTGTGGTTATTTGGATAAGTATAAACAGTTTATGGAAACATCATTATAGATATATTATTTTTTATCATCTTCATTCGATAGTTTATTATGATTTTATTAACAAGATCACACTATCCATTTTAATTTCAATAAATAGATGGATCTATAAGGAAAAAAAGTAACAATGGACATGATTAAAAATGTTGTGGTCGTATGAATTCTAAAATGAATGAAATGTGGGCTATAATAAAACCTCACGTGGTTATTCTCATCCAGAAATCATAAGTAATTATTAACAACATAAACCTAGGTTAGTTTCCCAACTCATAAAATATGAGTTAAATTTTTCTTATAGAAGTTCAAAAAATTAATATCATAGAGGTAAAAATATTCAATGAATTATGTGTCAATAATAAGAGAAGAAGAACTTAGAATAACGTCATAGTAGAATGGGAACATGGTATGTATGTGTTTAAGGAGATAATAGAGAAATAGTATTCCATGAAAAATAATTCAACATTCAGTTAGCACCATGAAGAGGAATAAAGTTATCATAAATTAATCAATAGTTTTTTTTAAATTTGAGAATTATGGATATCATAATAATAGATGTTCTAGGGGAAAGCTCAATAATTATATCATAAAGATCATACCAATGAATTTTTAATAATTCCTAATGTAATTATTATTAAAGATGATGTTACTTAAAATGAAATATTAAGGGAATGTATTATATCATAACCTTTTTTTAATGTTGTTAAATAACAATACATGGTTAATATTTATTTTCATAAGAAGAATGTATTAATGAATAAGTTGAAAAATCATTGTTAATGGATTATAAATAATATTGACTGACTATAGGGACTACATACAGTGTTTCAAGAGTTATGATTTTGTGGTTGATCATAAAATCACAATCTTAGACAACCCCTTTTAGGTTTTATGTGATTGTTAGACATTATGAGATATTTATTTATTTTTAGTTTATATTTATGTTGTATGTAACCATTATGTTTATAATGTTATAATTTTATTTAAAGAAATATTATCATATAATTTTGTGGTCATATGTTTAATATTTTTGATATCCTATAGTGTTTATAAGATATTTGATGATTATTGTTATGTATAAGGATTTTATAATATTTATGGGAAAGTTTAACGAATAAAATTAATATGTATTTAGAAAGAATAAAACTCATAGGTCAGGTGACAACCCAACACATCTGACAAGGCCACGAGACATGAACAGACAACCGAATGGAGAAAATGGTGCTACACCAACCATGATACTATATGATTTCCAAATATGTATTATAATGTTTTAATATAATCAAATATTTATATATAAAGGTTATTTTTTGGCAACATATGTTTTATAATAGATATAACCATGTGATTTAAAATGTGATTGGTTATTAGGTGACTAGTGTTATTTCAGATGAAGGTCACTATTTTTGGAATATTATATAAATAAAAAGTTATAGGATTTTACATGGGTATTAAAGGTTGAATTATCTATTGTATCCACATATGATTTTAATGAGGATTAATGGTTATTCATGTATGTTTTGTAAATTATTAGAATACCTTAGGGATTATATGATCAAGATTAAACTTTTTGGTATGAGATATTAAGAGTGAAAGATATTATTGGAGATAAATTATAAATTTATCATTGACGAATATGAGACAAAATAATTTGAATATTTTGGTTTTAATCATAGTCTCAAATATTTAGATGATGTTTAAGTATAATTATTTCTAGAATTATGTAGTTTGAACTTTACAGACTACTGTTGAATTTTGAAGAATAATTTTGTGTTTATTTATATAGAGGAATAATAATTTTGGGAATTATATTACCTTAGGATAATAATTTCATTTTTGGTGAATTTCTAATGACATTGGGAATATATTATGACCCTCTTGTGGAATAATGTGGAAACTTTTATGTTTATTTCATTTATTTATGTATGAAAAATTATTTTAGAATACTCATCATTTAGAGAAAAAGATGTGATTATATAAGGAATTGATAAAAGAATGAAATAATTGTTTTTATATTAGTTTTTTGCTCGATGATTTAGTAATTTTGGTAAAATAATTCCCCAAATACTGGGTAAATGATATTTAAAGAATAATGTTATCAATTACCTTTATTTCATTTGAATTGATGTTATTTTCACCCCAATTTATATATGGTTTTGTGTTTGGGGAATTTTTGGTTAAAAATAACTTCCCTATGATCAATGGTCACCTTCACCCTCCATAATAATGTATAGATTATTATTTTTTCTATATAAATATTTTCACGTCCCTCGAATTGTTTCCTACATAGAATCCTGGTTATGTTATATTCATGCTTTGCTTCCTATATAATAATGTGGATGTTTAAAAAAAAATATGACGTGGGCTTATAAGAAAGGAACTTTCAAATTCCATGAAATTTATTTCCATGATTAATATAAAATTGAAAAAAAGAAATTTATTAAAGGATGGTAGAATTTAATATCACAATATTTTAATATAATTTTTATGGTGAATAGCATAAATGATACACAACACCGAACTTAAAATAACCTTGAGACATTTCTATAGAACCATTATAAACTAGTCATTAAATTAGAGGGTATGAAGAGAATTAACTAATTGTCAAATATATATAATTTTACTAATCAATAGAAATGTATTGATTAATTATTATGAAATAAGTAATTAGTTTTTATTAAAGTCATTTTATGTTTCAAAATATTTTTTCTTCAAAAATCAATTTTTGTGATTTTACGAGAAAATATTATATTTAATTTATAGATATTTTATAAAATTTAATTGATAAAATGAATTATTTTTTAAAACATCATAAAAAACTAATATTCTAGTGAAATTTTTGAGAGTCTTAAGATGTTTTATTTTTTAGTGGATAGTGAAAATACTGATTTTTATTGAATACTTTATTTATTTTAAATTATAGATAAAGGAGAATTTTTTTTGAATTTTTTTAAACTTTTATAAGTAAATATATATATATTTAAAATATTCTAATTATTGTTTGTTAATTAAATTTATATTTAAATTTAGTATAAAAATATTTTATACTAAAATGGATATTTTTCATACAAACTATTTTAGACCCCATTTTTCTTATTTAATTTTAAATTAAATTGAGCCAATTGTTGTTTTTGAATTTTAAAAAATGGATCCCATTGTTAGAATCAGGGGGTCCAAATTTACTAAATAGATCACTATTATTTTAAGACATTATGAATAGTAATATTTTTAATTGTTTTACCCTCGTATATGGTAAATTAGGTAATTAAGGTTAAAAATTTTATTATAAAGACTACACAAAGATAATAAAAAATTATTTTAACTTATTGGTTTATTCCATTTCAACCATAATAATCAAATATTTGATTATATGACCTTTTTGTTTCCATTTTCTTATAAATACGATAGTTATAATATTTTATATAATGAAACATAAAAAATTTCACTCATGTTTTAATAACATAAATATTATTAACATGGGCATAAACCAAGTATATATTTTATAATAGCTATTCATTATAAATATAAAAAATTATACTCTTATTTATATTTTATTTTTAATAATTATTGATGATATAATAAACTAAAATTCTTAAGAAAAGATGACGTAATAATTATTCAATTAATAGAAAAATAAAATAAATTATATTAAAAATAATTAAAGTATTATAATATGAAATAATTAATGTGATAAATAAATTTTATAGATTTTTATAATATTTTAGGGATGTTATTAAATATTTTTTTTCTTACATCATTTGTTTCTTGATTATATTAATATCAATGTGATGAATATTTTTAAAAATTGATGTCAATGATATTTTAAAATAAATAATATTTTATTAAATGATATAAAATTACTAAATATAATATTTTTTTTCAATATATTAGTATAAAAGTTATAATACCATCCATTTTCTATTTTGGGACATCTTTTCAATTTAAAAAACTATCATGATCCTCAAAGTGTAAAAAATATCTGTTACCAATATTAGTATGAAAAGCGATAAATGAGAGGTTAAACCCAAAAGATTAATATAAAAAATTGTAAAAAATTGTATAATTATTATTTTATTATATTATAATGATCTATACTCATCCTATATTCTAAATATTTCCATATGGATCCATTTTTATGTGAAAATTAATTTATATTAATATAACATTTTGAGAAATTCCAAGAGTGTCCCTCCCCTTTATTATAAATGGGAATTTCTTATTCTCTTTACATAACACATAATTAACCATTTTTATGGAAAATCAATATGATAATACCTTCATAATATCCTATCCCACATTATATATGCTTTACTTTTGGTATAATACCAATCTCAGAGGTCATAATGTGTTAAGAAAGAAGCGATTTTCTGAAGAAGAGGTATAATTTTTTACCACATGTTTTAGTTTTATTTCTTCTTCAACCTCCATAAAAAATATTTAACCTAGGTAAAATAATAAAATAATAACCCAAAATATTTTTACGTTTTATTATGTTAATTTAACAACCAATATCTATATCATCTTCTATAAAATGGGACACAAATCGATTATTCACATGTACTGAATACAATTACCTCACAAACTTATATATTGTACATTCAATCACCATATATCATTGATGGATTATAATGTTGGAATGAAATTTTTTATATTATATTCATGGAATTTTTATTTTTCTTAAAAATATAATATATCATTTATCTTCTTACCATTTCACTCACTAAAAAATTATAATTTCATTCATGTGTATTTGTGGACTACCACATCCACGAAGCAAGGTGTCTAATTTTTCATCACCTCATCACATGGAAGACATATATAAATATATTTATGTAATTATTGTGATATTTAATGTAATATATTAATTATTGAATGATAAAATAATACATACATTCTTTCAATAACAATCACTGAAAAATAGAAATTGTACTCATACGTACGTATAACCTATAATCTCAATGACTAAAATAAAGTTCATTATTTATATCCAAATTAAATGTTTGGGTTTAAAATTATAATTTACATATACAAATGATAATTATTATACGATTATTATTTTTGAGATGATTTAATAATGACCATATTGACCATATTTATCCTACCAAAGTCATTTTGAACTTACAAATTGAATACCATTAAAAAACGTGATGTTATCTTTATTGGTTATGTAAATTATAACATGGTAATCGTTGAAATAAAAGTCGTAATAAAAATTAAAGTGGTTCTCAAGAAATTATATATTTTACAAACGTTTATTATTTTGAATTATAAATAACATATGTGATGTGTTAGAAATAATGTAAGGGAATTTATTTTTAAAATCTTATATTATAGTTTAACTACCAAATATATTCATCAATGTATATATATTTAAAAAATTATATTATAGAATATTTTTATCAATAAATAATTTTTATTGGAAATTGTAGATCTATTTTTTTACTTTCATTTAATGATTTCAAAAGGAATCTGTTTAATGAAAATTTTTACTTTCTTTACAGAATATGAAGAGAGTTTTCTATTTTAATGTATACTAAGAAAAATAATTTTCTCACATTCATAAATGTTATTTGAGGTTTTGATTACTTTATAAGGTTATATGTTTTTTCAATGAAAACCCTATTTTTTTCATTTATATATAACTTTGGTATTAATTTTCTTTATGATAAAATGTTATTTTGACATATGAATGTGCTTTCTAAAGGATTTTAAAATATATTTTTCTAGGGGTATATTCATAATATAGTACCTATACATTGTTTATGAATGGTCGATCCTCATTGATGATCATGGGTGATACTGATATAGTTTACAGATGGGGTGATCCCATATAGCACTCCAATAAATATGGTAATGAATATTTTATTCAATGATTTATATTAAAAGTGGGTTTTTATAGTTATTCCAATCATAAGGGATTTTCAAAGGATTTGAGGTGGTGATGTCCCAACGCCCCTTCATGAAATTTCTATTCTTTCTAATGAGTTTTCATTTATTCTTTTAATAAGGTAAGAAAAATTATATTTTTATAATTAAGATGATTCCATTTTTAAGTTAATGATGTGGTTTTTTTGAAAAGGGTTTTCTAGAGTTTTTATGTTTTTAACTAGACTAATATTTTTCTTATATTTATGTCTGTTTTTGATATTTTTTATTCTCATCCATTTTTTCAAAATATTTTTCATAGGGTTTATGGAAGGGTAAGAAAAAGAGGATGTCAATATGATAGTCATGAATACATTTCATGAAATTATATCATGATTTATTTTAATGTTTAATATTTTGAAAAATGGATACTGAATAGAAGTTTCTACTTTGTTATATATTAGATTCATATGTACGATATATGACCTAATTCTCTAAAAAATATAAAACTATAAGAAATTTTGTAATATAATAATGCGAGATCTAGTTTAATTTCACTAGAATTTGTAATTCTTAAGGTCAGGTCCTTTCACATAAACACTAAATAACTGATTCCAAATAATATATATCCATGTCAATTATATAATACAAATCATATAATAATAAATTATAACCTAATAATCTTGTATTACACATAGTATATTTTTTATTTCAAAATTTAATTCATTTCACTGGAGTAACAATAATACCAATGAAAAAAACTCACATGCTTTATCAATATAGAGGTAAAAAAAATCCTTAGCAGTATAGTAGCTCATAGATTAAATTTTAAAAAATTAAAATTACAAACATACTGTCTAACTTCCCTCAAAATTTATTAAATAATATTTCGGTCTTGGATCCATTAATGAATTAGTTAATTCCTCCAAACACACGATAACATCACTGGAAAATAATATAATTTTAGAAGGAATTAAAATATTGCTAGGTCATTGAATTTAATCTATATAGTGCCCCAAGAGATAAACTTTCACCCAAATAACAATTGAAAACCTCAAATCCCATTCATAATTAAATTCCTTATGCCCCAACTCTAACTAATACTGGATATTTATAATAAATGAGGTAGTATATCAATAATCAATGGAGTACTTTCATCTTTATTAATTTATTTATACAATCATTATATTAAAAAATTTATGAAACATTAATAATATTTAAATAGAAACAATAATAAAATGTTCTCATTATGGATCAATTAACATGATGAAATAATAAAATAACAAGTAAATATTTTTTTATTACAATTCCAAAAAAATGGATTTGAAAACATAAGAAAACCCTATATGTTTAGAAATCATATAATACTAATTCTATAGTATTTATTTGGTTTTTTAAGAGATAATAATTATATATGATTACTATATATTTACACATTAAGAGTTTCAATGAGTACATTCTCCAGATTTAAAATGTTACAATGACTAAAAAAATAAATACAATCATAATAATGATAAATTCCACCACGATATTTATGCATTCTGATAAAAATTATATTTTCATGATAATGAAAATATAAATCTATAGAAAAAGTTAACATATTTATCATAATGAGGGTTTCATATAAAAATAATATCATGGGTAAAATAATAAATTAATTAGAACCTTGTAATGTACCTTCCTATATTGAATGAATGGGTTATGTGGGGATGCTATATGACCTAAATAATGGGTTACTATAAGAAAAATAATTTTAACAAATATAAATGGCCTAAAATATTCAAGGATATAATTATGACTTAAAATCAATATAGATTCCACAAAATTACATGTATTATAGAACCTAATGGTATTAACTGTCACTAAGATACATTAACAAGTAATAGATTAAAAGAATAATATTAACATTTTATAACATGTTTCATTTTTTAAATTTATAATAACACATTTTATAATAAAAACATTTTAAAAAACTAAAATTAATTTTTTTTGTGTAACACATATAATCTTGGTTAACGTAACAACTATGTACTTATAAAATAATTTGTTTTATTCTGTAATTAAATAGTTAAATTAATTATAAATACATAATGAAATAAGTGATATTCATAGAAATTAAATAATCTATTCTAATAGAATATTATCCTCACCTATGAACATATAAATAAAATCTGTATATCTTATAAGTGAATATATAATAAATTTAAATCATGGAATAAATAAATAAATACTTTCAAAATGATAAATTAAGTGTTGGAATTTTTGTGAACCATAAATATTTAATTGAAAATATATAATTAATATAAATATTTTAAATAAAATTTATCTTCATAAAATATATTCATTAATTATGATTTTATTTTATTGTAATTATAATAAAAATTTTATGAGATCTTAATTATTTTTTAAAAGTGTTATAAAACATATATTTTTTGAATAAATGATGAATTTATTTAATAACTAAATTTACCATATTTATAACATTATATTCGAAAAATGGAGTCCATTTTTTAATTCTACACGTTGGAAAATTCTTATGGTGATTTTTTGGGAATTTTATAAAATAATTCAATTTTTGGTGAACAGTGAAATACAATAATTTACGGTATTTAGAAAATACATTACTTGTTATATCATAGATGATTTATGGATTATTTAAGAACTTTAATTTCTAAATATCATTCTAAATTTACTATATTAATTCCTGGAATCAAAACTATTCATAGTTTGGAACCATAATAACAAACTAATGAATAATATAATCAAAAAACAACCCTCTCCACCACTATAAATACCACCCTCACCACATCTTCTCATCACACATCCAAATCCATGTATCATTTATAATTTACACCTCATTACCTTATTAATAGTCTAACCCACGTCCCATACCTTCTGGTCCCACCAAAAGAAAAAAACCAGGGGCCTTAATGAGGTTTTCAAGAAGAAGAATTCAAGAGGTAAAATACTCTTCCATTTTCTTTTCAATTTATTTTGTTTTCTTATTATCTCCTTAGCTCCCCCCGTCCATGCGAAATTATAACTCCATTATCTTACGTATAATGAAATGTTATTTTTTATGGAATATCCACCATCAAACCTATCCACTTCTCCATATATTCTAGAAAACAAAATCATTGTCCTTGCCATGTCAATTCACAGCCTTTATGAAGGATGAATTTTAATTTTCTTTAACCTCATTTAAGGATTATCATAAAAAAATTATTATGGTAAAATAATATTTTGTTATAGATATTAAATTCTATATAATGTTCTGAAATTAATATATAAACATGATATTCAATAAAATGATATAATTTAGTAATAATCATAAATAACCTACAAAATAGTTTAAATCATTTTCCTTAATATTTTATCTATTGAATCATCCTCATATTATAAAAAAAATGATAAATAGAATAACGAAAAATTATTAATACATTTTATTTCCACTTATAGATTTTCTCTTCCATTCGAAAAGAAATTTCATATTGAACCAACCATGGAAACCATGAAATAAATGAACCTAAAACAGTGAAAATAAAAAAATATTACCAATAAATGGATGTAATGATGTTTTAATAGAATTAATAAGGTGTTATAAATAGAAATATAATTATTTAATAAATTAATAACACTCTTTAAACCACTATATAGGATTTTTTCACATGTTTTAAGTAATTCAAACTTGATGTAAGAGACTTTTATTTAAAAATCCTCTTATAAATTTGTATTTTCACAAAATTGAAGTGGAATGTTTTTATGATGAAAGTATTAACATTTTATGATTATGTTTTAGTTCTTGAGTATTTTTTATGATGAAGGGTGGGACCTATATCTCCTTCCAATTAATTGGGTATGTTTATATAGGATGTTGACCATAATGGTTATTCTAAGTGTAACAGTGATGGTTACACCATAAGTTAGCCATAAGGGTTACAATGTATGGTAGTTTTAAGGGTTAAAAATCATAAGGTAGATGTAAGGGTTACAATCTTATGTATGTTTTGTAATAAAATGATACCCCAAGTTACCTAAATGGTTTATTTATATTTTCAATGTTTCATGGAAATCATATGTTCTGACAAAGTAATTATATTATTCTTTATGGGTGAAAAGTATATATTTGGGAAAATGATTTCAAATGTTTATATGTATTCATGGACTAATGGTTTCTTTCCTTATTTTTACACCCCTTATGGGAATTTTTTTCTCATCTAATGTTTTAAAATGTCTTTCGCATGGTTTATGTATGGGTAAGAGAAACGAATAAGACAAGCTGAATATTATGAATATTTTTCATGAAAAGAATTCTTGTATTATTATTATTATTATTATTATTATTGTATTTTGGAAGAAATGAATACTATTTTAAGTTGTATCCACTATGTATGATTTTGGATTTTCATGTATGAATTATAACCTAATTATCAAAAATTATAAAATGATAATTTATATGGGAATGAAAGAAAATGAATTCTAGTTGAATTAACTAGAAAATATAATGTTTAAGGATGGGTCCTTATAGTTGGTATCATAGCATGATTTAAATAAAATTATAGTTAAGATGATGTTAATAAAATTCTATAAAATATTTTTACCTTATGTTTATTTTGAAATTGTTGGTTAGAGTTGGATACTCAAGAGGGGGTGAATTGAGTAGCTATAAAAATTTCTGTTTAAAAATTTGTTTAAAAAGGTTCCCCAATTATAAATAAAATTGGCTAGTTAACCAAGGTAGTAAAATTATAATATCTTTACTATTCAAATATTTTCTTAGAATATTGATTAATTATCAGTTGTAACAATATGAGATATTAATAGAAATTTTGAAACTAATCTAATAAGGTAAAATAGTTATAACTACTATCCAAGACTAACTATGAAAGTAAAATTTAGTTTTTAGAAAAATGGATTAAAATAAAGAACGAATAAAATGAAAACACAACATATATAAAACAATAGGTTCAGTCTCAAGTAGAGACTTAGTCCTCACCACTCAGTGATCACCTTCAACCAAGAAATCTATATAGATAAATATTATGATCCACACCCTAGATCAGGGTTAACAAAAGAGTACACATACTATCCAGGTCACAAGACCACTACAACAGTTCTACGTGGGAATAGAAAAAATAGGTCACACAAGACCTATTCCCCAATTATTCATGGGATGAAAAAGTGTAAAAACACTATTGTTTGAGGATATCAAGTATCCTCCAGTTTAGTGTAGAAGATAGTGTGTGTTTTTTGGTACAGACATACACACTGCTCGAAAGTTTAGCTAAAAAATATACAACATAGAAAAATATATTAAGAAGGGATTATAGATGCTCTGACTGTTGTTCAAATAAGCTCTTGACTCTTTGATGTATTATATTTGAAGCTCGAGTCCTCTTCTGGAAATAGACATTAAAAACATAGTATCGTACAACACTATGTTTTGTCTTCCAAGATGGTGAGATTTTCTTCTACTTTGATTTTGTTGTATGCTTAGAGATGATGGAACATGGATGAATAATAGTTCTTTGGTCCACAATAAGTAGGAATGAAGAATTACCCATATGTTCTTCCTTTTTTTATAGTGATTTTGGGAGTTCTTCTCATATATTCTTGTGTATACTTGTATTCAAGAGTCTTCTCATGTGTATATCTTTCTTACAATCTTATTAATACAAATATTATTGCATCCCGACAAAGTGCATATTTGAGGTAGACATAATACCTCATATTTATGACATCCTCATTTAAGTTTTTTTCAAAAAGGAATTAAATTAATTAGTCACATTAAAACACACTAAATATGAATGATAGAAATAATTTTAAATAAAATAAATTTTATACAGTCTATCAGTGAGTCCTTGGTTGGTATCTCCTTCAATCAATGACTCATTACATCAGTTTGTCATTTTGTCGGTCTTTTCATACATTAGTGACTCAATGCATCACTGACTTGTTTTAACTATCAGTGAGTCCTTGCATTGGTAGCACCATGAATCGATAGGTCATTTGAATTGATGATAGGTCATCTGCATTAGTTGCTCATTTGCATCAGTAGGTCATCTGCATCAATATGTCATCTACAACAGTAGGTCATCTACATCGGTAGGTCATTTTCATTGGTAGGTTATCTACATCAGTAGGTCATTTGCATTGGTAATTCATTTTCACCAGTGAGTCATCTATGTCAGTATGTTATTTGCATTGATATGTCATTTGAATCAGTAGGTCATTTGTGTCGGTAAGTTATTGACCTATTGATATCTCATCTCTTCTATCCGTGTCAATTTTTTTTACATAGAAAATATTTTTGTTTGGACTGTCTTACAACATAAATATTAATAGAATGTACTAAATTTATATGAGAACATAGATAAATATAATTACACATATTTAAAAATAAATAATTATGATTAAAATGTCTAGACATGATTAATAGTAATTGATATGATTTGTGATTATTAAAACTAGTAATACTATAGAGGGTGTCCATAGTCTCTCCTATGGGCCAACAATATCCCCCTTTTTATGATACAAAATAATGGCAATATTTAGTAAAATTATTTTATATGGACTGAAATCATTTACTTATCATCTCCCATTATTAATGATTGTTTATAATATATAGATAAGGTTCATAGATAAAATAAATAAAGAGTAATTTTATAAACGAAAAAATAACATATATAAGAGGGATATCAAAGGTAGAGTAAATAATGAAAATGATAAACTATTTCTCCCCATTTTGGGATTATCAAAAATAAAATAGTTAGAAATGAAATAAAAATTATTATAAAGTAATACATAAAAGGGAAATAAAGTAAAGACAATAACAAAAAAGTCCATTAATCAATAAAGTACAATGTGTTACAAGGAATCAAATAAAAATAATAAAATTCAAGAAAATATCCCTATTAGGGAATGATTCACACTATGCCTGAGGATTAATAGGTTCCTTCCCTTTCTCAAAGGGATCAATAGAGGGTCCAATAAGTGGTGGTTGAGAAGCTGGAGGGTCTGAAGAAATTTTTAGAGGAGGTAGGATCACTCATTTAGGAACATTAAGTACAAGGATGGATTTGTGTTGGGACATCATAAGAGGTTTAATATGTTCTGGGATCACTAGGAAAATATGAGTCAAAGCCTGAGAAACTGAAATTTGAGGTGAAGGTACTGATCTAGGAGGTCCAAGATGTCCAATAATAGGTACTACAATTGCTTCACTTTAGAAATGAAGGTATGGCTTTAACATCTTGATGAAATCCACAATAATCTCACCCCCATAGTTCATTACCTTATCAAATTCCTCCTTATTTTCCATGATTTTTCCAAAATAAGATGGAAATATTTCAACTTATATACTTGATTATTAAAAGATCTGATGATTGGAGCCAAATATAGGTTATTTTTCAAATACTTAAATCGACTGGTCAATTGATTCTTGGTAATGATCTTTTTAAAATAGTAGTCCACCTTTTCTATGGTATGAGCATTTTTAGTTTCAACACTCTTAGAGTAGAGT
This sequence comes from Viscum album, assembly GCA_963277665.1. Lineage (NCBI taxonomy): Eukaryota > Viridiplantae > Streptophyta > Magnoliopsida > Santalales > Viscaceae > Viscum > Viscum album. The sequence continues at coordinate 1,231,817,797 of OY728158.1, forward strand.
CTAACAATATCATGAACATGATCACTATTCTTCTCAATATTTTCAAGGTTTCTAAACTACAAGCATCAAATAGAGCTTAAATTACTTCCTTAACAATAGTTCTGACTACCTCATTGTCCAGAGTCAGAGTGTTTTGACCAGATGTTGAAAAATATTAGTAGGGAATGAGGTATGAGTCTTAAAAGTTTTAAGAATATTCTCCATAGAACCTTTATAATCTGAGGTCAAAGTATTTATTGTATAACCAAGAATATTCATTTTTTTTCAACTTGGTAGTACTTGCAAAAATTGTCTCAGCCGTTGTAATTAGGTTGGGTTGAATCTCCTCTATCACTTTCTTTGCAACACTGGCCACATCAGCCTAACTTATACCTACTATCTGAATTGGAACAGAAAATGATTTCCCAAACTACCTCATTTCTGATTATGAAGATATGGGAGAGCGTAATTAATCACTCCACTTAGTGTTTTATCTTCTATCTATTTTAATCTCATGCACCGTCTAAGATTGACCAGATATACTTATAGCTAAATAAACTTCTTCTTTAAACCTTCCAAAATCTTCTTTAGTGACAGAATCACTAGGAAGGGTTTCAACCACTGATTACCTTGCAACAGGTACAAAAACGTAATCATATGAGTCTTCATAATCTAAACCTAGGGCTATATACCTAGGATTCCTTGCCCATTAAATCATTACATCATCATCTAGAGGAATGAGAGTATTAAGTCTTACTCTTCCAAGCTGATGCACTTCACCAGCTTGATCTCCCCTTTCTTGAGGCCCCCCCTTAAGTTGTGATCTCCCCACTAGTTTCTCATCTTCATCATTAGATCTTCATATTTCATAAACTAAATAAGGTATAGGAATTTCTTGAACTTTCACTTTAACAAAAAATTAAGAATTTTCTCTTACTTCAATGATTACAAAATTTTATCTTACTTCAACAACAGCTTCCAGAGGTTCTTCCAACTGAGCCTGATCCACAACATCAACCATTTCAGCATCTTCACCATGATCATACATATGATGGCCATTACCACATTCAATGCTTTCATCATCAATATGTTCAGATAAATTATCTTTATTTTCATTTCTATCACTATATTCTCCACCATCTTCCTCTCCACTACTAAAACCACTTTCATCAACTTTACTATTCTCTATTTCTTCAAATCCAACATATCTACTTATATATCACACTTTTATTGAGACTTAAATATCCTAATATCCATTATCTCAAATTGTGGGCCCATCAGAGGGAAAGTCAAGTGGAGGGCTGGGAGGTCCAAAAGAAAAACCGTTGTGAGGTTTAGTGGTGTCAGGATCACTCCTATCATCGATAGGAGACCCCTGATCTATAACTGGAGTGGCATGTTATTCTTATTCTTTTAAAGAGTAAAATATTTCTTCATTTGTTCCCAGACCAGAATCAACCATATTATTAGGCATAGTTGAGTAATCCTCAATAATGAACTTATCATAAATATTATCTTCATCTCCAACCCATTCTCTCTTCCAGGGGTTCCATTTGATTTTCATCCTCTTAAAAATCTAGTTACTGAGGTAGATCCCACTACACTAAGAAAAAACTTCTCATCCTTTATTTACACAACCTTTCTCTTTTAAAATAGCTGATATCATCCTTGGATAAAATAGAGAATTTGTTTTTCAGGATGGTTTGATCATTTAATTCATGTGGAAAACAAGGTATCTATACAAATTTACCTTAATCCATTTTATTAGAAGATAAACCATGTAGGAATCTTGATAAATTATAGCGGAAAAGTCCCCTTTCCAAGGATAGATCAGATGCTGAATAAACTTAAACAATATTCTTTATTCCCCAATTAACTCTGTAGGAAGGGGTCTTCTGTGCTCATCATTATTAGTAATCGCTTTCAGAGTTGTCTCAAAGCAGAACATATCACTCTCAGGTGGAGAGGTACCTTGATAATCCTCAAATACACCTTAATGAAGAACATTAAGACATTCAACCCATTTTATTGATGATAAATAGATTATATTCCCTTTTACTATGGACTTGATCCCAGAAACATCACTTCCTTCCAATTGGAACTCCATATCTTATAAAATTCATGAACTAGATTCCATTATAAGGGTCTTTCATTATTCGAGAACCACTGTATCCATACATGATATTATAGTACCTTGATCAGAAAATACATTCATTCCAACATCCATTATTTAAGAAATGGGTTTTTGGAGTTATAACACGGTTCACCAGAGCATGATTTATATCTTCTGAATATTCTTCTCGATTCACCTTTCTATTTCTTAGAAGCACGAGACTCACCTACATCAAGAGCTCGATTCACATGTGCTATTCCAATAGTTCAGGCTAGAGGTCAGAAGGAGAGAGTTTGGGGGTAGAGAGAGAAATGACCAAGAGAGTGTAGGGGTAAAGGAGTAGAGTGTATCAATTCAAATTTATATCATTTAGGTATTTTGAAATAACATAATTGTGAAATCGTGATTCAGGTTAAACAAAATCATTGAAATAGTGTAATTTTGGTAAAAAAATGAAACATATAAAAAACAGTGAGTCATCGGTGTTGGCATGATAGATTTTTTATAACACTAACGGTGTCATCTTGATAGGGAATCAGTGTCATCATGACATGGTATTAGCATAATAATGTATCAGTGTTGGCATGAAAATTGTACTGACATGACATAACATAGGTGTCAACATGAAAACTGTGTCGGTATGAAAAATATGCCGGTATGAAAAGTTTATTGGAATCATCATGACATTTTCAACTTCATTCTATCAGTGTTAGAATGAACAATTCACTTAAAATGGTCAATGGAATCGAAATAGGAGGTCCAATAGATTGATCATTCCTAACTCACATCTGATATAGTTTATTCTTTCATTGTTTAATGCCTTAGTGAAACTTTCAGAAATATTTTTTTTTATTATCAGTGAATTCTAAAGTTATATCACCTTTTTGATAATGGTCCCTAAAAATGTAATTTTTTACATCATTGTGTTTTTTCCTAGAATGTGAAATAGGATTCTTAGAAATATTAATATCACTTGTGTTATCACAATTTATAGGTAAATGTCTAAATTGATATCCATAATATAGTAATGTTTATTTTATCCAAAAAATTTGGGAACAATAACTACCTACAGATATGTATTCATCTTTGGTAGTAAATAATGAAAAAAAATTTGTCTTCATACTATACCATGAAACTAGAGACACTCCCAAAAAGTGACATGTTGAAGAGGTGATTTTTCTATCTAACATACAACCACAAAAATTAGCATCTGATTAACACAGTAAATCAAAAGGATGTCTTATAGGATAAAATATTCCTAGGTTGGTAGTATGTTTGATGTATTTAAAAATCCTTTTAACATAAAGATGATGAAATTATTTTGGGTTTTCATGAAAATGTGCGGATATAAATACACTAAACATAATATCTGTCCAACTATAAGTTAATTATAATTAAATACCAATTATTCCTTTGTAAGTGGTTTGATCAATAGATTTACCATCTTTATCAAGGTCCAACATTCAATTGTTACTCAATGGAGGGTCACTACTCTTAGTTATTTCCAAGGAAAATCTTTTTTAAATATCCTTATTATATTTACTCTGATTAAAAACAATACCTTATTTATTTTTAAATATTTTAAATCCAAGAATGAATTTGAGTTCACCCATTAAACTCATTTCAAATTCACTTTGCGTCATCTTTGAAAAATCAACACATAGATAATTTCAAGAAGATCCAAAAACAATATCATCTACATAAATTTTTACTACTAAAACATCTTTGGAAATTATTTTTATAAAGAAAGTAGGATCAGCTATACCTTTTGTAAAGACTTTAGAAATAAGAAAAGGGATGAGCCTATCATACCAAGCTCTTAGATATTGTTTTAAACCATATAAATCTTTTGTTAATTTGAAAACAATATTTGGAAGATGAGGGTTTGTAAAACTATGGGGATGTTCAACAAAAACATCCTCAACTATAATAAAATTTAGGAATGCACTCTTAAAATCGATTTGATAAAGTTAATAATATAGATGTCTTTCATAGGAAAGCAAAATTATAATGGCCTCAAGTATAGCTACTGGTGAAAATTCTTCATCATAATCAATTCCTTATTCTTGACTATAACCTTGTGAAACCAATCTAGCTTTGTTTCTAACTATGTTACTAGATTCATCTACTTTATTCTTAAAAATACATTTGGTTCCTATAGTCAATGTGTATTTGGGTCTATCAACAAGTTTCCAGACATTTTTTATTTCAAACTGATTTTACTCTTCATGTATATCCATCACCCAAAATTCATAATTGATTGCATCATTGATGTTCTTAGGTTTAAGCTGTGACAGAAAAGCTTTATATTCAACCTTATTTCATATAGAATATTTAGTCTGAGTTCCTTTTTCTAAATCTCCAACAATAGGATATAAAGGATTGTTCTTAATGGTTCCGATAGGTCCAGAAAATGAAGTTCTAGTCACTTAATATTCTTCAACAGGTTCAGGTTCATTATGAATAGAATTTAGAGAATTTCTAGAACTATACATTTTAAAAAAATTCTTCATAGTATGCTCAGAAGATTTAGCATTGATATCTAGGTTTGACATATCATCCTCAAGATTCTCTAAAGAGGTCTTTGGCTTATGTGGATCTATCTAATAAAACTTGACATGTACATATTCTTCAACACATTTGGTTCTATTATTAGAGACTCTATAGGATTTACTAAAAAATGAATAACCTAGGAAAATTCCTGCATCAATCATGGAGGAAAATTTGTCCAGATTATTCTTAGTATTAAGAATATAGAATTTGTAACAAAAAATAATGAATTAGTTAACCTTGGGTTTTCTATTGTTCCATATATCATAGGGTGTTGTTTTATAGATAGGCCTAATCAAGACTCTATTGATTATATATCAAGCTCTATTTAAAGATAATTCCCAAATTATATAGGTAGGTCATAATCACTAATCATGGTTCTAGAAAGTTCTTGGAGGGTTTATTTCTTCTTTCTAAAACTCCATTTCCTTGGGGAGTCCAAGGAGTAGATAAGTTATCATTATAACCATTTTGTGAGCAAAATGATTCAAACTCTTGGTTTTAAAACTCAAAACCATGGTCACTTCTTAATGTTTTAATTCTAAGACCACTAATATTTTCTACAGTCCTAGCATACTTGGTGAAATGAGATAAATCTTTACTTGTGTGATCCAAGAAGAAGGTCCAAGTATATCTTAAGTAGTCATATACAAGAACATATATACAATACTTCCCATTTGGTCTTAAAACTCTAGAATGTCCAAAAAATCCATGTGAACCAAATCAAGTGGTTTAGAAGTTGAAACTTATTTCTTGTTTTTGCAACAGATTTTGGCATTTTTATCCTTTTGACAAGGATTACAGACTTTTCATTCAGAAACTCAAGTTTAGGAAGATACTTGACTAATACTTTTCTAGTAAGATTTCTAAGAGACTGTACATTGTAGTGTCTAATTGTCTTATTCCAAATCCCAGATTCTTTATGAAAATCACTCATGCATGAATCATTTTAATAAATTAAAGAATCTATGTTAATAGAATATATATTTTTATTTTTAAGAGTAGAAAATACTAGGTTATTTTTTGAGTTAAAAAATTCATTTCTCATTTTAATATTAAACATGAAAACCCCATCACATAACTAGGAGATACTAAATAGATGGTATTTTAGCCCATCAAGAAAAAGTACTTTAGAAATTAAATATGTGTTAGAGTTACCAATCTAGCAGAGACCATTTATTTTTCCCTTAGAATTCTCACCAGTAGTGACATGACCACTATAAATCTTTATCAAGTTCTTGATGCACGAGTAATATCTTAACATGTATCTTAAACATCAACTGTTTAAGTAATAAATCTTTTATAAGATCTCTTTAAGCAGTTTTCTTATAAAATAGTTTAGACAATAAAATATTTTGGTACCCAGATTTGATTGGGTCTAGTAACATTAGTAATAAGAGATTTGGGAACCCACATTTTTTTTATGAGTTTCCTATAAGTAGTATGTAAAGTATTTGAAAAATAAACATTTTTTGGTTAGGAAAAACTTAAAACAATAGAATATGTTTCATAGTTGGAACTTGCATAAAGTTTTTCAGAACTGGACATAAGATTGGATTTTCTAGATTTTGATACAAAATTAGTTTTTGTCATATTTCTATTTCCTAGATGGTATCCTATTACAGTAGTATACTTAGGAGATACCTGTTTACCAAGAATTTGAACTAAGATTTCTTTACCATTGATAAATTTCCCAAGATCCTTTTTCAATTTCTAATTTGTTAATTTATGTTCATTGTTCTACTTAAGTGATTGAGAATTTTTCCCTTTTCCACAAACATTTCTGATTTAATAGTAGTAGTCAAAGTATTCTATTTATTTAAAGATTCTTATTTATATTTTAATTCATTATAAGTGTCTTCTATCATTTTTAAAAATTAAAAAATTTCCTCATTTGTAATATATTCAGAATAAATTTCATCTCCAGAATAATAAGAGTTATCTATAGGAGACTCAAGGGTTACCTCAGATGTTTTTTTCATAAAACACATATTTTCTTTATCAAAATTTTCATGAGAGGATTCTGTGTCACTTGAACTATCCTTAGAATCACTACAAGTTTCCTTCATGTACTTTTTATACTTTTTTATCTTTATAATTATAATTATTCTTATAATTTAGCTTGGGATAGTCATCCTTTACATGTCCCTTTGTCTTACATTTATAAAACATTATTTCAACAGAAGTGTCACCTTTCTTCCAATCCTTTATCCAATGGCCCCTGAGATCATACATGCATTTGTAGTTGGGATTTATAAATAATTTCTTATTTATATAAAATTTTATAAACCTTTTGGCTATTTCAGCCTTTTCCTCATCACTGTATATTGATGATTGTTCATCACTTAAGCTTGCAGTTTCATCTTAAACATTTTTCTTCTTCTAGGGGGTAGTAGATTTGAAAGCAACTGATTTTATTTTGGGATCATCATACTCTTATTTATTGAGTTTTAGTTCTTCCTCAAACATCATCAACTTTCCTATTAGCTCATTTAATGGAAACTTGTTGATGTCACAGGATTATCTAATTGATACAGAATTTCCACTCTATCTGGTAAGCATCTGAGTATTCTCATGATTTGATCCATGGCTGTAACAACCCTTCTCATAGATATAAAAATATTCACAATTTCATTAAACCATAGATACATGTTAGAAATAGGCTCATGATACTTTATTTTAAATTTATAATATTTAATAGTGTATGTGTTAAGTCTCATTTCATTAAGGCTAGAGGTTCCTTCATGTGAAAAAGACAATGTTTCCCAAAATTTCAAGAGCTTTTTTACATAAATAAATTCTGTTAAACTCTTCATCACCTAAAGAATAGTATAACGAATTCATATCTTTGCAATTATTTTTATAGGAAGACTTAGTTGGGTCATACCAAGTATTCATATCAATAGTATTGATCTTATATTCATTTATAATTTAATACCCAATCTCAAAACCCATACTTGCTAAGTTCATTTTCATTTCAATCTTCCATTGTGAATAATTTTTTCCATTAAATAATGGAGGTTTTTTGGTAGTAGAACCGTCCAATCTATTATCCATGATAATGAAATAGGATTTTAAAGAACAAAAAATTTAGAACTGAAAGAAATTTAAATATCTTTAAAATACAACTAAAATGATAGTTGAAAAAGATTTTAAAAAATATTTAAAATTTTGTAAACAAAAACTTCCAAAACATCTTCTGATACCAAATTTTGGTTGAATTAGGTTACTAAAGAGGGGGTGAATTGAGAATCTATAAATTTTTATATTAAAATGTTTGTTTAAAATGGTTACCCTAATTTTAAATAAAACTAGCCAGTTAACCAAGTTAGTAAAATTATAATAGTTCAACTATTAAAATAGTTTCTAATAAGATTTATTAATTATCAGTTATAAGAGTATGAGATACTGATAAAACTTTTGAAACTACTCTAATAAGGAAAAATATTTAGAACTACTATTCAAGACTAATTATCAAAGTAAAATCTAGATTTTTGAAAAATTAATTAAAACAAAGAAAGTCTAAATTAAAAACATAGAAGTTATAAAACAAGAGGTTTATTCTTAAGAAGAGACTTAGTCCTCTTCATTTGGTGATCTACTGCCACTGGGAAATCTATAAAGATAAAGATTCTGATCCACACCCTGGATCAAGGTTAACACAATAGTACACAGACTGTCCAAGTCACAAGACCTCTACTATAGATCTTAATTGGAACAAAAACAACCACGTCACATTGTACCTCTTCCACAATTCTTCTTGGTATGAAATTTTTAAAAATATGTTGTTTGAGGATATATGGTATCCACCTGTTTAGTTCCAGAAACAATTTATGTTTTTTTGGTACAAACAAACACACTACTCTAATTTTATGTTAAATAGTATAAAATAGAGAATAATATATTAAGAAGGGATTAGAGATGCTCTAAGTGTTGGTTAATTCAGCTTTGGACTCTCTGATTTATCATATTTGAAGCTCGAGTTGTCTTCTGGAAACAAACAATTAAAACAGAGTGTCATGGATCCCTGTGATCTGTCTTCCAAGAGGGTGGGTTGTTCTTCCCCTTTGATTCTGTTAGATGCTGCAGAGATGATCGAACATTGATGAAAAATAGTTCTCTCGTATACAAAAATAAAGAATGAATAATTCCTCTCATGTTATTCCTTTCTGTATAGTGTGATTGGGAGGTGTTCTTGTATCTTCTTATGTATATGTGTATGCAATATTATTCCCATGTGTATATCATTCTTGAAATCTTCTTTGACTAAATATTCCTGTAGCCTGACAATGTTCATGTTTGAGGTAGACACAATACCTCATATTTCTAACATCCTCATTTAAGATGTCTATAAAATGTCATTAAATAAATTAGTCACATTAAAACACTAAAAATATGACCATTATAAATAATATTGAATAAAAGAAATCTTAAACAGTCTATTGGTGATTCCTTGTTCGGTATCACCTTCTGTCAGTGACTCATTCAATTGGTGTTTCATTTTGTCGATATTTTCATGCATCAACAACACATTACATCGATGTCTCATTTTAAATGTCAGTGAGTCCTTGCGTTGGTAGCACCATGCATCGATACTTCATTTGAACTGACGATAGGTCATCAACATTAGTAAGTCATTTTCCTTGGTAGGTCATCTGTGTCAGTAGGTCATCTACATCAGTAGGCCATCTGTGTCGGTAGGTCATATGCATTTGTAGGTCATATGCATTGGTAGGTCATCTATGTTGGTAGGTCATTTTCATCAGTAAGTCATTTTCATCAGTAAGTCATCTTCATCGGTAGGTCATTTGCATCGGTAGGTCATTTGCGTCAGTACGTCAGTTGAACTGTCGATATCTCATCTCTTCTATCAGTGTCCATCTATTTTACATAGAAATATATTTTTTGGACTATCTTACATTATAAATATGAATAGAATGTACTAAATTTATATGAGATCATAGATAAACATAATTTCCCAAATTGAAACGTAAATAATTATGATTGAAATGTCTAGACACGATTAATAGGAATTGATATGATTTTTAAATATTAAAACTATTATTATTAGAGAGGGTGGCCACAGTCACCTATGGTTCAATAAAATTGATATATAATTTTAATATTACCATGTTTCTTCATATAACATATGTCTCTTCAGAATGGTTTTCTGTAGAAGAAATTGGGAAGCAAAAGTAAGAAGGCACTAAGAGGATGATATATTTCTGAATCCACATCCTAGATTGGTGGGAATTGGAACTGAGAAGTTTATGAAATTAATGGATCAGTTGATGTTGTCTATAAATAATGGTGACATCCATGAAAGAGAACAGATACAACTACCACAAATCAACATGATTATAGTGGAACATTTTATGAGGCAACACCCTTTATCTTTCATTGGTTTTTCTGAACCAGTGGCAACTAAAGGGTGAATTAAAGACCTTGAATAGTTATTTAATGTCATGGGTTATTCAGATAATCAAAATGTTAGTCTTTCTATTTATCATTTTGAAGGTGAATTTGACTTGTGGTGGTCAATGGTCAATATTATCAGAGATAGTGAGGAGATTGATGCCTTCGAATGAGATGAATTTTAGAATCTTTTTTGTGAAAAATATTTTCCTATGGTGGTTGAAAATTGGATAGAAAAACAATTACTTGAATTTATAAAAGGATAAAGATTTAGTGGCCTTTTATGAAGCAGATGTCACCAGATTGGAAAGGTATTCTCCAAATCTTATTTGAGATCTTGAAAGTAAAATCAATAATTTTTAATCAAGATTGAATCCAAGATATTGAAGGGAAATGGATTCCTATGAATTCAAATGTTATGAGAAACTTGTTTTGTTGTGATGAGAGGGTAAAAATGGAGTTTTATGATGATCACATTTACATTTAAAAAAATCATAAGAAAAGGTCCAGATTGCAAGCAATGGGTAAGAATCAATCAAAAAATTCTAAAGGTATGAAAATATAGTTTCCAATTTGTGGAAAGGGTGCCAAAATTCACCAGAGGGAATGCATTAACAAATCTAGGATGTGTTTTTGATGTTTTAAGTTTGTATATATGGCTCGAGAATGAAATAAAAAATATCATGCAATGGTATATTTAATTGTGTGTGTCTACAGGTACTTAGGAAATGCCTCCCATGTTAGTAATATTTATACTCAGTGCTACTCACCAACCCCTGGCCTATTGGAGGCAGGCTTGGGGAGTTGCGACACAGGCCCCAATATGATGGGTCATGACAGAGTGGTATCAAAGGAGGTCGGTTCTACCTTAAGACAAAGATTCTGTGAGACTGGTTTGGGGGAAAATGTTAAGTGTTTCAAACTCGGATTTTAGGGCACAGACCCAAGTTTTGGTGTGGGTGGCCAATGTATCCATACACCAGGACTCTGGTAACATGCTTTTTGACTCAGTACATGAAAACACTAGTTAAAAGGAAATAATGAAATGATACAAGGAATCATATAGGAATGGGTTGTGTTTTCCATGTACTTTTTGTGTTAGCTATCCAGATATACTCATTGACCGTTGTACATCTTGTTTCCTTACAGGATGCCTCCACGATGCATACCCACTAGGATTCAGCATCTTGATCATGAGGATGACCCCCTCAGGGACAAGGCATAGATACAAGGACAAGTTCCCCCGACATTACCTCAAGGTGGTGTACCTGCTATACCACCACTAGTGGAGTAGCACGTGGTACCTACAGTACTAACAGACGAGAAGCACAAGCTAAGTTCACTCCATGAGTTTTAGAGACAGAGACACATCATGTTTCGAGGAAATCCCGACCTTCATGTGGATGAGGACTGGCTTGAGGTGGTGACTAGAGTTTTTGGTCTAGTGAGGACACGAACAGAACAGATGGTGATCCTTGGAGTGACCCTTTTTCAGGGTTCAGCAGGATGATGGTGGAGTATGACCATGAAGACTCGCAACTATGAGACTCTTTCATGGAAGGAGTTAGAGTGAATCTTTAATGGGGAGTTATCTCTAGTTATGCTAAGTGAAATTCTTATCCAGGAGATTCTTCAGCTCTAGCAGGGAAGCTTGAACCTGGTTGACTATTCATTGAGGTTCACCAACCTCTCTAGGTACTTGATGGATATGTTCAGGGATTATTACTTTAGAGCTAGAACCTTCAAGCGAGGTCTACAGTGGGAAATCCGAGCTAGTGTAGTGCCTCTAAGAATTTAGACTTTTGATGGAGTGCTCGAGCAGGCCTTAGTGATTAAGAGCCTTATAGGGAAACATGGATAGCCAGTGGTAGTCAGAAGTAGGTAGATAGGTGCAGAGACCTCGGTAGTAGGAAGACAACATCAGGCACTAGGTTCGGGATGTGGGAGACATCATATGAGGACCCCGGATAGGGGATCAACAATCCAGGTCTCTTAGGCTACATCCAATCAACCAAGGGAGAGGTGATGCTACTCATTTGATGGTAGAGGAAATCTTGCTAAGACTATCCCACCTATTGAACTAGTGATAAGGAGGTAGTGGATGGACCATCGAGGTAGAGATGAATAGTGGTACTGGAAGACCCTCCAGGCGGCAGATGTGAAATAGGAGCAAGGAGAGTTATAGGTGGTGGAAAAAGGTTTTATCTAGTTACACCACAACCTCCAGGAGGTCCGCACCGGGCTCAGGGATCTGGGGGATAGGGGTGAGGAAAACTGTATGCAGTCTAGGTGTATGTCCTAGGGACTCTAAGGATGATCTGATGTACGATCTGTGTGTTTTCTACATTATCTTCCTTATTTATAGACACATGTGTGAATCATTCCTTCCTTTCCACATGTATTGTATGAAACCTTAAGATTCTGATAGAGCTGTTGAGTCGACCCTTATTCTTGGAGAAACCTATGGGAGGAGACTTGATAATCACACATCTTTGTAGAAATTGTGATTTTTTACTTTGGAGGCGAGGGTTTCAGTAGGAACCTCTTTATGGCATCGTCAAGGCCTTATGATATCATTCTAGGAATATATTGGTTATCTTTAATCCATGACCAGATCAGCTTCTTTAGGTGAAGAGTGCGGTGTGTCCGTAGTGATGAAATGAGGTTTTAATTTGTCAGTGAAAAGGAAACCCAGGCAGCACAGAATAGGCTCATTCATAAGAGGGTTTATCCAATCACTCATGAGTTGGATAGCCTTAACCTCAGAGTAGTAAATTTTTTGAGCATCCAGTTCCTAGAAGTAGTGGTGGAGTATGAAGATATCTTTCTAGAAGATGTTCCAAGACTACCTCCCTACCAGGAGATTGACTTCTATATCAACTTAAACCCCGGGAGAACACCGATATCCTCACCAGTGTATCGGATGGATCCTATAGAGCCTATCTATATGAGGGTGAAATTGGAGGATTTGCAGAGTAAGGCCTTCGTAAGACCCAATGTCCCCCCCTGGGCTACCACAGTTCTGTTTTCCAAGAAAGAGGATGGGATATTGAGGTTGTGCATGGATAACTGGTGCTTGAATCAGGTAACAGTGAGGAATAGGTATCCGCGAATGAGGATCAATGACCTATTTTATCATCTATGAGGGAAAAAATGGTTCTCAAAGATTGTCCATTGATCGGGTTACCACCAATTACAAGTATGAGATGAGGATATACCAAATATGACTTTCAGATGCTTCTATGGTAACTGTGACTACTTGGTGATGCCTTTCAACGTGACGAACACCCCCATAGTGTTCATGGGACTTATGAACTAGATCTTCCAACCGTACCTAGACTGGTTCATAGTGGTCTTCCTTGAAAACATCCTTGTGTACTTGGCATCAGAGGAGGAGTACACGAGACAACCACTGATGGCTCATGACGTACTCTTAGAGAACCAGCTTTATGGGAAGCTCTTAGAGTTCCAGTTCTAGTTATAGGAGGTCCACTATTTGGGACATGTCATCTCAGAAGATGGATTATCAGTGGACCTGGCCAAGGTCGAGGTAGTGCTAGCATGGGAGCCACCCAAGAGTGTGACCAAGGTGCAGAGCTTCCTTGGGATGGAAGGCTACTACCGGAGATTTATCACTAATTTCTCCTGGATATTAGCACCAATGATATCCTTGAACCATAAGGGGAATCATTTTGTATGGACGGATAAGTGCCAGTAGAATTTTTAGTAGTTGAGGTAGAGTTTGACGAGCGCACCAATCTTGATATTTCCATAAGAAGGTGTCGAGTATGTAGGTTTCAACAACACATTAGGGACCAGGGTTGGCTGTGTCCTGATGTAGAGGTGGGAAGTGATTGATTGTGGTTCTTTCCAGCTAAGAACACACAAGAAAAATTACATGACCCATGATCTTCAATTGGATGTGGTATTTGCCACATTGAAGATGTGGCAACACTACCTGATGAGCGAATAGTTTATCATCTACTCTGACCATAAGAGCCTCAAGTACATCTTCTCACAAAAGGATCTGAATCCAAGTTAGAGGATATGACTTGGGTTCCTCATGGATTATGACTTCAAGATCATCTATACTCCTGGGAATGAGAACATTGTGGAAGATTCTCCCAGTAGGAGATCGATTTCGCAGCTGATAAGTGAGGCATTATATAATTTTGCCTCACAACAATTATCCTTTGTGGATAAAGATGATGCAACTTATCTTCAATCGATGGTTCTTATCTCTGCACTCTTATGACGAGTTTGGGAGGCACAACTAGGGGATGTCGACTGTGAGACTTTACATGAATAGTTATCCACATGAAATGCTCCTAATGGATATTCTCAAGGTGGGGAGCACATAGTCCTTTTTAGAGGGAGAGTAGTTTTACCAATGAAATTGTGAGGGGAGGTTCAAATAGAGTTTCATACACACCCCTTGGCAGTACATGATTGAGTAGTAAAAATTTACCAGGATCTCTAACGTTAGTTTTGGTGGAAATGTATGAATAAAGAAGCAGCAGAGTTCATTTCTCAATGCCTTACATTCTCATAAGTGAAGGCTGAGCACCAGGTTTCAGTAGTGTTAGCTCTCCCTTGGATGTTCTAGAGTGGATGTGGGATAGAATATCAATGGACTTCATGATAGACATTCCACAGATGTCCAAGGGACATGATTCTATATGGGTGATCATTGTCTGAATCACCAAGGCATCCTAATTCCTAAGCTATCAGGGAGCAGAGTTCCGTAGAGAGCTTGGGATGCCTCTATGTGCAGGAGATAGTTCAGCTTCATGGAGTCCCTTCAACGATATTCTGAGATTGCGATGCTCATTTTACATCTCAGTTCTGGAAGGGATTTGAGGAGGATTTCGGGAATCAGCCACGCTTGATCAAGATATTCCATTCCTAGACCGATGGTCAAACAGAGAAGACCATTTAGGTTCTGGAGGATATTTTGTGGGCATGTATCATGAAATTTGGTCGTATCTAGGATGAACACCTACCAATGGAGGAGTTTTCATAGAATAACAGCTACCACTCCACCATTGGCATGACACCATTTGAGACTTTGTATGGGCGACCCTTCCGGTCATCACTTTGTGGGAACGACCCAGAAGAGTAACCACTTATGGGTCCTAAGTTGTTGCGAGCTACCACCGAGAAGGTGCAGATCATCCAAGAGCAGAATAAGACTATACAGATCTGGCATAATTCTTATGCTGATAGATGAAGGAGACCTCTAGAGTTTGAGAAGGGGGACCATGTCTTCCTTTGGGTCTCACCCTGACAAGGCTTGTAGAGATTTGGTCGGGGTGGAAATTTTCCTCCAAGGTTCATCGACCCTTTTCAGATACTATGTATAGTTGGTGAGGTGGTGTACCTCCAAGATCTACCACCACAGCTACACCGGGTACATGATGTATTCCACATTTCATTGCCGAGGAGGTACGTGCTTGACCCATTGCACGTCATTGACTAGGGAAAGCTGGACATCAAGGATGGAGCGACTATCCCAGAGTACCCACTAGAGATTGAGGATCAATGGGTGATGATATTTTTTGGGTGAGAAATTCCCCTAGTGCGTGTCCGGTGGTGGCACAAGAATCTTCAAGAGAGAACATGGGAGCGGGAGGCTCAAATTTGTGCACAATACCCAAATCTTTTTGAGTATCCCCCCTTTTCTTTGGCTTAATGGGATGTAAATCCCTATGGTGAGGAGAATTTAAGGCATCAAATTTTTCTTGTATTAATTTTAAATATTTTATGGAAATTTTTACGATACTGGGATTTGTGACAGAGTGTGATTTCGAGGCTCGGGGTTCTAGGAATAATGGTTTTAAATAATTTAAACTCTAAATAGAACACATGATAGGTTTTACCTAAAAATTGAAATAACTTTTAAATGGGTTCCCAAATTAGAAATACAAGGTCACCGTTGTATTCAGAGCAGTGAATTCACCGTAAGCGGGGCCTTACATCGACCAGCGCAGGTCAAATATAGGAGTTTGTTTTTGGAAATTTTAAAGGAAATAAAATACAATAAAATAGTTTATTTTTTAAATGTTTCCATAACGCGATGATGGGATCTTTTAAATAATCTGTTAAGAGAATATCCAGGGTTATCCACATAACTATTAAATTCTCAGGAGGTGTGGAGAAGAAACCCCTTGGAGAAACCAATCAACAAAGAACAAAGATGGATCAATTAATCGATGAACCTCATATTAGACAGAACCTCTCCAATGAATGTAATGTGATGATCATTTTTCAATCAAATTATGGTAGTGGTTTTGTTATTTTTGATATGTTTTCCTCATTCTTCAATTAAATGATGAACACATATCAACCCACGAATAGGTTGATCCATGGATCACGCATTATTTAGTGATGGTTATTATTTCCATTTCCTTTAGGGATTTTGATTTGTGGAATTAATCCATGCTATATTATTTTGTTGTTCTGATGCGCCCTGTTTAATCCTACTAATAGGAGAAGATCAACACCGTGATGAATGATGAAGTAGGATCATTCATCCTTTCATTTATTGTATTTTTTCTCCATTTTCCTCTCATTTTACATGTTCTTCATGGGGTGATGAACAATAGATCATTTTAAAACCATTTTTCAATGCAACAATCCCAAACTGGAGATCAGACATCACAACTTCCTAGAGAAGGTGCGATGGTGAGAGTGGAAAAATAATCGACTCCGATTGAGGGGGTTGTTCTTTGATAGTTCTTCATGCGAGAGGATTGTGAATTGTTTTCATGCCTGATTAGAGGCTTGAAAACAATGGAGATGAATTCAATATGCTGGGTCGACCTCAGACTTGGAGTCTCGAGGTGATCGGGTGGCCGGATTGATGATCAAAGGATCACCCAAGGTGTGGTGACAAAGAATGGTGTTTTTGGAAAATTTGGAAGAACACAACATGTTCTCTGATGAACATGTTTTTTGGGACCATCATGGTGGAGGCTAGGGTTTGGGAAATGCATGCGATGAAGATAAGACATGGCTTGGGAAGACACGACGTGCAGGCCCCACCCTGTGAAGGTTGTAGTTCCGGGTGACAGGAAGCACTAACATGGCGTATGACTATCATCACATGGCGTCTGGGTGGTTACACGGACTCAATGCATGTATCAGAAGATATATGGACATGGGGTGGAGTAAACGACATGTATTCCACCAGATGACAAGAAACAATTGGATACGAGGACTACCCCATGTAGCATTACATGGTTTGGGACACATGGGTTGAAGCCATGTATGGGCACATGGCCAGCATACACGGAGCGTTCCCTAGATAGTGGAACAAAATATGTTGTTATCTTACATGACATGTACTAATTTTTCTACATGATATATCTTACGACATGGGTCATTGAACACGGGCAGTACCCAGGGCCAGAGGACACGGTGTGTGACCATTTCTACACAACACTTACTTCTCAGTAAATGGCTTGATCTTCTTGTACACTGTTTCATGGGCATGTTTCATTTGGGTTAGTGCCCCCCTTACTCGTTTCCCAAAAGGTCAGGTATCATTTCCATCCACATGAGTATGATCCCTTCAGTAATACTTCTGGAGATAGAGTTAGGTATCCCTCTGAGAGGCCCAGAGTGAGATCCTCTATCCATTCTTGACCCTATGAAGAGTCAGATGCTGATGTGACCAATCCTAAAAGATACCGATCCTCTACTTAGAAGGTGAATTTAGATGAGTCATGGTATCATCTAGGTCCCTAGAAGTGATCCTCATCTATGTATCATGATTTTTTCCCATTTACAAGTGTGTTCCCCTGGAATGAGTGTATCTGTGCTCTCTTTAGATCTATCCGTGCATCTATCTCTCTCATGTCTTTTCTTGATTAACATTACTTCTCAGATGGACATCATCAATAGCTGACAAAATTTTGGAGTCAGTTCTCTCATATTAGTGCTTTTTAGAATCTTCAAACTAAATCCCTAGAGTGGGTATGCGGTCGTTGTGACGTAATTCTAGACTATGGATCTAGATTTTGAGTATATCTATATGTGTTTATCTTACTATATGTTCAACAGGAATATACTATATAGAAATGATTGTACCTTTGTTTATTAATTTGTGTTTTTTGGGGTCCCCTACTGTGTATTGTTATACTCAACCCTTCACGGGATTTCCCACACCTTTCATGTCTTGTACAGATGAGAGGCCCTTTGACAAATTCTAGGGTGGACTAGGACCAAAAAAAGCTTTCTGAGTTCCTTGTAGGCAGAGTTGTTCCTACAGCTATGAGAAGTAGTCCCAATACATCATTTTTCTTAAAGTTTGGACATTTTAGTTGTATAATATTTCTTTGGTTGGGCTTATATTATGGAATAATTTACTTTCTTCACATTACCTTCCATTGTAATCTATTGGTTGGGTTTAGTTGTATACAAGCATTTTTGTTCCTTAGTGGTTTTTACGTTCAGAATTTGTGGGTTTGAAGATATGTGCATTTGTATAGGTACTTAAGAAATTCATCCCATGTTAGTATTATGCCTATTCAGTGCTATTCACCACCCCTGGCCTATTGGAGGTGGGATTGGGGAGTTGTGAAACGGGTCTCACTGGTATGGGTCATGACATTCATGTTGTTTTTTTGGAAATAAATTACCTAAAAACCTTATTTTTTTACCTTATTATAGTTTGATGTTATTTTGGGTATGGATTTAATTTTTGTTAACCATGCAAAGATTGATTATTGTGTTAATGAATTTTTTTTCAGAAATAATTTCAGTTTCTATACAAGAATGAACTCATATCATTAATAAAATATCAAAAAGATTAGAAACTATAAAAATATGGAAATGAATGTTATCATACACATATTTTTCAAAATGAGGGATGTGTTCAGATAAATGATGTGCTTGTGGTAAATGAATATCTAGATGTTTTTATTGATGATTTTCCCAATGTTATAAAATATTGAGAAGTCGAATTTACCTTTGAATTAGTTCCTGATGCTATGAAAATTTCCAAACCCCCTTATGTAATGGAAATAGTGTAACTTATAGAATTGAAAAAGAAGTTTCAAGAGTTTCTTGATAAAGGTTTCAGTTTTTCAAGAAATTCACCATGGGGAAATCCTAATTTTTTTGTTAAAATGAATGGGGATTTTATGTGGATTTTCATTGATTATTGAGATTTTAATAACATTATCGTTAAAAATAAGTAACTATTTCCTCATATAGCTAACTTGTTTGATCATATATATTATGATCAGTATTTTTACAAGATTGAATTGTGATCTTGGTACCATTAGCTGAAGGGGATGGAGGAAGAAATTTCGAGAACAACATTTTGGTCTAGATAAGGGCATTATGAGTTTTTTGTTATGCCCTTTGGTTTAAAAAATTCTCCTACAATAGTTATGGATTTTATGAATAGAATATTATATGAATATTGAATGAGGATGGTGAAGCAAGTATGAAACTCAGAAGATAAGGATTCTTATGCACAGGTTAGGGTTGAAAATTTTAAATCCAGGGAAAGGCTTGATTGTGCTTGGGTTGACCATGCGGGGCATGTGGATATTTTTTATCGGTGTGATTCCAAGAATTATTGCACAGGATCTTGTGGGACACCCGTGAAACCATCTGATCTGAAGAAGAATTTCATGGAAGTTTTTAAATCGGTAGATAATGTGGATTTCTATGATTTGTTTCTTCCTTCTATGGGAAGAATCATTCGAAAAGGTCATGTTATGCATGTTTCATCCATCTAGGAAGATGTCGAGGACTAGATAAAGTTTTGTAGGTACTTGATTATCACGAGGGTTATGAATTCAAAGTGTGAGAGGGATTGGTGGTTTTCCAATCTGGTGAATAGGATTTCAGAGATATGGGGTTTTTGGGACAGGCACATGAGTACCATGGGAAGGGGATACATTCAAATAGTTTTACCTTCTGATGAGCTAAAGAGGCATGCTTGGAGATTCAATTCCATATCCCTAAAGTTTAAAATTATTTGGATTCAAGATTAGGATTGTAATTTCAATCCTTTTGATGTGAGGAAAACTCATACATATATATGGATCCGAATTTGCAGGCTCCATTGGATCTATTGGCATTCCAATATCCTGGAGAATATTACTTCCTCAGTTGGAAGCCCCATCAGGATTGATAGGGAAACAGATAAACCATGACTTGAGAAGTTTTCCCTGGTTCTGGTTGATGTGGACATGGTTACTAATCTGGTTGAGGAGTGTGTACTTACCACAAGGGATGATAGTTTTAAGTTTGTAATTTATTATGAAAGGAAGCTGAAGTTCTGTTTATATTGTAGTCTTTTTGGTCACTTGGTACATGAATGCAATAGGTCTAAATTCTACAATTATTTTAACACTATGGGACATGATGATAAGTCCTATATGAAGGGAAGTGATAAGGATAAAGATATTACTCTAGGTGAATCATCCTTTCAGACATTGAAAACAATATAAGAGGATCCTATGTTGGATCTGAAGGTGGCTAATATTGCTGGGATTGTTGATATTTAGATGTTTGCTGCTAATTTGAATTTATTTCCTATTTACAGGAAAATAAGGATGGTTTAAATGGATATGTCATTGTAATGAGGGAATGAATCTGTGGTTCCTAATGACCCTGTGTTAGATAGTCCAGTTTCTAATAAGGAGGATGCCTCTTCCAGCCCTCCTCTTGGAACCACGGTTATAGCACCATGAAGAGAGGCCATGATGGGTAGTTTGGTTGAGACCAGTTGTGAGCAGTAGATTCATGGGGGTGGCTTGACTTTTCTGAGCCCTGTGGGTGGTCAAGGATCTCCCCTTCATGATTTAGTGGTCATCATCACTACTTTGCAAGAGTTTTTGCATTATCATGTCTGAGAGGTAGTAAGGCTTCTGGGGACACTTGCTTGGTGGCATCACAAAAGCTAGTAGAGAAGGTACCTCTCGAGGTGCCTTTTTCAAGGGTTTTATTGCTGTAGAAGATCCACCTCAGATAATGGAGGACTCCTTCTCTGAAGTCCCTTGCGTGAAAGATTACAGGTAAAGAATATCACAAGATTCTTCTTTGAGTATCACTCATTCACCCAAAAAAGTCATTCCTCTTAATGGGAAGCTGTGGGCTGATGATTGTGAAACACTTTCTTATCCTGATGAGAAGAATGTGATTCCCTTTGTGGAAGAGTGGCCTAAAGGGAAAAGAAAAGGGAAGAGAAAGAAGACAATGGTAGAAGCACAAAGGAATGGTGGACCTCACACATGAGGTAAAAAAATCCTTATCTAAATAAAGATCCTTTTTTGGAATTGTCAAGAGCTTGGGAATGCTCCAATGGTCAAGGCCCTTATGAATATTTTTGTGACCAGCAAGCCTTTGTTGATTACTTTAGCTGACCCGAAGATGACCTTTGATATGTGGGTCACTTTTAAATAGGAAACTCTTGGTTTTTTATTATTTTCATAGAATCTGAATGATTTTGGGGCTGAAACCCTTTGGATTCACAAGCACGATAGCATTAATCTTATATCTTGCATTAGGAATCACCAGGTTGTCTCTATTGCTGTTGGTATTCAGGGATCCAATATTACATGTTCCTTTGTGTATGAATCCAAATTCTATATCAAAAGAAGGGAGTTGGGGAGAGATTTTTAAAACATTTCTGCTCAGGTTCCTCACAGTTAGGTTTCCATGGGTACTTCGATACAGTTCTTATAGCATCCTTCCTTTCTATTACATAACATTTCATTACATTATACAAATAGAGGATCTTTAAAGTCTAGTGTCTTGGAAATCAGGAACATAAAACATGTGAACAACATAAAACATACTTCTAGACCACTTTTAAGGCTTCATCATAGGTTCATCCTATGTAAATTTATTGCATCTCATATCACGGAGATAGACATCAATGGAAAGGGTAAGCAAAATTCCCAGTAAGGGAAAACAAGGTTTTCAATGTACTTTTGATATCAATAAGAACTTGAGTAAAAACAAGAATACATGAGTAATGGAAGAATAGGCATATAAAAAAGAAAATAACATGGAACATAACTTGAATATGTGGTTACAACATTTCATTTAGACATTCATGAACATATCACCAAGGTCCATCCCCAAGGTGTTATAAAAATTACCATGGTTATTCACCAAGGTATCGTAAAACTTGTCATATCTAGGGATTAATTCTTCACTCAATGGATTAGACCGCTATCTGGGAGCACCATTAATATGTATTTACTTTCATGTTATCCACATAGATCATAATAAAAAATTTCATAAATATCCCAAATTGAATCAATGAAATGGGTTTCATTTCAAAATCATGACGTTTAAAAGAGCTTAAAAATAATATCACTATGTCATTTATAACCCATGTAAAGGGAGTGAGGGTTATATGTGTGTCACTTACAGAATCAAATATATCATATTTATAAATTTATTAACACCCATGTAAAATAAATAATTCTGGGTATTAACATAAATAAACAATAGAATTTCTTGAGAGAAAGGGATATACATTTTGAGACGAAATTTCTACAGCATAACGACTATATAACATAGATTTAGAAAACATTAAAAAGAGAGGGGACAAGGGTCACCCAATCATAAATAACTCATAATATAGTATGTGTATAGAATAAGATCATGGTATGGATATTTTAATGACATACCACAAGAAAAAGGAAACATTAAAGAAAAGAGAAGATTTGATTTCTTTTACGAAAAATTCAGCAGCTTAACAGCATCACTTAAAAATTCAGAAAAAAATTGATGAGAGCAGAGAAGGTCTCTCAATAATTAGAAATTAAATGGAAATAAATGATAATAGATAAGAACATACCCTCAACATAAAGATATAGAAACTATAAGACACAACATAAAGGAAGTCATTACTTAAAAGAGGAGGGTGAAAGGATCCCTTACCTGGAAGAGTAACTTTGAAAGCGTGAAGGTCGGGACCTTGGGAGGCCTGAGGGAACCTTGGGAGGACTTCTTGGGAGGTAAAGAGACAATAACTTAGTTGGGGATGATTTTTAAATGAAATTAATGAGGTAATGACTTGGTATTTATTGGAGAAGTGAGGGGACAAGTCATTAATGGCAAAGGGAAACCTCATTGGTGGTATTGGAAAAACCATGGGCTTGACCACAGTATTTTCCCATGTTATTGGCCACCTGGGACACCTCATACATTATATTACTATTCATAAGTCTACAATAATTATGGAATAATTATTACATCCTTAATTATGTCATTAAACACCCTAAACTCAAAAACTATATTTTCACTATTCACCGAAAATTCATCTTTCTCAGAAAAATAACAAAAAAAATCACCTTAACGCAATATTGATGTTCTGATTTCGAAAATGAACTCAATTTTATGAAAATAATTTTGTAAATAATTTTCAATTAATCTTATAAATAAAAACACTATTCACCCAAAAAAACTAATACTTAACCAATAATTTCGAAAACTGTTATTTACCTATTTTATTGAATCGCATTACTTAGTTAAGGTGCCTAAATTATATTAATACTTTCTTAAGTGAGGTTACATAATCCATTTGATCATATTACTAATCATAAGTGTAAAATCACTAATCATAATTTACTATTCATCAAAAATTTTGTTGATCTTATTAGACTCTAAATTTCTTACTAAACATAACTGTAGAAGACTATTTTTTGAAAATCATTACACATTATTAATTATTTAAGGTTTACATAAATATTTTTTAAATATAATTTTTTAAAAATTCATCAATAATATGCATAATATATTTATTTGGACATTTATAAATTCACAAACTTCACCACAAGAAGAAATAAATTTTTTATTTAAATTAAAGAATTACAAAAGGAAGTTACGGTCTCGTTACATAGACCCTTATAACACCAACATATGACCTAAAAGTAAGGTGTGCTAGGATGATAGAATCTTGGGGCTGCTCGGCCAACATTGCCCGAGTAGTTATTTCTATTAGCTGGAACTTATCGTGAAGGCGATTCCATTTCTACTTCACACGATGAAGTTCGGCTTGGGTTTGGTCTAGAGCAAAGCCCAAAGGTGCTACCTCCTTCCCGAGTTCTGTTAGATGGGCTTCGATCGGCCCGTGACTACGGGATGGGTCCATCAAATCATCTTTCTATATTAATTAATCATGATCACTTGTATTTATAGAAAATGATCGCAACATTTAGTTTCCAATGGTTATATTGACCAACAGTCATATAATAGTCAAAACCCAAAGGTCTTATTTTAATTATACTCATTTTATTAAATGAAATAGTTTTGTTGAGTATAAAATAAAATAAAACACAAAGTTAGGAAACAAAATTTATTCAAAATTTCATGTTGTTACATTATCCCCCCCTTAAGAAATTACATCCTCACAATTTTAAAATTGTGCTTGGAAATTTCATTTAAAGTCCCACACTAGAAAAAGTGTTAGTAAAACTATTACTTTAAAAGAAAGAAAGGGAAGTACAAAGGTCACCCAAGTTAAACCATACTAGGATTCTAGGTAGGAAAACATGGATATGGAAGAGAAAAAAAGGGTCAAGTTCTGCTAGAGAGGGATAGAAAACATGATTAGGTTAAAATTAACCACTAGAAGATCACAAACCTAAGATGTATTAAACAGTCTTTGATTACCCAGTATGGAACGTAAACCAACAATGTTTTTGTTTTACATTCCTTTTCATAATTTTATGGAATTCATTTACTACATTTAATAAAAACATAAGGAAATATACTTACCTTCAATTAGAGTTTCATCCCTTAATAAGATTCCACCAAGACTAATCTTTTCTCCAAACAATGAGCATTCAAAAAGACATGGTCTCATCAAAAGCACAAGAACCATCTTCTAGAGAATCACATAATCCACAAAAGAATAACTATATTTATCCCTTGTCTTTAGTCATCCAGTAAAACTAAAATGGTTAGTACAAGATCATAAAATCCCCAAAAAGGATAATACTTTTTAAAAAGAAATATGACTATTAATCTCCAAAATTCAAAAAAAGTACCCAATGTTCCAGAAATACCATTCAATACACAATCAAACTTAAAATTCTTCAGAATAATCCAAATTATATTGGAACCCAAAACTCAGAAGGATTTAATCACATATTATTCCCAAAAAAAAACATAACATTTATCTCCACATAACATACACTCTTATTAAAGTCTCATACTAAAGTGTAATTAACCTATTCACATATTCTCTATGCTCGGTTCATAATTTTCTAGAAATAACCCAAATCACCATATGTCTACAATAAATACATAAATTCTTACAAAAAAAATTCAACCATTCCTCCTCAATTTAAATCCTGTAGTATTTTATTTCCCTTAGGCATATAGTACTCCAAAAGAGAAAAAATCGTCCAAAATACCCTTTATAATTTAATCACCGAATCATTTTTCTATAGAAATGATATCCATTTGATAAAACATATATTTCCAAAATCAACATATTCATGATCCATAAAAATATCAGGTTCATTAGTCAGTCTGAAGGGCATAACAACAAACTCATAATGCCTATATCTTGATTGGAAGACAATTTTTGGTATATCATCATTCTTCACCCTCAATTGATGATAATCAAAACGAAGATCAATCTTAGAGAAGAATTGAGCCCCAAAAAGCTGGTCAAATGAGTCATCAATTCTTGGAAGAGGGTATTTATTCTTCATTGTGATCCAATTTAGTTCTCTATAATCAATGCATAGCTACATCGATCCATCGTTCTTCTTCACAAAGAGAACTAGTGCTCCTCAAGGAGACACACTTGGTCAGATAAACCCATTCTCCAAAGGATCTTGGAGTTGTTTCTTTAATTCCTCTAGCTCCACATTTTCCATCCTTTAGGGGGTCTTTGACATTAGATGAGATCCAGGTACGAGTTCAATGTAGAACTCTACCTCTCTTTCTGGGGGAGGTACATGTAACTCCTTAGGAAATATGTCAATGTATTCCTAGACGATGAGGACATTTTCTAAAAGAATAAATACTTCGTGAGAAATATATTTCATTTAAGAATATTTTAACTAAAAAGGATTTTATGACTTAAAACTTCATGCTTAGAAAATTAAGTTTTTCTATAATTCCTTAAAAATGATTAATAAAAGTCTTGCGATTAACCAAACATATCCCCCGGGAGTGTCGTAACCAAGAGTGAATAAATGCTCGTTTTCATGTACCAATTCTCATTCAAGTCTAGATCAAAGAAGTGTTTTCGGGTTTACCCCTATGTACATCTATTTTAGAGCCACCTCTACCTGCACGTATCCAGACAAGGATATATTTTCTTGATAAACCACTTAATCAATACTCACCAAAATACCAGGAATATTTCCTATATTTAAACTTTTCTATAGGGTTATTCATAATGTTTTCATATTTTAATTTCTATAAATAACTAAACTTATCCTTTGATACAAACTATACCAACCCGCCTTTTTATTACATAACATTTGATTACATTTTACAAAAAGAGGATCTTTAAAGTCTAGTGTCTTGGAAATCAGGAACATAAAACATGAGAACCACATAAAACAACCTTCTAAAAAACTTGTAATTATTCATCATAGGTTATTACTATGTACATTTATAGCATCTCATATCCTAGAGACAGAAATCAAAGGAAAGGGTGAGAAGAATGTCCAGTAAGGGTAAACATGGGAGTCAATGTACTTGTGATATCAATAAGAACTTGAAAAAAACATGAAGACATGAGAAATGGAAGAATATGAATATCATAAAGAAAAGAACTTGGAACATAACTTGAAAATTAGGCTACAACATTTCATTTATACATTCATGAACATATCACCAAGGTCCATCCCCAAGGTGTTATAATAATTACCAAGGTTATTCACCAAGGTATCATAAAACTTGCCATCTCTATAGATTAATTATTTACACAATGCATTGGAGCAATATCAAAGAAAAACCTTAATATGTATTTAATTTAATGTTATCCACATATATTATAATCAAACATTTCATAAATAACCCAAATGGAATCAAAGAAATGGGTTTCATGTCAAAATCGTGACGTTTAAAAAGAACATAAAAATAAGATCATTATGTCATTTATAACACATGGAAGGGGAGTGAGGGTTATATGAGTGCCAATTCCAGAATCAAATATATCATATTTATACATTTATGAATACCCATGGAAACGAAATAAGTCTGGGTATTACCATAAATAAACAATATAATTTCTTGAGAGAAAGAGATAGAAATTTTGGGACGAAATTTCTGTAGTATAACGACTATATAACATGGTTTTAGAAAACATTTAAAAGAGAGGGGTAAAGGGTCACCCATTCATAAATAACTCATAAAACATTATGGGTATTGAATAATATCATGGTATGGATATTTGAATTACATACCATAAGAAAAAGGAAACATGAAATAAAAGAGATGATGTGATTTCTTTAACGAAAAATTCGGCAACCTAACGACGTCACTTAAAAATTCAGAAAACAAATTAATGAGAGCGGAGAAGGTCTATAAATAATTAGACATGAAATGGAAAGAAATGAGAACATATAATAACATACCCTCAACATAAAGAGATGGAAACTATAAGACACAACATAAAGGAAGTCATGACTTAAAAGAGGAGGGTGAAAGGATCCCTTATCTTGAATAGTAACTTCAAAATCATGAAGGTTGGGACCTTGGGAGGCATGAGGGAACCTTGGGGGGACTCCTTGTGAGGTAAAGAGACCATAACTTCATTAGGGATGATTTGGAAATGAAATTAAGGAGGGAATGACTTGGTATTTATAGGAGAAGTGAGAGGACATGTCATTAATGGCCAAGGGACACCTCATTGGGGGTATTGTCAAAACCATGGGCTTGACCATGGTATTTGCCCATGTTATTGGCCACTTGGGACACCTCATACCTTATATTACTATTAATAAGTTTACCAGAATTATTTCATTATTATTATATCCTTAATGATATCATTAAACACCTGAAACTCAAAAACTGTATTTTCACTATTCACCTAAAATCCAACTTTCTCAGAAAAATACCAAAAAATCACCTTAACCAAATATTGATGATCTGATTTAAAAAATGAACTCAATTTTATGAAAATAAATTTCTAAATATTTTTAAATTAATATTTTAAATAAATACACTATTCACTCGAAAAAAACTAATACTTAACCAATAATTTTTGAAACAGTTATTTACCTATTTTATTGAATCACATTACTTAATAAAGGTTCCTAAATTATATTATTACTTTCTTAAGTGAGGTTATTTAATCCATTTGATCACATTACTAATCATAAGTGTAAAATCACTATTCATAGTTTAATATTAATGAAAAATTAAGTTGATCTTATTAGACTCTAAAATTTTTAATGATCATAACTGTAGAAGACCATTTTTTGAAATCATTACACATTATTAATTATTTAAGGTTTTCATAAATATTTTTAAAATATCATTTTTATAAAATTTATCAATAATATGCATACTATATTTATTTGGACATTTGAAAATTCACAAACTTCACCATAACAAGAAATAAATTTTTTTATTTAAATCAATGGATTACACAAGGCAGTTACAGTCTCATTAAATAGCCCCTTATAACACCAGCATATGACTTAAGAGTAAGGTGTGATAGGGTGATATAATTTTGGGGTGGCTCAGCCAATATTGACCGAGTAGTGATTCTATCAGCTTGAACTTCTCAAGAAGCCGATTCCGTTCCAACATCACACAATGATGTTCGGCTTGAGTTTGGTCCAGAGTAAAGCCTAAAGGCTCTACCTCCTTCTTGAGTCCTGTCAGATGGGCTTAGATTGGCCCGAGACTACTAGATGGGGCCATCAAATCTTCTTTCTATATTAATTAATCAAGATCACTTGTATTTATAGACAATAATCACAACATTTAGTTTCAACGGTTATATTGAGAAATGGTCATATTACAGTCAAAACCCAACGGTATTATTTTAATTATAATCATTTTATTAAATTAAATAGTTTTGTTGAGTATAAAATAAAATAACACACAATGTTTGGAAAAAAATTTATTCAAAATTTTGGGTCGTTACAGTTCTCCTGCCTAAGGAGAAAACTGGCACCCATTTCAACAAGTTGGAAGCCATTGATTTCTCCTCATCTGTAGATACTTTTCATCTAACTGAAGTACCCATCATTGGTGCACAATTCACTTGGAGTAGGTACACCCTCAATGGGTGTTAATCTAGGAAATTGGATATGTTCTTTTTCCAAATTGATTATAGAAATTATGCCATTATGGTCACCAGGATGAATTTACTCAAGTTCCACTCTGATCAAAGTCTGATTTTAGTAGATATTTTTACTAGTTAGTAGTGATCCTTTCACCTTCCCTTCAGATTTAACAATGCTTCTCTGGTTTCTCCCAGATGTAGAGAGATCTTCTCAAATACCTGTATAATGGAGGCGATTGACAACCCCCTTGAAATCCTGGATAGTAAGTTGAAACATGTGAAGAAGTATATCAAGGATTAGAGCATGGAATCATTTTTTGATCTAGAAAATGACATTAAGGTGGATGAATAACAACTCTTATACTTCTAGAATGCAAGTAAAAATCAGTATGTCTTAATAAGGGACGAGATTTAGGCCCGTTCTCACCTTGATGACCATCTTACGCTTTAAGAAAGGCTATCTAAGAGCCAATAAAATGCTAAATGGATGAAAGAAGGGAACATGAACACTATGTTTTTCCAAAACTTGCATCGAGAGAAGAATACATGTCAAAGTATCACTGCTATTGAAATCAATGGATCGTTATACAGATTAGAGGTTGAGATCACCAATGCTGTTGTTATCTATTTTGATGATTTATACTCCCAGAAAATTAATCAAAACTTTTCCCGCCTACTTAATAATATACAGGACACCATTGGTGCACAACACAATCAAACGTTAGTGGTGACACCAATAGAGAAGGAAATCAAGGATTCATTATTTTCCATGAATACTGATAGTGTAGCTAAGACAGATGGTTTCACTAATAACTTCTTTATGTTCTATTGGGACATTGTGTGCCTTGAAGATATTAGTGTTGTGGGTGAATTTTTCAATCATGTATCCATGAATTGCGGTGTCAATGCATGTTTTATTTCATTCCTTACAAATAAGGAATGTTCCCTCGATATCAAAGACTTTAGGACATTTTCTATTGGTAACATGATACCCAAATTCATTAGCAAGATCATTGCTTTATGACTTTGTAGCATTGCTGGTAAATTAATTACTAGGAAACAGTTCAGGTTTATTCCTAGGATGAACATTAAGAGTTGTCTTCTCACAACATTATAATGGGTCCACATTATGAGAAGGAAAGTCAGGAATGTAATATTTTCTATTAAGCTAGATATCTCCAAGGAATTTGACACTATTTTTGTTGGAATTTATTATTTGTGATTATTAGGAAACATGGATTCCCTGATCCCATTATTATTCTAGTTTATACTATTTTGAGTAGTCCCAGGATATCAATTATCATCAATGGGTCACATAGATGGTAATTTAGATGTACTAGAGTGGTCAGAAAAGGGGACCGCCTCTCCAGACTTATTTTTTCTCTGGTTTAAGACTACCTATATGTGTGTCTGAATGACCTTGTGCAAGCCGGTCTATACAGGAAAATCAGAGATCGAAGGGATTACTTCACACCCTCTCACCTCTTTTACACTGATTACATACTTTTTTTGGGTATGCTAATAAAAGGACAATTTTTTGTATTTAGAAGCTATTTTTAACTATGAGGAAATTTCTGGGTAGGTGATTAGTAAGAATAATTCATTTATTATATTTGGGAAAGGTACGAATATCTCTAGACATAATAGAATATCCACTAACCTTATGGAGAGGAAGCAAACCCATACTTTCATTTATCTTGGCGTTCCTCTTTTTTGGGGAAGAGTAAAACGTGTTTATCTTGAAATTATTTATTCCAGAATCATTTCTTATATGGCGGCCTAGGAAGGGAAATCCATCTCCCAAGCGGGTAGATTTTTTTGATTAATTCTATGATTAATTCTATATTTTTCTATGCCTTCTCTATTTATAAATGGCTCGAAAACCTCATTAAGGAACTTCAAGTTCTAATCAGAAAATTTATTTGGATTGGATCCATTTATGATAGAACGAATATTACTATTTCCTAGAAAGAATGTATCAATCTAGTTGACATGGGAGGTATGTGTGTCAAGGATTTGAGCTTATTCAATGATTCTCTTATTAGTAAGTTCACATGGAGCCTAGTTTCTAGTAGTGACGTGTCACTAGAATTTCTTTCACAGAGGTTTTTCTTCATGTTGTACAATGGGAATTCCATGTATGTTGCTTCCTCTATTTGTCCTACCATCAAGCATGCCTACCATGGTATTATGAAATGCTCCATTTAGATGGTCTTTCCAAGTTCTGATCTTAATATATGGATAAACTGGTGGATATACCTATATAAGATATAATAAATGTTCCATAACCCATGTTAACACTCTATATTGTTGACTTATATCATAATCATGATCTAAAAGGATGTTTAACCAGTCCTATTTGGTTGCAGGTATAACATTACAATTACAATTCTTATGAATTTCTTACCTGGACTTCGAGGGTGAATGTGATACTCACTACTAGGGAGTACTATAGGCACTTGTGTGACAACATTACCAGCACTCTTGAATGGTTTCATGGCTTAAAAACCCTTTATACCTCTTTCTCAGTAGCTTATCATATGGCAGGATTGGAAATACAGACTACCTATGCAAAGTATGCTGTAGTGAATTGGGCTGCATCTTGCACCTATCTTCTAGTTGTGTATGCAGGATGATGAAACCATACAACACATTTTTATATCATGCAATTATTCATTCCAAATCTGGAATCCGTTTTAGGAACTATTTTTTACTTCTTTCTAGATTGATAGCCTTGATAGGTTTAAGTGTTCCATATAGGGTGTTGGATACAGTGAAAAAATTTATGCATTGTTGCTGTCCGTTATTACTGCTACATATTATTTTATTTGGAAGGCATGGAATAACATTGTATTTGATATCCAAGTTCCCTATTTGAAGAATGGGTTGAATGTTATTTACAAGGTAGTGTTAGCTACCTCTAAAATTTAAATAGGTTCTATGAATAACACTATTTTTGAATTGATTATTTTGAAGACTATCTATATACCTGGCAGGGTCAAGAAGCCTATGGTGTTAAAATCAATCACATGGATCCGACCTATCTACCCATGGTTGAAAGTGAATGTGGATGGGGTGGCCTCGAGTGTTCCAAGACTATCAGGATATAGTGGAATCCTCTACAACCATCAGGGCTTCGCTAAAGGATTCGTTTACCACTATATTGGAATTGTATTTGCATTTGAAGCTGAGATTTGGGAAATGAACAAGGCAATACACTGTGCGAGTAAACATAGTTGGATGCATATCTGAGTGGAATCTGATTCTACCACAGTGGTGAAAATTTTGAAGATGTGATCACAAAATGTTCCTTGGAAAGTGATTCCGTCCTGGAGCACCTGACTTGGTTCTCTTGATCATTTGTTATTGGATGTCACTCATGTCTACAGGGAGTAAAACCAGGTTGTAGATGCTCTCTTCAAAAGGGCTACCACAGAGTTCTTCTCAAGATGGTCCTTTATTAATCCAGAATTTTTCTCTCATTTTGTTGATTCAGATATGTGTGGTGTTTGTTACTCGCAACTTTGTAAGCCCTCTTGTTCTGCCACCTTTTCAATTTTGTATTAATTTGATAGGAAAACATTTTTCCCAGACACTGAACTTATTTATTCTATGAATATTGAAATATTTTTTTGTTTCTTTTTTAATGATATTTTGGTTTATTAAATAAGTTATGTGGATCACTATAAACATCTAATGATTGTTCTGCAAACCCTTAAATAAGATTAGTTATATGGAAAATTAGAAAAAAGATATTTTTGGTTCCATAAGATTTCTTTTCCTAGGTAAATTATAAAAAAATATGGAATAATAGTTAATCTAGCCAAAACAAAAGTTATTAATGAATGGATAAGACGAAAAAATGTTATTGAGATTTATAGTTTTCTTAAATTAAAAGGATACTACAAAAGGTTTGATAATAAAGTTTAATGACTGTCTATCCCCCAAACATTGTTAACAAAAGGGGTTAAATTTAATTAAACAGAAGAATGTGATGATTATTTTTAGAAACTAAAATTTAGATTGATGAATGCTTTAGTTTTGGCCCTAAATTCTAGAAATGTTGATTTTTTCATCTAAAATGATGCTTTATTGATGGGACTTGGTTTTATTCTAATGCAAGATGCTTAGGTAAATTTTTAGGATTCATGAAAACAAGTCTTAAAAGTTAAATTATCCCACAAAAGATTTGGGAATATAGTTTATGGTTTTTACTTGAAATTTTTTGAGACATCATATATATATATATATAATTGTGATATGTATACTGACCATAAAACTGTAAAGTATATATTACCTTATCAATAACTGAACATGAGGTAGATAATATGGATGGAACTGATAAAGCATTATCATTGGAAAATCATCTACCACCTTATAAATGAAAACAAAAGGGAAGATTCCTTGAGTTGAAATTATTAGGCCACATTAACCATGTTATGTTTGGAACATGACACCTTTGATAATTATTTGATGAATTTTGGCAAAGATGTTGTTGGTATAATTAAATCCTTTATTTTATTTTTGGTTTCAGTGCAATCGTCTATGTGAGATAGAATTTAGCCCCATGGAAGGAAGACCCTGAGTTACAGAAATTTTATAATTGGTGAAAATGGTATATTTCTAGAATTTAGAGTTGAAAAAGAATTTATTTTGAGATTTTGGAAGATATTATGAGTTCCCTAAATATTTATCCATTTTCAGTTCATCTTGGTAGTAATAATATGTATAGAGAACTTTGAGAGTATTATAGGTGTGATGGAATGAAAAGACATGATGTTGATTTTTCCATGACATGTTTATCTTTTCCATGGGTTAAAATAGAGAGACAACTACCAAATTGGATTCTTCGGCCATATTCAGTGTCAGAGTTGAAATGGGAAAATATATCCATGGAATTCATGGTGGGGCAACCAATTAATTCTCAAGGAAAAAACTTGATTTGTTTTATTATTGATCAGTTGAATAAATCTACACATTTCCTTCCTATTTGAGATATAATTTATTTAGAATAACTTTCTAAACTGTACCTTAGAGATATTTTTATGTTAAATGGGGTTACTCTCTCCATTTTATCTGACCATGATCATAGGTTCACATATAACTTTTTTAAAGGCCTTGAGAAGTCATTGGGAATTAAATTTAATTTCATTACTTCTTTTCATCCTCAATATGATTGATAGACCGAGAAAAAAATTCAGACATTGGAGGACATGCTTCAATATTGCATAACCTGGGAAGTTAGGATAAAAATATTTATGTAGTTAAGTTCTCATGTAATAATAATTTTCATTATAGTATAAAGATTGAACCATTTGAGTAATTATATAGAAATTAGTTTCAAACTCAATAATTTTTGGAGGAAGTCACAAAAAGGAAGTTTATGAGACACAACTTAATTGAGGAAGTGGCTGAGAAAGTAAGGATGATCCGGTGAAATATGAGGGTAGCTCAGAGAAGGAATAAATTTTTAGTAGATAAATGGATAAAGGATATTTATTTTGAGGTAGGTGATCATGTATTTCTCAAAGTTTCTCCATGGAAAATTCTAATGCATTTTGGAAATAAGGGAATGCTGAGTCCATGGTTCATTAGACCCTATGAAATCCTGAAGAATTTTGGGTCATTTTCCTACCAAATGTATTTTAATCCAAGTTTGTCCCAGGTATATATATATTTTTCATGTCTTAATGTTGGGAATTTATGTTCTAAATTCATCTCATATTTTGAGCACAATAGTAGCTCACATGGAGGAGAATATTTCTTTTTAAGAGAAACCTGTTCAGATTATTGAACGTAGAGAGAAATTATTTTAGAATAAGTTAATTCACATGGTTAATTTTTTTTGGAGATACCACATGGTTGAAGAAGAAATTTTGGAATATGAATATTCTATGAGGGAATTTTCTCCTTACATTTTTAATAAGTGAATAAAATTATGAGGATTCAATTTCTATAAGGGGGGATAATGTAACAACAAGGTACTTATAAAATATATATTTTTTCATTATGGAATTAAATAGGTAAATAAATTATAAATATATAATTAAATAAGTCGTATTTATATAAATTAAGGAATATATACTAATATAATAATAGCTATAACTTTGAAAGTATAAGGAAAATTCAAGTATCCTATAAGTGAAAATATGATATATTTAATCATGGAATAAGAAAATAAATTTTTTCAAAACAATAAATTATATAATGGTATTTTGTTGAAACATAAATGTTTATTTAAAATTATATAATTAATATACTGATTTAAAATAAAATTTATCTTCATAACATAGATTCATAAATTAATATTTTTTTATTTTAATTATAAGAAAATGTTGTGAGACCCTAATTAATTCTTCAAAGTGTCATAAAATTTGTTATATCATTAAAATAAATATTTTTCAAATAAATGATGACTTGAATTAAAAATTAAATGTGCAAGATTTATAAAATTATTTTCAAAAAATTCATTCCATTTTTGAATTATACATGACAAAAAATGGTTTGGGTGAATTATTGGGTTTTTTCTAAAATAGTTTTTTTTTGTGAATATTGAAATACAGTAATTTAAGGTATTTAGACAATAAATTAATTATTGATTCATAAATTATTAATGGATAATGTAAGAAGCATAATAAAAACTCCTTATCACTTTACTCTATTTAGTCATACAATCATAAATATTCTCCTCCATTATAAATCCCACCCTTATAACTTCTTCGCATCACACCTCCAAATTATTTTAATTTTGTTAAATTTTTCCCATTACCTTAAAAGCACTGTTCCCAATGTCCAAGACCTACTGGTCTCACCAAAATCCGAAAACCAAGTTCCTTAAAGAGGTTTTGAGGAGAAGAATTCAACATGTAAAATCATCTTTCATTTTCTTGTATTTTCTTTTCATTTTCTTTTATTTTTTTATTCTATCCTCACCTCCCATCAACAAAGTGTCATGATAACTTCAATATATTACATATAATTGAATTTTATTATGTTAATGGAATATACACCTTTAATCCTCTCCTATTCTACTCTTTCTAGAAAATGAAATCATTTTCTGTGACGTGTCGATTCACCACATTCATGGAAGATGAGTTTTTATTTTCCTTTAACACCATCAAGGATGGTCATGAAAAAATTATTATGGTTAAATATGATTTTATTGTAGATATTATAAGTTATATAATATTTTAGAACTAATATATAATCATTATAATAAATAAAATCATATAAGTTCATAATAGTAATAAATAACTTCCAAAATAAATTAAATCATTTTCAATAATGTTTTATATAATGAATCGTACTTATATCAGGAAAAAAATTATATATGGAATTTTTAAAGATATTAGTAACTTTTATTTCAACTTATAGAGTTTTTATTCCATTGGACATGAAATTCTATAATGAACCTACCATGGAAACCCAGAAATAAATGCATCTAAAACAATGAAAATAAAAAAAATCCTATTATTGAATTGGTGAAAAGATATTATAAAATATTATTTAAGGTATTATAAATACGAATATAGTTATTTAATAAATTAATAACACTCTTTAAACCATTATATAGGATATTTTAACATATTTGAAGGATGTCAAACCAGAGGTAAGAGACTTTTCTTTAAACATCTTATTTTAAATTTCTATTTTTACAAAAATTCAAAAGGAATATTTTTATGATGAAAGTATTCCTGTTTTATGATTATGTTTTTTCTAATCATCATTGTTTATTATGATAGGCAGTACCTATAATCCCTTCCAATGCATGGTATATTTTTATGTTGGAAGTTGACCGCAATGGTTATTCCAAGTGTAACTACGATGGTTACAAGATAAGGTAGCCATGAGGGTTACATTGTAAGGTATCAATGAGAGTTAAAAATCATAAGGTAGTTGTGGGAGTTAAAATCCTATGTATGTTTGGTAAGAAAATGATTCCCCAATGTACCTAAATGGTTCATTAATATTTTCAATGTATCATTAAAATCTTATGTGCTCACAAAGTAAATATATATATATTTATGGGAGAAAAGAATATCACTTAGAAAATGATTTAATATGTTTATAAGTATTCATGGACTAACCATGCGCTTCTGTCTTTTTATGTACCTTACAATGATTTTTTTGGTCATATGATGTATTAAAATATCTTTCACAAGGTTTATGGATGTGTAAGATAAATGAAGACTCCAAGATGAATGTTGTGAATATTTTTCATGAAATGAATTCATGTTTTATTAAAAAAATTTATATTCTCTAATAAATGGATACTATTTTCAGTAGTATCCAATTTGTATTATTTTTGGTTGTTGTATATGAATTATGACCTAAATATATAAAACTCTAATTTAAAATTATCATTGGGAATGAAAGAAAAATAATTCTATTTGAATGAACTAAAATATGTAATGCTTAGTGTTAGGTCCTTATAGTTAATAAGTCCTCATCCATTATATCATGCTTGATATATAACACATCTCCATGTTCAAAATTTAACATTTCCATGATAGAAAACATGATGGTTTACATATATAAATCATACCCCAAACTTTTTATATAAGTAGTGGTTGACTTTAATGACCTAATTAGAATCCTAAGCGAAATAATAATAATGAGTATTTAAATGGTAAATTGGAAGCACATAAATTATATATAAGGACTAAAATCCTTCACATACAAAACACTAACCCATAATCCTAACAGACAATAACTATACAAGCATTGACGTCAAGTTTATTAACTACTATCAAGGACACCAAAAAGCTTATTCATACCTACATTGGATCGGTTCTTGAATAAAATTAGATTAAACTCATGAAACATCTCACGATCTATACCAATTAAATCTATGTTGGGTTCTACACTTTATCTAACACAAACCCAAAAGATAATGGGTAGCGTTGTTGACTATTCCCTATCCAATATGCTCTCACTATGTGTAGGCCTCTTTTTGATACTCTACTGTATTATACAATATATTCTCCCTTATATTATCTTCATATTAATATATAATAAAAAATATTGGTCCAATAAACTCATACATAGGGTCATCTATATCTGTACCATTTAACTGAATGTAAAGTTATGCCTCCAGATCCAAATGAAAACCCTATCACTAATGATAAATTCATATAACATCATAACCAATACCATCTCAATCTGAGTAGGGACTCAAAAAATCCTTGACCATAACCTAACACATTGTGTAGTGAATCCATCATCATTGGATACCTTTTCACCCAATACCAAGATGCAACTATTATAATTAATTTATAAACAAAATTTAATAATCATATAGTCAAAAAATGTACTAAAACACACCGAGCATGTTACTAGTCTCACAAGACCACTATCTTCTCAAAGTGGTTCTAGGACCAGGAGCTATAGAACCAAATATCTAATTGTTTATCATTAATCTTTTCTATTATCCTCAATAAAAAATGATTTTAAAAATTTATCATCTCATGATCCTTGTTATTATTATTTATCCCAATAGGGAATCATTAATGGTCCCTAACACCCACCTATTCACTCTATGGATTCATCACATCACTATAACCAAACCACATATTTGATACCAAAATCCAAATATAATCAACCAATAGACACAACCATGAATGATCAGAAAGAAACAAAACCTTATCGATACTCAAGAAGGGATCATGTTTTAAAAATCATTCATTAAATTTTTTTTTCCAAACATGTTTAATAGACCAGAAAAGTATCAAACCATTTCCTTCTAGATATATTTTGAAAATCACTTAAAATAAAAATTAAATAATTTTAGAATTCATATAAAATTCCAACTAAATATGGTGTTTCCATTAGAAAATTATGATACCAAATAGTTCTTTATAAAAACAATGTTTCTTTTGAAATACTATTTATGATTCAATTTTTGAAATGAATAATTTTCTATTGATATTTTAATTTAAATCAAAACCTTTCTAACATTAAATTTTAAAAATTAATACATTTTCCTTTAAAATATTACCTACATGCCCAAGATATCATATAATATTCCACTAGTTGTTATTCAACCAAGGTTAAGCTATCAATACATTTAAAATGATATGTTCTCTTTTAAATATTCTGTTAGAATACACCAATTTATGCGGTGATATGACACAAAAATAAGAGACATATTGATGCTATAATGAGAAAACCTAGGCAAACTAGACAAGTCATATAATATTGTCTACTATTCCTTCAAGTTACTAAAGAGATAATAACATGTCTCATGATAAAACATAGAATGGGAAAAAAATAGGGTATATACTATAATCAATGGAAAATATCCATCAGACATATAATTTCAAGGAAAAATTAAAAAATAGAAAAAAGGACATTACTATAATAAACTAGTACCTATGTGTATATACATCACCAAAAAAAGTCACACTACAATGATAATGATTATAGGAGAAACTAGTGTGTTAAAAAATCCCATTACATAAGTTGAGTCTAGTAAAACAATATCTAAAGCTTCCAAAAGTTAAGAAAATTTAGTGTGATAAAAAATCATAGTAGGATACAACTAATGAATCTATACAAGTTTTAATGTCAAGATTTAATTATCATTAACAATAAAATAAATACAATTTACAAAGCATTTTTCAAAAAATAAAACAAATTTGCAAAACAAATATTTTATTTTCATAAAATCACACCATATTCATAAAATATAGTAATATTTTATTTATGAAAGAAAATGGGTAATAAACAATGGCTATAACATATTATAATCATGTGAAAAAATAACTATTAAAATATATCATCATGGGATATACCCATCATAACTGAAAATGCACACCGTTTGGTCTCTTACCTATGGGGATACATTCTATAAATAAAATAATGGCCCTAAAGAAGGAATATAATGGATCCAACCAATTTAACGTCTTGTGAAATTACATACACTAATGTGATACAAAACCTCTGATGGGTTTACACACACAAAGAGTGACAAGTCTATTCTTGATGCACCCATGGTTATCCAATGTGCAAAATTTGTCAAAAGTCATTTAAAAACAATTATTAGATTTAATAAAAAAAATTCACATAAATTCATTTACCCTATTTGGCATGAAGTCCCATTTTAAAACAAAATAAATCATGCAATCATGTAATCAATCATATGCTTTGTGAAAAATTCATTTTTTTTAAAACAACATTAAACACATGAATCTCATACAAAAAAGTATTCCAATGTGAACTCATTAATTTTAATTTAACAAATATTTAAAATTTAAAATAAAATATATAAATTCATGAATTATCCCATGTATAGAGACACCTACTTAAAAAATGAAGGAAACCAAATTGGATTCAACAACCAAGATTAGAAACACAAATATCGGCCTCTAAAAGATAGTGTATAAGGGAACATACAAAATAATCAATATAAACACAATCTAATCACAATTAAACAAGAAAATATAGCAAACACCCTTGTAATTGCTAATGAAAATGAAGAAGTATGAAGACCTATTACCATCCAAGGACCACTCTCTGATCTTTGACCTATACAAGGGATAACTATAGGGATTCCCATAAAATGTATCAAAGGGTTCCATCTTAATACATGGATATGAAATATTATTATACGAAAAATTATGAAAATAAAATAATTTTTCCAAAGAACAACAGAAATAAGGAACAAAACTCTCTAGCATATCCACCTGAACCTTGACTTCTTTAACATTCTATCCATTTTTTTATGATGATATACGATGTTCAATTTCAATTTGGATCCCATAACCTCTTGATTTTATTTCAAAACCTGGATGTGGACCGTAGGTCTCTATTAGGAAAATTTTTAATGGTATCCCCTTGATGCAACACAACCTTTCGAACATACATGCCTCTATCTAAAACACATTAAATATCTCCTTATTAGAGAGGAATTGTGCCAATTTTATGATCCAAAAGAGATCAAATAAATTAAATTCATCCCACTAGGAGACCATAGTGAAAAATAATGAAGTCCATGGTAGTATCAATGAACTTCCAACATAAATTGGGTATGGGATTCAATAAATATTAAGTTATTTGATGATACTCCTTAATTAGAATATAGATAGAACACGATGATACAAAATATGGAATTAACCATCCCATATCTTTCCACCAATAACAATGTTTCCATTCATGAAACATATTTGTATTCCTAGGGTTAATTTAAAAATAATAACAATTTCTACATTCAAATAAATTTTACCTCCTAAAAATAGAAGCTACCAACATACTTTAAAAACGTAATTCTCCCCTAGGGTAAAAAAATACTCACTTGAGGTCTCCCAACAATTTATAATTTCACTAACGAAGTACATCTCAGTGCCTATAACATTCTCAAGCCAAAACCTCTCATAAAAAAATGAGTAATACTTCACATAATATATTAACACCTATTGACTAGAATCCTATATTCCCAAGATCATCTCAGTGTAGAAACTCTTCATAGACAACTCTTTAAGTGATTCCTTCAAGGATTATGTCTATAATTTTCAATGTAGTGAATCTGAGACCACATTACCCATCCTGAGATTATAATAAATATCAAAATCAAATTTTGGAGATTTTATACTGAGTGTCTCTTTTATATGTTTAGATACCTCTTAGTGAAAATACACATCAAGATTTTCTAATCAGAATATATTTTAAAGCACTTCCCAAGTTGGTAGTGATGAATCATTTAGATTTTATTCATAACCACTTACTACTCAATATCAAGGGTCGGGAAGTTATTATTGAGATGAATTAAATGTAAATAGACACATGCCACCACCTATATCCCCAATATTATGAAACACCCCATAGCCATAGTAGAAGCATTGAAAAGAAACATTATTTATTAAACCCAGTTAAAAAATAACAAAAACTAGAGTTGATGTCAAATTCAACTTGAGTTACACAATTATCTCTTCAATTTTCAATTCCACTCAATCACTACTCCCATACATGTTAATTATGTAATTAGAGATTCAATTTTGGATAAATGCTTAAGAAACCTCTATAAAGAC
This sequence comes from Viscum album, assembly GCA_963277665.1. Classification (NCBI taxonomy): domain Eukaryota; kingdom Viridiplantae; phylum Streptophyta; class Magnoliopsida; order Santalales; family Viscaceae; genus Viscum; species Viscum album. The sequence continues at coordinate 1,231,860,119 of OY728158.1, forward strand.
CATCCAACCCTAAGTTTCCCTAGATATCAAACACATTTCTGGGTTATGCCTAGGATATAACATCTTTTAACTTTTTAGGACCAACTCAGTCAACCAAATATCATAAACAAATCCCCATAAATACCACATTATGGATCCAGAACTTACATTTTGAATGCCTATATTATAGAAAATGTTCTTTAATTTTTCTAAAAATGGTAACCAAATTTTCACCAAGTACCTCTCTTTATTTATATTACACCAAAATAACATCCACAAACATAAAAACCTATATTTTGAGAACTAAAGACATATCTAGTTCATCTGATCTATAAATAACAACATAGTGTTTGTGATATATAATTGAATAACCAGATATATAAAATTCCCATACAAAATCCTAAATGTATTATTAGATATATCAACTTATCAGACTCCTAAATAGTGGTACCCTAACCAAAGGTCAATATTTGAAAACTAAGGATCCCCTTTATGAATGTAAAAGAGATAATAAATCCCAATAAAGGGATATTTTTTCTTAATAGTAACTTTATTTAGATTTCGATAATCCATACAATGTCTAAGGCTCCCATATTCCTTCTTTGAGAAGAGGATATGTGAAGTCCATAATTACATACTAGGATGAATAAATCCATTAGCATCAAGGACCGGAAGATGGAAATTAAGATCCACTAACTATATAGGTTCCATATGATAAGATGGAATATAAAGGGGGATCATACCAGGTAGCAGGTCAATAGTAAATTTGACCTCTCTCTTTCAGAGTAAATTGGAAATTTCATCCAAAATGAACATGTGGTATGAAAACATCATTGTAGGAAGTGTACTTCTTAAAAATGTGTTAACAACATCTAGGATCATATCTAATAACTATAATGAGATCATCCCATCATAAAAAAACTGGCCCCACCTTCTTAGACCAAAAATCACATACACTTCAAAAGACATTAGTGGCTCCATTAGAAGATAAAAACTATACTCAATTTTGATAATTGTTGACTTAGGAAAGAATAACGATCATACAATATATTCCAATAATCAGGTTGACGATATTACTATTATGAAACTACAAATCCCAATCCTATTCAATATTTTATATCCACAAAAGAAACACAATGGGAGACTTCATAAAATTACTACATTGGGATATCCTTCTACAAAAAAGACTCTGATTTCTATATTTCTTGCAATGATGACATGTACTGGGGGAATCCACACAATTCTGCTTTGTAGGACCAAGAATTACATAATAATATATAAAATCCTACTAAAATCATGATTAATACCCTGAAATAAGTATTTATTTGAAGTGACATCCTTTAGACTTCCTTTTATGAATATAAGTCGCACCATTATCATTAACCTCATCAACCAAAGATATACCCAATATATTTCTCCATTCTATGTTTTGCACTACCATATCCTCTTTATTATCCACCTCCAAAAATATTGGAAGGAACATGAAAAACAAAATTGGCCCAATATTAACAATCAGTCACATATCATACCTCTAAAAATTCATTTAATCATTGGGGTAATGCTTCAGTTCCAATTGAAATGACACAAAAATTCATACAGAATACTCAATAACTATCTTGACCAAACCCAATTGGGCTCAATCCTTGACCACCCCAAGGCTACCTCGAAAATAATAGGGGATGGATTCTAGAACATATTAGTCATATCAAAAAAATTGGATACCTTAGCCTATGCTATCTGTATCCACACAACCACAAATGTCTTTGTTAAATAGTGAAATGATAAAGTAAGTTGAAAATAAATGGATGAATACATCTATCCCACAACCAAAGTATATAGGAAATAATAATGGGATAAAAAGGAAAAAATATAACCCCACTAAAAGCTACAAAACCATCCATCCCGCTCATATGGAGGGGGTCACTATCAAAAGAAACTTCTAGAAGGCTTATTATCCACGATCTGATAAACACCTCAGTCGATTCAGCTCACTAAGCTATGGAACCCTTGGGTCCTCCTAGGACCCCATTAAAATGTCTATGGTATTCAAAAGAAGTAAAATGTGTGGGGATACCCTTTTTAGGGGTGAGTATAACAACACATCATATCCACCCTAAAACCCAAAAATATAGAGAATGGGAAATGAAACCGTCTACTCGACCAAGCTAGAGGAAACCCAAACGGGAGAGAAACTCCATTTCAAAACCATTATTATCTATACATGACTAGTTAACTCAGTCCACAAAGGAATTCAACCATGAAATATGAAAACACCATAATTAATCCCATAATAACTAATATATAACTATATCATACTCCAAGTCTCATGAGGTTATGACCTAATAGCCAGCTACAAGATTCAACTCGAGGCTCGAAGGTAACACAAGTCCACAAGAACACACTACATGAGTTCCACTAACCCATATAACACTAAAAAAAGGGAAAAAATCCATGAGAAAAAGATATAATGTCCCTAGTGGTACTTCTGAGGGAAATCAATCCATTAGGAACATCTCCCTAGGTTCAAATCTAGTGCCCAACACTAAAGGTACTATCACTGTAGTCTTGCACCCTATGAAAGATTATAGGAACCCAAGTGGAGATGCATGACCCTAGCCACTATATACAGTTGAGGGAGAATTCCTAAAAACACTGAACAACCTGAATCTTCTATAAATATGGAGATATAGAAGGGACTTGCACACTGTGACTTCCCAGTAGCTAAGGGAGTACTAGCTCTTAACCCACCCATGAAACCTCAATCACACCCATATAGAGAGGAACTCACTTCACTATATTGAAGGAGTGCTACATTATTACCAAGTATCGTAAAAAAAAGTTTATGGTCCCACTCATCATAATTAATCTCCTAGTCCAACAAAAAACCTACTCAAATGAAAGAAACTCACCCTTACAAAGTTGGGGAGTAAAAATTCATAGATAGAGGAACCAGACTATGGTATGACAGGGGAGTTCCACTCTCTGGATAAAGTAGACATGCTATCGTATGAAGGGGTGTAACACTCTACCTATATGATCATTATAGGGGACCCACAACCAGACACAAAAGGGGAGTACCAACCCCAATCTTGAAGATCCACACCCTAGTACGATAGAGGAGTACCAACTCTATCGGATCCACACGTATGGAGGAACCATACCATGAAACTACAGGGGAGTACCAATACCAAGGATAGGGGACCCACACACTGAAAAATAAGGGAGATACCATTGCATATATATGTATCATATGGAGTACCCACACCCTAGTAGGATAGGGGAGTAACAACTCCACAGATAGAGGACCTTTACCCACATATGATAGGGGAGTACCTAATATATCTGTCTAATGAGTATGGAGGCCCAGACTCTTGTAAAATAGGGTAGTTCTTCCTCTATCTGCACAAATGATACGAGGGACCATCACCTAGTTCCAATAGGAGAGTTACTCACCTATGAGAACTAATTCATGGGTAGAGGAACAGCTCCCACTATGGGGGAGTTTTTTCTCTCAAACAATTATTAGGTAAGGGAAACATGAACCCTAATACATTAGGGGAATTCTAGTCACAGTGTCTATATGGTAAACCGAACCTATATCCTACATCAATCAAGTGTCACTAAAATAATCATGACACATGTCATGCCTAATGTCGCAACACAACCATATGTATGGTACCTGCACCCTATTACGGTATGGGACCCCTGATCTACCAGCTTAATGTATATGGCACATACATCTTGAGAAACAATTGAAGGGTACCGAACCTGATGTCAACTCAGTGATCGACATTGATCACTACCCAAATTCTATCACCAATATTGAAGCATCATGATTGAACCATTACACATCACATATCATAGGCCTCTACAAAGGCAAAAATTTTGTTTTATATGGAAAACAATTTAGGATAGGCTAACAAAATGCATAAATCTGAGCCTCAAAGAAGGAGATATGCTCGACAGATGATCCTAAAATAATGAGTAAATGGTCTATAAGGGGGTATATATGGCGTGTTACCCATACCAGATACATTTAATATATTTTTTTTCATGGCCTAGTTGGCCATGTGGGCATACACAGTGTGTACTTTCTGTACCTAGTGCGTCTTGCCTCAACCAAGCCCCTAGATGCACCTTTCTCCTTAGGACTCATCCAACGGGATCTCATGCATGACTCTTCCATTCATGTATCATAGAAGGCATGGAACCCAAGGTATATTTCATTTCCAATATAACCATCCCCTTATTCATTTTATCTCCCAAGGCCTATGTCTGGCAGCCCGTATCTGTGTACTCTGGTTGTGTACATTCACATGGCCATGTCCCATTACATGGCTTCCCTATCCATGTCCCTTGGCTATATGACCTGGGGTCACTACACGAAATGAAAACCCAGTTCACAAAGTGTAGTCCATAAAATTCATATTCCCAAAATTAGAGTAACACATGGTCTGTGACACTGCACTACATTCCTTGTGATGAGGAATTTTGATGTGAAACTCCCTTCGAGCCAGCTGAATCACCCCAGTTTCCACCAAAATATAAAGATCAACCCATATCAGCCATATAAAGGCACAAAAATCTTAGAAAAGTCATAAAAAATGTATTAGGATGTAAAACTCTACTCTAAAAACTTTAACTTGAAACAAAGAAGCTCCATTTCAGATTAATGCTCCAAATATGAAATACTATGATCCAGGAGTGATCGTTGTCAATATTGTAGATCAACAGAGCTTCTTTTACTTGGATCCACCTTGGGTCTCCATCACTCCAATGGGGGAGGGAATTTTCCCCCTCTTATTCAATGCAAGAACCAAAGGGGGTGGGTGAAAGGGTTAATTTATTTAATTTTCATTAAATCAACGAACCTTCTTTTATCACCCATCCCAAACTCATGTCTGGCCCATCACATGGAACCGACAAATTATAGGTTACACCGGGGGAAATATACATGTTCATAACTCAACTAAAGACTCAGAATTTTAATATGAGACTCCAATGGGGAGTTATTCCATATTTCTAAATAAACAATGTGTGTGTGATATAATATATCTAATATTATTAATATCAATGCATAGAGGCTCTATGGGTTCCATGATGATGCACCCACTCAACACCTGACTTCATAAATATTCTTAAAAATATTCTAAAGTCTCACATGTATACATATATGTTACTAAATCCTCTAAAACATACGAATTTGTGTCCTCTAAAAGGAAAATCCTATGTATAAATAGAAAAATAGTGTTATCCACTAGAACTCCTACTCTAATGACCTCTACGAGAGAATCTCATGCTCTTTACAAGAACACACTTAAGTGAACCATAAAGTAAAACCCACACCCAAATCCATATCAAACCAGGGACACATCATGTAACAAATAAACACATGCCTCATCACCTAGGATAAGTAGAAAATTCCAAGAACCATGGTCCATATGTATTCATAGGGTCTGTAAGTACACTTCCTCACTAACCTAACACATATACTGACATAGTCCAACAGTTCTCATATTACCCTTCCTAAACTGCACCAAGTCCTCCTCAATTATATCACATACAAGATGATGAAGAGCATGTGAGGGTACCAAAAAAATAAAAAAGGGTTGTACAATTGTACACAATTGGTCTTACCGGGCCCTTAGTTTGTGATCCTCCAGCTTCCCCACCCACTAGTGATCAAATAATTGAGAATGGACTGCTTGAAACCAATCTATACTAAGGGAAAAGCACATGGTCTAAATATTTCACTAAAAAATAGTTTGTAGTGATACCTCCCCCCACCAGGGCTGCCAAAACACTAGTTGATAAAAAAGACTCCACTAAAAATGTCAGGGCGTGCTCCAACAATCAATACACAAACCCACCTCAAACACATAAGTCAAGGGAAAAGATCCACCAAACAGTGACACTATCCTATTTGGGAATCACTGACTCCCCCACATGGTTTTACTTGTGTCATAAAAAATGTTTTGATAGGGAATAATCCCTTTTACTAATGAGTCAGAAGCTATCTCAAACAACACTCACAAAGGGTTATACCGACACCCCACATCACCCTAATTTAACTATATAAATAAGTGTCATTATAAGAGTAACTCCCAATAGTGTGAAAAAATACTATTACATAAGGTATTAAGGAAACACAGTGTAACTCTATTCATCCTTGGATACTTTGGGTCAATGGCCTATGTGGCCTACACCTATCCTCACCCTAGTCATCCTTCTCTCAAAGCCAGGCTTGGACCACCTAGTAGTGGATGTAGAAATAGCTAAAAAATGTATGCCACCTGCTACTACTCTCCCCTCTCCTATGCCACATCTTCAACATTACATAACTCTGTACTCTAAATGCTACCACTTCTAGGGTAGACCATTAGTCAGATGCCTCTTAGTAGGAAAATGGGTTAGAAAATCTCTACCAAGATGTCTCCGACCATTGCAAGTGTACCACTTCCTCTCATATGGTATACTGGGACCCTACCACAACTCCTTTGTAAGAAACTGATGTTTCTGAGTTCAGGACTGAGTATGCCACCTACACCATGATGATTTCCATTGTCATATAATAGATATTACATAAATTTCATCCTCATGACCACCACTATTGCCACATACGGCCAACCTCCCTCCATGAATCTATCCACCACCAGTTTCAACATGAGTGCCCCCACATATGATGGAAGGAATAAAGAGACCACACATACTCACATGTATCTATACAGGCCATGCTCAAAGGTACATGCACTAAAAATTGACCTCTATCCATATACATGGAGTATCAAAAATGCTCGGTGAACCTTACCATGTACAATTCCACTAACATTATACAATTCCAAATATATTTAATCTCTTGGATATGTGACGATCTAAATGTGTATGGATAGAACCCTTTCCTAAAGTGACTCTTAATCTCCACCAAAGTGATAATAGTATCATTAGGGGTCTAGTTCACCTGGATACCTCATAGGTCACTTCCTATGGAACTCATGTAGCACACTCAACCTATGCGCATCCTCGACCTAAACTACCAACACATCCTACTATGCAATGGGTGGTGGCTAAACTTGGAGAGCACTTGAAGATATCACCTCTAGAATGGTTCACTACACTAATGTTGAATCATGGGGAATATCATTATCATAATCCCACCGTGGAGACAATATGGCTATCTTCACGGTGGAATACTGAAATAAAATCAAGATGCACCACAATCAGAGATTATATCTGGGAAGCCGACACAAGATGGATAGGGAAAACCAAAACCCTTTCATATATGATCCATATACCAAAATATCCCTGTAACTAGTGACCTAACACACCAATTCAAAAAGAAGGCTATCAGAGTTAAGGTGAATGATTATGTTAGCCATTGTACCAAAATTAGATTCCAATGCATGAAATATAAACTCAAAATACATTAACATTGTCTCTATGAAACTGTAACCAGGATCACAAAATCATTACTAATGAAAGACCTTTTATGATATCGATCTTTCATGACTTAAACCAATGGGTTTCAAGTTGTGAACCCCCCACAACTGCCTCCAATAGGCCCGGGGATGGCGTGTAGCACAGATTATCCATACTAGAAAATGGGAGGCCTTAGACTATACTACATATATGCACACATCAACAAACATTTCCATTATATACTGAAAATATAAAATAAACTGAAAAAATTCTTGCATATATCCATCCCACAATAAGAGTACAATAGAAGTACCAAAATCGTAAAAAGGGAAGAATACAAGCCCATAAAAAATATTGAAATAATCCCACTAAAATAGAAGGAGAATATTTCTTTCAAACAAAATTGTTTGAAATCTCTTCAACCATGATCTGGTAAACATCTTGGTTAGTCTATCTCAATAAGATCCTCCTGTTTTGGGTCCTCATGTGACTCCATCAAAACATTTATGGACAAAAAAAGACACAAAAAGTGTGATAAAATCTTGTATAGGGGTGAGTATAATAATGTTCACTATGAAAACCAAACCCCAAATGAAAATGGAGTAATTGATAGGAAACAGTTCACTCAAACCAACAATAGTGAACCTAAATGAGGTGGAACTCTATCTTGAACCCATCCTTGACTATTTCTGACTAGTCAACTCAGTCCACAAGGGATGTTAACCAATAAATATGACAATCCAACATGTAATCCCTGAATAAAATAGATATATCACTCCACGAATCCATGTCTCATGAGGTTCTGAACTCATATTCAGCTAGAGGATTCAACTTGATGCTTGAAGATAACACACATCTAGGAGAAAAAAATCTGTGAGATCTTCCATTCCAGACTCCACTCATATGAGAGATACACTCCATTGGGAACAAATATTCCCTCCCATATGGTATATGAATGTGAACACACTTCATCATGAACAAATCCTTGGGTCCAACTCTAATGATCAACACTATAGTTCTAGTCACCGCTATGTTGCACCCTACACATGGTTTTAAGAACCCAAGTGGAGAGGCCCTCCCCTCACCACTGTAAATAGTTGAGGGAAAACTAATAAAAACTATTAAACTTGTTCATCCTATATATGGAGAGATAGTGAATGGAAACAGACCTTGACACTACCCAGTAGAAAATGGGGTACTACATCAAAATCCACCTGTGAAACCTATGTCACACCCATTTGGAGAGGTCCACACTACACTACATTGAGTGAGAACTAACTCTTAAATAGGTATCATGAACAAAAAGTGGAGGGGCCAGCCCCTCATAGATGTGATCCTCAACTGAGAGAGATTCTTCTCCAATGTAGGTCCATCATTATGGAATGGTAATAGTGTAAAAATCCATAGATAAAGCTCCCACACCCTAGTACGATAATGGAGTACCACTCTACAGATAGAGGAACCACACTATGATATGATGGAGTAATACAAATATACTAGTATGATCACTGTTGGGAATCCACACCCTGGCATGATAAGGAGGTACCCACCCCAGGATAGACGACCCGCATATTGGAATGAAACGTGATTGTAAACTCTGCAAGTACATCATGTACGGAGAACCCGCACCCTAAAACAACATGGAGGATCCATCTATAAGGATAGAGGACCCACACTCTAGAACAATAGGGTAGTAACCACTCAATATATACATATCATATGGAGTATCTGCACCAGGGAATGACATGGGAATACCAACACCAGGGATAGAGGACCCACAACCTGATACGACAAGGGGATTACCCATTATACCTGTTAAACAATAATGGAGCTCTTACACCATGGTATGATATAGGAGCTCTGTTTCCAAAACAATAATGATTCGAGGGACCTTCTCCTACACTATGGTACGATATGGGGGAGTTCCATCTAAACTAAAATTGAGTGGTAATAAAAACCCTCACCCTAATACATTTAGGGACTACCAATCCAAACATCTCTTTGATAAACCAAAATAATATACTACACCAATCAAGGGTCTCTCAAAAGATTACAACACACATCATGCCTCATGTTGCAACTAATACATAGTTAGGGGACTCACACCTTATTATGAAAGGGGAGCACCACTTTACTGACTTACAGTCTAGGGGACTCATGTTCTGACATGATAGGGAAGGGTACTGACCCTGAAAATAACTTAGTCATCTACCATGATCACTACCGAAAGTCTAGAACTGATACTACAACATCATACTTAAATTATGCCACATCGTATCTTGAATACCAATACGAAGGAAACCATTGTTTTATTAAAGGGAAACTACTCAGGATATGACACTCCCAACTTTAAATCCATTCCTCAAAGAAGGAAATACTCTAGTTATAAGATACTCTAAAAAGTATTACAATACATGTAATAAGTTATAAAAGGTGCATGGACCTACCTAAAAATCCAACTGTGACATCTATTTCATGGTTAGGATGACCATGTTGGTGTACTTGACATGTATATCATTAACATGATGTGCCTTCAACATACAGATCTTTAGCTGTTTCTTCCTCCACATGGTTCATCTAGCTATGTCTCACACATGGTGTGTCCTTATAGTTCATGAAGGTTCCTTGATAACCGACCCCTTGGCCTTGTCGTCTTCCTTTGCCCATTTTTGGAAGCTGATGTCTGTGTACCCGGGCCATGTACTTTCACATGACCATGTCCCATCACATGACAACATTTTCCATGTCCCATGGACACAAAACAGGGGTTCACTAAATGGCGTGTAACCCTGTAACAAGGTGTGAAATACCTAAAATTAATCCTCTTTGAATGGAAAAAACACATGACATTTGACAATGCACTACATGCTGCGTGGTCAGGAAATCTGATGGGAATTTCCATACAAGCCCCCAAATCACCCTAGATTCCTCCAAAAAATAATGTTCAACACTAAAGGGGTCTCTAAAATCCATATAAGCAATCTAAAACCTTAAGAAAATGAATAAAAAGGGGATTGAGACATAAAATTAAAATAATCATACCTTGTGTTGAATCACTAAATCTTTGAGTATAGATCCATACTCCAAATCTACTAAACTATAATCCTGGAGGAATCGCCAATATGATCAGATATCGGTAGCACATATTCTCATTGGATTTTCCTTGGTTTGTAGTTGATATAAAGGGGCGGGAGGATGGGCCTCTACTCTACTATGGGTGAACCAAAGGGGATAGATGGAAGGTTTATTTGATTTAATTTTCATTAAATCAATTAACCTCACTATAAAACCCCACTACCAAATCACCCCATACCTGTCACCCAGCTTCGATAAATTTTATGTGTATCATTGGAGAAATTACACATTTTGAACTTAACCACAATATCAAAATTTCTATCTAAGAATAAGGTTAGGAGTTATTCTATTATTCCATGGAAAATATTTATGCGTGATATAATATATTTAATATTTTTAATATCACCACACTGAGGCTGTCTAGGCCTTCAAATTCTACATTAACTCAACACATGGATTTATAATTTTTTTAGAAATATTTCAATGTTATACAAGATAAAACTAGAGTCACTAAAACAAAGGTACAATCCTCATGATCTATTTTTGTAAACTCCTATGAATTTTACACCTATAACATCTTATGAGAAAAATACTCATTGAATATTTTCTTGAAGGAATCCCAGGTAAAATACTTCTGAAACTAAGAATTCAAAGTAAAATTCTACAACCTCCATCATAGTAAATTAATAAAATACATTGAAATACACACTATAGAGTCCATTGGAGTCTTCATAATGTTGAAGATCATTTCAATATGATCAAAAAACTCCTTATATTTATTTGGTTATTTTTCTCCATCGATGATGATTGGATTCTACTTTCTAAATTCTGAAATGTGGTCCATAAATCTTTTGAGTTCTCGATTCTCATCTGATGCACATTCTAAATAGTTTATATTTAAAAATATACAAAATAATTCTCAAATAGAGGATTCTCCATTAAGATATATCTCATAGCTTCCTCTCATGGATTCACAAAATATATTAAATGAAGACATGCTTAATTAACACATGAAGAAATCCAATCACCATAAGATAAAATTCTAATATCCAAAGATCAACTTATTTGTATCCATATCAATGCATTTAAGAGACAAGTATTTAAAGAAGTGATAGATTTTAAGAACAAAATAAAACGAAAAAAAGAAGAAAAAATTCTATTAAAATAATCCCCATATATATTTTAATCAAATTAACTTAAACACTAAATCACATGTTGGAAAATATCCTTTAACACATAGAATAACGTGGATTCAATCATAGAAGTAAGCAGGCCAGACCCCCATTCAACACTTATTATCTCAATTATAATGTTCCTAAATCAAATAAACCAAGGAATTGAAAAAAAATAAGTTAGTCTTATAACACATTAGGATAGGTAATGTCTTTGATACCGATTTGTAACTGAAAAACCCAGGTCAACTAGGAAAGTCAGCTAAGAAGCACTGTCGTACCAAGAAGAAAAATAGAGAGATAACATAACGTCTCATTATAAATCTGAACAAGGAAAAATAAACGAGTATATAGGGGATTTAATACAAAAAATAGTTGATATAAACAATTCCACGATATATAGGCAGATCTAAAAGTATATAACCTAACGAGACTAAGAAATTCTATGTCTGACCATCAGTTACCACCAAACCATCCCACATTGAAGATGATGATAAAAATATAATTTTATATTCTACATAATTTTATTTCCTTTAAATAAGTCCTAAAAAACAAATTCCACAACCAACAAAAAGAAAAATTATCAATTGAGAACAATTACTAGTCGGATTCCACCAACGAATCTATACATGTTCTGATATCAAGAATGTATAAGCATTAAATTTAAAAAAAAATCATGTTTAAAATTACTTTTAATTAAAAAACTCATTGTAAAACATTGATACGATCTTCATAAAATCATTTCATATTCAATAAATATATAAATATTTCATGTATGAATCAAAATAGATATGAAACCATGGATACAATATATAATAATAATGCGATCAAATACGCATGAAAATATAAAATCATGGAATAAACCTATCATAGATAACAATGAAAACCATTTTGTATCTAACCATTGAGAATAAATAATATAAATAGAGGAAAATTCATAATCTAAGAATTAGGTGGATAAAACTAATTTATTATCATGTTTCATTATACACACTAAAGTTACATATCTCCTCTTGTTTATTTACACACAGAAAGAGAGAAAAATAAATAGAAGACACAACCATAATTAACCATTATGATATATTTTTCATGTTTTATTTATAAAAAATAATAAAAATTATTTAAAAATTACCCCATAAAACTCTTTATACTTTCGTTCTTGTTGACCCATTACAAAAAACACCCAATTAATGCATTTATTCAAAATCATGGAGTATAAAAAGCCATTTTAAATAATTTTTTTAAAAAAATAAAAATTTCATCCAAAAAACATTCCAATTTCAAATAATGTATATTAATTTATTAACCCATTATAATTTACATTAAAATATATAAATTAAATAGTTAAATACTTTTATAGAGTCACCTACCTCAAGAATGATGAAAACCTAATCATACTCAACAAAAGAGGTCGAAAAAAGTATGACAATATTTGAACGATTAGGCATTATAGAAAAATTCAATGATAGATAGAAAAATAAATGTGATCACAATCTGGTACAAAACTTCCATCTACACAACTACTATGACCACTTATGATGAAGAAAAAAGAAAGGACTCCTACTAATGGGAAGTGACACAACTACCATCGGGATCGAATTCCTAATAGTGAAAAATGGATACAGATAGATCACCCCAAATCACATAAAATATCCCATGAATTTTAGAGGGAGGACATCATGTTGAGTAAATAATGATTCTAGCCTACAACATAATAATAACTACTAGAAACAAATAATTGATTGCCCGCATCCCTTTCACAATGTGAATTTTAAAAAATAAAAATGCACCAAAAAGGCAGAAATTGAGATAAATTACCACATAGTAACATTTTCATAATGTGTACACATTTCATAGATTTGAATTTTTCATTATCTGAATTTTTCTCATGACATATTCTTGAAAACAAATTATATTCATGAATCATATTCTCCATATGTATTTTTCTTATAGCTGGTTCCCAAGACATGATCTGCAAAAAACAACAAACAACCACAAATTCAACCCATATATAAAGAGGAACTTCTAAATCATTTGTCTAATTTATAATGAAACTATTTTAATTCATAAAACCCAACATCCAAAAATAGTAGGTCAAAAATGGTTGAGAAATTATTTAAATTAGCTAATTTATGTTACAAATTTCAAGGATCGCTATAACATATGATGAAACATAATCTATTATAATGCATGTATCGAACCCCTTTAAATCCATGATTCACCTATATCATCCATTTACACAATAAAATCAATATTATTATAGTTTGATAGTAAAATCATATATCATCTTACCTGACACCATACAAACATTGCTACATACCAATGTTAAAACCACAATCAATGGGGTGTGTTCAAATCTTCACACACACAACCAATGATGAAAGGCGCTGGCGAGGGGCAGTTCTTGTGGGATGGGCCTAAGAGTTATGTATGGGCATGGTATGCCTCTGGGCCTTCAGATCATGTATTCCGGGTCATATTGGGTGTTGTGCCTTGGGCCTACGGGTCATGTACGGGTTACCCTTCAACATTTAAAAGGGGGATTATCTATAAAAAAGAAGGCCTTCGGGCCATTCAGAGGAGATGTAACATCAAAATTTTTCTTCCAAGAATCAACAGAAAATTTGATAGATTTTTTTAAAAACAAATTATATTATGTGGGGAAACATACCATAATTTTAGAAATGAATGATGGTATGAATATCTTATTCCATGAATTCAATTAAAATAAACTAAAAAATTTCATATTACAGGATAGTTTCACCATTATCCATTAAAAACACCTCTCTGAAACCATATTATGTGAATTAAAAGTCAAATTAAAATGACCAGGAGGAAAAAATAGGACACGTCTGTTCAATATAAAATAAATCCATGTGATGGAACTCTCCCAAAAAATAATAATTTATGTGATATCATATGGGGATATTGTGTGACTAAAAAGGGATCTCCCATTACTACTTAGGGAACAAAATAGACTGGGGCCTAATTAGGAATCCAAGCATGAAAAAAAATTAATAGGAAATATAGAAAAAATAAAAATAGGAATGTATTATGGTCAAAAAATGACATCAAGTTTTATACCATAATGCCACCATTCTAGGACACAATGCAGTTAACTTGCGTGGTTGATAGAAAACTAGACCTAACAAGGAGAAGGAGATGATCCTGATAAACTATGTTCATGGAATATCCTCTATTTTCCCTAAGGTTTGTGTCACCTATTATCCCCGCACTATAATTATTCCCCATAAATACTACACAACCAATAAAAAAAGGAATATGGTCCACCACCAATAATAAAATTTATGGTGTGTCCCCTAATGATCATTCTTTAGTTTATACATCCAATTAGAGACTAAAATTATTTCATCCCATGATATTCCACAACCTCTACACCATCAATTAATCATTTCATAACAACCATAATATGTAATGATGCCCACAACTTACCCAAAAACATGGTATAAAAACCCATGTTGTGGTATTATATCTCACTAAGAAGTAGATTTTCATCTAATAATGGCCAATAACTCACATTAGGAATTCAATGAGTAATATAATACCCCCAAGGAATGCAAGTAATCAACTAAATGATCATCAATAAACTAGTTACTTGATCTGAATCAAAATATTAATGTTCATAATGATTTTCATCAACCGATAAGTATTTTTTTACAAACACCACATTATAATTATTATCATCCTTGAAAATAATAATTACCATACATTTAACAATTCATAAATATCATGCTAATCAATTCAATTCTCATGAAAAATATTTCATTTTCACATTGAAAATGACATTGTGTAATAAAATTACACACACCAAACATACTATTAAATAGAAAAATAACAGACCCACTACTCACACTTCATATAGATTAATTTACAAAAATTATTATGTTAATGGAATAATTATTTCTTATAAATTTATAATGGTATCAATATAAGATACACCACACCATTTCTATATCATTGAAAAAACACTAGTCATTCCATATTGGGGAGAAATGTTTCAAAAATAATATGATACACTAACTGACTAATATCAACCCAGATCGATCATGATTATTTCACAACCAAGGAATCAAAAAATAATTCAATTACAATAACACTGTCTAAAGCCAAAACAAAATGTAACTCTAGGGTTATATCTATAACTTATCAAAACTGGTTTTCTACACCACCCATGAGTATTGAAATTTATCTAATCTAACTAACTCTCAAATTCATTATTATCATTAAACAGAACTATTTTAAGGGTCATAAATCCCCCACCAATTCATTTCTCCCAACACGGAGTCCCTTCAGTATCACATATTTGAAGAAAAGAAATCCAATGATTACCACTTATATATTTTCAATTAATCAATGCAATTAATGGATGATACCACCTCACTTACACCCTAACACCAATATAAAACACCAAAAAATCAACAATAATATGCCTCCCCACTACACTCATCAACAAAAAAAATGAATTGGTACCCAATTCTCATGTATCAGAATTCTATTCTCCCCAATTATACCTCACTCATAAAGTGACATATAGACTATTATTATTCCCAACTAGAATGGAATTTTATGAACGCAAAAATAAAAAATTCCAAACAACTGAAACATTAATGATAACATCTAGTTACTTAATCCAAGAATCATATATACATATAATGATAAAAAAACATGTTTCTCATTGAGTTATAATAAAAAATTCAATAAATTCACAATTAAAACATCTAGGTCTCTCTAAGTCCACCACTATAACCAAAGATAATATTGTCTACACCAAAAATAGTGTATTTATCCCATTACCCTACCTCAAATGTTTATAACCTCCAATTAAAATTTTCATTTTCAAAGAAAATACAAACTAAATATAGATATTCAATTCCATAATAATGGTAACTAATATAAAAAACACTTAAAATCTAGACAACCACATTTATAATGGTACTGGTTTCTTATTTTAAATCCATTTCAATACATTTCATGCATAATTTATGTAAACCTTGTCTCCAAAATAACCCATTATATCAAAGGGGTATTATAAAAACTAAAATTAGAACTCATGGCCACAAAACTCTCTTTTACTAAAAAATGTTCTCATTTCCAAATACACTTTGGAATCCAATAATACTCTCCTCGCTCATTTTAAATACCTTAAAATTATAATCATTTAAAAATAACTATCATCTGAAGGAATTAAACTAATATAAACTAATAATACCATTCACACATGATTCAATAAAAGAATATGATATTGCATCTAGAAAAAGTAATTTTTAAAAACAATTAATCCAAAAATTAATTTCCCAATTGTTCTCAAGAAATAATATTCAATATCAACAAAAATGTCCCATTAAATCCATGTTATTCTTATATTAAATTATAATTTATTATTGAAAAAGTATCTATATTTCAAGATATATAAGTTAGTAATAGATTTTTACATGGTAATTTTTCAAAAAACAAATCATGTGGGTTTGTGTATCATTCCATAATGATGGAACTATCATGTTACATAAACAACTCATCCGATATGTTCCAATATCTATGTCTCATTTGAAGACTCAAACATTCCTTAATTGTATTCATGGTCTAACGTAACAATTCACAACCCCTAAAAGAATGGGTTAAAACTTAATCAACGATGACCAATAATGCTAAGATCAATTTATCACATTATTAATAAATAAATCCATCTCTATCCTAAACTATACCATTACATGAAATTCTATAATACCCATCTATAATTTCTATATTATATCTCCCAAGAATCACTAGATTAGGGACACATTGTGAAATTTGTAATGAATACTCTTATTCCAATTTATAGATTTTATATAGGCCATAAAAATTCATAGGGATTCCATTCCATAATAACAAGGCCCAATTATTATGCATAAATATAAAAAATATTTTATATGAAATTCCTTATAAAATAAATATCCAAACATATAGAATAATAAAATGGAAACCAAGATTTTCCCTATCATTTGGAAGAAATTACTAAAAATTATATATGATATGTTAGAGAACATTTAATTAGTAGTATTTGAATAACATTGAATAACATGAATCACTAAAAAGTGTAATGAAACATTGGATATTACAATTTTGAAAAAATAATAATTAAATTATCCTATAGATAAACTCACATATTCTAGTTAGTAGACTCCAAAAATCTATAAGCTAATAGATCAACACCATGTGCTCATATATAATTAAATTCTATACCATGAGAGAAAATTCTATGTTCTATTAATTTATATTGAGTCATACATCTTTTACAATGGTAGTATGAAGTATAATGACCCACTACGATTCCCTTGTGTCTCGATAATAATTTATACTATTATGATCAATTATATTTTCATTCAATTTATAAATGATGTTTAGTGCTTCTGATAAAACAAAATTAAATGAATACACAACACACAATACCCATTCCAGTATATGTGTCAAGTTGTCTTGTTAAAACTATCCCACCATCACACATGACCATACCTTCTCTTACTACATGATTAAATGATATATGAGTCACTTTGAGGAATATATCCCGAACAATTCCCATTAAGTATTGGTATAGTACTACACAAATATTGAGAAATAAAAGACAATTAAAAGAATATTTCTATAAAAAATACATTTCTCATAGCCTCTCACACATCATAGTCCTCAATATGACACTCATAAAAATTATACAAAGTCACAACCCACACATATCATCATTTATCATGAAATGTATGATAAAAAAACTCCATAAACCTTGATCAGAAACACACAAACAATCGATCCCATTGGAATTCTCATTCGACTCATAAAAGAATCTTCAAGATTCCCTTATATCCATATATGATTATAACACTTTTTAATGAGTGGTATTTTATGTCAATGAATTTTATTAGTTATCAATGTTTTTCATTAATATCAAAGACTTGTGAAAAAGGAATTTCAAAAAGTGAACAATTCTAGTTACAATTGACCAAACCTTATTTGGAGTAAAATTAATTGCATAAGTCTATGTAGTAAATTATTATTTATTGGGAGGTATAATTTATGGTCATTAAAAATTTTATTTATATTGAGGGATGATGATGTTCAACATGCATGAATTTTAAAGAGTCCATGCATTGTAAATGCATGATATTATATATTTTACATTATGATATATTGGGATCCTAGTTTGAAAATTATTGAATATTTTATTTTGATAAATTCTTTGTGGGTAGAATAACCTTCCCCAGCCATAGCCAACTAGTTATTTTAGCTCAACTATGAACTTGTGGGGGAAAGGGTCAACTAAGCATGAAATCCATCAACAACAGCATACGTGGATGAATAAGAAAGTTGGATTGAAATGTTCCCACATAGGGAATATATTAAGATGCATAACATCTAAAAATATTACACATAGTGTGCATGAGGGTGATGAGTTAACCAAACAATGTCTAACACGACCTTTATAGGATGTGGGTGATTGTGTTTCTGGGAATTGACCTTAGTGTTAGGGATCGAACCACATAAGAAAAAAAATCATTTATTAATTTCTCATAAATATACATGACCTTGTATGTCATATGTGGAAGTGATATACTATAGTTATTATTATATATATACAGAAAAAATAATCCTTCCAATATGGAACATCTGGAATATTCTATTGAGGTAGCCACCATATTCATCCATGGCTGACATTTGATTATTTTAGTATACTAGAGTAGATAGATGGACATTTGGTATTCAATTTCATGGTTTCCATGATCATGTAGATATTGATATTTTGTGATGAATAATGCATGAACCATTATAAATTAAATTTACACTTTATATGTAAAGAGGATTTTGAAGTACATACTTAAACCTTATGAAAATTAGATTTCAAAAGACCATTCTAGTAACTATCTTCATAGATCATTTTGACCATAAAAAAAGAGTCCATGATTTTAATCAAATGCATGTGATATAATCATAGATAAGGAATAAGTATGAATCCATAAGTATCCAATTTTTTTGTCTTCACATTATATGGAAACCCATGTTTAATAAATGAAAATTATGAGATCTTCTGGAAATAAGAAATGATGATTGACATGTCTTCATTTCTCGGATTATAAGGTGGTGAAATGTTTAAGAAACCTCATCTATAAAAGGATGATATCCATGTATAAGAGAAATATTTTTTACTCTTGTTCTTTATGAGATATATCATTTTTAAAAAAAATATCATTCTCCAATAACTAATTTACCGAATGATGGATGATTCGTTTTCCACTTTTCTATAAGAAGGGGAGTACAAAAAACATCTATATTCATGATGGAGTTCAACAAATAGGAAATATTCTATGTCTATGTTTCATAGACTCTTGTTTTTTGACTCTCACAATTAAGTGATTCAGAAAGATATTAATACACAGTATACTTCAGTGTATCATATGAAAAATATTTTCATGAGGAATTGATTAGGTAAGAAAGTGATTTAGTTATATACTATAACTAAGTTGAAAAAATATGTTATATGTGTAAAAAATTACAAGAGTAAAGAATAGTGAACCGATGTACGATTTGATTCATGAATAATAAGTTAAACCTACATAGTTGGTGTACATAAAGATAGAGGAGTAAGAGACATAGATTATTATTTCTTATATAAAAAGTATTCATGTTGTTACATATTGTTACTATTTTTAGGTATTCATAAACCCCTCTTTTAATAATTCATTTTTTAGGTTTTTATGGATGTTTTTCTTGAAAGTTTGTAAATTTTTGGAGGTTATCAGGTTATTCATGGTTGGCGAATGGTTTTCCCAAACCGTGCACCCTGCTAGTGAAAATAATAAAAACACAGTTAGTGAGGGTTTAAATTGTAGACACATGGTTTTTAAAACCATGAAACCTCCATGGAGAAACTATTAAAATCTATACCAGGGGGAACATGTTTTGGGGGAATGACTTGTCTGACCATGCGACCCTACCCAGAAAACCAAGTGTACAAGATATCTTTAATCCAAAATTAAGTTTCAAATGTTAAAAACCTTAGTTTTTGTGACCGATGGTCATTTATGACTATTATACAATTTCTTAATCCATCGACTATCCCTAGAGGTTATTTTGGCCCCATTATACCCCTCTAAAAGTGAACCAATCTAGTAAAATGACATTCGACCTCTTCCCAATAAGTTTTCACTTCCCATTCTATATCCACCACGACCTCTTTCTACTCCCTAGTGGTTTATATATCTCTCATGTTAGTGAAGGACCTAATACACTTTGTTTCTATTCTTGAATATAGGTTTTATTCTTGGGTCTTCATTGTTGATGTTCTTTGTTCGAGTTTCCTGATTATGGATTTGCGTTTCAGGATCTTGATACCTTCTGTAGGAAATTTAATTTATTGTTGGAAAATTAATATAATATAAAATTTATCAATTGTTTTATTTTATTTCAATTAAATTGTGAAAAAAATAATTTGGTGTGGATTGGGGTTTCAAATGGATTTGGTATGAAATATGGTAAAATTCCCAAACTCCCATGAATTGGGGTGTGATTTGGATGTGATAAAAATTATGGAAAAATTGAGAAATTGACTTGAAAAATAATTTATTTGAAATATTATTTGGGAAAAAGTATTAAAATAGTTTTCATAGAAACCCTGTGGTTTTGTCATTGAAAAATACATTTCATTAAAAACCCATGTATTGGTTTTTAAATATAAATAGGCATATTGAAAAGGAAAAATTGGTTGAATTTTATTTTGAATAGTTTTGAAGTAAAATTTCCATTATTAATTGTTTTTATAGAATATGAAAGCCTAGGTAGTTAGTGATTTATTAGGATATAACTATTTTGATGCATTGTGAAGAAAATAATACCTATTGGAATAGGTCACATCCTCGTTGGGATGATGATGGGTTGTCTTTGTCTAGTGTTTAAGGGATGCCTGTATACACATATTGTTGGGATCACCTTCGAGTGTGTAAGGATACCCTAGCCTTGAACTATCCTACATCATGGAATATAACCATGTTTCTCATTATTTTTATTTCATATATATATATTCCATTGTAGAATACTGTTTTATTCATGCCTTTTGAATTTATTTAAACTATTTTAATTAAAACATTTTTTTAAGAAATTGATTGAAATGTAATGTCATATTTGTCTTAAATATATTTATGAAATTCCATGGCTATTTATTTAAAATTTAAATCTTTAATTGGATAAATAATTTTTTTCTCTTATTATGGAATCCTTACTGAGACCCTAAAAGGATATGTTTCTCACAACCTACTTATTTATTCAGGTGTTTGTAAATTATTATATTCCTGTTTTGAGCAAGGAAAAAGTGTTAATTAGAGGTGTTTCTCATTTCTCATCCTTGAGATGGAAGATTTGTGTCCATTGGTATGTGAGTTTTTATCCTATTTTCTAGTACTTGTGGTGGTACATTTTTTTAACTATTTGAATTATAATACAGTTCACCCTTTAGAGTTTTTATTTTACTCATACTGACGTGTATTTATTTTTTTCTATGGTATTTTTGGAAATTTATTTCCCACTCTCATATTGTTTGATTTTAGGTTCTTGTCGCTCACCCATATGGATTGGGTACTTCCTTAGGGATATGTTAAGAATAACCTGGTTATCAAGTTACCGTGGTATCCAAGATGGTTTCTGATAAAATTGTATCAAAGGTGAGGTTGTTCATATTTCCTTGATGCCATTATGCAGTTGTGTAATCTTTTCGAGACTAAGGAGGTAGTTATGATCGTGTTCCCAAACAGAACTCATCATAATGAGCCTTAAGTCATGAGTGGGGGTTTTGGAATAGAGTCTCGAGGATTAGTTAACGTTTTTCCTTATTTTTTATTTGGATCAAGTGAAATCCAAACTTTGTGTATCTATATGTTGGGATTAATTTCCCTTGTTTATATTTTGAGTGATAATTTGATGGCATCACTATTATCTACTAGTGTTGTATAGAATCATACCTCTAAAAATATGTCTGAATCAGATCTAGAAGAAGATACTAATGAACCTCTATGAGAGAGGCCTATCATAGACTAGAATCTAGTTGAAATCATTGTGTATACCAACCATGATCTGGGAAAAGCACCTGAACTAGTTCTGATTCATGCTCCAGCTATAGAACTTCAAAGGGATGTTCTCTAAAATTGTGATAAGGAGTTCCTTTTCTATAATCCACAAGAATTCAAAGGCTCAAATGATCTTGATGAAGATGAGGAATGATTGATAAGGATTGATTTATTTTCTATGTACTTGGAGACAACTGATGAAATCAATGGGAAGTGTTCCACATTTGTGATGTTCGAGCCGAGAAAGAGATGGAGGTACATGATGGTGATGACGAAGAAAAAAAAGGATTAGATTATAAATACATTAATTATCTTCTCATTGACTAGTTATATCTAGAGAATATATTATTTTCCAAGACTATAGAATTTTTCAAAATCAAGCAGTCTCACAGGACCATAATAGAAAATGAAAACCATTTTATAGGCCATGTGAAGTTTTCACGTGATATTGTATCAAATGAGAATATGAATACTCAATGGTTAAATATTATCCTTATATATGGTATTTATTACAATATTTTCTTTTATATATGAATTCTTATGATAATGTGCAGTATAGAGAATTGATGGTTGAAATGAACATAGATTGAAAGTTAACGTTGAAAGGAGTTCAGTTTTCACTTAGTGGTTGTGTGAATTCATCTAGAGGAAATAGGAAGAGTGATTATTATCATGGTGGTTATTTATAGAAGTGTTTTTTAGACCTCTTGAAGTTACAGGAATAGGCCCTTTGATTTTCAAATAGTGTGGCATGCCTGTCCATTTTAAATGGGGTTTCACTAAGGCCCCCAATATTTCTGGCTTTTACAGATGATCATGAGACATGGAGATGTTCAGAAAAGTATTTTATAATAAAATTAGTGTCATATGATCATAAACATTTGTTAAAACTATGTGTTAATTAGATTCTTCACAAAAAAAGGGGTTCCAACCAAATGCATCTGGAACGAAGCTTCTTCATGCTATAGAAGAGTCTCCAGAGGAAGTAGATATGGGACGAAAAAATGTGAAGGTACCATCTCTACAAATTCATCAATAGTGACTCCTTTATTTGATACTGGTGCATCTCATTCATTTATTACAACCTATAATGTAAATATAAAAAATAATCCTTTCATGATTTTGTCTTATGCGATGGATATTACTACACCCCTCAGAATGAGGAGAGAGGAGTGTCTTCTTTTTTCATCTTGTGTTTTGTCATTGTAAGATGTTGAGATCACAGGGAGTTTTATATTTTTCCCCATGAAACCTGTTCTTACAATTTTTAAGATTTATTTAATCCATTCTAATAAATCCTAGATTAATGTTTATCTTTGAATGGTCTCCTTTATTGCACCAGATGTGGTTTTTCATGTCTTTCAAAGAGAATGGGAACCCAGGTCAAGCATAGAACAATATTCTTATATAGATTTTTAGAATTTAATATATGTGTATTATTTCTTTCTGGAGAGATAATATTTGAGCAGTGATCTCCCTTCAGTTTTCTTTGAGTTTCTCGATGCTTTTCCTTCTGACATATCTGGTTTTTCACTCGTAAGGGAGGTAAAGTTTTCTATCAATTTAGTACCTGGTACTCAACTAGTATCTATTCCATCTTACCCCATGGAACCAACTAAAATGAATGATTTTAAGACTTTGTTGAATGATCTATTAGAGAAGGACTTTATACACCCGAGTGTGTCACAGTGTGTAGTGTTGGTTCTATTTGCTAAGAAAGCTGATGGGTCACTTCTACTTTGTGTTGATTATCAAAACCCTAATAAAGTAATTGTAAAAAAAATTACTTGTTGGCACAAAATTATGCTATATTTTATCTATTGAAAGGGGTTAATTGGTTCTTGAAGATTTATCTTTAATCTCATTACCATTAGTTAAGGATAAAATTATGAAATTTATAAACCACGTTTTGGTGCAAGTAAAACTGTTATGACTACCTTGTCATTCAATTTGGCCTAAACGATGATCCTTCTATCTTTATGGATTTAATGAATAATATTTTCCATGATAATTCTAATACCATCACAGTGGTAGTTGTGGCTGATATCTTAGTTTACTCTGAGTATAAGGAGGTTCATGTGTGTCATCATTCAACAATTATGGAATTATTGTGAAAACAATGACTTTATGCCAAGATATAAAATTGTGATTTTTGGATTTGATAAGTGATGTTATTAGGAAAATTGGTGTCAAAGCATGGTATATAAGTTGATGCTAATGAGGTGAGAGCTATTACGACATTGGAGAAATCACATTTTTTAGATTTGGAGATTATTGGGTTTAGCTGGATTTTATCACCATTTTATAAAATAATTATCAATGTTTCCTTCTTTAATAAATTAAATTACTCACTAGAGAGTAAGGTTTTATTAGAATGAAAAATTTAAGAATTTTTTTGTTGACCTAAAATACCTTTTGACTAATCCACCTATGTTAACTATCCCAAATCCCAATAGGGCTATGGGGTCTTCTATGATGAATCAGGTTTAGGTTTGGGATGCGTTCTTATTCAAGGTGATCATTTAATTGCTTATGGATCTTTTCAGATTATGGAACCTATGAATAATTACCCAACCCATAACCTTGAACTCACAACTATGATCTATATGTTTAAAATCTCGAGGATTTAACTTTCTGGAGAAAGGTTTACCTTGTATTCTAACAAGAAGATCTTATGTTATATCATCTCTTAAAAATATTTGAATATATTCAATAGGTGTTGGGTGGAATAACTTCAATCATTTTTTTTTGACATTTCCTATACTCCAAGTAAAGGGAATTACATTACTGATGCTTTGATTAGGAAATATCAGACCCATTCAGTGAAAAAATCATCAGAAGAGTGTAACTTGATAACTATTTTGTCAAAAATTTATATTGGAGTTCATCAAACAAGGTTGGAGGTTTCATTAACCAGTTTTTAGTTGACCTATTCTCTTCTCGTGATGATTCCTCAAGGAAAAAATCTTGATTATGAGTTCTATAGCATCAGAGACTATTTATGGTTGGGAGACCATGACACAATTGTCATTATACACACATGGAATTCTATAATTTTGGAATCCTTTTGTTGTACTATTTTCACTTAGGAAAGATGTTATGGTGGATTGACATAGTTCCTAGTGGGTAGTGCACAAAAGAACCACAAATATTTTCTATGAAATGAAATGATGATTCTGGTGTCTAGGTATGAGACAAGGCACCACTAATATTATATCTCACTTTGATACTTTCCAAAAGGGGAAGGATGAGCACAAAAAACCCTTGGGTTTGATTAATCCATGTCCAATACTGACTTTTAAGTGGGATGAGATCTCTTTGGACTTTTTGGTTGAGTTTATTCACACATAGAGAATGAAGCATTCAATATGGGTTGTGAATGATTAGATGAATAAAATGGCTAACATTATAAACATTCTTGATATAACCAAAGTTAAGGAGTTATAAAATCTCTATGAGAAAGAGATTGTTAATGTTCATATAATTCTATCTACGATAGTCTCTCATAAGGATACCTCGTTTGCTTCTCGATTTTAGAGAGGCCTTCAAATGGAATTACGATCTTAGGTCCATTTCAACATGAAATACCATCCCTAATCAGATGGCCAGATATTAAGTGCTATAAATATTATTAAGGATTTTCATTGTTCCTATATCCTTGAATTTGGTTTATCTTGGGATGAGCACTTGTGGCTGGTTAAGTTTTCTTACAACAGTAGTGACTAGTATTTGATCAGAATAGATCCTTTTTAGGACTTGTATGGCTTACCATGAAATTCTATGTTTTTTTGGTTATAGATTTGTAAAATTTCCTTGTATGGACGTATTTTGAATCAAGAGATGACAATGAAGGTTTAGTTGATTCATCAGAGAATGTTGATGTCACAAAGCAGGTATAATTATTATAATTATTATTGTTATAGATCATTGGAATTATGAGTTGTTGACATAATTTTTTTGAACGTTACACCTAGTTTGTGTCATCAAAGGCTTGAGATGAAAGGGAAGCCTGATCCTCAATTTTTAGGACTTTTTATGTTAATAGTGAATGTGGAAAAAATGTCTTACTTTTTTGAACTTCTACCAAAGGTGATGTTAATAAACAACATGTTCCATATATCACAGATCTAGATATATCTTTCTGATCCATATCATGATATGATATGGAGTGATATTGAGGTTGAACATGATTTATCCATGCATGAGAATCTAATCAGGTTAGTTTATTCTAAATCTAAGGTAATTAATGGGAGGATGATACATTTGGTTTGAGTGCAATGGTAGGACAGTTCTAATTCTCATGAGACATGGGTGAGTGTGGAATTGAAGAGAGAGTAGTGGAATCATATTTTTGACATGGAAACTTTTGGATTGGATTTTTAGGGATAGAATGCTTCAATGTAGGGGATTTTTTTACATCTGGTTACAATATTAAGGCATTCCTAAACCCCACTAGTAGTTATTCATTGTTTCAAAATTTTAGGGATGTTTCAGGGGAATATTTGGAAATTTTTGGAGGTCCTTTTGATGTACATAGATAGAACATGGGTTTTCCCAAACTATGTACATTGATAGTGAAATCCATGAAAATACAAGTACTAATGATATTCAATACTAGCACAGGGTTTGAGAAACTGTGCACCCACCAAGGAGAAACCATGCAACCCTATATCAAGGGGAACACAAATTTTCTAACTATACATCCATGACCAACTAACTATCTGTACAATATTTTTCTAATCCTAAAATTAATTTTAATATCTTGAATCCCTTGGATTAACTACCTAGTAGGCCTGTACGACCCTAGTATGATTTACGGTTACTTATAGTGTTCCAATATCTAATTTTAACCCCTATAAACCCATAAAAAATAGAATTGAATCTTGGTGAATGACATTTGATATATTCCCTATAAGTTTCATCTTCCCGATCTCTTTCCCCTACTCTATATTTTCTCATATATACGGTTTAATAGATATAGTGTTGTTGGGGGATATAAAACCATTTTTTCGGGTCTTGAATCTTTGTTTGATTCTAGAATATTCATTTCTTACGTTCTTCATTGGAGGTTTTTGATTAGGGATTTGTGTTTGATGATCCCATGATCTTCGATAGGTCATTACATTTATGTTTGGGGGAAAAATATAACCCTAGTTGTTCTTTCCTTTTAATTAAATTTTTGAATCATTTTTCAATGTTGATGTGCATTTTAAATTGATTTGTAATTAAATTCGGGGAAAACCCTCCAACTCTTATGAATTGGGGTGTTATTTCAATTTAATATTTTTTTTGAAAATTTTTGAAATTTATACTACGGAATTTAAATTATATAATTGATTGGGAATGAATTTATTATAAAGAGAATTATGAAAAACGGATTGAAATGGTTTTGATAGAAACCCAGTGGTTTTATTATAGTAAAAGGCATGATTTAAATTAAAACTCGTGTGTTGTTTTTTAAGGAGAAATTGGATCATTGAAAAAGAAAAATGGGTTAAATTTTATTTTTAATAGTTTTGAAATAAAGTGAACATTATTTATTATTATTATAGAACATGAATTCCTAGGGAGTTCATGAGTTATTCGGATAGCACTATTTCTATGCCTTAAAAGTTAAACAAAAACTAGTGCAACAGGCCACATCCTCGACGGAATGATGACAAGTTCTCTTTGGGACATGTTTATACACATATTGTCATGATCACATTTGAGTGTGTAAAGATCCCATATCCTAGAACTATCATACCACTTATAATATGACCATGTTTCACATTTTTTTGTATTTGATATATATAAATATAAATATTTCATTTCTATAAACTATTTTACACATTCCATGTGAATTTATATAATTTTTTTATAATTTTGTTTTCTTAAGACACTATTTATAAATATTTCTATCATTTTAAATTTAAAGCGTGACTTATTTTAAATATGCTTTGAAAATTACCCACATGTTCATTTAAAATTTTAATCATTATTTGGAAAAATAATTGTGGCCTGTTATTATTAAATCCTTTGTGAGACCCTATTTTGATTTTATCTCACACCCTAATTGTGACATCATGTGTTTGTATATTATCTTTTTATGGGTAAGAGAAAGGGTAAAGCTCCAATTGAAGATGGTTCTTACTGCTGATCCTTGGGAGGAAAGAGTTGTGTATGTTGGGGATTTGGTGGTTGTACTATTTTCCGGTACTTGTGGTGGTACTCTGGGTTTTTTTACCTATTTGACATCTAGTGCACTTCTCCATGTGAATTTTTTCTTGTATTAATACTTACATGTATCTCTTACATCCATTGTGGTTGTTGAAAATTTATTCACACTCTCGTATTGTTTGGTGCTAGTTTATTATTACCAACCCATGGGGATCAGGAATGCCTTTTGGGAAATGTTAGGAATGGCCTAGTTATTAGTCTTCTTGGGTATCCATGATAGTTCATGACATATGCTAACAATACCACCAGTATATTCATTCCTTACCAAGGTGTAAATCCATGTTATTACCAATCATGGTTATTTTCATCGGGATAAACATGAATTTTGTGAAAATCCAAAGAAAATGTATAAGACATCTGGATGTTTGATACTGAACACACTCGTGAGAAGAAACATAAAATTCACACATGATAATACATTTTTTTATATTCTATGTGTTACATAATATGAAATACATGGAAATTATTATAGTTTCATTAGACCCCTATTTTTAAGTGTTTGTGGAATATGAAATTCCTATTTAATATTTTATATTAATTTTTAATGAAAAAGGTATGAATATGTTATTGTGATAATTTTATGAAGAAAATTAATTTTTTAATAATCCAAAATAATTTTGGTGATTCTAGAAATACATATTAGAGAAGAGAAAAGACATAGATACACTAGACTAAAAATTTGTTATCATATGGATCAGTCTCACTGAGTATATAGGTGTCATATAATCATGATGAATAAACTAGTGTGAATATATTTTTTTCACATTAGGAAGAAGAATAAGAAGAAAAAGAAGAAGAAAGGGAATCTTTTTAGTTTCTTTTGTGAAAAATAAAAAGTGTTACATGTACCCAATGATTCTATTAAGAGAAGATATAAGTGAAGAAATAAAAATAATTTTGATTTCAAACATAAGTCTCATTTATTCAATTAATATATTGGTGTTACAATATACTTTACAAATATGGTGATAATTATCTCTAGAGGTAGTATAAAAAACTAGCATGAAGCTCTATGTTGGAAACATTTTCACCAATCCAGGGAAGAAAATTTTTCCAACCAATCATAAGTGTAGAGAGTCACACCTAGATGAGGATATGTTTCTTGATAAACTAGTGTAACTAGTGTCATTTTATAGAAAATAATCCATATAGTGTTCATCTAATTACATAGAAAGAATAAGAAACACCTATTGAGTAGTGAACGATGAAAAATGGCTTGTTGCATATTTACCTAATTACATATACATGAATATGATAATTAAAATAAAATAGTATAATCCATATCCTAGTAGTTCTAATAGGTAAATAGATAATGATTTATAAATGTAGAAAAATTTCCCAACACTGATGTAACGCCCCGACCCCAGCTACCCAGAGTCAGTGCATTAATTACATAACATTGGCATGATCACAAGAAAGATCAAATTTCAAAAGACCGATTGGTTTAGTAGCCTTGTAAACACTAGATATATTCATAAGTTTTACATTACATCATAAAATGAAAAACTACTACAACAACATAAAGTCTCCATAATCCACACTCATATCCCCACATAACATCCCTGCAGGTCATTCATAATTTACTTCTTCACTTCCTGGGAAAAATAAAACATAGAAAAGGGGTGAGTTCAAATGCCCAGTAAGGATAACAATATAGCGGAAACTTTCATAAATAAGAATAATCATTTAAGGCAATGTATAACTAAAACAAAAGCCTTTCAAACATGAACTTTCAACATGTTATGACATAAATAAAATGAAATAATGCCATTTACTTATTCACATGGATATTCTACTAATCGAATAATCACATGCAAAAATCAATAACCACTTTCATAATGTTGGAATGCATAATGCCAGACTATCATAACCACATAGCCAAGGCCTCGTGCCAAGACTACAAATAAGATTTTGTCAAGGCCTTGTGCCAAGACACTAGTTTGTCTCATGAGACCTACCGATGCATCGAGGAGCTATATCGGGCTCCACCCGTCACATATTAAGTCCAATGCATTCCCATATGAAAAGGTTTAAACATAACATAAACATTCGTATTAAAACTAGCATACGAAATGTCAATACTTTCACCATAAACCATGAATGGTATATAAAAAAAATAGCACATCCACAGTCAAACATATCACAAAACCTTAAATACAATATAAAAGTTTTGTATCATAATATATCATCCTCAAATAAGCGTAAAATCCATTAAAGGATGTTGACATAGATGAAATCAAAACTCTTTTTAAAGAAATATCTCTTTCTATTTTGAAATCATTTAAGAGACATATATTTATAAAATAAAACATTTTCTTTGAAAATATTCTTATAAGATTGTAAGGGAAGCTTTGACGATTTTATAACGGCGGAAATTAACCGCACCCGCCGTATAAGTAAAAAAAACATTCTTATCTTAATTCTGTCGAAAAGGTTAAAAAGCACCTTGTTTGGAAAACAACAGAAAGATTCCCTTATAAACCTCTTATAAAAAGTCAAACAAGGGTATAAATGACTTTAACCCATATTCTTTTAAATATTAAAAATGTTTTGAAATACATTTTGAAGAAACATGGATGTGGATGATAACGAGGTCCCAGTAGATAATTATGTATAAACAACCTCGGATAATGAAGAGATTGGGAAATAAACCCTTACCTTGTACTTTTCCTTGGTTGGGGTAGGTTAACCTCCTGTATAATGGTGAAATAATTGTTATTAAATTATAAAATAATCATATACATTATTATGATATCATATATGATCTTTTAATATTGATTTGATAATAATATCTTAGTATTATCGTTGTTTCGGGTGTTAACTTACTTGTTTTATTTCATATGTTTTGTTACGTAAGACATGTTTGTAAAGGATAGGTTGTATATTATACATATCCAGAATGATATGAAGTCTTTAAACATCATTTTTAAATCATCAAATGATAATTATACTTGAATGGATACGATGGAGAATGAATCTCATCGCGTTCGTGGAGACGGTAGTCCGTACGTACGCACGAGCGACAATATCATTCTTTTGATATTAAAATAATATATAAATGGATGGTATATCATATATACAGAATCATTAACATGTTATATTTATTATTTACATGAGTTACACATCATTATTATACCCATCCAAATAATATTATATTGAATAACAATTACACCACGACGTGGAGACGGTAAGCCGTACGTACGCACGTATGGTGACATGTTATTAAAAGGGTGGATAGAATACTGAATATAGTTGTACCATATTTATAATAACATCACATTATATAAATGATACTGGAGTTATTATTTTATAATGGTCACAACAAAGGAAGAAGAAGTGGAAGAAGAAATGAACTTGGAAAAGGGTGGTGAAATCATTACCTCTTCTTCGGGCTCTTCCTTTTGATTTGATCAAAGGGCTCCTTAGGTTGGCTTTCTGATCAAACTAAGGCCTCTAGGTTGTAGTGAGGGAAGTTTGGAGAGTATTTGGGCAGGGTTTGGACGAGCCAAGTGGCTTGAGAGGTGTGAGGAATGAGTAGAAGTGGTCTCCTTTTATAAGGGAGAGGAGGGGCTCTTTAGGAAAGAGTGAAAGTATTACTTTATAATATAATTATATTCGGTTTATAATGGTCCAAAAATCATTGAGGTCAAAGATAAGATGACTTATTTTCTAAATAACATCAACCAATAATAATTGGACAGGTTTTATATAATATTTTAATAATTATAATCTTATTTATTTAAATGATTTATTAATGAGGTAAACATTGCATCATTATTGTGTCATTAATAATTTAACTTATTTTATGTCTAAAAATTATAAATAATATATCATTATGTAGAAAATAGTTTTATCTTTCTAATGAATATTTATAATCGAAAATCCAACATGTATAACCCTATGTAAAAATTGTTCTTCTAAAAGATGTAAGCTTATGCCATTTTTATTTTTATTTTAACTTTATTAATATAATGTGTCCCTACCACATACAAGTGGCTTTAAGGGGTCCCCAAATCGACCCAAGGATGCCCATGGTCAGGTATGTGTCCACCAATAAGGTTAGGACACGTTTTAGGGTAATTTTGTATTATTATAATATTATTTTTTAACCCTTATTTACCGGATTTACCCTTTAACCATGGTAAATAAAATATTTACCGCAGTAATTATTCAAAATGTGTAAAAATAAAAGTTACCTATTTACATAATTTGGACATCCTGATTCCAAATATGTAATCCATTTTTCCAAATTCAAAACACAGAAGTGGTAGAAATTAATTTAAAATTAATTCCCGTTGTTAAAATAAAAAGCGTGTTTTTAAGAGATAATAACTATCAAAAGATTGACACTTGTTTATGTCTGGTTTAATTGTGAAATTATGTCCAATGACAAACATTAAATTAAATGGTAAAAATATATTCTAAATATACTTTAAAACCACTCAAATTCATAATTTATCAATATTAATTATTTTGATTAAAAAAGTTGATTTTAATTAAAATTTAATAATTTTCACTATTCATCAAAATATAAAAGTTATCCGAAAAGTACCAAAATTTCACCCTAGGCTAATTTCAATATTCCGAATCCAAAAATGAAGTCTATTTTGAAATATAAATTATATATGATTTCAAAAAGTAGGTATTACTATTCACAACGGCTAGTTTAATTAGTTGTGGTGTGTGTTAGAACTCGAGGTTGCGTACAACACACGCTATCACATTATTCGAAGGGAAACGTACCGTGGAAGATTGGGGTGTTACATTCTCCCCTCCTTCAAATAATTGCGTCCTCACAATTTCTAGGGTATTACTACATAAAAAGACTCGGGTGGTTCTTTATCATAAGTTCCTCGGGTTCCCACGTTGCCTCTTCCATCTTATGATTTCTCCACAAAACTTTTACCAGACGCGTCGTCCGGTTTCTCAGTACTTGTTCTCTTGTATCAAGAATCCTGACAGGCTCTTCACAATAAGACAGATCGGGTTCCAGTTCTAATTCCTCATAGGTGAGTACATGCGTTGGGTCAGGCATTTATTTTCTCAACAGAGATACGTGGAACACATTGTGAACTTTAGAGAGACTTGGCGGCATTGCCAATCGGTAAGCTACAACCCCAATTCGTTCTAGAATTTTGAAAGGTCCGATGTACCTGGGACTCAATTTACCTTTCTTACCAAAACATATGACTCCCTTCCATGGAGATACCTTCAGGAAAACATGATCACCGACTTGAAATTCCAAATCCTTCCTTCGATTATCGGTATAGCTCTTCTACCTACTTTGAGCTGCTTTGATGTGATTTTGGATTACTTTCACCTTTTCCACCATTTTCTCCACCAGTTCTGGGCCTACAAGTTTTCTTTCACCAACATCATCCCAACAGGTTGGTGTATGACATCTCTTTCCGTAGAATGCTTCATATGGTGCCATCTATATACTCGAATGGAAGCTATTGTTATAGGAAAATTCTACCAGTGGTAAATATTGATCACACATACCCTGAAAGTCAAGTGAGCAAGATCTCAACATGTCTTCTAAGGCTTGAATAGTCCGTTCTGATTGTCCGTCTGTCTGAGTGTGGTAAGCAGTGCTCAAATGAAGTTCAGTATCCAGGGATTTCTGAAGACTTTTCCAGAATCTTGAAGTAAAACGGGGATCACGATCAGAAACAATCGATAGGGGTACTCCATGAAGTCTCACAACTTCATTAATATATAGTCTTGC
This sequence comes from Viscum album, assembly GCA_963277665.1. Classification (NCBI taxonomy): domain Eukaryota; kingdom Viridiplantae; phylum Streptophyta; class Magnoliopsida; order Santalales; family Viscaceae; genus Viscum; species Viscum album. The sequence goes on from OY728158.1 coordinate 1,231,894,807, forward strand.
TAGACGTTCCAGGGGTAGATCTTCTCTTATAGCAAGAAAATGTGCTGACTTGGTAAGACGATCAACAATAACCCATATTTCATCGTTCCTTCTAGGAGTCTTTGGTAGCCCCATGACAAAGTCCATCGTAATATTGTCCCATTTCCACTCCGGTATGGGAAGAGGTTGCATGACTCCTCTAGGCTGTTTCTTTCCAGCTTTCACTTGTTGACAAACCATACATCTTGACACAAAATCAGCAATCTCCCTCTTCATGTTGTCCCACCAAAAATGTTCCTTCAAATCTCTATACATTTTGGTGCTCCCAGGGTGTATAGAGAAATTGGAACTATGAGCATCATCCAGCAATTCCCTTTTCAGATCAGGTAAATCAGGAACACAAAGTCTCTTCCCGAATTTCAAAATTCCATCTTCATACACAAAGTCTCTCAATCTCCCATCATTCACAGCTTTAATCTTCTTTTGAAATTCTTCATCATCGGTCTGAGAACTCTTAATCCTTTCTAGTAAAGATGGTTTGGCAACCATTTGAAAAAGCATTGATGTTTCACCTTCCCTGGTTATTCCCATGTCCATCTTCACTAGATCCATGAAAATTGGATCCCTTTCAATTCTCATAATGTTCAAAACTCCATGGTATTTTCTGCTCAAAGCATCTGCCACCTTGTTTGCTTTCCCCGGGTGGTAGTGTATCGTGCAATCAAAATCCTTGAGTAATTCAAGCCATCTCCTTTGCCTCATGTTGAGTTATTTTTGTGAGAAAATATACTTCAAACTCTTGTTATCAGTATAAATCTCACATTTTTCACCATAGAGGTAGTGCCTCCATATCTTCAAAGCAAAGATCACAGCTGCTAACTCGAGATCATGAGTAGGATATTTTTGTTCATGAATTTTCAACTGTCATGATGCATAGGCAATAACTCTATCATTCTGCATAAGGACACAACTAAGTCCTTTCTTCGATGCATCACTATAAATAACGAACCCATCATTCCCCGATGGTAGAGTCAATATAGGAGAATTGACTAATCTTCTCTTCAGTTCTTCGAAACATTCTTCATACTCTTTTGTCCAAACAAATTTAACCCCTTTACGTGTGATCTTCGTTAATGGGTTAGCCAATCGGGCAAAATTATGGACGAAACGTCGATAATAACCTGCCAAACCAATAAAACTACATACCTCAGTTATACTCATAGGTGCTGGCCATTCTTGGATTGCCTTGGTCTTAGAAGGATCAACAGAGATTCCATCTTTAGAGACAATATGGCCAAGAAAAGAAATATCCTGAAGCCAGAATTCACACTTGCAAAACTTCCCATATAATTCATGCCTCCTCAGAGTCTTCAAGATAATGCGCAAGTGATTTTCATGATCTTCGTAGGTTTTGGAGTATACCAAGATATCATCAATAAATACCACCACAAATTCATCAAGATACTCCTTGAAAACTCTATTCATCAGATCCATGAATACAGAGGGTACATTAGTCAATCCAAACGGCATTACAGTAAACTCGTAATGCCCGTACCTGGTTCGAAATGTTGTCTTCAGAATGTCTTCCTTCTTCACACACAACTGATGGTATCCAGATCGAAGGTCAATCTTTGAAAAGTATTGAGCTCCATGCAGTTGGTCAAAAAAATCATCAATACGAGGTAGGGGATACTTGTTCTTTATCGTTATAGCATTGATCTCCCTGTAGTCGATACATAACCTCACAGATCCATCTTTCTTTTTAACAAAAAGAACAGGGGCTCCCCATGGAGAAACACTAGGGCAAATAAATCCCTTATTACTCAATTCCTCTAGTTGTTTCTTTAGTTCAACTAATTCTACAGTGGCCATTCTATAAGGGGTCTTCGATATAGGCCTTGATCCAGGAATCAAATCAATGGAAAACTCAACTTCTCGTTCTAGAGGATGTCCAGGTAAATCTTCCGGAAATACATCTACAAATTCTTTCACAACAGGTACATCCTCTATTTGAACATTCCTTTCCTCACCGACAGTTATTCCATTCTCTTCCTACCCAATAATTGAATTAAGTTGAGCTACTGGGGGTGGATCTAAATAAGAATTAGGTGGTGACGATTCTGCTCTAAAAATAAGGTGTTCCTTATCATTATCATCAAGAATCGTAACCTCTTTCTTCTTACAATAAATCTTCGCATCATAGTCCGAAAGCCAGTCCATACCGAGGATTATATCAAACTCAATCACAGGTATGACGATGAGATCAGCAGATAAAGAAAATTTATGTGCTCTAATGGGGACTGATTCACAAAACTTTGTTGCAATGATACTTCCCTTAGGAGTTTTAACTGACAACTCCCTTATTAAATCAAATTGCAAATATCTAATTTTCGTAGCAAACTGGGAAGATATGAAACAATGTGATGATCCAGAATCAAATAATGCATTTGCTAAACTTGAGGAAACCATTAAATTACCTGCCACCACGTCTTTCAGAGCTTCTACCTCAGCAGTAGTGATAGCATAAGTCTGGCCTTGATCCCTTGGCCTTTTCTGAGGTAAGTTCTCCTGACGCTTAGGACATTCATTTGCATAATGCCCCATCTCCCTGCAATTGTAGCACTGAACGTTGGTAGCTTCCTTCTTCCCCTTTCAATCACGAGCTTGGTGGCCTTTTTCAGCACACTTGTAACAGACTCCCATTCCCTTCAAGCAAGTACCAGGGTGTTTCTTCCCGCATTTACCATAGGATGGATATTCAACCTTTCCCTTCTTCCCCTTATTTCCATTCCTAGATTGATCAGAAGGTCTCTTCTTCTCTTTCTTTGCTTTAAAGTCATAAGACTTAGAGAATTCCTTTTCGGTCTTGATAGCACATGAGAAAATGTCTTCGTACGATGAAAAGGATTGTGAGACTAATGCTCGACTGAGAAATGGTTTTAACCCATCAAAGAAACGATCAATATTACTTCTTTGGTTACGTATATAATCACCAGCGTACCTTGCTAACCTTGTAAAGTTAGCCTCATACTTTGCGACATTCTCATCCTCCTTCTGTCTCAGACTTAGAAATTGCCTTTCCATATCTGCTCGATGGTCACGAGGGAAGTATTTTTCTAAAAACAGATCTTTGAACTCCCTCCATTCCATATTTGATACTTCATCATCTTCCTTCATGTTTTGAATCAATGACCACCATTGATCAGCATCTCAAGTGAGGCGGTAAACTGCCATGATAACTTTTTCCCTTTCACTGCTCCCCAAAGCCTGAAATATTTTCTCTAGGGAATTTATCCATTGCTCAGATACTAAGGGATTTGTACTCCCATTAAACGTTGGTGGTTGTTGCCTCATGAATCGATCTAACATTGATCCTCCACGCTGCAGATCAGGGTGCTCTATACGGGTAAGGTTATTATTCATAACCTGAGTAAGTTGTCCTAGTATGGTGATTATCCGATCGGCACCAGTTGCATCACCAGCCCCACTATAATTATCTTGAGCAGGAGGGCAATCCCTACATGGAGTGCGTGCATTGATACAGTTTCCATTTCTTCCACTAGGTTCCATTTCTAAACAATGGCATAAACTAGATCAGTTTATGAATCAAAATACATAATCCCATACTTATAAAACACTTAACATAAATTGAACTATTTATGGATATAATCCATAATCATAAAAATGTTTTCTTTGAGGAATTATATACTCAAAAACCCTTCATAATTATTTGTAAAGAAAATGAGAGTTATCCTAAGCATATCCCCCGGGAGTGTCGTAACCAAGAGTGCAGCAAGGCCCGTTGTCGTGCACCAGTTCCCGTTCGAGTCTAGCTCAAAGCGGTGTTTTCGGGTTTTACCCCTAGGTACATCTGTGCCAGAGCCGCCTCTACCTGCTCGTAACCAGACGGGGATGTATTTCTCGGAAAACTCACAAAATCTCTACAATACCAAAATTCTAGGATGTTCTTCTATACTAATCCTCAAAGTTCATCTTAGGTCTACGTGCTCTAATCAGAGTTTATATAAATCTAGCTTCCAAGGTTTGTACTAAACTTCCTCTGATACCAACTGTAACGCCCCGACCCCAGCTACCCAGAGTCGGTGCATTAATTACATAACATTGGCATGATCACAAGAAAGATCAAATCTCGAAAGACCGATTGGTTTAGTAGCCTTGGAAACACTAGATATATTCATAAGTTTTACATTACATCATAAAATGAAAAACTACTACAACAACATAAAGTATCCATAATCCACACTCATATCCCCACATAACATCCCTGCAGGTCATTCATAATTTACTTCTTCACTTCCTGGGAAAAATAAAACATAGAAAAGGGGTGAGCTCAAATGCCCAGTAAGGATAACAATATAGCGGAAACTTTCATAAATAAGAATAATCATTTAAGGCAATGTATAACTAAAACAAAAGCCTTTCAAACATGAACTTTCAACATGGTATGGCATAAATAAAATGAAATAATTCCATTTACTTATTCACATGGATATTCTACTAATCGAATAATCACATGCAAAAATCAATAACCACTTTCATAATGTTGGAATGCATAATGCCAGACTATCATAACCACATAGCCAAGGCCTCGTGCCAAGACTACAAATAAGATTTCGTCAAGGCCTTATTCCAAGACACTAGTTTGTCTCATGAGACCTACCGATGCACCGAGGGCCTATAGCGGGCTCCACTCGTCACATATTAAGTCCAATGCATTCCCATATGAAAAGGTTTAAACATAACATAAACATTCGTATTAAAACTAGCATATGAAATGTCAATACTTTCACCATAAACCATGAATGGTATATAAAAAAATAGCACATCCACAGTCAAACATATCACAAAACCTTAAATACAATATAAAAGTTTTGTATCATAATATATCATCCTCAAATAAGCGTAAAATCCATTAAAGGATGTTGACATAGATGAAATCAAAACTCTTTTTAAAGAAATATCTCTTTCTATTTTGAAATCATTTAAGAGACATATATTTATAAAATAAAACATTTTCTTTGAAAATATTCTTATAAGCTTGTAAGGGAAGCTTTGACGATTTTATAACGGCGAAAATAACCGCACCCGCCGTATAAGTAAAAAAAACATTCTTATCTTAATTCTGTCGAAAAGGTTAAAAAGAACCTTGTTTGGAAAACAACGGAAAGATTCCCTTATAAACCTCTTATAAAAAGTCAAACAAGGGTATAAATGACTTTAACCCATATTCTTTTAAATATTAAAAATGTTTTGAAATACATTTTGAAGAAACATGGATGTGGATGATAACGAGGTCCCAGTAGATAATTATGTATAAACAACCTCGGATAATGAAGAGATTTCTAAATAAACCCTTACCTTGTACTTTTCCTTGGTTGGGGTAGGTTAACCTCCTGTATAATGGTGAAATAATTGTTATTAAATTATAAAATAATCATATGCATTATTATGATATCATATATGATCTTTTAATATTGATTTGATAATAATATCTTAGTATTATCGTTGTTTCGGGTGTTAACTTACTTGTTTTCTTTCATATGTTTTGTTACGTAAGACATGTTTGTAAAGGATAGGTTGTATATTATACATATCCAGAATGATATCAAGTCCTTAAACATAATTTTTAAATCATCAAATGATAATTATACTTGAATGGATACGATGGAGAATGAATCTCATCGCGTTCGTGGAGACGGTAGTCCGTACGTACGCACGAGCGACAATATCATTCTTTTGATATTAAAATAATATATAAATGGATGGTATATCATATATACAGAATCATTAACATGTTATATTTATTATTTACATGATTTACACATCATTATTATACCCATCCAAATAATATTATATTGAATAACAATTACACCACGACGTGGAGACGGTAAGTCGTACGTACGCACGTATGGTGACATGTTATTAAAAGGGTGGATAGAATACTGAATATGGTTGTACCATATTTATAATAACATCACAGTATATAAATGATACTGGAGTTATTATTTTAGAATGGTAACAACAAAGGAAGAAGAAGTGGAAGAAGAAATGAACTTGGAAAAGGGTGGTGAAATCATTACCTCTTCTTCGGGCTCTTCCTTTTGATTTGATCAAAGGGCTCCTTAGGTTGGCTTTAGGATCAAACTAAGGCCTATAGGTTGTAGTGAGGGAAGTTTGGATAGTATTTGGGCAGGGTTTGGACGAGCCAAGTGGCCTGAGAGGTGTGAGGAATGAGTAGAAGTGGTCTCCTTTTATAAGGGAGAGGAGGGGCTCTTTAGGAAAGAGTGAAAGTATTACTTTATAATATAATTATATTCGGTTTATAATGGCCCAAAAATCATTGAGGTCAACGATAAGATGACTGATTTTATAAATAACATCAACCAATAATAATTGGACAGGTTTTAGATAATATTTTAATCATTATAATCTTATTTATTTAAATGATTTATTAATGAGGTAAACATTGCATCATTATTGTGTCATTAATAATTTAAATTATTTGATGTCTAAAAATTATAAATAAAATATAATTATGTAAGAAATCGTTTTAGCTTTCTAATGAATATTTATAATAGAAAATAAAACATGTATAACCCTATGTAAAAATTGTTCTTCTAAAAGATGTAAGCTTATGCCATTTTTATTTTTATTTTAACTTTATTAATATAATGTGTCCCTACCACATACAAGTGGCTTTAAGGGGTCCCCAAATAGACCCAAGGATGCCCATGGTCGGGTATGTGTCCACCAATAAGGTTAGGACACGTTTTAGGGTAATTTGGTATTATTATAATATTATTTTTTAACCCTTATTTACCGGATTTACCCTTTAACCATGGTAAATAAAATATTTACCGCAGTAATTATTCAAAATGTGTAAAAATAAAAGTTACCTATTTACATAATTTGGACATCCTGATTCCAAATATGTAATCCATTTTTCCAAATTCAAAACACAGAAGTGGCAGAAATTAATTAAAAATTAATTCCCGTTGTTAAAATAAAAACGTGTTTTTAAGAGATAATAACTATCAAAAGATTGACACTTGTTTATGTCTGGTTTAATTGTGAAATTATTTCCAATGACAAACATTAAATTAAATGGTAAAAATATATTCTGAATATACTTTAAAACCACTCAAATTCATAATTTATCAATATTAATTAATTTGCTTAAAAAAGTTGATTTTAATTAAAATTTAATAATTTTCACTATTCATCAAAATATAAAAGTTATCCGAAAAGTACCAAAATTTCACCCCAGGCTAATTTCAATATTCCGAATCCAAAAATGAAGTCCATTTTGAAATATAAAATATATATGATTTCAAAAAGTAGGTATTACTATTCACAACGGTTAGTTTAATTAGTTGTGGTGTGTGTTAGAACTCGAGGTTGCGTACAACACACGCTATCGCATTATTCGAAGGGAAACGTACCGTGGAAGCTTGGGGTGTTACAACTGAATTAGCCACCCTCTCAGTTTTGTGTATATTGTGATGTTGTCCACTCTATTTTTATTAGAGTGAAAGTTAATCTTTATTGGATTATATATATTTGAGTTATTTTCTTATGATTAATTTAGTTTCATTACATTGATAACAATGCGGTTCATTTTTTTTATTTAATTATTTCTATAAAGAAGTCTATATCATCTACATGATCATAATGAATAAAAGATATAATGAGAAAATTACAGTTATAAAGTAGTCCATATTACCTAAAGAATAGGAGGTACTTATATCATAATTAATTCCTAAAATGTTGAAATATCAAGTGTGTAATGTAATGAGATGTTTTCTCATGTTCCTACTGTGGAAATAGATAACCTCGCTACCTCATGTAATCAAGAGTTATGTGTTAGTTTTTTTTTAAAAAATATTCATGATAATATATACACTATTGGTAGTGATAACATGCTAGTAGATTTTTCAATTGTTACATTTAATTATATAATCAATTATTATCCCAAAGAATTATCCTCTACTAAAATTGGGATATTTGGAATCATGAAGGAAGATATCAATCCTCTTGAGGATAAGATTAATTTAAGGGATAATAAATTAAAATAAAACATTACTCCATGTACAAATCTCCCAACGAAAGTTATAAAATTTAGATATGAATTAGTGGATCCTTAAATAACCTCCTGTGATTTTTGTTAAATGTGAATGATGGATGTGGTTGGGATATAATGAGTCAATATGTATATAGATGAAATGATCCACGAAAATTAAGAAAAGATAAATAATATCATTGATGTCTTAGAAATAAAATTGGAAGAATAATTTAAGAAGTTCAGTGAAGATGAATAATTATTAAAAATAAACATCAAGATACAATAATTTAATGTTAAATAAATAAATAATGTTTATGAAAATATAAATATTATAATTGACAATCTGAAAAACATGAACAATATGAAATGTCTAAAATTAGATGTTCAAATGTCCAATATCGAGTAGGCACATATTGAGACTTCAAAAATTAAGGAGATAGTTGGTGATAATTCACAATTCTCCCTAGAGTATTATAAATTTATAACACATCTAACATATAATATGAAGGGTATTCCTTTGTTCAATGATCTATGTCAAGAAATTTTGACGAAAGAGATCCCATATTAAATATATTGTAATAATGTTTCTGAATCTTATATCATGAATATTTAATATTGGATACAAATATATATTCAAATGTGGATAAATAAAGGGGATGATAAAACTACCACCAAAAGTATTGTGTATAGGAAAAAGATTATGAAAGTTGTTTCTTCAAGAGGATAATGACAATTCATGATGAAGACCTAAACATTTCATATAGATTAAATAATAAAATAATGGGTTGTGGGTCAATATTGGTGCTACGATAGATTTTGAGAATTAAATTAAGATTTTTAGTACAATCCACTAAATGAAAAATTAAAATGGGAGCCCATGCCAAAGGGGGTATTTCCAGAGAAGGAGAACCATTATGCATAGATTAAGAGAAATCTATATACATAAAAAATATTTGGAAAATTTTCAAATATCTATGATAAATTCAATAGTATTGGTCACAATAATGGATCATGGTCACTTTGACTAGTATCCAATGATGATGCGAAAATAATACTATAAGAGATGGCTATTAAAGAAGACGTAAACTTAGGAAGAAAGAAGATGAATTTAATAAACTATAATTCTTGAAATAATATTTCAATAATTTAAAGTGAGAATACATGGAATAAAAATTCATTATTTAGAAGAAACGTTATGCATATAAAATAACTACTAATATGGATGGAAATCCAAATATACTATGTGAATGATAAAAATATGCTTACAATTTTTCTAATGATATGTTTGTTATCTTATCAAAAGATTTAGAAAAAATGAGGGAAATGGAAGAATCATAGTAAATGGATTGCAATAAAGGAAAATACATGATTGAATATGAAGATATTTACTTTCTATGTTTCATGTGTAACATGGCTGGATAGACTCCTAAAAAATGTTTTTAAATAATACCATTACAAGAATAATTCAATGAAAAGATGAATTTTTCACCTGGTGATATAAGTTCATTAAAATATCTTCAATATATGAGGTTAAAAAGAATATAAAATTAATAAATCCTAATATTTATAAATCCATAGTTATAATTTATATTCATATGTGAAATCAAGAATAACAGAGGAAATTTGAATGCATTTTTGACAAAAATACCTCATCACTATTATTCAAATTAATAAACAGGGAATGTAAACCTCATCCCATTAATACTTGTGTATTTTATTTGTGATTATAAATTGGAGAATTAAAGTTAATTTTTTTTTCAAGGGGAGATCCTGAGAAGTAGTGACTATTTTCAGTTCATGATATAAAATTTTATTTCACAATTATCCTTGAATGATTCATCAATTATTAAAATAAATAAAATATAATAAAAAAATCTTTGATGATGTTTATGAATGAGTTATCATAACCTAGAATATAATAAAATAATAAATAAAATAAAATAATATAATTGTTTGATATTTTTTTGGTGTCATGAAGATATAATATTAATAAGATGATCCTTAGAGAAGATGGGGAAGTTTTTAAATCAATATTTTCAAAATTTAAATATCCATTATAGTGTATTATCCACATTATAACAAATTGAAATATTTTCAAAAATATATTCACCATTTTGAATATGATGATGAGTTTTTCCATTGAAGGGGAGATAAATGAAGATATATGATGTGTCTTATAGAATCATTATTTCAATTAGTATCAAATATAATTATTCTAGACTACACTTAAATATGATGTCATTGGTAAAGGGATTCTTATCACCCTCTATCACACATGGTTGTCAAAAATAATATACATAACTGAAAGGGGATTAATTTAGTTGAACAATTTCTTAATAAATATTGGTGTATGGATGTTCTTAGAGGCCATTTATGATTCCAGATTCATTTAAATGTTTTTGATATGTTTTTAAGGGATTTTAGGAGTTTTAGGTTGATTGTTCATAAAAATATTCATATCTAAATTAATATCATGGGTCCGAAATAAAATTGGAAAACCCTTGATAAAATATATATGATTTCTCATTTCATGTAATATGAATTTTTGTTGGTAAATCTCATATTTTTGGTGTAAATAAAATCTTCTTATATTCTAAATTGATCATGTTTCACATAGAGTTAGAGTTAAACAATGTATTACACAACACTTAAGTATAAATTGATACCATTTCCCCATTAATTTTTAATTTTATTTGAATAGGTGGAATAAAATGTGAAAAGGTTTTTTAGAAGTGTATAAGGGTGGGATTCACATATTTACTTATTCATTTTGAAATAACATTGAAGGTATTTAAAAAACTATAATGCTTGATATTGAATATACCAAATTGTGTATGATTTTAATTTGTTTATAAGGGTTTTAATGGTAAGAAATGTATTTTAATGAAATATATATATTTCATTGATGTTAATATGAAGAATAAATTAAATATAAAGATGTTTCATGAAGAGAGTTTTCCAATATATCCATGATTGAAATCAAAGTAATCATTGCTTTGGTTAATGAATGAGAAATAATGTAGTAATATCTTATTATCATAAGGATGTTATTTTTTAGAAGTTTATTTTAATGTCTTCTATTTTTTGAACTGTTATTTTCTATCAAATAGATTTTTAAAAGGGATTTGAAGAATTGAATATTGTTTTCAATAAGTGACCAACCCTTATTTGGATCCAGAGTAATTGAATAAGTTTATTCAATATATTATTATATCATGAGGATTTTTATTTAAGTCTATGAGAAATATTATTTTTCATGAGAGAAGAATAAGGTTTCCATGGATGAAATTTATAAAGGACATGAATTTTATATTCATGGGATGTACTATTTTGAATGATGTCTTATTGAGATATTGTTTTGGAATTCCGGGAAAATTACAAACAGATATATTCTATATGATATGAAAAAAGTGGGAAAAATTTATCCAAATATAAAGAATGGATCAACCATGAAATTGTGGGAGCAAGGATCATACACACATGGGAGCCAGCTTGGATTTCCCCAATAATGTTCAAGGATAGTGGGTTTGAAATTTCTCCTTGATGGAGAGCATTAGTATATGGATAATATCTATAGAGAAACTGTATGGTGAAAAGTGGTTTACCAAGTAAAAAATGAAAAGTGTGGAACTTACCGTGCAGGGAGTGGGTGAATGTGTGTCTATGTAAAAACCATATTACTAAGGCCCAATATGATGATAGAATTAAATAATTTTTTAATAACACCTCAACTGATATGGACATCGATCTGGGATTCATAAGAGTTACACAAAATCTCTTATTATATAGATAAATATAAAATACATTCATAATATTGAGTACATAAATACTATCTAATTAAGGACTCCATCATAACCAAACATGATTTATTTACTATAATTCTAATGTTCAATATTATATGAAAAACAAACCTCTGCTGATAAAACCGAATGTTTCGATGATCATGTTACAATAAAGATTCTGAGATGATGAAGTCATGAACTATCATGTTTTCATGATATGCATTATATTAAAACTATATTTTTAAAAACATGATCCATCTAAAGGAAAATAAAGTAGCAATAAGACTTTTGAGTATCCATATTCATGGATACGTTTGATCTTATAAAATAATATCATGCTATATTCATCTTGAGAACACGAGAAACACATTTCTAAATAAGAAGGATGCATAGAAAATATACCAACTTTATCTGCATTACATTATAAGGATCCACATGTCTAGAGAATATGAATTATTATATCATTAAAAATTAGATTTTACTGATTGAATAGATATATAGTCCATGATTATATGATAGGGAATAATAGTGAAGACCTTAACAAAAAAGGTGAGAATCCATGGCCGAGATATATTTTTTCTCTCACATTCACCTTGATATATCTTGTTATTCTAAAAATAGAGTATTCTGCAGGATTAAATTTACCTGAGGAAAGATGATAAAATAGGTTCTATAATATTAAATGGGGTATATTTTATATAATTAATTTCATAAAGGGGTTTCACAATCCACCAAACATCCTTGAATAAGTTTTATAACATCATTATTCGAGACTCTCAAAATCATGATCATTGTAAAGAGATTAAAGAAATACAAACATGAGTTTTCATGTACTCGTCAGTTTGGAGAAGCACAGATTAAGAAAGATAGTGATTCAGTAAACTACTCTTACTATGTTGCATTATGTTCTTACAAATATAAAACATTACATGATATAATAAGAGTTATCCAAGGTAATATCTATTCTGCAGTGAAAAAGTTACACCTATTTTTTTTGTGTGTGTGAATTGGAAGGACGAAGAGACATATGGTATTAATTTGTACATAATAAGAAAGTACATAGACAATTCAAAGACTATACATATATTTTTAGAATGTTGTTCATGCATGAGATTAGAAATCATGTGAATATATATTGAGATAAAATCATGTTTTTGAAATAAACAGTGAAACATATAAATATGCCCGAAGTCAGATAGTGAACATACTCATGAGATAAAACCTAAAACAAACAAAAAATAATAAGGATAACAAATTGTTTGGTGCTATGGGTTACTCATTATGTAATTCATTAAGAACCTATCAATTTCACTATAACTCTTCTATAACTCATTATGTAATTCATTAAGAACAGATCATATTCACTAGAACTCTACTATAAATAATTTTAGGAACCCACCACTAGAATTCAATACCATGTATTATTTCATGGAGACAAAAAGAAGAAAATTTTAGTGCGGTGATACTATTTTGAACATTCATTTATTCAATAATTATAATGCAATTTTTTGATTCTTGAGAGAAATAAAGATGTAAGGATCATACATATAAGTAATAGATTGATTAGAAGTTATCAAGTTGAGTAGTTTCACCAGATATATACTTATTAGATGATCTTGAAGAAGAATTTATTTTCAGTATCTTGTTTCATAATAAGATTAAGTAGAAGAAAGATAATATTTCAATTTTATATTATGATGATGTAGAGGAGTAACTTGTGCACCAAGGTCATGTAAGAATAAATTAAAGGTGATAAATTTTTACCACTATATAATCCAAAATATTTCTCATATAGGGGATGAATTAATTGGTGTTAAAATTTTCTGTATAAAGAAGATGAAGAATGTCTTCATTGGAAGCATAAAGAAACAAAAAGGAGCTACAAGTTTCATGTGTTTTTCAATAATCTAGTGAAAATGATTGTTTCTATCCCCCTTCCTATGTACACAAAATCACATATATAAAAGGATTTTCTTCTAGAGAACCAATTGTAATTGGTGTCTCATTATAATGGAAAATCCATGTAGTGGTCATCACCATACATGACAAGGACTAGTTAGTCATTTTTTTTAGTGAAAATAAACGAAATATTTTTCTATATTTATATATTTTTTAATATACATGCATTTGATATGGAAAATAGAATAGGAAAATAAATATCCAAACATGTCTAAGGGGTAAACGGTTAAATAGTAATAAATGTGTTAAATGTTCTTAACACTAAATCACCCCTCTAAGAGTTTTTTATATCCTAAAGTGGTACTATAAATCTCTACCTTCTTATGGGCCAAGAAAATCACCTCAAACCAAAATGTAATTTGATTAAAAATTCACAACATCATCTGACAACACCCTCATTCATCCTTCAACATGTAGTTACACAATAATACCTAAATCAAAATTATGATGTGAGAAAGGAAATCAAAAATTAAAAAATAATACATTATATAAAATAAATCAACATATTAAAAATTAATTTTAACCTAATTAATTCTATATTTCTTTTAGAAATTGAGATAAATCATCTTTACAAACATTTTTGAACCAAGTAAAAAAATTCATTTTACTCATGTTAGGGTCCTGTAAAATTACCGGTTAGTATATTTTTTAAAAATAACAATAATTTTTATATATTTATATGTCAAAAACTAATCTGAAATTAAAACGTTTTCTTTTAAAAACCCATTAAGATAAAAAACCTACATAAAATAACATTTTAATCATGAATTATTCATCTAATTCAAATCCAAATTATTCAACCAATAAAAAATAAAGAGGGTAATTATCACTCTTTGATCCTTGGTAGCAATACCAATCCTTTAAGAATGATATTTGATCCATATTGAATATTTGAATGATTCTATCATATAATGTCTTGGATTTTCTATGTATTATTTTTAAACATTATATATAATTATTTCAAGACCAAGCTTTGCAACAAAGTGTGATTCAGGGGCCCAGAGTGCCCGAAATAAATGTTCAAAATAAATTAAACATTTAAAAAGCATGTGAAAGTGGTTTTACATAAATAATGGAAAAACTTTTAAATGGGTGCTCAGATCAGAAATCTTAGGGAACTATTGATTTCATACCAATGACTTTACCTTAGGCGAATCCTAACAGAGACCGATGCAGGTTAGCTACAAAAGTTAGTTTTTGCATATTTTAAAGTAAATAAAATAAATAAATTATTTATTTTATATTTAACATTTTAATGATATGTTGATGTGTTTTATGGTTTTAAATAACTAAGAGCCCAAGTTTAGGCTCATAACCCTAGAAAACTCCTTGGAATCATTTGTAGTTTTTGAGAAGAGCCGCCCCTTGGATAACTGTCAATGAAAAACAACAAATGTTCAACAAATGGTCAGAGGATCTCATTGATGTGCAATGAACCCTTTCTTCATTTATGATTAAGTTAGGGTTTGTAATTTCAAATTCCTTATTTTTCTTATTCTATAATTTGATGATCAACATGGATCAACATGGGAACAAGTTCACCTATGATTCAATCATTCATGCAGGAGGGATTAAAGTTGTGAGAATTTGGGGATGATTACATTTATGGTAATGATTAACCTTGGTTGTTATCTTGATCCTTATAATGAGAGAGAATCAATGTCGTAATGAAAAACAACATAGGTTTCTTCCTCTTCTATTTATGATTTTTCTTCTCCTGACCCCATCTGTTCTTCACATTATTCACGTGGTTATGAACATCAGATCATTTCACATCTATATCACATCACAATGATCCCAAATCATGGATTCTACATCATGAAGACCCATCAATGGTGCGACTATGATGGTGGTATACTAATTGACACAATTCAGGAGAAATAATTCTTCGACCATTCTTTATATGGATGATTGAAATGAGTTTTTGGGGATGATTGAGCACCAAAAACCTCTACGAATGTTAATGGAATGGTAGGGTGAACTCAAATCTTGAGTTTCAAGGAAAACTAATGGTTGGATCGATAATGGGAAGAGTAGCTGAGGCACAGTGACAACGAACATCATTTCTAAAAAAATGTGATGAACACGGCGTGTTCTCCTAAGAACACAATGTGTGGGGCTGGCTCAGTGGTGGCTAGGGTTCCATTCTACCGGAAGTGATGAAATAGTGTGTTACCCCTATCACACAACATGTGGGAACCTAAATGGGACTCAACATGTATCCCAGATGATACATGGACACAAGGTAGAGTACACGACATGTACTTTACTACACAGCCAGACCAGGTCGGTTATAGAGGTTACCCCACGTATTAGTACATGAGTTGGAAGACACAAGTTGAAGATATATAAGGGAAAGAGACTGACGTATATAGAGCGGCACTCAGATAGTAATAAATGGAATGTTAGTCCTCTACATGCCGTGTATATCAATTTCTACATGACAAGTTTTTTAACATGGGTCATTGCACACAGGCAGTACCCAGGGTCAAGGTACATGACTTGTGATACTCTTATATGTTGTGAAATCCCTTCTACATGGCTTGATCTCCTTGTAAACTATACCATAGAAAAGTCTCATATTGGTTAGTGCCCCCATTTTGCATTCAACTGATGGTCATGTATCATTTTCATCCATAGAAGTATGATCACTTCAGAAAAACTTTCTGGATAGAGTTATAATACCTTTGAGAGGCTCGAAGCGAGATCCTCTACCCATTCTTGGCCCTAGTTAGAGTTAGGTATCAACATGGACAATCCTATATTATGTTGATCCTATACTTATAGGGTTACTCCAAATGAGTTGTGGTATTTTCCAAGGCCCTAGAAATGATCATCATCTCTGTATCATGATCTTTCCCACTCATAAGTTTGTTCTTCTGAAATGAGTGTATCTTTTCTTTATTTAGATCTATCTGTGCATCTATCTCTATTTTGAAACTTCTCGATAAAAATTAATTCTTATATGGATGTCCTCAGAGATATCAAACTCATGGAGTAAGTTCCCTTGGACGAGCACTTTGTGGAATCTTCAAACTGAATCCCTAGCATGGGTATGTGGTCATTGTGACTTTCCTCTAGAATACGTGTATGAGTTTTGAGTATATCTGGATGTTTCTATTATTATATGTTATGTAGCCATATACTATGTTGATATAACTATACCTTTACTTTGTGTATTTCTTTGTGGTTTTTGGGGTCCTCTACTGAGTATTTTTATACTCACCCATGCACGGGCTTTGCCTGAACGTGTTGCATCCTATGCAGATGAGAAGCCTTTTGACAGAGTCCAAGGTAGAATAGGACAAGATGGAGCTTCGTCAGCTTCGTTACACGAAGAGATATTCCTATTGATACAAGCATTAGTCCGAATTCCTATTTCTTGTTCTCAGGTTGTACTTTGTAGTTTTCAGACTCTTTCTTTTAGTGGGACTGTATTCTGGCCTAGTTGACTTTACACACTTTTCATTCTATTGTAATGTTTTGGTTGGGTTATAGTGTATGCATGGAATTATTCCATAGAGTTTTATTACATTTCAACATTTGTGGTCATGGATATGTGGGAAGGTGTACAGGTACTTAGGCAATGCCTCCCATGTTAGTAATATTCTTACTCAGGGCTAGTCACCAACCACTAGCCTATTGGAGGCGGTCTTGGAGAGTTAATACATGGGACCCACTAGAACGGGTCATGTCAAAGTGGTATCAGAGCTGGTCAGTTCTATATTAGGACCAAGATTCAATTAGATTTGTTTGAGGAAATAGTGTTATGTGTCTCGAGTTTGGCTTTTAGGCTAGGGACTCCGGTGTTGGTGTGGGTGTCCAACACATCCTTACACTAGGACTCTGATAAACAACTTTTTGACACAGTACATGAGAACACTATTTACAGGTAAAAAAATAATGGTACATGCATAATATAGGATTGAGCAGTGGTTTCCATGTACTTTTGTGTCATCTATCTAGATATACACTTTGACAGTTGTACATCTTGTTTTCTTACAGGATTCCTCTATGATGCATACCAACTAGGATTGAGAAACTCGATCACGAGGATAATCCCCTTAGTGAAGAGGATTTGATTTAGGTTCCAGTTTCATGTGAATTAGCTCCAAGTGGTGCAACTTCTATACAACCACCAATGGAGAAGCACACGATACCTATAATACCAGTAGACGGGGAGCGCAAGCTAATCATGTTCCATTAGTTTCAGAGATAGAGACCACTCAGTTTCTGAGGTGACCCTGACCCTCAAGCTACAAAGGAATGGATTGAGGTAGTGACCATAGTTTTCCATGAACTAAGGACACTAGAGTACAATATGGTGACACTCGTTTCATTCCTTCTTCAGGATTTGATAAAAAGATGGTGGAGTTTGACCATGCATAATATTGACGAGGAAACTCTTTCATGGATGAAGTTTTAATGACCCTTTAGGGAGGATTTATCTCCCGTGACACTGAGAGTAGTTCATATCCAAGAGATTCTTCGGCTCTAGTAGGGTAGCATGATGGTGGATGACTATTCATAAAGGTTCACTAACCTTGCTAGGTACTCGATGGATATGGTCATGGATCACTACTTTAGATATCAGACCTTCGAGTGAGTTTTTGGATGGTACATACAAGCTAGCATCGTGCCTCTATGCATTATGACTTATTCTAGAGTTCTCGAGTGAGATTTAGTGGTTGAGATATTCTTTGATGATAAGATATAGCCATTGAAAGTCAACAGAAGGAAGAATGGGGAAGAGACCTTGGAATCATGAAGCCGATGTCAGGCATAGGGATTAGGACGTGGGAGATATCACAAGGGGACCTAGGATAAGGGATATACAGTCCAGGGCTCTTAGGATGGACCCAGTTAGCCCAGGGAGAGGCGATGCTACTCATGCGATGGAAGAGGACATCTTGCTAGAGACTGTAAAACCCGTCAAGATGATTATATGGAAATGATGGATGGACAACCGAGGTAGAGGTAGAGAGTGAAGTAGGAAGACCCAGCAGATGGAGTACATGGAAGAGGTGTATGGAGAGCTACATGAGGTGGTAGATGTTTTTAAATACATCCACCACCACACCTAGGAGGTCTGAACTAGACTTAGGGAGCTGGCGGATAGGGGCATGCGAAGATTCATGTTGTCTAGGAATACAACTCAGGAACTCTAGGGATGATCTGAGGTACCATCTATGTATCTTCTACCTTAGTAACTTACTTATAGACACATGTGCCTATTATTCTTTCCTCTACATAAGTCATGTGTGAAACCAGGAGATTCTAGTAGAACTGTTGACTCAAATATCATGCTTAGAGACACCTATGGAGGAGAATCAATAAACACTCATCTTTACTGATAGTGCGATATTACTATTGGAGGCAAGAGTTTTGGTCGGAACCTCTAGGTGGAAGTGTCGAGGCCTTACGATGTCATTCTCAGTATGAATTGGCTATCTTGGGTCCATGCCCAGACTGACTTCTTTAGGTGAAGAGTGCAGTGTGTCCGTAGTGATGGGACAAGGTTTTCCTTTGTTGGAAAAAAGGAAACCCAAGTAACACAAAATGGGCTCATGCTTAGGAGGATATAGCTGATCACTCATGAGTTGGCTAGCCGTACCACTCGATCATCAGATGTTATGAGCTTTTAGTTCCTAGCAGTACTGGTGGAGTATGATGGCGTCTTTCTAGAAGATTTTCCAAGACTACCTCCCAATTGGGAAATCACTTCTGGATGAACTTTCACCCTAGGATGACACCAATATCCTCACCATCATATTGGATGGCTCTCACAGAGCTTCGCAAGATGAGGGAGAATTTGGAGGATTTGTAGAGGAAAGGCTTCGTAAGACCCAGTGTTTCACCCTAGGTAGCCCCAATTGTCAAAAAAATGACTTATTTTAAATGTATTTTTCATGTAATTTCAATTATTGATTTTTGTGGGTTTCCCATTAATTTTTGGAGGAAAGTGTGAGTTTTCAATATTTGGTCCTAACCGTGAGCCCATTTCCAAATTTAAAAATAATTTTTTTCTTTTGTAAATCCCTTTTTCACCATTTTTCACCCATTCCACTTACCAGTTGCCCCCCTAACCTATTAAAACTACCATATCCATTTGGACCCCATCAAAATCCATAATCTTGGGGGATTTTGGTAATTTATTAAGGTATTAGGCCAGCCTGTGTTACCATTTACATTTTTAAAAATAATAATTTGTTTATTTTATATATTATTCATTTATCAATATTATTTTGTGATTCTACCTCTCACTCGAGACCACAGACCAAAGGAGCGTCACCATGTTTGTTTCTCCCTCTTTGGAGCTTAGCATTATCTCGTATTAGGGAAACATTTCTCAGGGTTTCTCATATCTTCCAGATTTGAAAAGTTAATTTGTTTCTTTCATAACTCCTTCATTTTTTACACTTTTCCCCCATTTAAGTCCCCACTTGACCTTTGAATCCTTACTCAAACCTCACCATTAGTTTTGAATGATTTAAGATTCACCTATTGGTGTATTTGGGGAGATTTCGTCCAAATCTCTCATGTAAGTGGGTTTACTTCCTTCCTCCTCCCATTTTAATTGGGTTTATTCCATTTTTCTTATTGTTCCTAATGTCTATAAAGTTGGGATTAAAACATGGGCTTTGATCTTGGGTTTATTGGTCTAAATTTGGGTTTTAGGTTTGATTTAACACCCATGTGGTGCGGCGGTGGTGCGACTTAACTTTTGCACAAGGATTTGGTGTTTTGGACATTTTTGGTAGGTGATTTTACGTGTATGAAATACTAGATAAGTTAGGATTTTATGATTTATATTTTTATAATTCTCTTTCTTTATTTTTTGTGCTGCAAAAAATTATTTTTGATGGAATTTGTTAAACAATTGATTTTTAAATTCCATTTTTGTGTGAAAATGGATGTTTTACATGGGTGTTCAATGTTGTACCACTTGGGGATGTTTTATAATTCATGGAAGGGTTTTATTAAAATGTTTTTATATTGAAAATTCAGGATTGGGGTAAAATTTGTGGGTTTGGGGTTTTCAAAGACCGATTTTAGATGAATTTTATGTGCAATGTTTGGTTACATTCATTGAAATTGTTTTATGAAAATTCTAGGTGGTTTATTGAGTTATATAAAAGGTGAAAGTCATGCTGAGATACTGTTTTGAATGTGTGTGACCAGAACTAATGTTTTTATGTGAAAATAGATTCTGGTAAAATGTGGAAATTTCTTGATCATAAAGGCGGTAGCTCGTGTGTCTAGGTGGGCGGACGTGTACTAGTACGCTAGTGAACTGGATTGGTTTTGTCCCTATTTCACTTATCAAGTTGGACATTTAAAACAATAATTAAACTATAATGATAACGATTTGGTACCACTAGGTTATGGGTATGTTCCTTAATATTAGATCATGAATAAGAATGAATGTGGTAATAGTTACTTTACACCGAGATACGAGGTACATGGGTGAAAAACTAACTAGTGCCTAGGGGTGTTCCTGAGATTAGTTATCATTGAATATTTGGTATATATAATTGTATTATTGTGTATTAGGATGGAAAATTCTAGAGAATACATGTTTTATTGAAATGGGTTCACTCTTTGAAATTCCCCTTTGAAAACTATTTACTTTTAAATGTTTTGTTCTTTAGAAATTATTGCCACCATTTATTGTTTATTAAAACTTTCATGTTTTTATCTTGTATTTATTAATATATGGAATATTTTGGGTGGTATACTATTGGTATTTTTCTCACACCCAACATACACCCCTTTGGTGTATGTAGACTTGATCATGTCTAGCATAGGTAAAGGTGGTTCCTTGAGTGATGACAGTTCAGGTTGTTAGTTCCCTTTCATAGTGCGGTGTTGTAGAGATGGTTCATGGGTGATGACCCATTGTCATGTGTAGTTCCTTGATCTGTTTTTATAATACTTTTATGTATATTTGGAGATATTTTTTAATGTTTAGACCCATTTATTTAGTTTTGAATTTTATTTAAGGCTTGTTTGGCTTGAATTATTAGATTTGATTTATTGATTGTTTTTGGTTGTTTTATATATCCATACTTCGATAAATCATTAAAAAATAAATATTTATGATACCTAGGTACTTGTTCCATCCCATGGGGATATATAAAGTAATTTGGGCCTTGCCATGGGATGGGTTTAGAGCCAGTTTTGATGGTGAATAGATTCAGTTCGTGACAAAATGGTATTAGAGGGGAGGTTAATATTTTAGGGTTTTATTATTATTTTGGGATGAGTCCAGCTAGACAGGAGCTAGGAATATCACAACTCATAGTTTTGGTCATGAGTATGGTTCCTAGAACACACCTATCATGACATACCTTGAGTCACCATGGGACATTGGAATTATTTTTTTGACTTCACTACCAAGTTAGACGTTTGGGCTACAGACTGGACTTGGACATCAGGTGGGGGTGAAGTAGTTGTTTATTTTTTTATTGAAATGTGTTTGGATTAATTATATTTGATGTTTTTGATGAAAATTTTCAGAACATATGTACTGGTTTTTTCTCCTATGACTATTTCCTTTTGTAGAAACATGCCTCCTTTAAAAGATCCCTTACACCCACTAGAGGAAGCTGAAGAGAGTTCCCCCTCACTACTTGATCAGAGGCTAGTAAATGATATGGTTCGAGATGTACAAGATCTATGAAATGGACTTTATCCAATTCTATATACAATTAGAGAAGAAGAGACTAGTCATAGGAAGAAAAAATCCCAGAAATATTTGAAAAACAAGCCTCCTACTTTCCGAAGTAGCACCGAACAACAGGAACCAGAGGAGTGGATAAAAAAGATCTAGTGCATGTTTGAGTTCCTGGACAAACCTAAGAAGGTCAAGGTGAAATGTTCCTCTTTCTTTTTAGAGGTTCCCAGCTGTAGGTGGTGGGAATATGTGCTTGAATATGGGAAGCGTGAGCAGATGAGTTGGAAGGACGTCAAGGTTATCGTCAACGAACAATACTGCCCTAAAGTTTTGGCATATTCTCGATCGTTTAAGGGGATATTTTAGTGATGAATCATGCTAACCATTTTTTAGAGATGGTCCAATATTCTCTATAAATTGTCTCCAATGAGTAGATGATCGCCCAAAAGGTTGAGAGGGGTTTGTGGCCAAAGATCTATTCCCAGGTCTTCCTATTCAAACTGAAAACCTATACTAAAGTGGTTGATAGAGCTTGAATGGTGGAGATCATCCATAAGGGGAGGGATGGGTTTTCTATGATAGTATCAATAATGGGCAGTGGTAGTTCTTTGTAGATGAAAAATAAGCGATAGTAGTAAGGGAATAAGGGAGGTGGTTGATTAGGCCAACCTTCCAGGCGGTTTTAATCGATGGATTCTGATGTGAGGTCCATTGTGTGCCACCAGGGTGGGAGGATATAATACATCTATCTGGTATGAAAATATCCTCTAAAGACCGGTTATCTGTTCGGAGCTATGTGACACTTGTAGCGCTTTTGTAGGATGGCACGTTCACTCTAGTGTGGGCTCGGATCTGTGGCTACCAGAGGGGTGTCAGTTTAGTCAGAGCCATCTAGAATGATGGTATCATAGTTTGATGTCCATGATGATAGGGCCATATCTTTGTCTAGGAAGATCAAGTTTAGGGCGGAGCCATAGGTAAGCATTCTTTCTCAAAAAGATACTAGGAAGCTTCATGTGGTGGATCAGGCACCAACGGGATCAGAGGTGGGATTGTGGATGGTTTGAGGTTTTTTTATTACATATTCTATAAATGATGCTCTTTATAATACAGGTTCCTCTATTTCATTCATATCAACCTGTTTTATGAGCACACTAAATTTTCTAACCAAGCTTTTGTATTTTGTGATGGAGTTGGTGATGTCGGTAGGAAGGAAGAAGCATGGTCTCTCATGCCCATCATGTGCGCTTTCCATGTCAGGGGTTAAGATGGAGTGGGACCCACTGGTATTAGATACTGATATACTTTTCATGATAATAGGAATGGAATGGGTGGTACACTTTCAAGATAACATCAATTTCTATAGGTGATGGGTCTGTTTCACAGTACCTGATGGGAGTCGTCAGGTTTTCCTTGGGGTTTGGGATCCTCAGTCAAGTCGCATAGGACCTCCAATCCCAAAGTTGGGGAATCTTGTATTCCATTTATTGTCATTAACGCTAGAGGATTATGGATGTTCTCTAGAATGTGGACTACCTCATGTAATGGATGAGTTTATAGAGGTATTTCTAGATGATTTTTCAGGCTTACCTCAAGAGCAGGACAAGTTGTTCTTGATCGATTTGGCACTGGGAACACAACCAATATCTCTTACCTCATATCTTATGGCCCCCACCGAGTTGAGGGAATTAAAGATACAGGTGGATGATTTATAATCCAATAGATTCATACACCCAAACATCTCTCCTTGGGAAGCTTCAGTTCACTTTGCGAAAAAGGTCGACAGTTCCCTCCAGTGGTGTATTGATTACCCGAAGATAAACTAGGTAACCATCAAGAAAAAATATCCTTTTCCCTAGATAGATTATTTTTTTGACCATTTTAAGGGGGAAAAGTGGTTCTAGAAAATAGATTTGTGTTCGGGTTACCTTCAACTTAGGGTGAAAGAGTCTGATATCCCAAAGAAAGCCTTCCAAAGAAGGTACGACCACTTTGAGTACTTGGTCATGCCCTTCAGATTGACCAATGATCCAATGGTTTTTATGGAACTCATCAATTGAGTGTTCCACTAGTATCTCAATTCATTCATCATGGTATTCATGGAAGACATTCTAGTATAATCTGGATCCATGGGGGAAAACAAACATCATTTTCATATCATGTTGGTCACTTTGCAGGATCACCTACTTTTTGCAATGTTTTCCGAGTGCAATTTCTGGATTAGGGAGGTGAAGTTTCTAGGGAAAGTTATCTCAAAGAAGGTGTTTTAAATGGACCCTGACAAGATCAGTACTGTTATTTTCTAGAAGCATCCAAAGAATGTGTTTGAGATCAGGAGTTTCCTCAGCCTATCCAGTTACTACATGTGGTTTGTTCGAGACTTCTCTTGGATTTCTTCACCCATGACCACACTCACCTGGAAAGTGGTGAAGTTATTATTGCCCTAAGAATTTTAGGAATCCTTTAGGGGATGAAGTGGTATTTAAATACTTTCCCAGTGTTAATATTTCCAGATTCTAGAAAGGGGTATGTGGTGTATTGCGATGCTTCAGGTATGGGTCTTGGGTATGTTCTTATGCAGGGTGATCACGTGGTGGCATATGGTTCTTTCCCAGTCCAACAATATGAAACGAATTATCCTTCCAAAGACTTGGATTTAGCAGATGTGATGAAATATTTGAAGACTTGGAATCACTACCTATTTGGGGAGAAGTTTTTTGTCCACTCTAATCACAAAATCTAGGCCTATATCTTCTCATAGAAGGATCTCAATCTGAGCCAGCGCTGCTGGACCGAGAACTTGCAGGGGTTCAAATTTCTAATTGTTTATACCCTAAGAAAGGAGAATGTGGTGGAATATGATTTGTGTATAAATGTACCAGTGAAAGCCTTGAGGAATTATAGTGATGAGTGGATTCCGATGGGGATCTTCTCTCAGATGCATGTTGAGACCAAGGAGCACAGAGGAGGTGTGTTCTTGGAGTGCATTCAGCTGACTCCTTCTCTCTTAGAGTTGATTTAGTGAGAAAATACCAATTATGATCTTTTTCAATGGTAGAGGTTTTTTATTCATGGTGGGGAGACACGTTCTGATTGTTCATCATCTCTTGAGGGCATCTTGTGCTTCAAGGGCCGATCAATAGTTCTATCATATCTACGGAATCTGGTGATGTAGGATAGCCACCAGTCTCAGTGGTATATCCATCCTAGTGCCACCTAGAGGTATTATGATGTGTGTTGGCTGTTCTGGTGGCTAGGTATGAGACAAGACAAATCCATCTTCATTTTAAGAAGCTATATATGTCACCTGGTGAAAGCAGAGCACCTAAGGCCCTCCAATTTTCTACAGTCATTACCCATTCCTACTTGGAAGTGGGAAGAGGTCTCCATAGACTTCATTATTGGATTTCCTCATACACCTCAGGGTAAGAATGCTATATGGACAGTGAATGATCGTCTGACCAAATCAACTCACATCATTCTGATTAAATATATAGCTAAAGTTGATGAGTTGGTCCATTTGTATCTTTATAAGGTTGTAAGGATTCATGGTGTAACATCAAAATTTATCCCAGATAGAGACCCCCTTTAAATTCTCAATTTTGGGAAGGCCTTCATAAGGCCTTAGGGTCATAGAGTAAGATGATCATGACATACCATCCTCAAACAGATGGTCAGATAGAGCAGGAAAATCAGATTTAAGAAGACATGCACTCTGCATGTCTCTTGGTTTTTGGGGGTTCTTGGGATATCCATATGGGATTTGTTGAATTTTCTTATAATTACTGTTACCAATCCTGGATTCAAATGGATCCTTTTGAGGAGCTCTATGGTCATCCTTGTCGGTCCCCTTATATTGGGATGAGGTACGTGAGACTTTACTATTGGGGATGAAACTTGTTTGAGAGACATTTGAAAAGGTCAAGTTGACCAAGGAGTGCTTATTAATATCTCAGAGTCACCATAAATCTTATGATGATCAGATGCAACAAGACCTAGTGTGTTCTAAGGGTGAGAGAGTATTCTTGAATGTGGCCCCTCGTTTGGGCCATCGTCATTTGGGAAAGAAAGGGAAGCTGACACTGTGGTATGTAAGACTTTCTGAAATAACTAAGTGTATTGGAAAGGTGGAATACATGTTGGATTTTCCTTCCCTGTTGATATCAATCCATGACATCTTCCATGTATCTCAAAAAAAGATGTACAACCCAGATCAATCTCAGGTGTTGAATTGGGAGGAGTTGGATATAGTGCCTATTTTTTATATTTTTGAGCGGCCAGTGCGAATAGTTGATTCTCTAGAGAATATGCTTAATTTAAATTCAATTACACTAGTTTGGGTCCATTGGACGTATGGGAAAAATGTCCATGAAACATGGGAGTGGATGTTGTGGGTTGAGAAAGAGTACCCATTCTTTTTTTTTCTGATCATGATTTGGTTTAACTTTTTGGGGTGGAAAGTCATTCATGGTGGGGAGAATTGTCACATACATGATTTTTTTTAAATCTATTTTTCATATAATTTACATTTTTTCTTTGTTGTGGGGTTTCCCATGAATTTTTAGAGGAAAGGGTGGGTTTTCAAGATTTGGTCCAAATCCTGAGCCCATTTCCATATTTAAAAATAAATTTTGTTTCTTTTATAAAGACTTCTTTTTTCAACATTTTCACCCATTATACATCCCACTTAGCCTAACCTGACCTATAAAAACTACCATACGAATTTTTACTATTTAGGAAATTAAAATCATGGTGGATTTGGGTTATTTATTAAGGTATTGGGCCAACCAATGATCCCATTTCCAGTTTTAGAAAAATAATTGTTTTCTTTTATATCTTATTAATTTTTCAATATTTATTGGGGATTATACCTCTCAATAAAGACCATAGACCCTATGAGAACCCCCATGTTCATTTCTCCCTCATTAATGTTCCGCTTCATCATGAATTAGGGAAACATTTTTCAGGATTTCTCAAATCATCCAGATTTGAAAAGGTAATTTATTTCTTTCATAACTCCTTCATTTTTTACCTTTTCCCCCCATTTAAGTCCCCAAATGACCTCATCATCCATATTCAAACCCTGCTTTTAGTTTTGGATTCTTGGAGATACACCTGTTGGTGTATATGGGGAGATTTCTTCAAGATCTCTCAAGTAAGTGGGTTTCCTTCCTTCACCCATTTTATTTGGGTTTATTCCATGTTTACTGAAGTTCCTAATGTCTAGAATGTAGGGATTTGGACCTAGGGTTTGATCTTGGATTTCTTTTTCTAATATTCTGGTTTTAGGTTCGATTTAACACCCTTGTGGTGCGGTGGTGGTGTGGTTGAACTTTCTCACAAGGATTTAGTGTTTTTGACACTTATGGTAGGTGATTCCATGTATAAGCACTACAAGATGAGTTAACCTTGCTTGATTTATATTTTTAGCATACTCCTCCATTTTTTTGCTGCAAATATTATTTTGGGTGGAATTTGTTAAATAATTGAATTTTAAATGCCATTTTTGTGTGAAAATGGGTGTTTTACTTGTGTGTTCCATGTTGTACCACTTGGGGCTGTTTTATAATTCATGGAAGAGTTTTTTTAAAATATTTTTCTACTTATGAAACTTATTTGGGGTAATATTGGTGGGTGTTGGGTTTACAAATAGTGCTTTTAGATGAATTTTATGTTCAAAGTTTAGTTACATTACTTGAAATTGTTTTATGGAAATTATAAGTGGTTTATTGAGTTATATAAAGTGTGAAAATAAATGTGTATCTACTATTTTAAATGTGTGTTAAAATAAATTATTTTTTATATGAAATTGATTTTGTTAACATGTGGAAATTGTTTTAGCACAAAGGGGAAAGACCGAGCATCTAGGTGGGCGGACGTGTACTAGTACGCTAGTGATCTATAGTGGTTTTGTCCCTGCTTCACTTTGAAAGTTGGAAATTAAAAACAATAAAAATACTATAATGATTATGATTTGGGACCACTATGTTATGGTTATGTTCTCTACTAGTGTCTCTTTCATGAGAACATATATGGTTAGGGTTACTTTAAACCGAGATACCTGGTATATGGGGCCCAAAACTAACTAAGGCCTAGGGGTGTTCCCGAGATCAGTTCTCATTGACTATTTGGTATTTATCATTGGATTATGGCATGTTTGGCAGAAAAATTCATCATAATATATGTTTTATTGAAATGTGTTCACTCTTTAAAAGTTCCCTTTGAAAAGTTTTTACATTTAAAATTTTTGTTCTTTTGAAATTATTACCACCATTTCTTATTTATTAAAGCATGCATGTTTTCATCTTATATTTCTCAATATATGGAATATTTTGGGTGAAATCGTATTGGGAATTTTCTAACACCGTACTGAAACCCCTTGGGAGTATGTATACATGATCCCATTTGGAACAGGTAAGGGCAAGACCTTGGGTGATGGTGGTTTATGTTGTTAGTTCCATTCCATTGTGCTGTATTGTAGAGATGGCTTGTGGGTTATGACCCCTTGTCATGTAGAGTTCCTTGGGGTGTTTTTATGACACTTTTATGTATTTTTGGGTGTCTTGTTTCAGGTTTAGACCCATGTATTCTATTCTAAATATTATTTAAGACTTGTTTGAAATGAATTTTCATATTCACTTTATTGATTGTTTTTGGTTTTTCTATGTATCCATACTCGGTTAAATTGTTCCCAAACCAATATTTATAATACATAGTGACTTGTGCCGTCCCATTGGAATAGGGTATTCCCTTAGGGCCTTTCCATGCACTGGGTTTGGGGATAGTTTTCATGGTGACCAGATTCAGTTCGTGACACCCGTTTTGTTTGTCAAGAAGGCAGATGGGAGTTTGAGGTTGTGTGAGGATTACTGGCACCTAAACCAGGTTATGGTAAAGAAAAAGTATCGTTATTGAGGATTGAAGACCTATTAGATCATTTGAGAGGGGAATGGTGGTTGTCAAAAGTTGACCTTTGATCGGGTTATCATCATCTTTGAGTATGAGAAAAGTATGTGATGAAGACGGCTTTCAGATGCTGCTCTGATCATTACAAGTACATGGTGCTAACCTTCGGCATGACGAACGACTGTATTGTGTTCATGGGACCCATAAACCAGACCATCTATCAATTATAAGACCAGTTCATATTAGTCTTCATCGACGACATCATTGTGTCCTCGGCGTCAGAGAAGGAGCATACGAGACACCTACAAATGGTTCTATATGTACTTTGAGAGAACTAGCTTTGTAGGAATCTCTCAAAGTGTTAGTTCAGGATACAGGAGGTCCACTTCCTAGGACATATGATCTCAGTAGGTGGTGTAGTAGTGAATCTAACTAAGATCAATAATGTGTGATCATGAGATCCACCTAGGAGCATAACAGAGGTGAGGAGCTTTCTTGGGCTAGCATGATATTACCAGAGATTCATTCTTGATTTCTCCTGGATATCAGTACCGATAATAGTTTTGACCTGAAAGGGGATATATTTCTTATGGATAAAGTAGTGCTAGTGGGATTTCTAATAGTTGAGGTAGAGTTTGATAAGCACCCTGATCTTGAGATTTCCATAGTAGGGTATAAAGTACATAGTTTTCTATGATGCATCAGGGATCGAGATTAGCTGTGTTCCATAAAAAGACATGTGGTGATTGATTATAGATTGCTCCAACTGATGCCACATGAGAAGAAGTATGTGACACATGATCTTGAGTTTCTAGAGGTAGTCTTTTCATGGATGATGTCTTAGAACTACTTGATGGAAAATCAGTTTATCATATACTCTAACCACATGAACCTAAAGTATATATTCTCGTAGAAAGATCCAAATATAAGGAATAGGTGATGGATATAGTTCCACCGGGATTATGAATTTGAGATATTTTATACTCCTGGGATGTGGAACATGGTGGAAGATGATCTCAGAAGGTGGTCGAGTTTTCAGGTGTTGAGTGATGCGTCGTAGCAGTTGGCCTCACTACATTTATCCTTTGTAGATGGAGATGATGCGAATTACCTTAATTCGATGGTTGGTACACCTACACTCTTGCATCAAGTTATGGAGGCACAACTGGTGGATGTTGACTGCGAGACATTACATGCTCAATTATCCATAGAAAATGCTTCTGATGGATATTAAAAAGGTGGGGAGCATATCATTTTTTGTATGGCGCACAATTATACTCATGGTGTTGCAGGATGAGGTTCTGAGGGAGTTTCATTCATCTACTTTGGCGGTACATCATAGAGAGGAGAAAATGCACCAGGACCTCTGATGTCATACTTGGTGGATTGGAATGAAGAAGGATGTGGGAGAGTTCATTTCTTGATGCCTTACGTTTTGACAGGAGAATGATGAGCACCAGGTTCTAGCAGGATTAGCTCACCCCTGGAAGTTATAGATGGAAGTTGGATAGAATATCAATAGAAATCCTGATGGGCTTACCACAAACATCTAGGGGACATGATTCCGTCTAGGTGATCATTGAATGAGTCACCAAGTCATCCCACATTCTTGCTATTACGGATAAATGTTTAATAGAGAACTTGGGACACCTCTATATGTAGTAGTCAGTTCAGCTTCAAGGAATCCCCATGATGATAGTCTTAGACCGTGATGCTCATTTTAAATCACGGTTGTGGAAGGGATTGCAAGAGGAATTTGGGACTTATTTATGCAAGAGTACAATGTTCTATCCTCAGAGGGATATTTAGATGAAGAGAACCATTCAGGTTTTGGAGGATATGTTTTGGGCCCATATATTGGACATTGGTCATAGTTGAGAGGACCACCTACCACTGGTGGAGTTTTCCTACAACAATAGATACCACTCCACCATTGGTATGGCACCGTTAATGGCATTATATGGGTGACCATACCATTCATTGATTTGCTGGATTGAACTATGAGAGTCAGTATTTATGGGTCCCGAGTTGGTATGAATACCCCTGAGAAGGTGCAGATCATCCATGAGTGGTTTAAGACTACACATATGTAACGCCCTGAACCCAGTTACCCAGAGTCGGTGCATTATTACATAACATTGGCATGATCACACGAAAGATCAAGTCTCGAAAGACCGATTAGTTTAGTAGCCTTGGAAACACTAGATACAATCATAAAGTTTTACATTACATAAAAAAAACATCTTGTCTTCATATCCCCTCATACTATCCCTGCAGGTCATTCATAAATTACTTCTTCATAATCCTGGGAAAAATAAAACATTTAAAGGGGTGAGCTCAGATGCTCAGTAAGGATAACATTATATCAGAAACTTTCATAGATAAGCATAAACACTTAAAGAAAATTTATAATTAAAACAAAATCCTTTTAAACTTGAACTTCAGAATAATATGGAAAAGATAAAATGAAATAATTCCATTTACTTATTCACATGGATATTCTACTAGTCGAACAATCACATGAAATATCAATAACCACTTTCATAATGATGGAATGCATAATGCCAGACTATCATAACCACATAGCCAAGGCCTCGTTCCAAGACTACAAATAAGATTTTTCCAAGGCCTTGTGACAAGACACTAATTTGTCTCATGAGACCTACCGATGCATCGAGGAGCTATAGTAGGCTCCACCGATCACTTATTAAGTGCAATTCATTCCTCATATGAACAGGTTTAAACATAACATAGACATTTGTATTAAAACTAGCATACGAAATGTCAATACTTTTACCAAAAACCATGAATGGTATAAAAATAGCACATCCACAGTCAAACATAACTCATTAGATACAATATGGAAGATTTTATTGTATCACATTAACCTCAATAAATAATAATGAAGTATGTTGACATAGATGAAAATAATCATCAAAACTATTTGAGAGAAATATCCCCCTTTTCTTGAAAACATTTAAAAGTCACACTATTTGTCAAGAAGCCATTTAAAAATAGATTTTTGAATCAAAGTGTCCCATACCACTTTGAAACTTTTAAAATGAGTTTTAATTTTAAAACTTTAATTTCCATATAAATAAATCCTTAAAACCATTTTTTAAAACATGGACATTAATGAGAAAGATTTAGAAGAATAAGTCTTTAAAACATTTAAAAATGGTATTTTAGTTAGAGATTCTAACCAAAAGAGTGACACCTGAATACAAATAATTGAGGTAATCAAAACTTTGTAATATCATGAGAATAAAGGGATTCATGATATACTATGTCAAAGTACATTATATACACCCCATAAAAGTGATTTGGTGTATAATAACAAAGAAGTCTCAATGGAATTTAAATTGAGATGAAATCTCTCATAAAGGCTGTATCCTTAGGTTAAGGATAAATCAACGACATAATTATGTGCGAAAAATATAAATAAACTCAATATGATTGGATATTTAGTGTAAATCAATCAGATTAAATTCACACATATTCTTGTAAAAACAACACCAATGAATTGGATGTTTAACTCAACAAATGGAGAGTGAGTTAAAATTACTCTTATCAAATTCATATCAATGACTTGAAAATTAACAATGGAGTGATTATGTGTATCAAAAGTATATCCACAGGAAAGGGAGTGGAAATTATGACATAATAAAATGAATAGTGATTCCACACATAATCTTGGAGTAATATAATCAATGAAATATGCGTAAATCCAAATGAGTGGAAATTGAAATTTCGAATTCCCTTATCGATTAGGTAACATAAGAAACATACACCCATGAAAGAAGGATCATAAAATTATGATGTATATACCCATGAATTAAAGTATAATACACAATGAATACAATTACGGGTAGTACACATACCCCGCATGTAATAAATAAGTGGTGAACAATGGAATTCTCACGAAATTAAGAGTGAGATAAGAAACCCCTTACTTTGTACTTTTTCCTTGGTCGAAGGTAGGTTAAACTCCTGTATAATGGTTAAATAATTGTTATTTAATTATACAAGAATCATATGCATTAATATGATATCATATATGATCTTTTGACATTGATTTGTTAATAATATCTTTGAATTATCGTCATTTCGGGTGTTAACAGGTTCATTTTACTTTATATTCTTTATTATGTGAGCCATATTTTTTATTAATGGGATTTATATTATTCATATCCATAATGATATCAAGTCCTTAAATATTATTTTTAATCATCAAATGAGAATTATACTTGAATGGATACGATGGAAAATGAATCTCATCGCGTTCGTGGAGATGGTAGTCCGTACGTACGCACGGGCGACAATATCATTCTTTTGATATTAAAATAATATATAATTGGATGGTATATTATATATATATAATCATTATAATGTTATATTTATTATTTACATGAGTTACACATCATTATTATACCCATCCAAATAATAATATATTGAATAACAATTACACCACGACGTGGAGACGGTAAGCCGTACGTACGCACGTGTGGTGACATGTTATTCAAAGGGTGGATAGAATACTAAATATGGTTGTACCATACTTATAATAACATCATAGCATATATATGATACTGGAGTTATTATTTTAGAATGGTAATAACAAATAAAGAAGAAGTGGAAGAAGAAAGGAACTTGAAAAGGGGTGGTGAAAGCATTACCTCTTCTTTGGGTTCTTCCTTTTGATTTGATCAAAAGGGCTCCTTAGGATGGATTTCTGATCAAACTAAGGTCTCTCAGTTGTATTGAGGGAAGTTGAAAGAGCATTTGGGCAGGGGTTGGCTGAACCAAAAGGCTTTGAAGGTGTGAAGAAATGAGAAGGAGGAGTGCCATTTTATAAGAGGGGTGATGGGCACTTTTGGAAAAGCTAGAAATATTAATTTATAATAAATTCATATTCGGTTTCTAATATCTCAAAAGTTGATTAATTAAAGTTTAAGATGGTTATGGTTCGAAAACCACTCATCCAGTAGAATTTAGACAGGTTTGAGTCATTATATTAACCTTATCTTTAAGTATTAACTATTAGTTAATTAGTTTCACTTTTACAATGTCTCTTTGTATTTTTATATAATATGGTTAATAAACAAACCATATACATCTAAGAGACCCCCAAGTGGTCCATTAATGATACAAATATCATGATATAAGTCTCTTGGCTGACCCTTAGATTTTTAGGAAATTAATATCATTTAATAATATAATATTTGTTTTAAAAACTCTTTTATGTCAAATTTGACACTATTCAATAGTTGATTTGTGTGAAACACATAACAGAATGATTACTTCGAAAAACATTAATTAAATCAATCATAATATGTCATATTAACCTAGAAAATTAGTTTAATTCAATAAAAGTCTAAAATTATATTTATTTGGGTATTTATAATATCAATTATTCTAATTTTTCACTATTATGGTAATTACTACATCACCATTGTGTCATAAATAAATTAACTTATTTAATGTCTAAAAATTATAAATAAAATATCATTATGTAGGAAATATTTTTATATTTCTAATTAATATTTATAGTCTAAAATCGAACATATATAACCATATGTAAAAATTGTGTTTCTAAAAGATATATGCTTGTGTCATTTTTGTAATCATTTTAAATTTATTAAAATAAAGTGTCCCTATCACGTACAAGTGGCTCCATGGGGTCCCAAAATCGACCCAAAGATTCCTACGGTCGAACATGTATCAACCAATAAGTCTAAGACACGTTTTAGGGTAATTTAGTATTGTTATAATATTATTTTTTAACCCTTATTTACCAGATTTACCCTTAACCATGGTAAATAAAATATTTACCGCAGTAATTATTCAAAATGTCTAAAAATAAAAGTTACCTATTCACACAATATGAACATACTGATTCCAAATATGGAATCCATTTTTCCAAATTCAAAACACAAAAGTGGTATAAATTAATATAAAATTAATTCCCGTTGTTAAAACAAAAAGCATGTTTTTAAGAGATAATAACTATCAAAAGATTGGCACTTGTTTATGTCTGGTTTAATTGTGAAATTATGTTCAATGAACCACACTGTATTAAATGGTAAAAATATATTTTAAATATAATTTAAAATCACTCAAATTCAAAATTTATCACTATTAATTATTTCGATTAAAAAGTTTTTAATAATTAAAATTTAGTAATTTTTATTATTCATCAAAATATAAAAGTTATCCGAAAAGTACCAAAATTTCACCGTAGGATAATTTTGTTATTCTAAATCAAAAACTGAAATCTATTTTACCAAATTCAAAACATAAAAGTTGCATTTATTAATTCAAAATTGATTCCCTCTTTCGAAACCAAAAGGCGTATATTTAAGAAATAAAAACTATCAAAAGTTTGACACTTGTTTATGTCCAATTTCAAGGTAAAATTACTTAAAATGACCATAATTGGATTAAGTAGTAAAAATATAATCTATTTATACTTCCAAACCATTAAAATTTATAATTTAACAATATAAATTATTTTGATTAAAAAAGTTGTTTTCAGTTAAAATATAGTATTTTTCACTATTCACCCAAATATGAAAGTTATCTTAAAGACACCAAAACATTATTGATACTAAATTATTATGTCCCGATTCTAAAGAATAATTTAATTTTGTCAAATTAAATATATTAATGTTTCAAATATTGGTTTTAAAAAAGCTTCACCATTAAAAGGCGGTAAAATTTCATTTTTTGAAAAATACTTCTTTTATCTGAAAAAAATGAATTTTTTATAAATTATGTCTTAGAAACTCATAATATCGATTATAATTATAAGGGTAATATAATATTTAAAATTTAGTTAATACTATTCATAACCTCTTTTGAACGGCTAGTTTGGTAAGTCATGGTGTATATAAACATAGTGTTTCGTACAACACACGCTATTGTATTATTCAAAGAGAAGTATACAGTGGAAGATTGGGGTGTTACATTAACCCCTCCTTCAATAAATTGAGTCCTCGCAATTTTAAAAATTCTGCCTGATAAAGGAAAGTCCCACATCGGAAAAAGAGTCAATAAAACTATCACTTTAAATGAAATAAAGAGAGGTATAAAGGTCAACCATGATAACCCATACTCGGATTCCATGTAGGAAAACATGGATATGGATGATAAACTAAGTGTCAAGATCTGATAGAGAGGGATAGAAATCATGATCAGGAGAAAGTTAACAATAAGAAAACCACACACTTGTGTTGGGACAAACGACCATTAGTCTTCTAGCAGGAAAGTAAACGGACAACATTTTTTTTGTTTTAAGTTACATTACATAAGGATGAGGAATTCATTTTTGATATTGACTAAGAATATAAAGATATATACTTACATTTTAATTAGAGTTTCATCCTTTAATAAATTTCCACCACTAACTCATTTTTTTTAAATGATGAGTATTCAAGAAGACTTGGTCACACTGGAGGAGCTAGAATAAACTTCTATAGAATCACATCATCCATGCAGGATGAACTATCTATTTACATTGTCTTTAGAGATTAATCAAAACCAAAATGGTTAGTAAAAGATCTAATGATCCCCCAAAAGGATATTCCTTGAGAGAAATAAACACTAATCTCAATTTCCAAAATTAAACCAACAATACCCCAAAGTTAAATAAATACCATTCAATAATAAATTATTCTTAAAATCCTTCAATATAATCCAAACTAATATTGAAACTCAAAACTTATAAGAATGCAGTCTTCCACGTTAAATTGTATCTCCAAATGACATGAAATACTCTTAAAGTCACATACTTAAAAGTAATTAACCTAATCATTTCCATAAACAACCCAAATCACTATAAATCCATAATAAGAACATAGATAAAAATCCACCATTACTCCTCAAATGAAATCCCATACTATTCTATTTTCCTTGGGCATATAGTGTTCACAACAAAGCGAACAACTTCCGAAATAACATCTATCACTTAATCACCAAATCATTTTCCTATACTAAGGGTAATAATTTGATAAGACATAAGATCCCAAATCAAATTATTATTGATCAATAAAATCATTTAACTAAAAAATAATAGTCACACTAACCAGGGACTTCACGTAGTCCAGTGGCAGGTGATAAATCCCAAATACACTTTGGTTGGGGGTTCAATTCCCACAACTTTGTCCGACGCGACGTGTTGTCACGCGGTCTATGTGTTGTCTTTTTCAAAAACAATGCTTTATAACATTACCAAAATGAGATAAATTCCTCAAAATAACCATATCATAATTTAACCACAAATATTTTCTCATACCTTGCATTTTCATCCCAAATTATAATAAATTATAATTGTCTCAAACCCAATGATCATATAAAACCAAATGGTTATTTATAACTATATCCACAATAGAAGAGGTAATTCTTCCTCAAATATCATTCTCACATGTCAAACTGTAGGGTTAAAAATACAAGAGAAAATTATTCCAAAGTAAACCCATAAACAAGGATCACTAAAATTTTTTAAACATTTCTCTAACCATTTATTTCCACATAGCTTCTTCTTTGACCAAGAAAATATCCTATAGAATAGGGAATTTACTCAGGTAATGGCCAGGTCCCCTACATTTACGGCAAATGACTGTAAATGGACTCTTGGAACATTTTTATCTTCTTCCATAGTACTCTTCATTTTTCTTCGGCAATTCTTCACTTTATGTCCTTCCTTCCCACACATAAATCATTTCTTGGTCCCATTGAGACACTTTCCCGGGGGTCTCCTACCACATTTCTTGCATGATGGAAATTGAGGGTTCTTTTCTCCATGGTCTCCATTACTGGAGCTCTTATAATTCATCAACTTTCTCTTCCTTGTTGAGTCTGGGAGTTGGTTAATATATATGTTGTTGATCATATTTTTGGAAAACTGATTTGGCATAAAGACGATATCTTTTACGCCTATCAACATTCTATTTTGTTGCTCATTTCCACCACCGTTCCCACCTTGTACATCATTATGAAAGTCACTATGACTTCCATGGAATCTAGCCATTGACTAAAACCAGAAATCATTGTGTGAGTAACAGTAGTCATAAAATCATTTAGAGATTAACATGTAACCATATTATCAATTTGAAACACGTTAGGATTAACCAAGGTCATTTACTCTCATCTTATATATATATTACTTTAAATCGGTTTGTAAAGAAATTGTAAATTATCCTAAGCATATCCCCTGGGAGTGTCGTAACCAAGAGTGCGGCAAGGCCCGTTGTCTTGCACCAATTCTCATTCGAGTCTAGCTCAAAGCGGTGTTTTCGGGTTTTACCCCTAGGTACATCTGTGCCAGAGCTGCCTCTACCTTCTCGTATCTAGACAGGGATGTATTGCTTGGAAAACTCAAAAAATCTCTACAATACCAAAATTCTAGGAAGTTATTCTATACTAATCCTCAATGTTAATCTTAAGTCTACGTGCTTTAATCAGAGTTTATCTAAATCTAGCTTCCAAGGTTTGTACTAAAATTCCTCTGATAACAACTGTAAAACCCCGACCCCAGTTACCCAGAGTCGGTTCATTATTACATAACATTGGCATGATCACAAGAAAGATCAAATCTCAAAAGACCGATTAGTTTAGTAGCCTTGGAAACACTAGATACAATAATAAAGTTTTACATTGCGTAAAAAAATATCTTGTCTTCATATCCCATCATACTATCCCTGCAGGTCATTCGTAAATTACTTTTCATAATCCTGGGAAAAATAAAACATTGAAAGGGGTGAGCTCAGATGCTCAGCAAGGATAACATTATAGCAGAAACTTTCATAGATAACCATAAACACTTAAGGAAATTTATAATTAAAACAAAAGCCTTTTAAACATGAACTTCAGCATAATATGGCAATGATAAAATGAAATAATTCCATTTACCTATTCACATGGATATTCTACTAGTCGAACAATCACATGCAATATCAATAACCACTTTCATAATGATGGAATGCATAATTCCAGATTATCATAACCACATATCCAAGGCCTCGTGCCAAGACTACAAATAAGATTTTGCCAAGGCCTTATGCCAAGACACTAATTTGTCTCATGAGACCTACCGATGCATTGAGGAGCTATAGCGGGCTCCACCCGTCACTTATTAAGTCCAATGCATTCCTCATATGAACAGGTTTAAACATAACATAAACATTCGTATTAAAAATATCATACGAAATGTCAATACTTTTACCACAAACCATGAATGGTATAAAAATAGCACATCCACAGTCAAACATAACTCATTCGATACAATATGGAAGATTTTATTGTATCACATTATCCTCAATCAAGAATAATGAAGGATGTTGACATAGATGAAAATAATCATCAAAACTATTTGAGAGAAATATCCCCCTTTTCTTGAAAACATTTAAAAGTCACACTATTTTCCAAGAAGCCATTTAAAAATAGATTTTTGAATCAAAGTGTCCCATACCACTTTGAAACTTTTAAAAGGAGTTTTAATTTTAAAACTTTAATTTCCATATAAATAAATCCTTAAAACCATTTTTTAAAACATGGACATTAATGAGAATGATTTTAAAGAATAAGTCTTTAAAACATTTAAAAATTGTATTTTAGTTAGAGATTCTAACCAAAAGAGAGACACTTGAATACAAATAATTGAGTTAATCAAAACTTTGTAATATCATGAGAATAAAGGGATTCATGATATACTATGTCAAAGTACATTATATACACCACATAAAAGTTATTTGGGGTATAACAACAAAGAAGTCTCAATGGAATTTAAATTGAGATGAAATCTCTCATAAAGGCCGTATCCTTAGGTTAAGGATAAATCAACGACATAATTATGTGTGAAAAATATAAATACACTCAATATGATTGGATATTTAGTGTAAATCAATCAGATGACATTCACACATATTCTTGTAAAAACAACACCAATGAATTGGACGTTTAACTCAACAAATGGAGAATGAGTTAAAGTTACTCTTATCAAATTCATATCAATGACTTGAAAATTATTAATGGAGTGATTATGTGTATCAAAAGTATATCCCCAGGAAAGGGAGTGGAAATTATTACATAATCAAATGAATAGTGATTCCACACATAATCGTGGAGTAATATAATCAATGAAATATGCGTAAAGCCAAATGAGTGGAAATTGAAATTTCGAATTCCCTTATCGATTAGGTAACATACGAAACATACACCCATGAAAGAAAGATCATACAATTATGATGTATATACCCATGAATTATAATATAATACACAATGAATACAATTACAGGTAGTACACATACACCACATGTAATAAATAAGTGGCGAACAATGGAATTCTCACGAAATTAAGAGTGAGATAAGAAACCCCTTACTTTGTACATTTTCCTTGGTCGAAGGTAGGTTAACCTACTGTATAATGGTGAAATAATTGTTATTTAATTATACAAGAATCATATGCATTAATATGATATCATATATGATCTTTTAACATTGATTTGTTAATAATATCTTAGAATTATCGTCATTTCGGGTGTTAACAGGTTCATTTTACTTTATATTCTTTATTATGTGAGCCATATTTGTTATTAATGGAATGTATATTATTCATATCCAGAATGATATAAAGTCCTTAAATATTATTTTTAATCATCAAATGAGAATTTTACTTGAATGGATACGATGGAAAATGAATCTCATCGCGTTCATGGAGATGGTAGTCCGTACGTACGCACGAGCGACAATATCATTCTTTTGATATTAAAATAATATATAATTGGATGGTATATTATATATACAGAATAATTATCATGTTATATTTATTATTTACATGAGTTACACATCATTATTATACCCATCCAAATAATAATATATTGAATAACAATTCCACCACGACGTGGAGATGGTAAGCCGTACGTACGCACGTGTGTTGACATGTTATTCAAAGGGTGGATAGAATAATGAATATGGATGTACCATATATTTAATAACATCACAGATTATATATGATACTGGAGTTATTATTTTATAATGGTAATAACAACGAAAGAATATGTGGAAGAAGAAAGGAACTTGAAAAGGGGTGGTGAAAACGTTACCACTTCTTCGGGTTCTTGCTTTTGATTTGATCAAAAGGGCTCTTTAGGATGGCTTTTTGATCAAACTAAGGTCTCCAGGTTGTAGTGAGATAAGTTGCGAGAGTATTTGGGTAGTGGTTGGCCGAACCAAAAGGATTTGATGGTGTGAAGAAATGAGAAGGATGAGTGCCCTTTTATAAGAGGGGTAAGGGGCACTTTTGGAAAAGCTAGAAATATTAATTTATAATAAATTCATATTCGGTTTCTAAAAGATCCAAAGATGATTATTTGAAGTTTAAGGTGGGTATGGGTCGAAAACCACTCAACCAATAGAATTTAGATAGGTTTGGGTCCTTATATTAACCTTATCTTTAAGTATTAACTCTTAGTTAATTAGTTTCACTTTTACAATGTCTCTTTGTATTTTTATATTATATGGTTAATAAACATACCATATACATACAAGAGACCCCCATGTGGTCCATTAATGATACACCTATCATGAAATAAGTCTCTTTTCCGAACCTTATATTTTTAGGAATTTAATATCAATTAATAATATAATATTTGTTTTAAAAACTCTTTTATGTCAAATTTGACACTATTCAATAGTTGATTTTTGTGAAACACATAACAGAATGATTACTTCAAAAAATGTTAATTAAATCAATCCTAATATGTCATATTAACCTAGAAAATTAGTTTATTTCAATAAAAGTCTCAAATTATATTTATTTGGGTATTTATAATATCAATTATTCTAATGTTTCACTATTATGGTAATTACTGCATCACCATTGTGTCATAAATAATTTAACTTATTTAATGTCTAAAAATTATGAATAAAATATAATTATGTAGGAAATCGTTTTATATTTCTAATTAATATTTATAGTCTAAAATCCAACATATATAACCATATGTAAAAATTGTTTTTCTAAAAGATATATGCTTGTGTCATTTTTGTAATCATTTTAACTTAATTAAAATAAAGTGTCCCTATCACGTACAAGTGGCTACATGGGGTCCCAAAATCCACCAAAAGATGCCTATGGTCGAACATGAATAAACCAGTAAGTCTAGGACACGTTTTAGGGTAATTTAGTATTATTATAATATTATTTTTTAACCCTTATTTACCGGATTTACCCTTAACCATGGTAAATAAAATATTTACTGCAGTAATTATTCAAAATGTCTAAAAATAAAAGTTACATATTAACACAATATGAAAATCCTGATTCCAAATATGGAATCCATTTTTCCAAATTCAAAACAAAGAACTGTCAGAAATTAATTTAAAATTAATTCCCGTTGTTAAAACAAAAAGCGTGTTTTTAAGAGATAATAACTATCAAAAGATTGGCACTTGTTTATGTCTGGTTTAATTGTGAAATTATGTTCAATGACCCACATTGTATTACATGGTAAAAATATATTTTAAATATAATTTAAAACCAATCAAATTCATAATTTATCACTATTAATTATTTTGATTAAAAAGTTGTTTTTAATTAAAATTTAGTAATTTTTACTATTCATCAAAATATAAAAGTTATCCAAAAAGTACCAAAATTTCACCCTAGGATAATTTTGTTATTCCGAATCAAAAAATGAAATCTATTTTACCAAATTCAAAACATAAAAGTTGCATTTATTAATTCAAAATTGATTCCCGCTTTCGAAACCAAAAGGCGTATTTTTAAGAAATAATAACTATCAAAAGTTTGACACTTGTTTATGTCCAATTTCAGGGTGAAATTACTTAAAATGAACATAATTGGATTAAATAGTAAAAATATAATCTACTTATACTTCCAAACCATTAAAATTTATAATTTAACAATATAAATTATTTTGATTACAAAAGTTGCTTTAAGTTAAAATATAGTATTTTTCACTAATCACTCAAATATGAAAGTTATCAGAAAGACACCAAAACATTATTGATACTAAATTATTATGTCCTGATTCTAAAGAAGAATTTCATTTTTACAAATTGAATATATAAAAGTTTCAAATATTGGTTTTAAAAAGGATTCGCCATTAAAAGGCGGTAAAATTTCATTTTTTGAAAAATACTTCTTTTATCTGAAAAAAATGAATTTATGTATAAATCATGTCTTAGAAACTCATAATATGGATTAAAATTATAAGGGTAATATAATATTTAAAATTTAGTTAATACTATTCACAACCTCTTTTGAACGGTTAGTTTGGTAAGTCGTGGTGTACTTAAACTCAGTGTTTCATACAACACACGCTATTGTATTATTCAAAGAGAAGTATACCGTGGAAGATTGGGGTGTTAAAACAGAGCTGGTAGAAGCCTTATACTGACAAATGATAGATACCTCTGGAGTTTGAGGAGGGATACCATGTCTTCCTTCACGTCTCACCTTGAGGAGGGTTATAGATATTTGGAAGAGGTGGAAAGTTGTCTCCGAGGTTCATCATCCCTTAAAAGATACTATGCAGAGTTGAGAGGTGGCGTACTGCATAGTTCTACCACCACAGATGCATGAGGTACATGATGTTTTCTATTTATGAAAGTTGAGGAGGAATGTGCACGATCCATCGCACGTCATCTACTAGGGAGAGATGGAAATCAAGGATGGACTGACCTTTGAGGAGTACCCAATAGAGATTGAGGATAAACAAGAGAGAATCCTTTATGGCTGAGGGATTCCCCTGGTGCATGCCCGGTGGTAACACAAGAATATTCTGGAGAACACATAGGAGTGGGAGGCTCAGATTCAGTCCTTGAACCCACATATGTTAAGTAGCTTTTGTTTTGCATTTTTGGGGAAGTAAATCCCTAAGGGGGGGAGAATATAATGTATTATATTTTCCATGAATTATTTTTAAATATT
This sequence comes from Viscum album, assembly GCA_963277665.1. Taxonomy (NCBI): domain Eukaryota; kingdom Viridiplantae; phylum Streptophyta; class Magnoliopsida; order Santalales; family Viscaceae; genus Viscum; species Viscum album. Next base: position 1,231,939,146 of record OY728158.1, read on the forward strand.
ATATAGAATTATCTTAAGAACAAGCATTGTGCTAATGTTTTATTCTGAGGATGGAAGTTCTAAGGATAACTTTTTGAAATAAACTAAACATTTATATAGTGCATGTGAGCAGTTTTCATGAAATAGTGGAATATCTTTTAAATGGGTGCTTGTATCAGAAATATGAGGGCATCATTGAATTCATAGTAGCAGCTTTACCTTAAACGAGGCCTATCATTGACCAGAACATGTCAGTTTCAAATGTTAATTTTTATATGTTTTAAAGGAAATAAAATAAAATAATAATTTATTTTATTTTTAATGTTTTAATGTCACTATAACATGATTTATGGTTTTAAAAAACCAGGAGCACAGGTTTTGTCTCATAACCATAGAAAAATACCTATAATCCTCTCGAGATTAGGAGTGGAGTCGACCCATTGGAGAACTCTCAAAGAATGACGATGAACGATCAACCCAGGGATCATTGCGCAGAAAGGTCGAATGATCTCATCGATGACTACAACGAAACTGATATTTGTGAACAATTAAGGTATGTGTTTTTATTTCAAATTCCTTATTTTCCCCATTATTTTATATGATCATTAACATGAATCAACCTACGAACAAGTTGACCCATGGTTCAATCATTCATATGGGAGGGTTTTAAGTTGCAAGAATTTGGGGATGATTATGATTATCATTATAATTATGCATGATTTTTATCTTGATCCTTATAATGATATATGATCAATACCGTAATGAACAATGGTAGAGTTTGGTTCCTCTTTGGCTTATGAATATTCTTCTCACGAACCCATGTGATCTTCTCGTTCTTCACAGGTTTATGAAAAATGGATCGTTGCACTTCCATCTCACAACACAATGATCCCAAATCGTAGATTTGACATTGTGATAACCTAGAGGACGTGAGACGATGATGACGATGAATGAATCAACATGATTTGGGAGAAATCATTCTTTGACCATTCTTCGCATGGATGATAGAAATGAGTTTTTGTTCCCAATAAAACACTAAAAAACTACCATATTTTTTATGGAATTGTAGGGAGACCTCAAATCATGAGTTTAGAGGAAATTTTTTTTTGGATTGAGAATCAGAATATTTTTAGAGGCGTAGTGATGAAGAATGTTTTTACATAAAAAAGAGGATGAAAACGGCGTGTTCTTCGATGAACACAGTGTGTGGGGCTGACCTTATGGTGGTTAGGGTTCCATGCTACAAGAAGTGATGACAAAGAGTGTGACCCCTGTCATATGGTGTGTGGGTACCTACGTAGGACTTAGTGTGTATCTCGAATGATATAAGAACACGGGGTGGAGTACACATCATGTACTCCACTACATGACCATACCAGGTCGTTTATGTGGGTTAACCTATGTACTGGTACACGAGTTGAATCCATGTACGAGAACATTACCACCATAAACAGAGCAAGCCCTAGATAGTAGGACATGATGTTTTACTCTTATACACACCATGTATATCTATTTATTCATGATATGTTTTCTGACATAGGTCATTACACATGGGCAGTACCAGAGGTCAAGGGACACGGTGTGTGACTCTCCTACACATCATGTAATCCCTTCTTCAATGATTGATATCCTTTTACACCGTACCTAGGACAAGATTTGTTTGGATTATTTCCCCATTTACTCATTCCCAGAAGTTTAGGTATCTTTTCCATCCATAAGAGTACGATCCCTTTAGTAGGACTTTTTGGATAGTGTTAGAGTCCCTTTGAGAGGCTCAGAGAATGATCCTCTACCCATTCTTGGCCATAGGTAGATCAAAGTATCGATGTGCGAAATCCTTCAAGATGTCATACTCTACTAGGAAGGTGAATCTAGATGAGTCGTGGTATATACTAAGGCCCTAGTTGTGATCCTCATCTTTGTATCATGATGTTTTCCCACTCAGGAGTGTGTTCTCCCAGAATGAGTGTATATGTTCTCTCTTCAGATATATTATTGTATCTATCTCTCTCATGACACTTCCTGAAGAACAATACTTCTCAGATGGATGTCCTTAGATCTATCAAACTCGTGGAGTGAGTTATCCTGAATTAATTTTTTGTGGAATATTCAAACTAAATCCCTGGAGTGGGTATGCAGTCATTGTGACATACCTCTAGAATAAAGGTTTGGGTTTCAAGTATATCTATATGTCAATATTATTATATGTTTTGTATAAAAATACTACATTGAGATTAATTTACGTTTAATTTTTTTATTGCTTTGTGGTTTTCAGGGTCCTCTACTGATTGTTGTTATACTCACCGCTACATAGGCATTGCCTACAGATGTCGTCTCTTCTCTAGATGAGCGACCTTTTGATGGGGTCTATGATGGACCTAGACCAGAAAGATCTTTGGGAGATTCCTTATAGAATGAGGTGTTCCTATAGCTATGAGAAGAAATCCTTGTATCAATTTCTTGTTTTTATAAAGGACTTTTTGGTTTATAGACTTTCTTTTGATGGGATTATATTCAATCCTAGTTTACTTTCTCTATGTTACTTTAAATTGTACTCTGATGGTTGTGTTATAGAGTATGCATAGATATGTTCCTTAGAATTTTTTAAATTTCAACATTTGTGTGCTTGAAGATGAGTGCATGCGTATGTGTACATAAGAAATGCCTCCCATGTTAGTAATATTCCTACTCAGTGATTGTCACCAGCCCCTAGCTTATTGGAGGTGGACATGTAAAGTCATGGTGCGTGCCCCATTGGGAAAGGTCATGACACATCCCATCCCAAATTTTTGAGGTGAAGACATAAAAGTAATACAATTTGATAAAAATTAATTATAATGATGAACATAACACAATTACCACAATAATAATAGATAATGTAATTTCACGACCATTTACCTCAATATATTATCCATAATAAATTCCCATGTTCAAACTAGACTCTATATAGAACCTAAGAACATTTCACATCCATAAATATCTAAATAATAATAATATGGTTATTTAATAATAATACATATCAAAATAATAGATGGAAAACTAATAGGGTGTGATAAAAGTGATCAAACCTTAAGAAATAGGTATCCATGAACTCTTCATAATCACTAAGATAAAAGAAAAAAAATCAATAATTTATATACATAAATTGAAATCCAATATTATAAAAATTGTACCAAACATTGAATTTTTTTCCATTATTCTATAAAGAAAAAATATAATCTATTCATGAATGTTCACTTTTAGGTAATCGTCAAAAATACATACTTGAGACCCCTATCAATATATATGATTTCATTTTTATTCTATGAAATAATTTTTGGAACAAAGGCTTGTCAAATAAGGTAGTAGTAAATTGAGTCCAACATGTCTTTTTTCCATCCATATGGGGTAAATCATGGAGTTTGTAAGAAATGGGTTTTTATGCTATATATGGTTTCACCTTTGAAGGACACATTACTTCCATGTATTTTCAATGTTTTGCGCAAGGATAAAGAAAATTTAAAGCATGTGTAGAAGTGTTTTTTTAGGACCAATAAAAAATATGGAACAAGATCAAGCTATGTGAAAAAGGTAAAACTAAGTGAAACATGAACTTTCATAACATAGGAAGAGTTGCATGCACCTATTAAATAAAGATGAAGTGGGTGGTGAGAAAGAGAGCTGCGTACTAAGTATGAGGTCCAAATGTGGACTTCCTTGAGCTGGGGAATGTTGTTCTTAATGTGGCAGGATTGTGAGAAACATGTGTTCATGGTTGAAAATGTCTATAAATAATAATCTACTCCTAATGAATAATAAGAAAATTTTATAATGAATGCATGGTGTCTCTACCGCAGGAATGAGTTTCACGTAGAATAGTTATGCATTGTAATTTATTCATGTAGTGTCTTCCTTATTTAAATCAAGACCAAGTGAAAATCATGGTCTATTTTTGTGGAAGATAATATTTTTAAGAAAGTCATATTGCATTAAAATACCAAACGTTTCTTGAAAGAACCAGTTTTGTGTTCAAGTTCTTGAGTTGTGCTACTAGCAGGTTTAGAATATCTAGTTAGTTTGGCCAGTTCTTTCAAGTGAATCAATTTAGGAATATTGTGCAAGAAGAGTCTCATCCTAGAAAAAAATATTAAATACCAATCTAATGATGATACCATCAAGTTATTAAAGTGAGTAATACTTCACCAAAATAAGTGATTAAGGGGATTAGATGGATGTTTTTTGAGAGAGGTAGTGGGACATCACAAAAAATATTGCAAAGAAGAATTCCAGTCATAGTGTGAACGTGTTTGAACATATTTATTCCATAAATAGTGATGATAAATCGGATTTTGGTACAACCGATATGCCTTTGGTGTATTCTCCATGGACTATACCTTAGTGGTGAACCATGTTATGTTATTCTATTTTCTCTCCACGTGAATGTTTAATTATTTTATGATTCCTTGAAATAGGTATAAAATGTTCCTACCAATTTTGGAACAAAATATATTGTTTTAAAATAAAAATATGACACCTTGATTCACCCCTTCCCTATTAGGGTATTATAGGGTCCTACAAGTGGTATTAGAGCCAAGGTTCACCTATGTTGGATTATCTACAATAAATCTATTCTCTTTTGAAGACATTAAATTTCATTACAGAGTCAAAAATTCTGTATTGTTTCAAAGAAGATTAATTTATATATGAGAATGAGTATATATTCAGTAATACCATGATGAATAGGAAATATAAATATAAGAGAAATTTAATGAAGTCCCTCTTAAGTAAAGAAGTGGTAGTATCTACTTCTCCATGAATTTCTAAAAATGATGACATATCAGGCTTTGAAAGTAAGGATAATGTTCCTCAGGTTTCCACCAAAGATAATTATTACCTTCTACCTGATGTAAATAAAAATATTCAATTGATAAGGAGTTATTTGTTCATATAATTTAATGATTTTCTCAAAGAAAAGATCCAAGCACAAGTGGATATGATGATCAGTCTACAACATCACATGATTTTTTTAGATGATAGATTAATATTGTTTTCAGGATATTCTTGAATTAAGAGTCTCCCCTATTTATGGAGTCCTTAAATGTGTACAAGAAGAGATCATCCATATGCAAATAGAATTTGATGCTTTGTAAAATGGTGGACAAGGACAAATTCTTGAATTATTGAAGCTCTACATACAAGTTGGAACTTTTGACGAAAAAATAGATAACCTGAAATATAATTCTAAAAATAACTCAAATAAGATTAAAAGAAAGGGGGAATAAAAAATAATCATAATGAAAAGATCAAAAAACATGAAATAAAATTGAAAATTACACTGATGTCAAGGGTTTACAATCAGAAGAAATATCTAGGAAGATCATGTATCTAGAATAATTGATTCAATAAATGTTAATATTTATGAAGATAAATATATTGGAAAGGAGATGTACTATATTTAAAAGATGATAAGGATTGAAGATCTTAAAATACACTTTAATATGAAATTTTTATATTTGGAGGCTTAGTTGGAAAATCATGAGAATAAATATATTGAGGCTTCAAAAAAATTGGAAACAATTGTTGTAGCTACTGAATGTTCACTAGGGGATTCTAAAGCTAAATTTACTCCAACTTGTGATTAGAAGATCACGACATCTTATGATGATCTATCTCTAGAAGTTGAGAAGAAATAGGTACCCTCAATACCAACCTGTATTAATGATTCTAAAACTATTATCATGAATTGTGGAGGTTGTAATAAAAATAAGAAACAAGTATGGATAAATAATGTTGATAAAAAACCTACCACCATGACTATGTTGGATATGAAAAAGTTTAAGGAAGCTGGTTTCCCTCAAAGTGCAGAACAAGTCATTAATATGATTCAACAAACTTATATAAAAGATATGAAGAGATCATGGTTTGTTGGTAAATTTTGGTGCTGCTACATATTTAGGTATTTTCAGTAAAAAAATTGGTACAATCCTCTAAATTAAAAATAAAAAAGGTTTCCGATTTCATGGGGGAGAAATCCAAATAATAAGAAGAAAAATATGTAGGTCCAGAAGAATCTATATACTAAAAACTAATTTGGGAAGATTTATTATATCTATGATGTATGAAATGGTAGCAGTCACATGGTTTGAATATTCTTATCTTAACATTAATTCAATGTTTATAATAATGGAATACCACAATATAGGGAAAAATATAAAGAAGGTTCCTTAGGAATAAATACAAATACTATTGTGAACCAAAATTACCCCCAATAATATCTCAAGTAAGTTAGCTGATAATAACCTAGATTCTAAATCCATGAAGTTAAATGGTAGTGCATCAAAAACAAATAATAATCATGATGACACTCATAATAACCCATGTGGAAGATCCAAACCTGCTGCAATAATTCCTAACAAAATATTTATTTTTTGGACATAGGATTGGTGAATAATGAATAAATTTGAAGTTAAATTGTCTAAGGATGGTTCAAATTGAAAAGAAAATGTTATAATATGCATGTGAGTTTTAAAAAAAAGGAAAATACTATTTTAATGATTTTTTTGTGTGAGGGGTGAAAGAAATATTTTTACATTACCAAAGGTTTTTTAACATTACCAATTTATCAAAAAGCAGTCCTTAAGAAGAGAAAAATTTATCATCCATAAAGGATGTTAAGAATAAAAATTATCCACACAAAGTAGAAGAGAATTTGAAGAGATCCATTCTACTATAATATAAATCATAGTAGATGTTCAAATGCTCAAGCAAAAATATTAGAGAAATTAGAGGGTTATCTAAATTGTGATGTTCATATTGATGAAGTAAGGATGATCCATATCATTCCCTTCAAGTTTGGTTAAAATTTGTGCTTATAATGTATGGGAATGAAATGTGAAGCAAATTCTCGGGGGTAGGGGGACCTGAGAAGTAGTGAGGGGTTTTTTTGATATCCAATCTGATGAAGTCACCATCTTTGAAACATTAATCAATTTGGTATTCAAATAAAAATATCATGGAGGATAATTTTTTATGAAGATGGAGATGTTTTATTATTGAAAACTAGGATAAGAAATGTATCTTCTTTTCTTGATCTTATTTTTGGTATCCTAGAGAAAAAGTGTTCAATATTATTACCCTTGGTGAAGTTATGAATGATTTCCAATATAGAAAACCACAAATTGAATATAGATTCTAGTTCATTCTCTATATTGATATTTATTGAAATATATTCTTTATGGGATCCACCATTTTGAAGTTTCTAAGAAGTGATTACAATAGGGAGGATACAAAGGAATAATGATAAAGAATCTTCCAAAATCATTATTTCAATTGTTATGAAACATGATTTTTCTGGAAATTTCTTGAATATCATGTCCTTGTAAAATGAGTTTTAGGTTGAATGTCATTAAATGTTTCTTATCACATTTTTTATATTTACCTAGGATGAATGGGAATGACACATTAAGTCCTGTATATGTGTTCTCATCTCATATGGTATCAAGATCAAGGGGAGTGATAAATATTAGGATACTGAAATATTAGAAGTATAAATAAATATTTAGGGATCACAAATAGAAAATGATTTAGATGAATAATCAAAAGTTAAAACCATTACTGAATAAACATCATCAAGACCTCACAAAAGTATCACTATGGACTGACGAAGGAACCCCAAGAGTGGTATTCTCTATTGGATTCCTATATAAAAATATTTAATTTAAAATAGGAGGAAGATATCAATGTTTAAAAAAACATATTACACTTTCATTTCATAAGAAAAATATGAAATAGATGTTCTTAATAAATTCAACATATATGACTCCAAATCCAGGTATACTCCGATTGAGGTTGGAAAACAACATGGAATGCATGAGAATGGTATATCTATGATTCCAAAACTGTATAAGATAATCCTGTGAATATTATAATACATCACTATAACACGTCCATATATCATCATTACAATACTCTTACTGAACAAATTTCCTTATAATCTTAAGGAAGAGCATTTTTTAGAATTTATAAAAAACATGAGGTATATTAAAGGTACTCTCAATTTTTTATAATACATTCTAGTAGGAAGATATAATGAGTTATTATAATTTCATAATACTATTTGGGTTGAATATTTCATGGTTGATATTTCAAAATTGCTGGTTCACTCATTAAAAGAAACAAATATTTTGATGGTTGGGCAAGAAAATGGAAATAACTTCTCTTAGTATGGATAAAGAAGAATATATCTCTTTGGAAAAGGATTGAACTCAGATATTGTGTATGAAGAGACTACTAAATGATAATAGTGATATGGTGAAATAGCCAATGATGATTCACTCTGATAATAAGAGAGTGATCAATATTACATCTAATTTGCTGCATCACTATCATAAAAATATTGAGATCAAATATTAATTAATCAGGAAAAAAGTTAAAAAATGTCTGATTAAAATAAATCATGTTGGAATGAATTACAAAGTGGGGGAAATTTTGACTAATCTATTGACATCACATGTTTTTTAGAAACATTGGTTGAACCTCAGTATTCAGGCACCTCCCAGTGCATGATGAGTTTATGGTTGGTCCCCTCTCCCAATTTTTCTTAACTATTTTAATATCTTTAGAAATTTTATAAAAATATTGAATGAGATATGATTTAAGAGTTTTTTTTGATATCTACAAGTTGAAATACATGTTCTTTGTGTTTATTTTCAAAATGGGAGAATGAAGAAATTCAATGTTTTAATGGTTTTCTGATTATGATATTTTGAAAAACAATGTAATTATTATCTGTGTAAATGATAATTATTAGTTATAAGGAAACAATAACTAATTATTATGTGATATGACGTGAATTAGGAGTTATAAGAAAATATAATTCAATTCCTTGGTGACACAATGGGAATTAGGTGTTATGAGGAAATAATTTATATTTCTATTATATTTTCTTGGACATATTTAATCATTTTAAAACATGAGGAACCAATTCATGATTCCCCCATTGTTTTTTAAACAAATTATTTTTCTTGCAAACATTGCGCGTTCGATGATTTTTATCTTTTATTTTAGTTTTTTCTTCGAGGCTGGTTCATTATGGATTTTATCAAAATGATTTTAAATAATATGAATAGAGAGATTATTGGAACCGAGGCCTATCATAGTAAGTATCTTGAAATAGAGTTCATTTTGTGTTTGTGGTCAATCCACATGGGGTTGATCAAGGAGTTTAAAATATGTGTTTTTATAGCCCGAATGGTTTTAATTTTTATGGAGGTGTTATTTCATAGTGTTTTCCAAAATTTTGGGATATAAAATTTGAAGGATCAATAAAGTTTTTTAAGAAAAATAAAATTTCCCACAAGGATGATGGTAAATCAATACATTTCCCGAAATTATTTTTTCGGGACAAACATGTCAAAATATGGAAAAGGAATGAGATGATTGAAAATTTGAAATTGAAAGAAATATGAACATTCATGACACATAAAGAGTTTTATGCACCTATGAAATGAAGAAGAAGTGGGAGGCACGAGGGAGTGTGGCATGTCAAAAAAAACATCAAAATGTGGACTTACACACCTAAGGGAATAATGCGTGTAAACCAGTAGGATGGTGAGAAACTTGTGTGCATGGTTTAAAACATCTATAAATAATAATCCACCCTCTCAATCATAAAAATTTCTATAATGAAGACTTGGTGTCTCTGAACCAAGATAGAGTTTCATGAAAAAGAGTTATGTGTAATAAATCTTGCTTACAGAGTGTTCCTTGTATCTATCAAGACCAAGTGAAATTCATGAACTATTTTCAAAAAATATATGGGTTTCTTAAAAGTCATCCTGCCTGATGATACCAAAAGAATCATGAAAGAATAGGTGTATTTCACAAGTTCTTGAGTTGTGCTCCTAAAAGGTTTTGAATATCTTGATTCATTGAGAAGTTCATTCATGTGTATCAATTCAAGACTACGGTTCATAGATATTGTCATTCTAGAAAGATACAATGACTTAAATTCCAATATACTGAAGTTACCTTCAAGTCATTAAACATAGTAATACTTCACCCAAAATATTTATCTAGTTGGATTCAACAGAAGAGTTCTATTGGAGGTAGTGTGTTATCCCTAAAATCTTGTAATGGTAGTGTTCCTAGAAATTTATGATTATGTCTAAACTTATTAATTACTCAACTAGTGATAATTAATTGATTTTGGTATAACCAACACACTATAATTGTATGCTCCATAGACTATCCCTTAGGGGTGAACCAAGAAAAACTACTGTGTTGTATCTATTCATGTGAATGTTCAATTATTGTATGATACCTTCAGATAGTTTTAAAATGATCTTACCAATTTTAGAACTATATCTATTATTTTAAAACAAAACTATGACACCCTAATTTCCCCCTCCCTTCTTAGGGTGTTCTAGCATCCTATAATAATATCCACAAAATCCTAACAATCAAACCTTTTATAAGAGAAAAAAATGTTGTTGAATAACAATGAGGATAGGTGGAGTGATCCTAACTTGAATCTATGAAATGAAAACTTCCAAAACATGTTTAATTGAATAGAGATGAGGAATGGGGATTCAGAGAGACAATGGGGCTCTCCAAATCTCCTTCAGTTGACTATTTTTGAGGGAATCCCTCAATTGTATCCAAATAGTACCTTCTTTTTTAATAACCAAATAACCACTTAAAATACAAGCAGGTAGAAAGGTCAATGCATGACCATGTGGTTCATGACATGATTCCAATGTTGGGAGTCTGGGGCTTCCACTATATATTCAATGGGAAACCGATCCATGATTGTCTAGAAAATTTCACAATAGAAGTTCAACTTTGGATATTGGAAAAGGTAGAGCTTTCAATGAATCTCTCCATGACTTAGTGCATTAAAAATTGGATGTTAATAGACCATACCACCTCACTATTTAATCCCTATTAAAATTAAATTAAAACATATAAACATTAAATATTTATGAAATAAAATATTGAGTCAATATAAAATAGGGGAAAAAATTTGGGGATTAACATGCATCCAATATGTTATCCAAATTTCATTGGAGAAACATTTTCAGTTACTATATAATCCCCAAATGTAATAAAATAATAAAATCATGTATTAAAAAACTATGTCAATAATAAAATATTACATCATATTAACTAATTATAAATAACTGCACACAATGATGTCCAATTAATTATAAAATATATTGTATACTGATCATATATCTGATTTAATGTTATGTAATCTGGTACACATTTCTAAATAGGAATGAACTGTGTAGAATGTCCTCAGTCCATTTTATTTTAGTTCTTTCCATGTTTTATCATTTTATCAATATTCCATTTTTATAATAATGAAAGTATTTTGTATTTTTCTTTTTATGAAAAGTAACACAATGAATTTATAATAATTCTTTAGTAAAACTGTTTAGCTACATTATTCTTGAGAAATAGGGATCTCAATTCTTTTTGAACAATATCGATTCTAAGAAAGGATACAAAAATCTGATTCTAAAAATGGATTATATAGATCATCTATTTAATTTTCTCTACAACATTGAGGATACATAATACTGACAATTTATTTATATTTAATAAAATTATTATAACTATAATCTAGTGAATTGAACAGACTTTACCACCAAAAAATCCCCCAAATGAAAAAGAGTCGAGGGAATATTTGAAAACCCTCTAATATATATGAAATAAATATTATTTATTCTTTCTATTCCAAACATGAAGTTTTCTCCATTATTTATTCATTCCCCAAATCCCCCTATAGGTGTAACGACCCATGTTTTTGAACCTAAGGAAAAGCCATATGAAATTGATATTTTTGTTTAATGGGTGTGAAATTTTACAAACTGAGCATCGAAATGTAATTATGAGAGTTGGAACACATAAATGTGTTGTTTTTTGACTTGGGTAAAGGCCATAGGGGTACCTATGTTGTCTTGTTGAGTTTTGGGAGTGCTGAGCTCCGCAATATCAATGTTTGAGTGCTCTGAACATGGTACACAATTTTTCTTGAATCCATGTGGCTATCAACAGAAAATCCTAAGGATGTAGAAATGGAATAACCCCCCACACATGATGTACACAGTTTACCAAAATCGTGCACCTAGCCCACATGGTTAGTTCCCAATGGATTGTATGCTTGCACTGTTTAACACATAGTTTGTCTAACCATGTGACCCAGACCATGCATTGTGTTTTTAAAACAAATTAAATTAAATAAATTAAAGTTAAAATAAAAAAAATTAAATAATTATATAATAATAATAATTGTAATAATAATAATAATATGACGGTGATGATGATGATGATGATGATGATAATGATGATGATTATTTTGTTTAGTTTTAAGAAAACCCCAAAGTGGTGTCCCCACTCCACTCTCATGCAACAACCACTTGGACAAACCCCATGGCATGTGACCCCTATCTTTTAGCATCCCCTCTTCATAGTGATTCCATCATATTTTTTATGGTTTTTTGGTCAATTTTTTGAGGTATAGTATCATTTCCCTCTTCTCCCTTTTTTTGTTTTCATATTTTACTCTCTCCCATAACTCAATTTTCATTCTTACAAACCATAGATCAGGGGTTAACTATAATTTTCATATTTTCCTCCATTATTTGGGTATAAAGTGTTTCTCTCAGGTCGGCCTTATTAGTATTTCGACATCCACCTCTACAGGTGAAGTGGTTCAGATTATTTTAGTCCACCCTTCATATGAACAGGTTGGTATATATATATATATATATATATATATATATATATATAAGTTCCCCCTATATATATATATATTCTCATGGAAGCATGAATATATATATAGGGGCTTAGTGTGCTTATGGATATATATGAAAATTTAATACCTACTTAAGAGTTAATGGGTATATGCACACATATATATATACATATATATATATATATGTATATATTTAAGTACCCCCTTGTACATAATCATGGCCGTGAGAAGATTTACATAGGGTCTATGGGTCATTATATATATAAGAATGTGCATATTCTTAGAGGTGGGAAGGGGAAGGTTCAAGTGGACGCCGATGAAAACCTCAAGTGCCCAAGTGTTCAGATTGGACTTCTTATCTTGAAATAGGATTCCTTTCATTTCCCCTAAAAATTTAATAATCCATTAATTACTTTCTTTCACACCATATTTGGTTATTAATTAGTGTGGTATGACTTTTTAGAATAAATTATTATTTATTTTGATTGGGGTATGCCTCTTGAAATAATGTTTAATATGATAAATAATTTGTTTGAAGAATAATGTCATGTTTTTATAATAAAACCCCATGATGGGGGTGCATCTCCTTCAAAATTAAATTCTATAAATTAGTGGCATAAACAATTCTTCAACTTTGTTTACATTATCCTTTATCTATGCTTTAATTTTTTGTTTAGATGTATGGAATTTTTTTATTCTTGGACTTTATTTATGTTAACAAACAGATTTTCTTATATCTAATTATTTATAGAACCATTGAACCTTCTAAGTGCATGGATTGTCATGTTTAATAAATTGGATTACCCATGTAGGTAATTTTTCACTAGACTATAGTAACTTTTAAGAACCTCTTTTATCCTTATTTAATGAAATTTCATATTAGTTTAATTAAATGACATGTAATAATAAAAAATTGCATGTTTTAGATGGAATAAATTATATGGATTGATTATATATAAATAAATTCTTAAAGATTATTTTAATTCCTTGTTTTCATTAAATGTATAAATGAAATAGTATGTAATGGGTGTAAAGGACACACTGATCATAGCATGCTTAATACATATTATTGTTAATGTAAGGCCCTTGATTATATAATTGGATTATTAAATGTAAAGCATGAGAGGTACTACCTCATGGATTCCTTTATAATAAATATTATTACACCTTTAATAGGTTGTGTATGATGGTATTGGGTGTTGGGCTTGGGGGAAATCTTGCTCCCTTATATTGGGTATTGTGTTTATGGTGTCTCACACCTATGAAACTACATGGGTGTTGGGATATATGTGCCATGTTTCATGATTCAAGTGATGAAATGATTGATTACTCACCATCCCAAGATTTGTTACATGACATATGATACAAGTCAGGGGATGTAGGTAATGTACCCTTTTTCTTGATCTTATATGTTCATTAGGATGGTCTTGGATATGTGAGTTATGCCCAGGTACAACTAGCACTTGTATTCCAGGCATATAGCCATCAGGTGTCCACACACACATGGTTCATATATGTGGATGAAATATATAATTACACTATTTATATATAACTATAAATATATATAAATAGTTACTATCCATACATTATTTTCATCAGTGAGACAATGTTGGTAGAGTAGGCTAGGTGTCTGATTAGAACCTGATCTGACCTATGTTATCATTTAAATAATTTTTATTGTCCCATATTACCGGTACGCTACTTAATTTATATTACACAAAATTCATTGGGCAAGACACCATGGGTGCCGACCTACTATGATTTATATCTCACACATTACTTGGGATGCCATTGCACTATAATACCCTAGAAGACCATATGTTTGCAGGACCATGGACTATTTGTTGACTTGTCTTTCTAGTAGTAGGGAGTTAAGTAAAAAGGACCGAGCTAGTGCTTGAGATTCTTATAGAGCTAGTTATTAAGAAGTTTTATTTTTCTACATTTTATTAGTTAATTTAATTATTAATTCCTACACTTGTAGCATCTACTATCATACATGTTTTTTTTTCAAATTTTCACTTGCCATATTTTTTTATTCAGATTAATTTTTTCATATATGGTTATATGTATTTCATTTATTATTAATTCTTACGATATTTTATATTTATTATTATTATTATACCACTGTACTTATATGATATGAGGGTATAGTCTCCCCACTTCCACCTTCTGATACCCTCACTGCTAGTCGACATCCTATTGCACACAAGGAGACATTTTAGAGGCCATGTGACCCACTATTCCAGCTACTATCTAACCAGTAAGTTTGGACATGAAATTAAAATTTGGTATGACATATTATTTTTCAATTTTCTAACAATTTGGACTAGTAGACAAGAGACAAGAATTTTTTTGACACTTTGTAAATTATCATTTCTAGACTGATCACCCCACACATGGGGAATATACCATGTGTTTAGGGATGGGATTTTTGTTCATGTTGTTTTATATTTAATTTGATTATGATTTCACCTTGAGTGATTGATATAATTTCTATTGTGTATTATTTTAGGAATTTATTGTATTTTACCGAGGGTTGGTATGACAAGGATGAAGCATTACATGCAGCATTATAGGAACATAGAAGTGAACATTTCATTCATATTCCATGCCATATAGTTTCATTTTTATATTGAGTGATGATTTTAATTATTTTCCTTGAGTGTATATCATGCCTAGTTTGTACCAGTTAAGTAATTTTTATTACCATGCTTGTTATGTGTTATTCCATGTATTTAGTTTTCTTTAACATGATTTCTTACATAACATGATTAGTTTATAAAAGGCTAGGAAATTATTTTTCATGACTTCTAGTATATACCATGATGCCTTGCCTATATATCGTCATTTTGTGCTTATTAGCATGCTTCACAAAGTTATATTTTTGTAATAACATGATAGTTTTTTTGATATTTAAATGGTTGCATGGAATAAAGTTATTGGTTGGGATTAAACATGATCTAGTTTTCAATTCTATGGTTTATGGGAGCCTTATAACCACGAATGGGTAGCTTGTATGTCAAAACTAGATTATGATATTTAGATCTGTTTATAATTTTTTTTTTAAATATGAAAGGATTCTAATGTTTAAATGATAAATATAAATTGGTTTTGATTAAATGGGATCTAAATTACGAACTGTAAAGTGTATGGGTATTTTCTGGATTGGTATATGGCCACCCATATGACCAAAATGTTATATATGTGAGCATATTTTATTATGAAATGGGATTGGTTTCGATTAAATGGGAGATATGATTTGGCCTATATAGTATATGGGTAATTTATAGATTGGTTTGGTGGAAACCCATGTAATAGAACCAATATATTTTATGAGAATAGTGTGTTTGAAATGGTTACGAATTTAAAGGTCATTTAATTTATATCTGAAATGAATTTTTTACCATATAAAATGCACAAATCCAACCCCGTTAATTAGTTGGGGAATGTTTCTAATGAGATAAACCATCCAGGTGTTTTGAAACTTAATGTATTAAGAAACTACTATTGGGTTGCATTATGATGAACCCTTGTTGGTTTAGTGGGACCCTTATAGGTTTATTTATCTATTCAAAATTAATTTGTGATAAATTTCTTAATTTTTTTGGGATGTGAATAAATTTTTAATGTTTAAAAATAATGTTTTAAACCACCTATCTATTTTTCCCTTGATCCATTGGTTAAATCATGTTCTAAGTGATTTTTTTATAAATGTTACTTGATTTTTGGAATTAAATATTTAAAATGTTCAGAAGGTTTAATGTAAATAAATGTAAATGGATGGAAATAGAACCATAAGTGGTGATCTCTATTTAACCCCTCAAGTATGGGTTGGTTGAGTTTTCCTTTTATATAATTGGAATGGAAGTGTGAGGGTTTTCCATAGGAATCATTTTTCTTTTATAAATGGCTTAAATGAGGACTTCTTTTTTGGTGATCTAGTTACAGGGTCAAATTTTTTCTTTTGTAAGGTTCTATAATATTTTAGGTAACACCCTTATAGATTCAGTTTCTTCTTAAATCCTATAATTTTACTGATATTTGGGGTTGTTTGGGAGTCATTTCCCGTATTAAGAATTTTAGTTTTTAAATGATAGCCTTATTCGGATAGGTTGTCATATTTTTATAGGCCTTTTTATGGGCATGAGCATCAAGCAATGCTATATTTCAGCGGGTTAGACATGCCTAGGGAATGGTCAGATGCTTTATATGTCATGTGACCCCTTCTTCTTCCTTAGTGATGGAAGACATGGTAGGTCATTGTCTAGGTTAATGGTCATATAATGAAATATGACTATAGTATAAATATCATATACAAACCATTTGATACTTGATTACATAAGTTTGAGAATCCAATGATTAGTATCTTGTATGTGCCATTTTTTATTGAAACCTTGGGTAGTATGGATTGATATATGAGGTACCTGTCGAGTGTTAAATGTTAAAACGAACCAGTTGAGTTTTTTGGAATCATTGAGCCTTGTGATATTGAGTATGGTATCTATTAATATCCAAGCATAGTGAAATGAGCGTTAAATAAAACAGGATCATGCTAATTCTTGAGGTAAATTTTCAAGACTTGGGTTATTTGAAATGCCAATTATTTTGGTTTTATTTTTCATTCCAATTGATTTATGTTTGATATTAAGGTAAATATTACATAGTGAGATTGTTAACAGCTGGTATGTCTCTTCTTTTGACAACTATAACACTCATTAGGTGGAGAGAATCATGTCGGTTCTGGTAAATACATGCACTTCCAAGTAGAAGGAACACAACCATGGATGACCATTGGAATATGGTCAGTTTCTACATGAATTCATTTGAGGCTGGTGAGTAGGAATCATGTTGGTGATTCAGGATAGCATGAAGTTGAAATGGTTGTTTGTGTATTCATCAATCGAAAACACCATGGTTCATCACAGGACTTTAGTGGTTATGTTTGAGTGATCACATAATGCCTTCAGTGATGAAGGCTTGTGATCAATTTTTGGTGGTGCATCGACATGTGATGCTGATATTCAATCAAAGGAAGTCCACGTGTTTTGGTTAAAATATTCTTCTTTCATGTAGTTTTATTTTTTTAGTATAAACTCTGTAAATCCTCAAATTATACTCTATCTTAAGAGATGAGAATTACACCTATATTGACTTCATATTTAATGAACAGAGAGAGAATTGGTCTTACACCGTGCTAAATATTTAAAAGTTATTGATCTTGTTGGTCAGTTTTGGTCAGTGCTTTAAACTGGATCCATAATTCTTATCAACTCATGGTTAGTCCTAAGTGATGATTGAGTTCATAAATAGGAACACCTTGGATGGACTCTCAGACACTAACCGTTCTATTTTACTTGACGGCCAAGTTAATTTCTCTCTAGGCTCATTCAATTTTCTAATGTTGGAGTATTAGATTATAATGATATTATTCACATAAAAAGAAGTGCATAGTACATTTTTATGGTTCCTTATACTCCATTTTTAAATACAAGGTTATATCAAACATTTCTTCGGGGCCATAGGTGATGGTTTGACCAAGGAACATCACTAGAAGTCGAGTATGAGATTTAGTGAATGTGTCTGTATTAAATGATTAATTCCATGTAAGAAGGCACTGAATTTCAATTAGAAATTTTCTAATTGTGTAAGGAAATAATCTTTGATAATGTAAATATAGAGGAGGTTTGACTCATGTTTTCCCTTGTTCAATGAGTATGGTTTGTGAAGAACCATTTTAAAGCATGTACTTGGGTGAAGATGAGTGCAAAATGTGTTGGCCTAGGCCTTTCGTAAAAAGTTACATCAACCTATCAAAATGAGTTCAATGGGGAATTGAACATTTCCAAAATCAGACCAAGAGAATTTCTATAAATTATAGATGCATTATTTTTGAGGAAATTCGGATGGTGTAGGCACCCTGACTCAAAATTGGCTTGGTTTCTAATGTTATAGCCTAAGGTGGGGTGTACCTTAAATTAAATTTTTAAGGATAAGATGACATGGCTATGAACCTAGTTAAACAAGATCGAGTAAGCACCATTTTATTGTTTCAATTGTAAAACAATAATTACCTCAGGTTTTGACGGCTTACGTGTCGTATGAAAAGTAATGCTTGAAGGTTCATTGGGCATTTGGAAACACAATGTGACTATTTGAATGAGACTTCACGAACCTTGTAGGTCTTGTGATGTTTTTTTCTTGATGTATTCTTTGGAATGAAAAGTTCTATGGCTGGGAGGTTTTAAGAACAATTGTTTTTGAACCGGACAAATGTTCAATGAAAATTAAATTTTTCATTTTCTAGATTAGAAGATTTTACAAACCAAGATTCAAAATTAATTCCTAGAGTTTAAACACATCAATATGTTGTTTTTGGACTTGGTTTAAGGCCCAAGGGGTCCCTTGGGTGTCTCATACAGTTTTTGGAGCTTCAGGATACTAAATCTCAATGTTTTGTTGCTCTAAATAGGGCACATAGTTTTTTAAAATAGCACATCCCTTAGAAATAAACTATGTAGTTGCATAAAATGATAAAAAAAGATCTTCTCAAGCTATATAGGGTATACCCAAACTATGCACATATATTGTGTGATCAGTTCCCAATAGACAGTACACTGACTCTATTAATGACATGGTTGGCGCATGATTTGGCTAACCGGGTGACCCAAACCACGCACTGTGTTTTTAAAAGAATAAATAATAATGAAATAAAAATAAAAAATAAAAATAATATTAAATGATTTAATAATAATAATAACAATATTATTATTTTCTTTAGGTTTAAGAGGACCCTAATGGGATGTCTCCCCTATACTCTCACACCACAACCCCACAATCGAACCCCAAGTCATGCGACCCCCTCTACTTTAGCCTCCTCTTTTCAATGAAATTTCACCATTTTTTTAGTTTCTTGGTTGATTCACTAAGGTATGGTTTTAGCTTCATCTTCTACCTTGTTTGGGAGGATTTTCCCCTCACTCATCACCCTATTTTCATTCAGCTGAACCCTAGGACAAGGGTTAAACATATTTTTGGTGATTTCCTCCATTATTTGGGAATGTATTGGCTCTATTAGGTTGACCTTGATCTTATTTTGGAATCCTACACTATAGGTGAAGTGGTTCATATCATTTCGGTCCGTACATCATCATTTTTTGGCATGCCATCCTTTTTTTTAATTATTTCTCAATTTATATTTGGGTTTTTATAGTTTCGGGGTAGTGGTATTTTTCATTAGTACTTTAGACCATTACAAGTTTCATTTGTTATTTTTTTATCAAATAATGATTAAACGTATATGAATAGGTATCCATATATACATGAATGATCCACTATTATATATATATATATATTCACCCATGGAATAATGAATATATATATTGGGGCTATGTGTGCATGTGTATATATATAAAAATACATACATGTGTAAGTGTTAACGAGTAATTGTATATATAAACAAATATTTAATCATCCATTTGAACATATTCATGTCCCTAAGAATACGTACAGAGGGTCATGGTGTCCAATATTATATGAAAAGGTGCAAATTCTTGAAGGCAAGAAGAAGAACCTTTGAGTGGTTGCTGATGAAAATGTTTATTTCTAAACTATTAGTCTTGTACTTATTAAATTAATGTATGATCCCTTACCCATTACACATAAAATTTAAGAGTTCATTAATTGCTCACTTTTACACCATATTTTTAAAATCATTAGTTATATATGATTTTTAAGAATAAATTCTTCTTTAACGTGAATTAAGTATGTCTCCAGAAATAATGTTTAATACAATAAAGAAATTGTTTTCAGAACAATTTCATGTTTTAATAATAAAAGCCCTCAATGGAGGTGTTCTTCATTCTAAAACAAAAAGTATTTATTAGTGGTATAAACCATTCTTTGCTTATTACGTTGGTATTTCACTATGAATTTATGTATTGTTTAGATATATGGCATGTTTTGATTTATTTCCTTCAATCATATTAACGAATGGAGCTTCCTGTATCTAATTGTTTATAGAACCATTTTACCTTCTATGTATATGGCTTGTATTGTTTGATAAATTTGATAAACCATGTAAGAAATTTTCCAACGGACCATGGTAACTTCTACGTACCCCTTATAACCATATTAAATGATTTGGGAAATGAGTTTAATTAAATGAAATGTATTAATATGAAATGAAATTTTTTAAATAGAATAAATGATATGGATTGATTATATAGAAAGGAATTATTTACGATGGTTTTCATTCATTTTTTGTTTAAATTTATAAATGAAATGGACTGTAAAGGTTAGAAAGGCCATGCCAATCATAGAATTCTTAATACATTAAATTGTTAATTTGAATCTTTTGATCATATAACCTGCTTAGTAAATTTAATCCATGAGAGGTATTACCTCATGGAATATTTTATAATAAATATGATTACACTTTAAATAAGCAATGTATGATGGTAAGGGGTGTTGAGAGTAGTAGATAATCACGCTCCCTTACATTGTGTATTGATTTCATTGTGTCTCACACTAGTGATACTATATGGTAATTAAGCTATATAAACCACGTTCCATAATTTGAGTGATGGAAAGATGGATCAATCACCGTCCTAATACTTTTTTAATGAAGTGTCATTATCTTCTGGGGATGTAGGCTATGTACCCTTTAGCAGGATCTTATAGGACCATTAGACTGGCCTTGGATTTGTGAGTTATGCCCCGGTACAAGTAGAATTATTATTCTATGTATATAAACAATAGGAATCCACTCACACTTGGTTCATATAGGTGGATTAAATATATAAATAATATATATATATATATATATATAGTTTCTAGTCAGGCATTCATTTAAGTTGTGAGCCAAAGCCGACAGATTTGTCCATGTGTCTGATTGGAACCTAAGCCGACATATGTTATTTTTTCAGTATTGTTTTTGATTCATATTACCTACACACTGCTTGATTTATATTGAAAAAATGGATTAGACTAGACACTGTTGGTTCTAGCCTACTGAGATTTATATCTCACACCCTGATCTAGCCACCATTTTACTAGGGTACCCAAGTAGAAATTATGTTTGTAGGACCATGGACTATTGATTGATCTATCTTCCTTATACAAATGCTTTAAGATCATAGAACCAAGATAGTTATCAAAATTCATGGGGATATCATCATTGGGTAGTTTTTCCTATACTAAATTGTATTTTTATTATAATTCTTACTACATACACTTGTATCATCAACTTTCATACAATAATTGTTTTAAATTGGCATTGGCCATCATCTATTATTCAGATTATTTCATACTCTTTCTGATATCTATCTTTCATTTATTATTACATTTTCTAGTGTTGTTTTCTGTTATTTTTTTGTACCATTGTGTTACTCTGATATGAGTGTATAGTCTCCCCACTATCACCTTCTGATACCCTCTTTACTAGTTTTTATCATCTGTCATAATAGGAGAGAAGTTTGTGGTCGTGTGACCTACCCATTCGGCTACCATCTTAATGGTACGTTGGGTCAGGATGTTACAAGATGAATGTTTCAACATTATACAATCTTGAAATAAAAATTTAGGTAAATGTTTTGTTACATTATACCTAAAATACATATTCTTACGAAATAACAATTTTCTTCCTATAAATTATTGTTAAAGTGTAACATTATGTCAAAATGTTTTTGGTATAATTGAAATACACGATTTATATCCATAAAAAACACATTATAAGAGAATGTGATAAATATTACTTATTCCTTGAATCATTTATGTACTTTAAGATAATATATCAACAAAAATAACTACATAATTTCATAATTTGAAACTAAATAGTATAAATTTATTGTATATAATGCAATAGTCTTTTATATTTATTAATTCCAAAATAAAATTGTTCCATGATAGGTAAACAAAATTTCTATCATAATCTTCTCACTATCTAAACCACGAAATAATTCCACATCCATAAAACCTCATAAAGGTTCTTATAATCAATAACATATAGTTACTTCATCTATTTTTTTAATTAATATAAATTCCACTTGATAGATTCCCTCAATTCCTATATAGGTTTTTAAATAATCCTAATTTTAACTGCTATTAAAATTCAATAACTCAACTACTAAAAATCCTTTTATATATAAATTATATGATAATGGTTGTGAAGGTATAATTTTATATTCTGCTTACTTAAAGTACAAAATAAATTTAATATCATATTCTTATTTCATTATATTAAATCATTATGAAACCATGATATATTATAATGCATTTAATACATTTAATCATGAATTGATGATATAAGGTTTTTAGTAACAAAGTGTGTCTCTTAATTTAGACATTTTCTCTCCCATTCATTGATTAAAACAGGAAATCACATATCATCTCTAAACTGTTATAACGATATCCTAATTATTTTATCAGTCTTAAACATTATTGAATTCCCCAAAATTCATGGAATTGGTCTATCATTCAGAGACACAACAACCAGTACACTAACTAGGGATTTATTCATTTGGGAAATTAGTGAAATATCTCTAGTTTACATTTCCCCAGATCATCTATTGATTTTATTATTCCCAAATTATTTCCCAAGAAGTTGTAATATTATGTTATTGAAACTTTGATAAATGTAGACTTCAATAGATAACTTCCCCCACATTAATTTATTGTTATATTGTAGTCACTCAAAAAAACCATCACAATAAATATAACCTCTCGAATAATAAATAATTGTTTACTACAATAATACCTTTATATACAATCAAAATCATAATCTTCATAGACAATTTGGAAACATGGATTATATTTTCCCAAAATATGTATTAATAGTTATTGAGAAAAATTACATACTCCAAGATTCTCATGATATTATGAGGTTCATATTATAGTAATTTACCATACCATAGATCCCCTGAATGTTCCAGGGAAAATAATTTTGTTTCACTTCTATTTACTAGGTATGAAACAATATTAAAAACCACTATTAAAATACCCTTTGATATTTCACATTATAGAATCATAATTTGAACCTATTTTTAATGGTTTGATTCATCCACTAAAAAAATTACTATGGAGTACCTTATTATATCTTATAATACCTATTAATTGTTTCAGATAAAGGATATGGATGGTGTGTATAGTGTAGAGACCCTAATTATATTTATTAATACATAATAATATACAGTTTCATTCCCTTTCCACCATGTGATTACATTGAATAAAATCAGAAAAGAAATTATTCTTATAATTTAAAAAGTAAAAGAAATATTTTTGTTTGGAATGATCTGAAATGGTTATAATATACAGAGAAAAACAATTATATAGAACAAGTGAATGTTCATAAACAGAATAATAAAACAAATCTATGTTATGATCCCTAGGTTTCTATCATTCTATAAGAAGATACATAAATCTTTATTTATTATGGTCATAGAATTAACACTTTTTATTCTCCAAATAATAATGCATCTATATGAATTTTTCCATTCAAACATATGTGTTATTCTCACTGTGTTGACTATGCCAGAATTTCAAGACATTCAAGTCATCATATGTTGGAAATTAAGAAACTAATTATATTTATAGTCATTCATTCAATTAGATTTTCCATTATATATACTATAAAAAAATGGATCATCATACAAAATTCCATACCCATTTTAATAGGGAAATTTGGTACCATTCCTCAAAATATTTTCCAGATGAGAATTTCTATAGAGGCAAGATGTTCCTTACTTCTATTTTCAACACGAATCCTCTATTTTTTATTTATAAATAAAAATATAATATAAAAAAACATAGAAATAATTATTATAGAGAATGTATAATTGAAAAAAAATCCCGGAAATGTAATTTACCATTCATCTTTATCCACATATACAATGAAATGATTTAATAGAGTTAATCATCCATGAATATAGTTGTAACATCCCAAGATTTCATAGTGTGTTATTTTTTCAAAATAATTCAACAACTTGCACTACACACAACACCGAGTTCAAGCACACCATGACTTACCAAACAAGCCCTTAAAAAGAGGTTATGAATAGTATTAACTAAATTTTGAACCTTATATAATCCTTATAATTTTAGAATCCATATTATGAGTTTCTTAGACATAATATAAGAATAAATTCTTTTTTTTCAGATAAAAGAAGTATTTTTCAAAAATGCACTTTTACCAACATTAATAGTGAACCCTTTTTAAATCAAATATTTTAAACTTTTATATATTCAATTTGACTAAATAAATTCTTTGGGACATTAAAAAAAATTACAATGTAACACCCCAAGCTTCCACTGTAACAGCCCGAGATTTTATGAAAAATATTCTTTTTTATTTCACTAATGTCTTGTGTTGTACGCTACACCAAAAGGAGCTTGCACAACACGCATCCTTGACTTGCCTTGCATTACACGCAATCGCGACCTTCCTCGATAGCGTGTGTAATACGCAATACCGAGTTTCACTAAACAACGATATGCTATTAAAATATTATTAAAACTACCCGTTATGAATAGTAATAACCACTTTTTAAAATTCTATAAATCTTATTTTTCAAAATGAACTTCATTTTTGGATTCGGAGTATCGAATTTATCCTAAGGTGAAATTTTGGTACTTTTCGGATAACTTTCATATTCTGATGAATAGTGAAAATTACTAAATTATAATTAAAAACAACTTTTTTAATCGAAATAATTAATAGTGATAAATCATTAATTTGAGTGGTTTTAAAGTATATTTAGAATATATTTTTACAATTTAATACAATGTTGGTCATTGGATGTAGTTTCACATTTAAACTAGGCATAAACAAGTGTCAATCTTTTGATAGATATTGTTTCTTAAAAACACGCTATTTGTTTTAACAGCGGGATTTAATTATAAAATTAATTAATGCAACTTTTACGTTATGAATTTGGTAAAATAGACTTCATTTTTGAATTCGGAATATGAAATATAGCTTGGGATGAAATTTTGGCATTGTTCTGAAAAACATCAATTTTTGATGAATAGTGAAACTACTAAGTGGTAGGTTAAAAACTGAATTTTGCATAAAACTTAATTTTACCGCTTCTGTGAATGGAATTTCGAAAATCCGAGAGACACGGTTAATATCAAGGACTAAAATGTGGTTCAATGAGATGAAAATAATTTTTTGGTGAATAGTAACTTTTTACTTTTTTTACCACGGTTAATAGTAAATAAGGTAACTAAGGGTAAATATGATATTAATATTACCCTAACACATGTCCTAATTCTATTGTACAAGTGTAATTCGACCAAAAACAAACTTAGGAATAAAATATGACCATTTAGGCCCACTTGGATTAGATTAGGACATTTATTATTAATTTATTTAAAGAAGGGTTAAAATAGTTAAAATCAAAGTTTAATAAGTCAATCATTTTTAATATGGGGTTATACATAAGATCAATTCGACTATAAATATTCATTAGAAAGCTAAAAAGATTTCCTACATGATGGTATTTTATTTGTAATTTATAGACATCATATAATATAATTTATTTATGACACAAAAATGATGCAGTAATTATCTTATTAATGAAATATTGACATAATTGATTATATAAATACCAAAATAAATGTAATTTAAGACTTTTTATGAATTACACTACTTTTCTAGGTTACTATGATATATTAGTGTTGATTTAATCAACTTGTTTCGAACATATAATTCTGTTATGACTTTCACAAAAATCATATATCAAATAGTGTCAAAATTGACACAAAATAGTTTTTAAATCAAATATTATATTATTAATTGTTATTTTATTCCTAAAAATCTAAGGTTCGGCCAAATGACTTAGATAAGGATATATATATTAATAATAAACAATTTAGGGTTCGTTTGGCATGTTATAGTAAGTGTATTAACCATATTGTGAAAGAAAACAAAAAGACATGGTAAAAGTTAAATTATTTAACTTAGAGTTAAATCTAATTGATAAGGTTAAAATAATATCCTAAACTTGTCTAAATTCTATTGGTTGATAGGATTTAGACCCATCCCCACTTTAGCTTCGAAATAAGACCCTTTGGAACCATTATAAACCGATTTTGACATTAATATAAAATAATATTTTGAGATATTCCTAAGGTGCCCCTCTCCTCCCTTATAAAAGGACACATCCTCCCCCTCCTCCTCACACCAATTTGAGCACTCAAGCTCGGCCAACCCATGCCAAAATCTCTTCTCCACTTCCCTAGCAACATCCTAGAGGTTCTGGTCTTCCTCAAAGACCAAATTTAGTGCCTTAAGAGGAGGTCTCAAAGAGGCGCTTCAAAGAAGAGGTAATTACCGTTACCAATTCTTTCATCTTTATTTCTTCTTCCACATATTCTTCTTAGGTTGTTTCATTATGAAGTAATAACATCAGTATCACTAATATACTGATATGTTATTATAAGTATGAAAAAACCCTATTTCATCATCTATCTATCCTACGGAAAAAGAAATCACCGCGGGTGCGTACGTACGGAATACCGTCTCCACGCCGTGGTGTAATCTATTTTCCACCACCACCTTACATGGATGGGTATAATGGTGTAAAGAATAACTATACATAGTTATTAAAACATCATATTGATTCTGATATATTGTATAATCCACTCCAATTCAATTCAATATTTATGGAAATGATATCATCGCTCGTGCGTACGTACGGACTACCGTCTCCACGACGCGATGAGATTCATTCTTAATGATTAACCATTCATGAATGATTATAAAGTATATAAAATAAGTACTAATGAAATATATGACATAATAATGATACTGGATTTATTTATATATATATATATATGTATGTCATCTACTTACTTCCATTCAAGACAATAAGGAAAGAAAAACAGCGTTCATGCGTACGTACGGACTACCGTCTCCATGAACGGTGTTTTTCATTTTATTTATCTATCTATTATATATATATATATATACTGAATATATATGATATATAAATCATATTTTATATTCTGGAAGTAAGTAAATCATGATATAAGTAATAATGATGTCATGAACAACAAGTCAAAACACCTACGATAAATGAAACGATTTTACCCAAAACGCTTCTTTAACATGGAATTTACAAAAGAACGGGTAATATAATGTCATAAGTGAACCATATATGATATCATAACAATTAATATGATTCTGTAATAAGTCAATGACATTATTTAAATCATTATATAGGAGGTTCGGACACATACGAAGCAAATCGGACCTAAGGTAAGGGAAATATCACAATCTCATTTTTATCCGAGATTGTTTATACTTTGGTATTTACTGGGGTGTATTTTATCATCCACATCCATGTTTCTTCAATATGTAATATTATTTCCATCCACCTACAATTGTTTAAATCCAATTTTACCCTTCGGTGAGTTTTTAGTAAAAGACATGAAAGGAATCTTTTGTCGTTTTTCATACGAGGTACTTTTTGACTTTTCCGACAAAAGTACGAAGAATGTTTTTTTTAACTTATACGGCACGAACGGATTTTTACGGTTTTATAAAGCTTTATTTTCATGAAACTTCCTCCAAAATATTTCATGACTATTTTCAATAAAATCTTTTTCTTTTAAAATTGCATGATGTTTTGTGAAAAGAAATTGATTTTGAAGAAAAAAGGATATTTTCCTCAAGAATTCAAATCAAGTGTTTTATAAAAATTATTTTTCATCTAAGATAATAAAGGGTTATGTTTCTATCCATATTTTTACATTTATTTGACTATGTTGTGATGGAATTATGTTTATGAATTCCTTTATCTTATATGAATGGTTTTATGATGTCATGTTGTTTAAGAATCCCATTTTTATTACATGGGTTATGCAATGATGTATGATTTATGATTTTGTGGCACACATAAGAAAGGATTCATTATGAGATGGGTGGGACCTATATCTCCCTACAATTAATTGGGTAAAGATTTTATATCTCATGAGATAGACATGGCTGGAATGGTAGGTTATACCGGTTCAGTGAAACAGGACTGAAACGAGGGTAACTCGATTCAGAAAGGGACTTTGTCCACTAAGATAGTCTTGGCAATGAGTCTTGACTAACAAGAAATGATTCTCTATGATTATGTGCAAATGCCACAAAGTTTCATGTTTTATGTTATGATTATTGTGATTACATTTCACTGCCATGATTTACCCCATGTTATGAAATTATGATCTCTTTTGCAGGTTAAGATTTCCAAAAGCTATGTTCTTATATATATGATGTGATTGATATTTCTTTTGTTTACGCTTACTGAACATTTGAGCTCACCCTTTTATGTTTTCTTTTCCCCAGGATATAAAGAAAGGTTTTTAGGTAAAGAAAAGGGAAGATCTTTATGGGAGATATTGAAGATCTTTCACCACGATTAGAAGATTACGTTCCGAGTTTCCAAAGACACTAAACTATTACGGTCCTTGTGTGTGTGTTTTTGTAATGTACTAAGTATTCCGCAAAAGTAATGTAATGTCAATGTACGTCAGGCTACGGGTCTCTACAGTTGGTATCAGAGGCAAAGGAGGTAGGAATGTATCCGATCCTTGGGAACTCTCACATGTGAGCGTTGGACGAAGCATGGCTCTCCGCCCAAGGGCTTCATGAGGAAATGGCTGCCACTGGGGATGGTGGTGTGTCCCGCCCAGGGGGTGTAGCCGCCCATGGAGTGCCCTGATAGGTATCAACTATAGTCCACTGGAAGTAATTCCAGACCACTACAGTTGGTATCAGAGGAAAGGTTTAGTCAACCTTTGGAAACTAGGATGCGAAAACGTTAGTGAGATCCCTAGAGATATTTCTAAGGTATGTCTAGGGATGCCCCTAAGGATAAGTATACGTATAGGATATATTCCTAGAACTATGGTAACGATAATAGATTAAACCTAAGAAGTTATTTATTGAGGATACTTTCCCTTTACTATGTTGTTTTCTCTAGCATGATTTTTGATTCTCACAAAATTATTTTTGTGTTTTAGTTAATGGAGGGAACCAAAACGAATTCAATTAACATTGAATCCAATGGACAAATTGGTGACTATGAGCAACAAAATTGTGTAATGCCTAGAGAGAAAGATGTTGTGATTATGCCGAATCAATCTTCGCGATATATGATTAACAAGGTGAAATTTAGTGGTATGCCTAATTCATCAAAGAAGAGGAAGATAGACTATTATGCATGTTCGCATGTTGAGGAGCATAAAGAAAGGAAGATTGAGATTTCTAAAGAAGGGAAGAAGAACCTTGAGGAATACCTCAAATGGAGGGATCGATGTTATCTGTGTGGAGAAAAGGGTCATAGAGTGACAGACTATTATGGAGTTCAATGTCTTATTTGCGGAGAACATAGGCATTACCCAACTCAATGCCCTGACCTAAAAAGTTACTTCTAAATCAAGGAAGGACTTATTCCAGGATAATCATTGATGTGGATGGACTGAAGTGTTTTGGTATTCAAGAATAATGTTGTTGAGGTACTTTTATGGTGTGTTGAAATATTTAAGTATTGGTCTATTGTGGTTTTCAATAATTTTAAGGTACCGGTAACTATGAAAAGTGATTCAAATATTTTGGAAAGTAGATGATAAGTGCATAATGAAAGGATAAGAAGATAATGAGATGTTTGATTGTATTCATGAGCTCATGATTGATATAAGGACTAAGTGATATCATGGTGTTAGTATATAGAATTTTTAGGATTTTGGTATGTGGAAAGAGTTAACTTTTAATAAAATTCGTGTTTTCAATAAGGTTCAATGGGTATTCAAGAGAGTACAAGATTAAGGCCTTTGAATGTTTGGAATGTGACCAACAAGATATATCTTATGATATATGGGGATCAACGATGGTATTAAATCTCTGGTAATCGTTTTCACTATGTTATGAGAATGGACTGCAGTATTATGGATAAGCCTAAAGATTGGAATGGATTATGTTGGACATAAGTTAGTACTGTTTAAGGATAAAAGTTTTTTCGATATTATTGATGGGATGTTATAGTAATATAGTTTTAGAAAAAGGACAACCTGCAGGACGGGCGACAGCCCATCGCTTCGGACAAGGCTGTAGGAATCGAACCCACAACCAAAGTGCGACTGGCCTTTATCGCCTACCACTGGCCTACAGGAAGTCCCTGTTTAGTAGAAACTAGTTTTATTATATTAAGCAGTATGATATATGAAGTATAAGTCCATTTTAGGAACTATATATGATTAATCTCACTATAGATCGACTTATGTATATAATTTTTGCTAACCTTTTGTTTTAGACAGATGGAATGACCCGTCATTCTATCACATGATCTGCTAACACTTCACGAATAACAAATTCAACTTCATTTATTTAAGAGATGAAGTGGAAATTGTTCAAGGCACGAACAACAGTGAGATTGTACCAAAATAAAGTAAGTATTTATTCTAATTCAAATTTTCAACTTTAGGGAAATGATCTTGAAAACCAAAAATTTTGTCCTAGTGATCTTATACCTGATGAATCAGATGGTACCTTATATCATCACAAATCTATGGATTTGTGATTACTGGATTTTCCATAGCCATGTTCTCTACCACTCTCCATCAGAACATGATGGTTAGATTTCTCTTTCATATCCCTATTTTCACCTATGTGGAAACCCAGTGATTAGTTTATTTGGGTAATTGTTACATTTCATACTTTAGTTTTTAAAGCCAAGTTTTGGTATTCCTTTTTACGATGTGGGTTTCTATTAAAGAAACTTTCGAATAGTAAACCATTTATAACCCCGACGAATTTCGAGGGCGAAATTCATTTTAAGGGGGGTAGAATGTAACAGCCCGAGATTTTATGAAAAATATTCTTTTTTATTTCACTAATGTCTTGTGTTGTACGCTACACCAAAAGGAGCTTGCACAACACGCATCCTTGACTTGCCTTGCATTACACGCAATCGCGACCTTCCTCGATAGCGTGTGTAATACGCAATACCGAGTTTCACTAAACAACGATATGCTATTAAAATATTATTAAAACTACCCGTTATGAATAGTAATAACCACTTTTTAAAATTCTATAAATCTTATTTTTCAAAATGAACTTCATTTTTGGATTCGGAGTATCGAATTTAGCCTAAGGTGAAATTTTGGTACTTTTCGGATAACTTTCATATTCTGATGAATAGTGAAAATTACTAAATTATAATTAAAAACAACTTTTTTAATCGAAATAATTAATAGTGATAAATCATTAATTTGAGTGGTTTTAAAGTATATTTAGAATATATTTTTACAATTTAATACAATGTTGGTCATTGGATGTAGTTTCACATTTAAACTAGGCATAAACAAGTGTCAATCTTTTGATAGATATTGTTTCTTAAAAACACGCTATTTGTTTTAACAGCGGGATTTAATTATAAAATTAATTAATGCAACTTTTATGTTATGAATTTGGTAAAATAGACTTCATTTTTGAATTCGGAATATGAAATATAGCTTGGGATGAAATTTTGGCATTGTTCTGAAAAACATCAATTTTTGATGAATAGTGAAACTACTAAGTGGTAGGTTAAAAACTGAATTTTGCATAAAACTTAATTTTACCGCTTCTGTGAATGGAATTTCGAAAATCCGAGAGACACAGTTAATATCAAGGACTAAAATGTGGTTCAATGAGATGAAAATAATTTTTTGGTGAATAGTAACTTTTTACTTTTTTTACCACGGTTAATAGTAAATAAGGTAACTAAGGGTAAATATGATATTAATATTACCCTAACACATGTCCTAATTCTATTGTACAAGTGTAATTCGACCAAAAACAAACTTAGGAATAAAATATGACCATTTAGGCCCACTTGGATTAGATTAGGACATTTATTATTAATTTTTTTAAAGAAGGGTTAAAATAGTTAAAATCAATGTTTAATAAGTCAATCATTTTTAATATGGGGTGATACATAAGATAAATTCGACTATAAATATTCATTAGAAAGCTAAAAAGATTTCCTACATGATGGTATTTTATTTGTAATTTTTAGACATCATATAATATAATTTATTTATGACACAAAAATGATGAAGTAATTATCTTATTAATGAAATATTGACATAATTGATTATATAAATACCAAAATAAATGTAATTTAAGACTTTTTATGAATTACACTACTTTTATAGGTCACTATGATATATTAGTGTTGATTTAATCAACTTGGTTCGAACATATAATTCTGTTATGACTTTCACAAAAATCATATATCAAATAGTGTCAAAATTGACACAAAATAGTTTTTAAATCAAATATTATATTATTAATTGTTATTTTATTCCTAAAAATCTAAGGTTCGGCCAAATGACTTAGATAAGGATATATATATTAATAATAAACAATTTGGGGTTCGTTTGGCATGTTATAGTAAGTGTATTAACCATATTGTGAAAGAAAACAAAAAGACAGGGTAAAAGTTAAATTATTTAACTTAGAGTTAAATCTAATTGATAAGGTTAAAATAATATCCTAAACTTGTCTAAATTCTATTGGTTGATAGGATTTAGACCCCTCCCCACTTTAGCTTCGAAATAAGACCCTTTGGAACCATTATAAACTGATTTTTACATTAATATAAAATAATATTTTGAGATATTCCTAAGGTGCCCCTCTCCTCCCTTATAAAAGGACACATCCTCCCCCTCCTCCTCACACCAATTTGAGCACTCAAGCTCGGCCAACCCCTGCCAAAATCTCTTCTCCACTTCCCTAGCAACATCCTAGAGGTTCTGGTCTTCCTCAAAGACCAATTTTAGTGCCCTAAGAGGAGGTCTCAAAGAGGCGCTTCAAAGAAGAGGTAATTACCGTTACCAATTCTTTCATCTTTATTTCTTCTTCCACATATTCTTATTAGGTTGTTTCATTATGAAGTAATAACATCAGTATCACTAATATACTGATATGTTATTATAAGTATGAAAAAACCCTATTTCACCATCTATCTATCCTACGGAAAAAGAAATCACCGCGGGTGCGTACGTACGGAATACCGTCTCCACGCCGTGGTGTAATCTATTTTCCACCACCACCTTACATGGATGGGTATAATGGTGTAAAGAATAACTATACATAGTTATTAAAACATCATATTGATTCTGATATATTGTATAATCCACTCCAATTCAATTCAATATTTATGGAAATGATATCATCGCTCGTGCGTACGTACGGACTACCGTCTCCACGACGCGATGAGATTCATTCTTAATGATTAACCATTCATGAATGATTATAAAGTATATATAATAAGTACTAATGAAATATATGACATAATAATGATACTGGATTTATTTATATATATATATATGTATGTCATCTACTTACTTCCATTCAAGACAATAAGGAAAGAAAAACAGCGTTCATGCGTACGTACGGACTACCGTCTCCATGAACGGTGTTTTTCATTTTATTTATCTATCTATTATATATATATATATACTGAATATATATGATATATAAATCATATTTTATATTCTGGAAGTAAGTAAATCATGATATAAGTAATAATGATGTCATGAACAACAAGTCAAAACACCTACGATAAATGAAACGATTTTACCCAAAACGCTTCTTTAACATGGAATTTACAAAAGAACGGGTAATATAATGTCATAAGTGAACCATATATGATATCATAACAATTAATATGATTCTGTAATAAGTCAATGACATTATTTAAATCATTATATAGGAGGTTCGGACACATACGAAGCAAATCGGACCTAAGGTAAGGGAAATATCACAATCTCATTTTTATCCGAGATTGTTTATACTTTGGTATTTACTGGGGTGTATTTTATCATCCACATCCATGTTTCTTCAATATGTAATATTATTTCCATCCACCTACAATTGTTTAAATCCAATTTTACCCTTCGGTGAGTTTTTAGTAAAAGACATGAAAGGAATCTTTTGTCGTTTTTCATACGAGGTACTTTTTGACTTTTCCGACAAAAGTACGAAGAATGTTTTTTTTAACTTATACGGCACGAACGGATTTTTACGGTTTTATAAATCTTTATTTTCATGAAACTTCCTCCAAAATATTTCATGACTATTTTCAATAAAATCTTTTTCTTTTAAAATTGCATGATGTTTTGTGAAAAGAAATTGATTTTGAAGAAAAAAGGATATTTTCCTCAAGAATTCAATTCAAGTGTTTTATCAAAATTATTTTTCATCTAAGATAATAAAGGGTTATGTTTCTATCCATATTTTTACATTGATTTGACTATGTTGTGATGGAATTATGTTTATGAATTCCTTTATCTTATATGAATGGTTTTATGATGTCATGTTGTTTAAGAATCCCATTTTTATTACATGGGTTATGCAATGATGTATGATTTATGATTTTGTGGCACACATAAGAAAGGATTCATTATGAGATGGGTGGGACCTATATCTCCCTCCAATGCATTGGGTAAAGATTTTATATCTCATGAGATAGACATGGCTGGAATGGTAGGTTATACCGGTTCAGTGAAACAGGACTGAAACGAGGGTTACTCGATTCAGAAAGGGACTTTGTCCACTAAGATAGTCTTGGCAATGAGTCTTGACTAACAAGAAATGATTCTCTATGATTATGTGCGAATGCCACAAAGTTTCATGTTTTATGTTATGATTATTGTGATTACATTTCACTGCCATGATTTACCCCATGTTATGAAATTATGATCTCTTTTGCAGGTTAAGATTTCCAAAAGCTATGTTCTTATGTATATGATGTGATTGATATTTCTTTTGTTTACCCTTACTGAGCATTTGAGCTCACCCTTTTATGTTTTCTTTTCCCCAGGATATAAAGAAAGGTTTTTAGGTAAAAAAAAGGGAAGATCTTTATGGGAGATATTGAAGATCTTTCACCACGATTAGAAGATTACGTTCCGAGTTTCCAAAGACACTAAACTATTACGGTCCTTGTGTGTGTGTTTTTGTAATGTACTAAGTATTCCGCAAAAGTAATGTAATGTCAATGTACGTCAGGCTACGGGTCTCTACATCCACGGTTCACTTCTCTTTGAATAATACAATAGCGTGTGTTGTACGCAACTTCGAGTTCTAACACACAGTACAACCAATCAAACTGGCCAAAATGAATAGTAATACATAATTTTTAAAATTTTATAAATTTTTTCTCTCAAAATGGACTTCATTTTTGGATTTGGAATATCAAATTTAGCCTAGTGTGAAATTTTGGTACTTTTCGGATAACTTTTATATTTTGATGAATAGTAAAAATTACTAAATTTTAATTTAAAAAAAAAATTAATCAAAATAATTGGTAGTGATAAATTATGAATTTGAGTGGTTTTAAAGTTTATTTAGAATATACTTTCACAATTTAATACAATTTTGGTCATTGGACAAAATTTCACAATTAAACCAGACATAAACAAGTGTCAATCTTTTGATAGTTATTATCTCTTAAAAACACGCTTTTTGTTTTAACAACGGGAATTAATTTTATATTAATTTTTGCTACTTATGTGATTTGAATTTGGAAAAATGGATTCCATATTTGGAATCAGGATGTTCAAATTGTGTAAATAGTTAACTTTTATTACTTCGGTAAATATTTTATTTACCATGGTTAAAGGTTAAATCCGATAAATAAGGGTTAAAAGTAATATTATAATAATAAATAATTACCCTAAAAATTGGTCTAACCTTATTGGTAGATATATGTCCGACCATGGGCATCTTTGGGTTGATTTTGGGACCCCATGGAGCCACTTGTAGGTGACATGGACACTTTATTTTAATTAAGTTAAAATAAATACAAAAATGACATAAGCATATATCTTTTAGAAAGAAATTGTTTTACATAGGGTAATATATGTTTTATTTTCGACTATAAATATTAATTATAAAGATAAAAATATTTCCTACATAATTATATTTTATTTATAATTTTTAGACATTAAATATTTTAATTTATTTATGACACAATGATGATGCAGTAATTACAATAATAGTGAAAAATTAAAATAATTGATATTATAAATACCCAAATAAATATAATTTGAGACTTTTTATGAATTAAACTAATTTTATAGGTTAATAGTACATGTTATTATTGATTTAATTAATTTTTTTAGAAGTAATAATTCTGTTATTAGTTTTAAAAAAATCAAATATTGAATAGTGTCAAAATTGACATAAAAGAGTTTTTAAAACAAATATTATATTATTAATTGATATTAAATTACTAAAAATCTAAGGTTCAGCCAAGAGACTTATATAATGATATTTTTATCATTAATAGACCACTTGGGGGTCTATTGGATGTATATAGTATGTTTATTAACTATATAATATAAAAATACAAAGTGACATGGTAAGTGTCAAACTAATTAACTAAAAGTTAATACTTAAAGATAAGGTTAATATAGTGACTCAAACATGTCTAAAACCTATTGGTTGAGTGATTTTATACCCATCCCCATCTTAAAATTTAAATAATACACTTTGGAGGAATTATAAACCGAATATGAATTTATTATAAATTAATACTTTTAGTTTTTCCTAAAGAACCCCTCCTCCCCCTTATAAAAGGACCCAACTTCTAACCAATTATTCACACCTTCAAAGCCTTTTGGTTAGGCCAACCCCTGCCCCAATACTCTCTCAACTTCCATCACTACAACCTAGAGGCCTTAGTTGGATCCAAAATACAACCTATGGAGTCCTTTTGATCAAATCAAAAGGAAGAACCCGAAGAAGCGGGAATGTTTTCACCACCCTTTTTCAAATTCATTTATTCTTCAACTTTTTCTTTCTTTATTTTTTCCATTATAAAATAATGAATCCAGTATCTCATATATAATTTAATATTATTATAAATATTGTACAACCATATTCAGTATTCTATCCATCCTTTGAATGACATGTCGCCATACGTGCGTACGTACGACTTACCGTCTCCACGCCGTGGTGTAATTGTTATTCAATATATTTTTATTTGGATGGGTATAATAATGATTTTTAATTCATGTAAATAATAAATGTCACATGATAATGATTCTGTATATATGATATACCATCCAATTATATATTAATTTAATATCAAAAGAATGATATTGTCGCTCTTGCGTACGAACGGACTATCGTCTCCACAAACACGATGAGATTAATTCTCCATCGTATCCATTCAAGTATAATTTACATTTGATGATTAAAAATAATGTTTAAGGACTTTATATAATTCTTTATATGAATAAGATAAAACCTATCCATGACAAACATGGCTTACGTAACAAAACATATAAAAGAAAATGAGTAAGGTAACACCTGAAACAACGATAATACTAAGATATTATTAACAAATCAATATTAAAAGATCATATATGATATCATATTAATGTATATGATTCTCATATAATTTAGTAACAATTATTTCACCATTATAAATGAGGTTAACCTACCCCCATCCAAGGAAAATTACAAGGTAAGGGTTTATTTCACAATCTCTTCATTATCTGAGGTTGTTTATACGTAATAATCTACTGGGATTTCTTTATCATCCACATCCATGTTTCTTAAAAAATGTATTTAAAACATTTTTTCTATTTACAAGAATATGGGTTGAATTCATTTATACCCTTGTTTGAATTTTTATAAGAGGTTTATAAAGGAATATTTCTATCGTTTTCCAAACAAGGTGCTTTTTAACCTTTTTGACAGAATTAAGGTAAGAATGTTTTGTTTTAACTTATACAGCGGGTGCGGCTATTTTCCACCGTTATAAAATCGTCAAAACTTCCCTTACAAGCTTATAAGTATATTTTCAAAGTAAATGTTTTATTTTATAATTATGTGACCTTTAAATGATTTCAAAATGAATATTTTAAGAATTTGTGAAAGGTACTCTTTATCAAGATCATAATTTTAAATGTTTTAATGATTTATCTTTCTAAATATTTTTAATTAATGTCCATGTTTTCATAATGATTTTAAGGATTTATTTATATGGAAATTAATATTTTGAAATGATATTTCTTTTCAAAAGTTTCAAAGTTGTATGGGACACTTTGATTCAAAAATTTCTTTTAAATTACTTCCTTAATAAATGTGTGACTATTAAATGATTTAAAAAAAGAGTTATTTCTCTCAAATAGTTTTGATTTTATCTATGTCAACATCCTTTGATGGATTTAAAGATTATTTGAAGTTGATTTATTATGATACAAAACTTCCATATTGTATTGATGGTTTTGTGATATTTTTGACTGTGGATGTGTTATTTCTATACCATTCCTGGTTTATAGAGAAAGTATTGACATTTCATATGCTAGTTTTAATACGAATGTTTATGTTATGTTTAAACCTGTTCATATGAGGAATGAATAGGACTTAATAAGTGATGGGTGGAGCCCGCTATAGCTCCTCGATGCATCAGTAGGTCTCATGAGACAAACTAGTGTCTTGGAACAAGGCCTTGGAAAAATCTTATTTGTAGTCTTGGCACGAGGCCTTGGCTATGTGGTTATGATAGTCTGGAATTATGAATTCCATCATTATGAAAGTGGTTATTGATATAGCATGTGACTATTCGATTAGTAGAATATCCATGTGAATAAGTAAATGGAAATTATTTCATTTTATTTTTTCCATGCTATGTTGAAGTTCATGTTTAAAAGGCTTTTGTTTTAGTTATACATTGCCTTAAATGTTTATGCTTATTTATGAAAGTTTCCACTGTATTACTTACCCATACGAAGCATTTGAGCTCACCTCTTTCTATGTTTTATTTTTCCCAGGATTCCAAGAAGTATATTGTGATTGATATGCGGGGTTAAGACAATGGAATAATGGCATTCATAAAGAATTATTTATGTTGTTTTTTATGTTATGAATTGTAATGTAACATTCATGTATGTAATCTATTTTCCAAGACTGCTAAACTGATCGGTCCTTCGAGACTTGATTCCTTATAATCATGCTAATGTACTAAAATAATGCACTGACTCTGGGTAACTGGGGTTGGGGCGTTACAATTGGTATCAGAGGAATTTTATCAATTACCTTGGAAACTAGATTTAGATAAACTCTTATTAGAGCACATATCCCTAAGAAAGACTTTGAGTATTAGTATAGAATAACTTCCAAGAATTTGGGAATTGTAGAGATTTTGTGAGTTTTCCGAGCAATACATCCCTGTCTGGATATGAGCAGGTAGAGGCTGCTCTGGTACATATGTATGTAGGGGTAAAACCCGAAAACACCGCTTTGAGCTAGACTCAAACGGGAACTAGTGTACGACAACGAGTTTTGTTGCACTCTTGGTTATGACACTCCCGGGGGATATGCTTAGGATAATTCTCATTTTCTTTACAAACCATTATGAAGGGCTCATGAGTATATACTTACTCAAAGAAAACATTTTTATGATTATGGATTATATCCATAAACTATTTAATTTATGTTATTCGTTTTACAAGTTTGAGATTAGGTATTTTTATTCATAAAGTAATCTAGTGTATTCCATTGTTTAGAAATGGCGCCCAGTAGAAGGAATGAGAACTCCTGCAATGCACATGATCCAAAGATAAAGAAGGATCATATAGTTCATGGTCTAAAGCTAGAATTTATAAGAGAAATAGTCTCCCATGTATTATCATCATATGAAGAAATAATATCATGTGTTGATAAGATAAGTAAAGAGTTTACTGAGTCCTATGGCTTTGAAGGGAAGAAAGAGAAGAAAATGATGGAAGAGAGAAAGATGGAAAAAGGGAAGAAGAAAAAGAAGAATTTTCCCATATGTGATAACTGTGGGAAGAAACACCCTGGAACTTGCCTGAAAGGAATGAGAGTTTGTTATAAGTGTGGAGGAAAAGGGCACAAAGTACGTGACTGTAAGGGTATTCAAATGGGTTCAAATGTACAATGATTCATTTTCAAGGAGTTTGGACACTACGCGAACCTATGTCCCAGTCATAAGACTATGCCGCAAATGATTCTATTAGATAATAATCATGTTATGATACTACCACATGTGAAGAGGAATGATTAGAGTACTTATGATGATTATGTCATTTGAGTGTTGTATCAACAATGTACTTCTTATAATTATTATGGAGTATATAAGGATTGTACTGCAGAACTATTTAATTAAGGGCTTGAGATTGTGTGGAACAAAGAAAAGTGACTCAATAGCAGGTTAAAGTTTTGGAGAATATATGGTTGAGAGAAAGATAAAACATAATATGGTTCTAATACCGAGGTAGTGATTTTAGAATAATACATGATTGATTTGGATAAATTATATTGGATATTCTTGACTACCTTGAAACTGATTAATTATTTGTATATTTCCTCATTATTGGGGTTTACAACATTTTTGGATTGAAAGAGTATATATATTATTATTTAAGGAGTAAAATATCATGAATGTAATTAATAAGGTTTTATGGTAATTTAGGATGTTGAAGTGTTTTAAAAGAATAGATGTTATTACGCGGCCAAAAGGATCTTCATTTTGTTTAAGTTCCTTATAAATTTTGGACTGAATTATTTAGGATAGTTATAGTTTGGATTATTTTGGGTTGCCATAAAAGGAAAACCCGGAGGTCGGGCGACAACCCGTCGCGTCCGGCAAGGCAGTGAGACTTGAACTCGGAACCGATGGGCGATACGGGTGTATCACCTACCAATGGCCCACGGGATGTCCTAGATTAAATAATGTAGTTTATTTTAAGAAGGTCTAGTAGATGAATTATAAATTCATTTTTTTAACCCCAAAAAAATAGGATAAATAGAATATATTTTTTAAGATCTATTATATTTCAGTGTGAAAGATGAGTTTGTTGTATAAATTTGTTGAAGGATGGAACTCTACTTCTCAAGTATATATATTTATTCTCCTCTTATTCTATAAAGAAATTAATTATTATACTTTATTGAAGGAATCTTAAAACCAGAAATTTGTTATCCTAATACCTTATGTTTTGTTGAACCGATGGTATTTTAAGTCATTATAGATTGATAAATTTAAGGCCCTCAATTTTACACTTGTTTGTGATTGATGACCTCAATCACTACCTAT
Organism: Viscum album; assembly: GCA_963277665.1. NCBI lineage: Eukaryota > Viridiplantae > Streptophyta > Magnoliopsida > Santalales > Viscaceae > Viscum > Viscum album. The sequence continues at coordinate 1,231,980,972 of OY728158.1, forward strand.
AAATATTTACATTTTTCCTCCAATTATATGTCTCAAATTTCCACCAATGTTCTCCGAATAGATATCATAATTTGGTGGTGACCCTTTCATTTCTCTTTTCCTCTTATTAAGACTAAATTTTATCAACCCAATTTCCAATGAGGGTTTTCCCACAAAGATATTTTCTATATTCAACCTTTTATTTTAAAATAACAATTTCAAATTGCGAGGATGAAATTTATTGAATGAGGGGAGAAGGTAACACCCCAAGATTTCATAGTGTGTTATTTTTTCAAAATAATTCAATAACTTGCACTACATGAAACACCGAGTTCAAGCGCACCATGACTTACCAAACAAGCCGTTCAAAAGAGGTAATGAATAGTATTAACTAAAATTTGAACCTTATATAATACTTATAATTTTAGAATCCATATTATGAGTTTCTTAGACATAATGTAAGAACAAATTATTTTTTTCAGATAAAAGAAGTATTTTTCAAAAATGCACTTTTACCAATATTAATAGTAAACCCTTTTTAAATCTAATATTTTAAACTTTTATATATTCAATTTGACTAAATAAATTTATGGGGACATAAAAAAATTTTACAATGTAACACCCCAAGCTTCCACGATACACTTCTCTTTGAATAATACAGTAGCGCGTGTTGTACGCAACTTTGTGTTCTAACACACACTACAACCAATCAAACTAGGCGTAATGAATAGTAATATATAATTTTTAAAATTTTATAAATTTTATCTCTCAAAATGGACTTAATTTTTGGATTCGAAATATCAAATTTAGCCTAGGGTGAAATTATGGTACTTCTCGGATAACTTTTATATTTTGATGAATAGTGAAAATTACTAAATTTTAATTAAAAACAACTTTTTTAATAAAAATAATTGGTAGTGATAAATTATGAATTTGAGTGATTTTAAAGTATATTTAGAATATATTTTTACCATTTAATACAATGTTTTCCATTGGACAAAATATCACAATTAAATCGGACATAAACAAGTGTCAATCTTTTGATAGTTATTATCTCTTAAAAACACGCTTTTTGGTTTAACAACGGGAATTAATTTTAAATTAATTTCTGCCACTTCTGTGTTTTGAATTTGGAAAAATGGATTCTATATTTGTAATCAGGATGTTAAAATTGTTTAAATAGGTAACTTTTATTACTTCGGTATATATTTTATTTACCATGGTTAAAGGGTAAATCCGGTAAATAAGGGTTAAAAATAATATTATAATAATATAAAACTACCCTAAAACGTTTCCTAACCTTATTGGTGGATACATGTCTGACCATGGGTATCATTGGGTCTATTTTCTGACCCCATGGAGCCACTTGTAGGTGAAAGGGACACTTTAGTTTAATTAAGTTAAAATAAATACAAAAATGACACAAACATATATCTTTTAGAAAAACAATTTTTACGTAGGGTTATATATGTTTTATTTTAGACTATAAATATTAATTAGAAAGATAAAACGATTTCCTATATAATGATATTTTATTTGTAATTTTTAGAAATTAAATAATTTAATTTATTTATGACACAATGATGATGCAGTAATTACCATAATAGTCAAAAATTAAAATATTTGATATTATAAATACCCAAATAAATATAATTTGAGACTTTTTATGAATTAAACTAATTATATAGGTTAATATTACTTGTTAGGATTGAGTTAATGAACGTTTTTATAAGTAATGATTCTGTAATAATTTTTACAAAAATCAACTATTGAATAGTGTCAAAATTGACATAAAAGAGTTTTTAAAAAAACTATTATATTATTAATTGATATTAAATTCCTAAATATATAAGGTTCGGCCAAGAGACTTATATAATAATAGGTGTATCATTAATGAACCACTTGGGGTCTCTTGGATGCATATAGTATGTTTATTAACTATATAATATAAAAATACAAAGTGACATGGTAAGTGTCAAACTAATTAACAAAGAGTTATTACTTAACGATAGGTTAATATAGTGACTAAAACCTATCTAAAACATATTGGTTGAGTGGTTTTAGACCCATAACCATATTAAAATTTATATAATACACTTTTTATCCATTATAAACCGAATATGAATTTATTATAAATTAATACTTTTAGTTTTTCCTAAAGAACCCCTCCTCCCCCTTATAAAAGGACCCAACTTCCAACCAATTCTTCACACCATCAAAGCCTTTTGGTTCAGCCAAAACCTGACCAAATACTCTCTAAACTTCCCTAACTACAAACTAGAGGCCTTAGTTTGATCAGAAAGCCAACCTATGGAGTCATTTTGATCAAATCAAAATGAAGAACCCGAAGAAGAGGGAATGTTTTCACCACCCTTTTTCAAATTCATTTCTTCTTCAACTTTTTCTTTCTTTGTTTTTTCAATTCTAAAATAACTAATCCAGTATATCCTATATACTGAAATATTATTATAAATATGGTACAACCATATTCAGTATTCGATCGATCCTTTGAATTACATGTCACCATACGTGCGTACGTACGACTTACCTTCTCCGCGTCGTGGTGTAATTGTTATTCAATATATTACTATTTGGATGTGTATAATAATGATTTGTAATTCATGTAAATAATAAATGTTACATGATAATGATTCTGTATATATGATATACCATCCAATTATATATTAATTTAATATCAAACGAATGATATTGTCGCTCGTGCATACGAACGGACTACCGTCTCCACAAACGCGATGAGATTCATTCTCCATCGTATCCGTTCAAGTATAATTCACATTTGATGATTAAAAATAAATTTTAAGGTCTTGATATAATACTTTATATGAATAAAATACAACCTATCCATGACAAACACAACTTACGTAACAAAACATATAAAAGAAAACGCGTAAGTTAACACCCGAAACAACGATAATACGAAGATATTATTAACAAATGAATGTTAAAAGATCATATATGATATCATACTAATGTATATGATTCTTGTATAATTTAATAACAATTATTTCACCATTATAAAGGAGGTTAACCTACCCCCATCCAAGGAAAAGTACAATGTAAGAGTTTATTTGACAATCTATTCATTATCCGAGGTTGTTTATACGTAATAATATACTGTGATTTCTTTATCATCCACATCCATGTTTCTTAAAAAATGTATTTAAAACATTTTTAATATTTACAAGAATATGGGTTAAAGTCATTTATAACCTTGTTTGACTTTTTATAAGAGGTTTATAAAGGAATCTTTCCATCATTTTCCAAACAAGGTTCTTTTTAACCTTTTTGACAGAATTAAGGTATGAATGTTTTTTTAACTTATACGGTGGGTGCGGCGATTTTCCACCGTTATAAAATCTTTGAAACTTTCCTTACAAACTTATAAGAATATTTTCAATGTAAATGTTTGATTTTATAATTTTGTGACCTTTAAATGATTTCAAAATGAATATTTTAAGAATTTGTGAGAGGTACTCTTTATCAAGATCAGAATTTTAAATGTTTTAAAGATTTATCTTTTTAAATATTTTTAATTAATGTCCATGTTTTCATAATGATTTTAAGGATTTATTTATATGGACATTAATATTTTGAAATGATATTTCTTTTAAAAAGTTTCAAAGTGGTGTGGGACATTTTGATTCAAGAATCTCTTTTAAATTTCTTCCGTTATAAATATGTGACTTTTAAATTATTTAAAAAATGTGATATTTCTCTCAAATAGTTTTGATTTCATCTATGTCAACATCATTTTATAGATTTTGAGATTATTTGAAGTTGATTTATTATGATACAAAACTTCCATTTTGAATTGATGGTTTTGTGATATGTTTGACTGTGGATGTGTTATTTCTATACCATTCATGGTTTATGGAGAAAGTATTGACATTTTAAATGCTAGTTTTAATATGAATGTTTATGTTATGTTTAAACCTGTTCATTTGAGGAATGTATTGGACTTAATAAGTGACGGGTGGAGCCCGCTATAGCTCCTCAATGCATCGGTAGGTCAAATGAGGCCAACTAGTGTCTTGGCACAAGGCCTTGGAAAAATCTTATTTGTAGTCTTGGAATGATGCCTTGGCTATGTGGTTATGATAGTCTGGCATTATGCATTCCATCATTATGAAAGTGGTTATTGATATTGCATGTGATTATTTGATTAGTAGAATATCCATGTGAATAAGTAAATGGATATTATTTAATTTTATTTTTGCCAAGCTTTGTTGAAGTTTAAGTTTAAAAGGCATTTGTTTTAGTTATACATTGCCTTAAATGTTTATGCTTATTTATGAAATTTTCCACTGTATTGCTTACCCTTATGGAGCATTTGAGCTCACCCCTTTCTATGTTTTATTTTTCCTCGGATTCCAAGAAGTATATTGTGATTGATATACAGGGTTAAGACAATGGAATAATGGCATTCATAAATAATTATTTATGTTGTTTTGTATGTTATGAAGTGTAATGTAACATTCATGTATGTAATCTATTTTCCAAGACTGCAAAACTGATCAGTCCTTTGGGACTTGATTCCTTGTAATCATGCCAATGTATTAAAATAATGCACTGACTCTGGGTGACTGGGGTCAGGGCGTTTCAATAGTTAAGTATTATGTATTGTAAAAATTATTTTCAACATTATTTTATACTAATATAATTTGATTTATTATATTTTTATTATCATCGGATTTAATCAATAATACAATTGAAGTTATTTTAAATGTGTAATTTTACAAAAAATTCCCAGCATACAAGAGAAAGACTGAATAAATTTCCCTAGAATCATTCTTTACACATATATTCAGATACATTCTTATAATATCTCATCATGTGTAACCATTAGTTTCCATCTCGATTATGTTACTTAAAAAAACATAAAATATATGCCCTAATCCCATGATCATCATACAAGATTAGTTTTGGTATCTCCATAAAAAGCATATCATTTCATCAAATGAAATATTTACCACACTCAATACTACAAACCAACTCTCCTGACGTAATGGTAGAACAAGTATTTACCTCTAACTATTAATTAATGTTACCTACAACGATTCAAAATTCTCATAGATCTTGTTGATTTTATTTACATGATATAATGATGGTCTATATTTTTTATTTTTATTGTAATACTTTGACCCCAGTTACCTAGAGTCAGTGCATTATTATATAACATTAGCATGATCACAAGATATCACATCTTTAGAGATAGATTAGTTTATTAGCCTTGTAAGTACAAGATACATACATAATTTTTACATTAAATCATGGAATAAAACAACAACAACATTGTGCCCCCTTTGAACACACTCATATCCTTTGGCATATACTTGTAGGTTAATCATAATATATATCTTCACATCTTGGGAAAAAGAAAACATAAGAAAGGGGTGAGCTCAGATGCTCAGTAAGGATAACAATATAGAAAAAACTACCATAAATAAGAATAAACATTTATTGAAATTTATAAGACTAAAACAAAATACGTTCAAACATAAAATTAATCATAATATTGAAAAGGAAAATCAAATAATTCCATTTTATTATTCACATTGATATTATACTAGTTGGATAATCAAATGTAATACCAATAGCTAATTTCATAATGAAAGAATGCATAATGTCGGACATCATAACCACATAGTCAAGGCCTCATTCCAAGACTACATATAATATTTTGTCAAGTCCTTTTTCCAAGACACTAGTTTGTTACATGAAACCTACTAATGAATCTAGGAGCTATAATGGGATCCACCCATCACTTACTAATTCCAATGCATTCCTTATATGAAAAGGATAAAAAATAACATAATTTTTTATAAAACTAGCATCGGAAATGTTAATACATTAACAATAGACCATGAATTGTATAAAAATAACACATCCATAATCAAATATATCAGAAAACCTTTAATAAAATATGGAATATTTTATAAAAAAATCAACTTCAAACAAGTGTAAAATATATCAAAGGATGTTGACATACATGAAATGAAAACATTTTGAGGGAAATATCTCTTTCTATTTGGAAATCATTTAAATGTAACATAATTACAAAAAAAACATTTGTTTTGAAAATATTCTTATAATCTTGTAATTGAATCTTCTATGGTGTTATAATGGAGGAAAATAGTTACACCCGCCGTATAAGTTAAAAAAACATTCTTACCTTAATTTGTCGAAAAGGTCCTAAAGTACCTTGTTTTGAAAATGATGTAATGATTCCATTAATTTTTTTATAAAAAGTAAAAAAGGGTATAGATGACTTTAACACATATTCTAGAAAATATTAAAAATGTTTTGAAATAAATTTTTGAGACACACAAATGAGGATGATAAATAATTCCCATTAGATGCTTATGTATAAACAACCTCACATAATAAACAGATTGTAAAATTAACCATTACCTAGAACTTTTACTTAGTCAAGGGTAAATTATCCTCTGGTATAATAGTTAAATAATTTTTATTAAATTATAGAATAACCACATACATAACTATGATATCATATATGTTCTTCTAATGTTGTTTTGTTAATAATATTTCAGTAGTATCATTATTTCGGGTGTTAATTGATTCATATTCCTTTATATGTTTTGTTATGTAAGTCTTGTTTTTTATGGATGGGATGTATTTGAATCATTTAAATAATGATATTAAGTTCTTTAAAAAAAATTAAATCATAAAATGAAAATTATTCTTGAATGGTTATGATGGGGAATGAATCTTATTGCGTTCATAGAGACAATAATCTGTACGTATGCACAAGCAATAATATCATTCTATTGATGTGAAATAGTTTGTAATTGGATGTTATATTACATATAAAGAATCATTAACATTTATATTTATTATTTACCTCAATTATACTCATTATTATACCCATACAAAAAATGAAGTGTTGATTAACAAAATACACCATGACATGGAGACGGTAAGCCGTACATACGCACGTATGGTGGATTTGTCATTCATAAGATGAATAGAATAATGAATATGGTTATAAAATATTTATAGAAACATTACAGTATGTATAAGTTATTGGTGTTATTATTTTTGTATGGAAACAACAAGTAAATAGGAAGTGGAAGAAGAAAAGAATTTTGAAAGATGTGATGAAATTATTACCTCTTCTTCAGGTGCTTCCTTTTTGATTTGATCAAAAGGGCTCCATAGGATGGATTTATGATCCAATTAAGGACTCTAGGTTTAATTTAAGGTAGTTGGGAATATATTTGATATTGTTTTGGCCGATGCAAATGGCGTTGAAGTTGTGATTTTAAGATAAGGTGAAGTACCCTTTTAGAAGAGAGGTGAGGTTAACTTTAGGAAAAGTTTGAAATATTATTTTATTATAAAATAATTTTCGGTTTATAATGGCTCAAAATGAATTTATTTTAAGTATAAGGTGGGTATGGGTCTAAATAATCTCAACAAATAGGGTTTATACAAGTTTAGGTCACCATATTAACCTTATCCTTTAGATTTGACTCTTAGTTAAATAGTTTATCTTTTACAATGTCTTCTTGTATGTTTATATTACATGGTTAATAAACTTACTATAAAATTACTAGATAAAATAAAGTGGTTAATTAAATACATATATATCATTATATAAGTCCTTTGGACAAAAAACATATTTTTGGAAATATTATATCATTTAATAATATAGTATTTTTTTTAAAAAAAACTCATTTATGTTAATCTTGACACTATTTAGTATTTGGTTTTTGTGAAAGTCATCAAAACTTGTATACTTTGAAAAAATACATTAAATAAATCCTAACATGTCAAATGAACATATAAAATTAGTGTAATTCATCAAAAGTATCAATTTACATTTATTTGGATATTTATAATATCAATTATTTTAATCTTTTATTAATAAGTTAATTAATTCATCATCATTGTGTCACACATAAATTTAATTATTTAATGTTTTAAAATTATAAATAAAATACTATGATTTAGGAAATATTTTTATTTATCTAATGAATATTTTTAGTATAATTTTTCTTATGTATTACCCTATAGTAAAAATGGTTTAATTAATAAAAGGTTAATTTAAAACTTTTAACTATTCTTTAAATAAAATAATAATAAATGTCTTAATCTAATACAACTAGATCAAAGAGGATAATATTTTATTCCTAAGGATTATTTTGGTTGAGAAAAAATTATCCAATAGAATTAGAACATGTGTTTGGGTAATTATAATATCATTTTTTCCTTTAATTACCCTATTTACTTTTAACCGTGGTAAATAAAATTCAAAAGTTACTATTCACCAAAAATTATTTTCATCCTACTAAACCAAATTTTACTTACTAATGTCAATCGTGTCTCTCAGATTTTTGAAATTCAAATCAAAGAAGCAGTAAAATTATGTTTTATGCAAATTTGCAAATGTTCCTAGAAGGTGGGTAAAGGACGTCAAAAAGATCGATAAAATTTTATATATCTAATGTTATTATAAAATGACTCAAATGAATTACACTATACGAATATAGGTATTATGTATCTATTTTGATTTTAAAATAAATTTAAATAAAACAAATAATTAATTAAATAAAATTCTGTTTTAAACAATAACATAGTGTTCTTCAATATTCATCAAAAATTGAAAGGTTTTAGAAAAATTAAAAAATTTACACGTAAGCTAATTTTGATATATTGAATCCAAAAATGATGTCTATTTTGAAATATAAAATTTATAAAATTTCAAAAAGTGGGTATTAATATTCATAACTACTTTTAAAATTTATAGTTTGATTTGTCATGGTGTGCTAGAATTCGAAGTTGCATACAACATAATCTATTGTATTATTCAAAGGGAAACATACCATGGAAGCCTGGGGTGTTACATTTTTTTGTTAAATTGAAACATTATTTGAAAGAATTAGTAATGTATCATTGGTTTCAGACACATATATTCAAATTCCATCAGAACATAACCAATGCATCCATAGACATCCTCACTATTTTTATACATTGATTGAAATAATTCATTTCATATACATCCTCACTATTTCCAATTCATTCATTCCACTAATTTCGAGGATATAAATTCCACTTTGTAACAATTGGAACATTAATTCAAAATCCACTACAACACCCCCAGATGGAAGTTCAGATTCATCACGATATGAAAAATTGCACTGAATGATGCCACCCATGACAAAGGGTAACCATAGAAGGATATCAATTTACCCCACCAATCCAACATTTTTGACCTCACACACAGTATGGAAAATATTAAAATTTAAATGATTAAAAATTACATAAATTTTAAGAGATCAATGTAGAAAATAAAATAAATAAAATAATTTCATTTGGGTGTGTTGTTCTATGTGCACAGTGGAAACAATTGTTCATTCCTTATATTAACTATATGTAAATGTATATAATATCGATATGATCAAAAAAAATAGTTAGTAAAAATATAATTCAAAAGATTAAATTTTATTGATACAATAAATTGAACTAGGTATGTTTCACAATATAATATCATGCCCTTAATTTATAATACTAACTCAAGATTAAATTCACTAGTACCCTTTTAGGTACTACGATTCCCTTGTAATAAATTCCCCACCCCTTTTAATATTATTTCAAAGATGGATTTCTTGATTTCATTACCTTAAAACATTAATGAAAATTAAATATTTTTAAATGTGATTGGGTATATCTGGTTACACATTGAATTCAACCAATTTATCCAATAAACCATTATTGAAACTTTATTATATAAACATCTGATTCTCTATCATTCTAGATACTTGTTGATTATATCATATGTTCCAAACATCTTATGGAACCACTAAAAATTATAGTGTTTATTTTTTGATATATTAACTCTTCACCAATCTATTATATAGTTTAAAATATTATGAGGAAAAAATATAGATACACAACATTTATTTTGAAAAATGAAACATTTTTTTATATTAATATAAAACCCATCTTATAATAATAAATTCCCAAGGAATGAAATATTTTACTATCCATGGAGCATAGATACATAAATAAATTATTTTCATAAATGATTTTAAAAGTACACAACATAATTATAAACATATAGTAACTTATATGAGTGTGATAATAAATACTGTTCTTTATAACCTTATGATAGTGGTAAGAGAAGAAGGGGTGAGATTAGATTCATTGAAAGTTAAAAGCATGGGAGATACCAGTCAATGGTATTATATATGAATTTGATAAACTAAAGGGTTTTATATCATGATAATATCTTTTGAAAATCATTACCAACTATTCATGATCAAGATTCATGAGTCAATTCAAAATTTCTGTATCCAAATATACTAAATATTCATAATCATTAATCCAAAATAATGATCCATTGGGATTAAAATGTTAATATATCATAGTAATTTGTTATAATCATAAAATAATGAACTAATAGAATTATTAACTTGTATGAACACCACATGTTCCACTAATGTTATAATGGATGTGTAATAATGTCCCAATAAAATATTTCATACATGAAAATAGGACTACAAATATTTTTGATTGTGTAATAATAGGAATATATCCACACTTAATATTTTGAACAAGATTAAAGATTGTTGCCGAAACCAGTTATACCATTAGATATAAATCAAAGAAAAATGCATTGGTGTTCTGTATTAGTCTATAAAACCCATCACATAATGAATAATAGAAAATAGTGTTCAAGGAAATAATAAAAATATTCATCATTTCATTATTTCATATGCCACTGTTTTACACAACATGATTTGAAAATATGAACATATTATTAGAAATTGTGTGCGAATCAAAAAATAGTACAAGGAAATATAACAACCCAAGACTTTTCAATATATTTATTTATAAATAAATTTTATCTCTTAGATGGATTATAATGCATACATCACCAGGCTAGAACGAAACATGAAACACTATTAAAATAATTTTATTAAAACATTTTGATTATAACATAACCCTTAAAATGGAAGGACTAAATAATAAAAAATAAAAAATAAATATTATATGGTACACACATTTATAAAAAAACATAAAATGGGTTTCTTTTTATTATAGATAAAATTAGAACCTTCTAAAAAAGAATTAAAAACTATATTTTTTTTTCTATAATATGGTTTAGTCATACTTAGGACACATAACATATAATTAATATTAAATATTTTAGAAACTATATTAGAAAAAATATATTTATTTTTTTAATCTAAACGTAAAAATTATATTATGATGAATTTTTTGGATTTTTTTAAAGAGTTTTATTTTTTAATGACTACTGAAAATTATTGATTTTAATTGAAAACTAACTTTTTGTTTGTGTTATTTAAAAAATTTAAATAATAATAGAAAATATTTTTAATGAAAAAAAGTTACATTATATATATATATATAATTTAGTTTATTGATATTATTTTATTTTTTAATTTGGTTATAAAAACATTATAAACTTTTGAAAATTTTATCTTTAAAAAACTGCTATCTTGCCATGTCTGGAAGATTATTTATAAATTTAAATTTTCCAATTATTTGAATGGAATTAGGAAAAATGGTTTAAATATTTTTAATATGAATGTTTTATATTATCTAACATTCCAAAAATTATTTTTGACCAAAATTAACAGCAAAAATATTAAAATATTTTACATTAATAAAGGTAAAAATAGATTTATCGAGGATTAAACTTAGAAACACAAGGGTTAAGATGACCTATAAACTTGAGTAAAATTCGTTTTTATAGAAATATTAATACCTTATAATTTTATTTTCTTGAGAATAATCAATTTTCTACCATTATGGAATGTAAAGAAATGTGGTTACACATTTTACTTTCCAAAAATTATGATTGTGCCACTCAACTCACATGTAAAGGCCACCAAATTTCCTCTCTTTTTTACACATTGAAACCATTTTTGAAAATAATATACAGATTAAAAAAAATTGAAAAAATCCATAACCTAATCATAGAATCATTATTTTGGCATGAAATCCATCCTAGGAATGATCTTGGGGAAAACCTAAGGGAGTTTCCTGAATGAAGAGGTAACATTCTCCAATGTGCTTTTTTAGTTTATATATTTCTCCAGCTAATTAATTTTTATTAAACAATGATGATATAATAACCTCATTATCTAAAATATAAATATATTTCTTAATGTTATGATCATGACCTAAAACCATTGTAAACTCTATCAAATGGGACCATAGATCATCTATCTTGTGTACGGAAGACTACTTCCTCACGAACCAGTGTCATTTTTTTCCATTACCACCTCTCAATGTTGGTTATCATAATTGATATCATGTTTATATAATATATTAAAAACATAATAATAAATATAAGTTAATTATATCATATATACCTTTTTTTTACTTTCTATTCCGTTGAGGAAATGATAACATTTCTTGTGTGTATGGTGGACAACTACCTTATGAAGTGTTGTAATTCTTCTTTAACAAAAAATTTTCACGTATGGTAATATTAATGAATATATATCATTAAAAAATAAATATTTATGATATTAATGAAATATTTATCATTACTTAAATATAATAGTTCATTTAATTTCTTTCATTAGATATTTATAACGTCGTTCTTTTATGTGTGGACTACCACCTTTACGAAGCGATGTGATTCTGTTTTCATGAGGACAAAACATAGATGATATATATTAGTACATTTAAGTTAATATTATGTTATATATGATATTAATATAATTCTATAAAGATATAATATTACCCCACATCATTCCATAATGATCAAAAAAAATGGAAATACTACTCCTGCATACGTACGACCTACCATCTCTATGATAGTAATGCAGTTTATTTTCAAATAAAAAATTAATTATTTTTTCTAAAAGTTTATATTATGTATAAATATAATATTTATTTCTTTATTATTATTCTATAGATGTTTAAATAATGATCACTCTGACTATAGTCGACCAATAAAATTCATTTTTGACACATAATTTGAATATTATCGAATCATCTGATGTAAAATTAATATATTAATTAATAATTTATAACATGATAATGAGTGAAATAAAATTAATAAAATCATTTATAATGGTTCTTAACATAAGTAAATAGGTTAGGGTTCCTCATCTTACTTTTACTTCCGTGATACATACCCCATGTTCACCACTAAATTCTCTTTTTGTGTATATATTTCTCTTTTTATATGTTATATCATGAATTTATTTATATTAATTTTATTTAATATTTTATTTATATTTATTTAGTTCATGGGTATTATTATATAAAACATACCTATTTGGTATTGTTTTATTTCCATGTCTTTTCATTGTTCGAGATTGTTTTTATGTCTCCCTTGGGGGAATTATTTGATATTTCTATATTAAAATCAATTGATTTTCTTCACCTATTATTATCATACATTTTTAATGTAATAATAATATTTTATCTCTTTATTACATTAAATTGTTAATAAAATTCATTTAATAAAGTCATATTTTACTTCTCTCCTCTGTCAAAATTCATTTTTCTTTCAAAACCATGTTTTTTCAAAATTTAAAAAATGTTTTATCATTCTACAAAGGATTTATTAGGAACATTTTTACTGATGTTTGAATTAAAAAAAAATAAAAAATGATTATTCTTTTGTTACTGTCTATAAGGAACATTTCTAGCCTTCATATAGTGTTAAATGAATGTTTATTTTCACATATACAACATGTATGGAATTACGCACTCCAATGACCATTATCTCATTGAATTTTTAATTTCATGGTTCTTTTCAAATAAAATGAATTTTCAAGATATTATACAATTCCATAGTTTCCAAAATCAATTTTCAATGAAAAAAATATTATAATATTTTTTTAATTTTTTAGTTTGAAAATAAAATGGGAATTTTAAATGAGAGTTTATTTTCCTTAAGGAATTTTCCAAGTGTTCTTTCAAAATAATTGCCTTTCTAATATGACCTCATTATAGGTTACACATACATTGATACATATATAATCAAATGATACTATCCTTATTATTTCTCTTTATGGTTTATGATAAGATTCACTAGGGATGTACTACATTTATACCATTAAAATTACCCAAGATATTTTATTATTATGTTTATTTATTAGGGGAATTATTTATATTTTTATGATATATTAAATTTAAATTTTAATTTGCATTATGTTTCACCCATTTATTATGAATAATTCATTGGATGTAGTATTTAATGGGAAATTCCTTCTATAACTTCTTGATTCATCGGTAGGTATCTTGAGATAAACTAGATTTGGTTTTAGCCTAGGATTTAACTATTCCAATAGATGTCCTATAACATGTCCTCAGCAACATTAGTTTTTTAATAAGCCCTTGATGACATGTTTTAGATGCCCATCATCATGCATTCCATCATTTTCAACTTCATTATTTAAATATCATGTGATAATTTAATTATTTAAAATATTCATGGTTTAGTTTAACGATCATGTTATTATTTATCTGGAATTATTTTATCATCATTTTATTCATGTCATATTATGCTAATGTTATTGAAAAAATGGAAATTTTTTAGTTATTTACCTACTCATTTGATTATTCCTTATTTATTCATAGCTTCTGTTTTAGGCTTACTCTTACTAATCATCTATTTTCATCCTTTTTTTAATTTTATGTAGTTATCATGAATTGTATTTTGATAGATACATAGAGACACAATATGATGAATAAAGGAATTATGAATGAAAATACCTTTTGTATCTTATGTGTTAAAATTTAATGTGAATTCATGTATAAATCCACTTTACCTTACAAATACTACTAAATAATTTTTTAATTTCAGATGTGATTCCCTATATCTTATGCTAATATAATAAAGAAACAACATGATCTGGGATAATGGAGTTAGGGGTGCTAGAACTGGATGAAAATTATTTTCATATAGAATCTATCATAACATAAATAAACCATTGTAGTGTAATGAGTTTCAAATAATAAAACTTAAAACACCACAATAATATTCTATTTAATGAATAAATGTTAATGATATCCTAAGATCATATACCTAGATATGTATAAAAATCAGAGGTTATTATTGATATAGATGAAAAATATATTTAAATGTGAATTTGAATAAATCTTCTAAAATAAGGAATATAACATTCTCTTTCGGTATCATTAAAATCTAAATAATACTAAATATAAGAAAAATAATAATTTAAAAATGAAATGAAATATTTTATTGAAATATTCAGAGTAATAATTCTTCATAGTTTATGGAAAGTCCATTCATGTTGTATAAGTAAAATGATAACGTTATTTTCACAATTTTTTAATAATAACAAAGTTATTAAAACATTAATCATTATAAAATATTCCTCTTGATAATTAGTAAAAATTTGAAGTGTATTAATATTAATATTTCTTAATTAATGATCTATATTCAAAAACCTATATTAACCATGTTGAAGAACATGGAAAATGAAGAATATGTATTAAGAACAATGAGGAAACAATGTTAATTTTTTGTAAAGAAAATTTATCCCTCATTTTATATACCATTGAGAGAAAAATGGAACTAATATATGAATATTACATTAATTAATAGTTAATAAAAAATATATTTTGTGTAATTTATATGAATCATATAATTTACTTTTATGATAATTTTATGTAAACAATATTGAATATAAATGACATTGTAACCTAAACCCTTAACTCTCATCCCATTATTCTTCATACTCATTCGAAACTCATAAATAATAAATATTGATTTATTATAAATTTTTTATTTTATTTATATAAATTATACATTATATTATTCTCTTATAATTTCAAACTACCCTTTTAATAACATTCACCCATTAGAATCATTAATCAGATGAATGTGGTTTGTTATCCGTGGATGTTTTGGTTTGAATACTATGAAACGTGCACAATTTCTATAGTTTCCTCACCAATATAATAATGGATATTTAATAACTATTATATTTTTCCATTTTATACAATTTTTTTACAATTCATATAAAGATGAACTAAAAAATCAATAACCTTTCTTCAGGGAGATGATAGTCTATATACATGAACAAGTTATTATTTCACAATCCTATAAATAGGAATAAATTAAGGAAAACATTTATTAAACTTTACATATTCCAAATTATATCATAAATTTCATATATATTCATCAAATATATCCTTATTATGATCCATGTGAAGAGGATATGAAAAATGAATCATGTCATTTTATGATGTTTGTAGTCCACATGTATACACGAGCAACATTATAATATTCTAATGGACTGGATGGAGAGAATAATTCTATAAAATTAATATAATGATATTTTATTATAATAAATATAGACATTTAATCATTATAAGTTTGAAATATTTCATTTTGAAGAGGTTTAAGAATAAATAAACAAGAAAATGACCAGTAAGAACATATAGCTTCTCTTTGGGTATACATATTTGGATTGAAATTTAATGATTTATGGATGAGAATTTTGTAAATTCCATCTCAAAAAGGTCATAGTTAGAGATATATGAAGATTATTTTAAAATATACTATCTATTTTTAAGTTCTCTGGTGGTATCAAGAATTTTTTAGAAGATGATCCCTTTTATAAGTGGGCGCTGTGACACACTAGTAAATAGTAAAAATATTAAAATATTATAAATTCAATCTCTTTGGGAAGTGCCTAAAAATTGGATAAAAATTAAAATAGGATGAAATAAGATCATAATAAACTTCCTCAATATGATTTATACAAGTTTTTACATTATTACAACAATTATATTTTGATTTTATTCGCTTATTTACTCTATCAAACTTTATCATGGTAACATGATTTTCCATGTGGTTACTACTCATTAATAATTTTTTTCCTAAAATATATCCTAATATAAATTATTTTTATTATATATATATATATATATAATATTTTAAAATATCAATTCATTTAGGTTCTAAAAATTAATTCTATTACCCACTCAAAATTATATTACAAACCATTTTAAAAAATGAAATATTAAAAAAACCAAATATAATGAAATACCCTTCCTGTCAAAAAAAATGATTATTAAAATAAAAAATCCAATTTATTATTGAAAATTTTCTATATAATTATTCATTTATAATGATTAATAGAAATTGTCAAGATAAAAACCCAATATAGTCATAGAACAATTATTCAAAAAACAGTGCTTTTTCATATCAAATGTTATTATTTTTATTTTTACAAATTGATATGAATGATTAATTTTTTTACACGAATAAAAAATAAAAAGTAAAAATGATAAATAATTTGATGTAATTTAAAATAAAACACCTATGGTAAAAATGATCATAAAAATTATTTCGAAAAATATCTTTAGTGTCAAGAGTATTTCCCATGTGAATTACAAATTACTTTTGAAAATTTTATCCCAGTTCGATAACATATAATGTGAATTATATTATAGCATAAAATTATTATTAACTCATTTTCATAGTCCCATAATTTAAATTATGTTATTATAGAAAACTATTTTTGTAAATATCAGGTTGTTACATTATTCCCCACAAAAAGTATTTTTACTCAAATATTTAATCACTATAAAACAAATAACTGATAGTAGCACTAAAGTATCACATCATTGTACTCTAATATAACATTGTGAACTATTTTTATTAAAAAAAAGAATGTGATTGGTCTTATTCCATAATATTTTCACTCTTTAACCAAAAACTCTGTTGGTTGTTTCACATAAGAGTGATAATCATCAAGTGGAATGACCTATATGTTTTTCAAATGTGAAGAATTGGGTAGTTACTTCCTAAAGATAGATACATAGATGTCATAATTATATTTATAGAGGTTTATTGGATGTTTCATGTGATAAGATACCATCTCAATATGGTCAATAATCATAATGGGACTAATATATGTTTGGATGGACATGAATTTACTTCTAAACCACATAACCATTGTCTAATGATATATTTATAGGAATACCATGTAACTAACATCAATATATATATCTCACCAATTATTGGAAGGATAATATATTTTAACAATGAATCTCCATGATGTAAAACTAAATTGATATAAAATTATCTATTATTTATTAATGTATATTTGTTTTTGATATCTTTTGTTCTTTATCTCCGTCCTGACATAATTCTATTCAATACGACCTCCCTTAAAAAAATTCATAAGGTTACCTAAAATAATTTTAGTTATAGTAATTGTTTTAATATAACTCTACATGTGAATAGTTGTTATCCCAACCAATATTAAAATATAGAAAATATCTCTTAATATATCATCCATTTTTGGAATAATTACATAAGATTTTCCATATATCCGAGGATGGTATGTAGTTATAAAGATTATATATGTAATAATATCGTGCATAATAAATCTATAAAACATTGAAGTAAACCTTAAGTCCTTTCTAGTTAAAAATAATACAATACTCCATGAATCCTTACTACTTCCATATTGTATTTATTTAAAAGCTAATTGAGGGAGGAATTTTCTT
Organism: Viscum album; assembly: GCA_963277665.1. Taxonomy (NCBI): domain Eukaryota; kingdom Viridiplantae; phylum Streptophyta; class Magnoliopsida; order Santalales; family Viscaceae; genus Viscum; species Viscum album. Next base: position 1,231,999,473 of record OY728158.1, read on the forward strand.
TGATTGTAATGGAATTTATTAATTCTATTTGGTAGTGAATAAATCATAAAAAACATTATAGTCATCAGCTAATTTGGGGACTATCATGATGAAATCTGTTGTGATGTTTTTTAATTTCCATTTTTTATAGTTATAATTTCCCTTAGATTTTTTTAATATGATTACACTATAGTATTTATTATTATTTTTTACAAATATAAATACCCTTTAAGAACTCTATAAATCATTTTAAGAGAATTTTGAATAGAGAATAATTAACTATGAGATTTATCAAATAATTGTTTTTTCAAAATAGAAAATATACTCAGATACAAAACCTTAACATGCGATCATTATAATTGTGGAGCTAAGGAATATTTCTCACCATCTTCCATTTTTACAATAATTCATTTTTTTCCTCTTTATGAACTATATTAATCTATGTTTTAACATTCATATAAGAAATATATAATCATTTCCATTTATAAATATTTCAAGATCCATGTTCCTTAAATTCACAACAATTGAATGTATCTCAATCCTATTTCTAAACAAACTATAATGGTACTTTTAACATAGAAAATCAACCATATTTTTTGATATCCAAGGGTATAAATTTTTTCATATTTGAAATACATTAATAAACTCCTACAATCACCATTAGAGAATATTAACCTCTTTATATTTTAATATATAAATCACGACTTTATGATAAATATATGTAAGATATTTCAATATATATATATATAAGTCCTCAATATATTCATTTTAGAAATTAGTACCACCAACTCAAAATCATGATTGAAGACATATTCTCAAGAACTATCAATTAGTGAGAGGCATAATCTAACATCTTTCTCAGTAAATTAGAACCCACCACTGTAATTTCCTTGATTTATCACTATAAATCACAAAACCTCTTACACTATAGGTTTGTGTTAGTATAGGGGAATTGAAAAATTTTCCATTTTGTTCCACAAATCATTATAAATAGTTATTTTTAAAATTAATCTTGGATTCATTCAAAAATTATTTTTTCCCATATTTGATGTAAAAATGAAATTTTAATAAAATAATCATTGATAGTATCCATCCAGTCAATAAAACCTATATATCTCAGGCACACAATTTTTTTTAGGAAATTTGATCTATAACTTCCATCAATTAAGTATCCAATAATATAACCTGGATTGATATTCATAACACATGAATGGAACTTTATATATAAAATATTCATACGTGGTAAATATTTTATAAAGATTACCATTATGTGGGTCCTTTAACCAGATCCTCCTATGAACAATATTCTCTTAGATACTTGATGAATATATAATAATATTACCAATAATTAAAAAATAGATCTAGTTAATCTCTAGAGACACTATTCATTAACACAATGAATTTAATAGGTAATGTTTATGTCCATTAGTATAAAAATAAATTCATAATTTCCATAACTTTTATGATTTTTTTTGGTTATATCCCCCTTCTTGAACCTCAATTAATGATATCAATAATGATGTTCAATATTGGTTGAGTATTGAGCTATATAAAATTTATCAATAAAGTGTTCAATATATGGTAGATGGTTCTTTTCTTTAAAGTGATATTACTATGTTGTCAATAATAAATGAAAATATCCATTCAAATATCTATTTTCTTAACAAAAAGAATACTTTCATCCTACGATGACATTATTCGTAATATAAATACCTTATCTAGATTCACATACAATTTTATTTTCAAATCCATTAACTCAATCATTTCCACAATATACATAGTTTTTGAAATAGTTTTAAAAATAGGTATAAGTTCAATTAAAAAATCAATATCTAAATTTTACAGGTGATTAGGAATATCTTTGTGAAATACCACGTATTATTCCAAAAATGGAATATCATCAATATATTGTTTCTCTTAGTTTTTATGTGACAAGTACGATTCATGAATATATAATAGGTTATATGAAAAGGAAATAACTTTCAATTAAAGTTTATATTCATCATCACACAAAGAGACAATCATATGATTACATAGAATATAAAATATGACTTACCTTCCTTGGAAATTGATATGGAAATTATATAAAGAGAGTTAATTAATGCTAAAAATGACATAAAATTCAATTCATTAAATAATAATAAATGTTATATTACAAAATTTTATTAAACATTATCACAAAATCTCTGTCACTATAGTGGAGGATAAGTGTTCCCCCACTTTAGTATCTGAAAAAACATAAACCCTTTATTATTTAAATATTTTAAGAGTTATCACTTGGATTTTTCATGACCAGTCCCCTAGGGCCCGTGCTGTGACTAACCCAGGCCCGCCTTCCATAGGCCTGGGGTTGGAGACTAACACCAGAAATGCATATCCCTAAATCGGGAAGGCATTGCCTTTAAAACATTATAAACACACATCTCAAGAACACAACCAGATTCCACTATGGTGTAAAACTAATGTAGTAAATGCATGTACAAAAAGTAAAGGGGTTAGAATACAAGCCTAACTGAAAGGTAAAACTACAAATGAAGAACATAAAATAGCTCCTGGAATCATCCACCAAGGATTATACCTAAAGGGTAGGTATTGCCCATCTACACTGCTCTCCACATTATCCAATCTACATCGTGTAACATATGGTCCTAGAACCCTCAAGTATCAACCAAGTTGTTCATCATCTGCACAAGACACAACAAGGTGAGGGCAAAGCCCGTGCAGAGGAAATTATAAAAATACCTAGTAGGGACCCTGAGACCCCTGAAGGTCTATTATAATTCCAAAAAAGGAAAACCACATAGCATTATCCCATTCACAGATCACAAAGAAAAAGACTCATCTAAAACAAATTTTAAGTGAAGTATAGAAGTATAGATGATTAGTCACGAATCTAGAACATCTTATTCGATCAATAGGCACTACTACTGACCATATGGAGTCTGAACCACATAGGATCGATAGGTACTAACCCCCACTAGACCCACATAGGATCCGACCTGCCTGGAGTCGATAGGTACTAACCCCTGCTGACCCACACAGGAGATAACCCACACAGGATCAGTAGGCGCTGACCCACATAGGATCGCTGAGTGCTGACCCACACAGGATCACTGAGCGCTGACCCACACAGGATCTAACCCACACATAATCATTATTTTCAAATCCACATAGGATCACTGAGTGCTGACCCACATAGGATATGACCCACATATTATTGGGGATGATTCACAAAGGATTGCTCGGTATTAACCTCCATTTGATTTGTCTCCAACCTTCGCCTCACTACCAGCTACTAGATTCCTGCACAGAGTAAGCTTGATTCTGGGAGAACCACTCCTCAATCCATTGTTCATAATTCAACCATCAAAAAACCCCATGAATAAGTAACGTGGTTATACGTCAAGTTAAAAGGCTTCCAATGCAACAGACGATGCATCAACCGAACGCCCGGTCTGTAAGTTATTGGCATTTTTGTTTCAAGGGCTTGGTTGGATTTGAAATCAATCCAACCCAGCCATACTCCAAAATTATTCAAAACTATCATGGAGTGTCTATAAAGGAACTTCTTGCTCCATGGATCCCAACTCTGTAGATAGTTCATCTAACGGACACCCGTTACGCAAGATATGGCCCTTTTAGTGTTTCTGGGCCCAAAAGGGGTCCAGGTCTAATCCGACCCAGTCATAATAACCCTGCAAGGCTCGACCAATTTCGGCTCAACCAAAACCAGTCCGGGCCTAACCTGGCCTCACTTGAGCAAGTTTGGGTGGGTGGGGACGTGGCAGGCCCAGCCCACTGGGCCGCAGACCGGACCAACTCTCCAGTCGGGCTTTGCCCATCGGGCGACGCAGCCCGACTTGTTGGTGTGCCCCACATAGGGTGCGCGGTCCGCCTAATGAATATCTCAAATGAGACATTTGACTACCTAATTGGAGGCTCCTCCTCATAACCTACGTGACCCGTATGGAGCAGGTCCTAGCCTTCTCCACTGTCGTGACTTCAAAGTTGCCACCCTTCAACGCGACACGCCATCTCCGCCTCTACGGCCGACTGTGGGCTGGTTGCCTCCTGCAGCCCATGTAGCATGATGCCAAGACTCCCCTCAATGGTGCACGATGGTGTTCCGCCTCATGCCGTTGTGGCCGACCGATTCCTGCCGCGACCGGCCGATGTCGACCTCCACATCGCACGCCGGTGCCAATCACTGGTGCCACCGCACTAGAGGATATTCTCCAAGTCTCTGACGATGATTTGGAGCTTCTTTTCGACTACCGCCTATGCCTACAGGTCTCACAAGATGCCATTGTCATAGCATGACCCAGAGTTCTGCATTGCCTTCAAACTGTGGAAACCCATCCCTAAAGAACAGAACATGAACAAAGCGACAGTGGGTCTTGGCCATGTTCTTTCAGACCATGCCCTCCGCGTTAACATGATAACAAGAGGGTTAATATTTATATAACATTAAAGATTAAATAATATCTTTTAAATCAAAAACCCTTCCTCGTGATCCATTGGAGGTGTCACAATTGCGGCGGGAGGAGCGTCCATTTTGGATGGATTCATCGGCATTCATTGATCGCAGATCATTGCGGCCCGAGCTTCCATCCTCTGTTGGTGGATGTTTCCATAGAACACTACTAGAGTTTCCTCTCTTGAAGAATTAATTCCAAAACCCCACTTCGAGTGCCATTTAAATATGATGGGGGAAGTTGATTATCTTGATTATTATTTTAATGAGGTTCATTAAATGAATTAAAAAACCTCTTTTAACTCACAACGGTGAAGTTACATAGTTGATGATTGTAGACATTAAATGGCATGAAAAGTCACCAATCTTTCCACTGCTTCTCATCTGCTGGAGAAATAGAAAATAAAATAAAAAATACATGTTATTTTACTTTTCTTTAAAATGAAAAAAATCTATCTTTTTCTTCCGACCTACTGTGGTCTAAGTGAAGCCTCTCTTAAGAGAATCCCGACACTAAAAATTCAACGGTGCCCTTAGATTCTTATTCCTAGAACTGGTTCAAAAGATAAAAAATTCCACCCATGTTTTTACTAAATGTATATTAAAAAAAGTTCAAAAATACATTCTGGGCACAGAAGGCCATGGAATCGAGCGCCGTCAATTTTTTTAGACTCATAATAATCCCAAATAATTTATAAAAAAATTACATGTAACTTTTCTCAGTATTTACATTATCCCTACAATAGGGATTTTCATCCCAAAAAACTACAAAAAATCTAAAGAAACAAATGGTGGTACTGAAAACTTATTTGAGCCTCTCACTCCCATGTGATCTCCTAGAGGTTCTCATGTTGCCAACTAACTCGCACTAGAGGAATATACCACCCAAAAAGGACCCACTCGTGTCGATCCTCTATCATTAACATGAAATCTGCAAATGTCTCCCAATCATTGATGTCTACCTCATCCCAGTTGATTACGTTTGATGGATCATGCACGTATCTCCTTAGTTGTGACATGTGGAAAAAATTATGCACCTAGTGCATCTGTAGGAGAATAACTAGACAGTAGACCACCTCACCAACTCTGTTGAATATCTGTAAAGGTGTGATGAACCTTGATGATTGCTTCACACCCTGGCCAAACCTCTGTAATCATCGTCAGGCAAAGAACAGTAGAAAGAAATGGTCTTCCTCCTCAAATTCCAAGGTTCTACATCTCCTATCAGAATAAGACTTCTGCCGACTATGAATAGTCTTCATCTAATCCAAGATGATCTGTACCTCCTCTATAGTAGCCTATATAATCTATGGATCTATAAGTGCTGACTCCCCTGGGTCTGTCCAACAAAGAGGTGATATTCATTTTTTTCCCATACAAAGCTTCAAATGGGGCCATGCCGATAGTGGAGTGGTAACTATTATTGTAATCAAACTCTACTAGTGTCAGTTGGTCCTCCCAACTATGGAAAAAGTCGAGGACTCAAGCACAAAGCATGTCCTTGAGTGCCTGTATGGTCCGATCTGGCTAACTATCTGTTTGAGGATGAAAGGTCATGCTCAAGCATAGCTCAGTTATGAAAACCTACTATAATCCCTTCCATAATAGAGATGTTAAACATGCATCCCAATCAGAGATAATCATCGATGAAACACTTTGAAGTCGTAAAATCTCCTGCATGTAGAGGCATCTCAAGACCTCTACTGATCCTCAATCTTAGATGGGTAGTAAGTAGGCTGACTTGGTGAGTCGGTCAACCATCACCAAGATGGAATTGTGGCCTCTAGATGTACATGGTAGTCTTATAAAAAATTTCATAGATATACAATCCCACTTCCACTCCGGTACCTTAATTGGATGAGCTAAGCCTTCTAGTACTTGATGCTCGGCCTACACTTGTAGACAAGTGAGGCATCAGGATACAAACTTTACCACTTCTTTCATCATCTCTAGCCACCAGTACTGACACCGGAGGTCCTAGTATATCTTTTCCAATTTAGGATGTACCACTAAATGGGATTTATTGAACTCCCTCAACACCTCCTCCCATAACATCACTGGTACCATAGTTTGTCCTCTAAAGAGGACAAAATTCTCCCCACCTTCAGCCCTCATGAGCCAGTCCTATGGATATATAAGCATGTCGGGCCTCAAAGTCAACATCCCTAAGTTGTTCCTCCAAAAGTCACTGAATACGTGGGGGAGTGACATTCATAGGATTGAGGTAAGTTGCTCCATCTCTATCCATGAAGGATAACAATAATGAAACTAGCTTCTCTATCTCCTCACTTAGAAGCTGTAGACCAGACTTCCTGCTTAGTGCATCAGAAACTATGTTTTCCTTCCCAGGAGTATAGAATATTTCAAATTCCTAGTCTTGGAGGAACTCTACACATCATTTCTGTCTCAGGTTCACATCATTCTATGAGAAGAAATACCTAAGAATCTTGTGATCTAAGTAAATAGTAAATCGTTCACCCATCAAGTAATGCTGCCAGATCATCCATTCAAAGACCACATATGCTAACTATAGGTCATATGTATCATAGTTATGCTCATTCTTTCTCAACTACAATGATAATTAGGTGATCACCACTCCCTCCTACATCAGGACACAACCCAGTCTAGTCCCTAATGCATCACATAAAACTACATACCCAACGCTCTCTTCTAGTACCCTAAATATGGGAGCACTCATCAACCTCTGCCTCATCTCATAGAGACTCTACTATCACTTCTCTATCCAAAATAAAGGCTTCTTATTCTTTGTCAATGCTGATAATGATGCTGCTTCCCTAGAGAAGTCATGTACAAATATTCGGTAGTACCCTGCCAATCCAAGGAAACTCGACACCTCTGTCACAATCCTGGGTGGATCCAAAGAAAGTAATGCCTCTATCTTTGTTGGATCCACTGCGAATATAGCCTCTGAGATATTGTGCCCCAGTTAGTGGACTTCTCATACCCAGAACTAACACTTTGAGTGATTTCCATAAAGATAGTTCTCTTGGAGTGTATCTGGGACTATCTATAGGTGCGTGACGTGCTCCTCCTCTGACGCCGAGTATATCAAGATGTCGTTAATGAAGACCACCACAAAGTGACTGAGATATGGCTAGAATATCCTGTTCATAATCCCCATGAACATTGCTGGAGTGTTGGTCATGATGAAAAGAATCACCAATAACTCATAATGGCCAAACCGACAACTAAAGGCTGTCTTCGGTACGTCCTTGTCCCGTACCCTGAGTTGGTGATAGACTGATCTGAGGTATATCTTTAAAAACCATCTACCCCCTTCAACTCATTGAAGAGATTATCAATCCTCAATAGTGGAGACTTTGTATTCATGATAACCTGGTTCAAGCACTGATATTCTACACAAAGCCTCAAGATCCCATCCTCCTTCTTAATGAACAAGATCGAGGATGCCCATAGAGAAACATTGTTATTTATGAACCCCTTTTCCTTCAAGTCCTCTAGTTATAACCTCAACTCACGGAGCCCCATGAGATCCATTCAATATGATGGTGTAGATATCAGCGTTGTCCTGGGGTATAGGTCGATGTCAAATCTACCTCTATTCGTGGAGTTAGTCCCAATACATCATCAGGAAATACATCAGTATACTGGTCCACCACTACAGGATAAGTTGGACTCCTCACATAAACATTTCCGAGGGTGAGGGTTTCCAACTAATGAGTAATTGGTTGTACCCTCCTTCGAGATAGTCAATCCTATGCTGCAAAGGTTTCCTCCTCACTGGTGAAGGTAAAAATGAACCCATCCTTACAGACACACCTCACTTTGTGCCCAAAATAGTTGATCTGAACATGGACTGTAGATTGCCAGTCCATACCCAAGATGACATCGATGGTCCTCGATGTTGCCACTTGGAGATCCCATCTGGAACTCTCGACTCGTAGAGTAAGCTCAAATTATCTACAACAGTGTGTAATCATGAAATATTCTCCCATAGGAATCTCTAATCACAAGTATTGAACCAATGGCACCCTCAAAATCTCTGAGCTCCAAATGAGTGTCGTGGAAATGAAAGAGTGACATGAACATGTGTCTCTAAGTACTACGACTAGGGTGGAATAGACACAGATCATACCTCTAATTATCTCTATAGCACTGCGGTCATAGGCCTCAGCTTCTTGAAGATATGCTCGCCCCTATCCACCTGCTCACTGTGGTCGGGGTGGACCTCCTAGTGGCGGTGGCGGTAGAACCTCAAATCGTCACCCACTGCTTCTTGCACGACATGCTCCTCTGCCTCATCCTCCATCCTATGGAATTCCTTGCTCAAATCTCTACCTTAGCCTCGGTGGTCCCTAGATCATCTGCTGATCGTCGGTATGGTGGGTCGAGTAGTCGTGAGCCATGTGGCCCTGCCCACTGCACGTGAATCACAGTCTACCTCCAATATGACTTTCTCTATCTGGCGAGCTCCGAACCTCAGACCCTACATCCCGGGGTCATCCACCAGTGGGTCTGGACCAGATGAAACTCTGTGTCTTCTTTCTACTATCTCCTACAGATGACTCCGCAACCTGTCGTTTGATGGTGGATCTCACAGTTGGTGCCTGTTCAGCTATGAATCTCTCCACCAACAACACTCGCTCGAGCACTCCAGGATATGTTGGGATATTCCAAGATAACATTGATGCTCTAATCTCCCACCAGAGGCCCTTCTCAATGGTCTGGGACCTAAAGAATGGGTCCCATACCCTGCCGTTGGTTTAGAGAGATAGAGAGAGAGGGTAGTGAATCTCACTGAGTATTGGTCCACTGATAAGCTGCCCTACTGTAAGTGTAGCATCTTTTAGATATTCCCTGAGCGTAGTGTTGTTAGAACAAACTCCACCCTAAAGAGGCTCTAAAAGTCCATCCAGGTGAGGTTCACCTCATCATGTTTCTAGAGCATCAGGCTACACCATCTCCATGTTGTTCCTTACAAAAGGCTAGTATCTAGGATAACCATCTACTCTGTTGGTGTCTCAACCAAGCGAAAAACTCTAGCAACAACATCTAGCCAGTCCTAAGTTAACTATTGATCTATCTCGCCTAAAAAACATAGAGGCCTCTATCTCTGGATCTTTTGTCATATGCTCAGTTGGCGTGCCTGGTCATCTGGTGGGGTTGGTGACATTTTCTGCCCAATGGGTGGTGGTGCTGCTAGTGCACCACCCGAAGGTGCCACCATAGTAATAGGAACCTGCACCAATGCCTCATCGCTTGGTGGGCCATCATCGTATACTCTCTCAAGAATCCTGACAGGTTATCTATGCAGTGGAATCCTAAAAAAAATAGGCGCACCGTGGGAAATAAGTTATACCTGTTGAGCTAACTTAGAATAGATCAAAAATAAAACATTTGAAAAATACACGCAATAAGTGTTTTCATGCACCCAGTTGGAAATCAGAATTCAGGGTCTTGGTGTATGGACATATCGGCCACCGCACTAACACTGGACTCCCCGAGCTAAAAACCATACTCAAAACACTTAACACTATTGCTCTATTAACAAGATAAGAGTCCTAGTTCTTCAGTAGAGATGACTCCTCTGATACCACTTTGGGACAACCTGTCCCCCAGGGCCCATGCTGTGACTACCAGTAGCCCACCTTCTATAGACCAGGGGTTGGCGGCAAGAACCATAAATGTATATCCCTAAATCGGGAAGGCATTGCCTTTAAAATTATAGGAACACACAACCCAAAAACACAAGAATATGCCCACAGAAATTAAAAATGAAGTAGTAATGGTGTGTACTAATAGTAAAGGGGACGAAATACAAGCCCAACTGAAAGGTACAACTATAACAAAAAAATAGAAAATAGCTCCTAGAATCGTCCACTAAGGATCCTACCTGAAGGTTAGGTATAAATTGTTTCCACTTCCCACCACGTCATTCAATCTCCTCTATGTATCGCCTAGTCCAGGCTCCCTCAAGTCTCAGCCAAGATGCTCGTCATTTTCACAAGACAAACCAAGGGGTAGGTGAAGTCTATGCAGGGGTGAGTACAACAATACCCAGGAGGGACTCCGAGACCCCTGAAGGTCTCTCAGAATTACACAAAGGAAAATCACAAAGCATGATCTTAATCACAATGCACAAAGAAAAATAATCATCTAAAACTAGGTTTAAGTGAAAAATAGAAGTATAGATGATTAGTCACGAAGCTATATTATCTTATTCGGTCAAGAGGCACTGCTGCTAGCCATACAAAGTCTTACCCACAAATGATTGATAGGTACTAACCCCCACAAGATCAACATAATATTCATCCATCCGGGAGTCAATAGGTACTAACTCCTACTAACCCACATAGGATCTAACCCGCACAGGATCAGTATGCGCTGACCCACCCAAGATCGCTTAGCATTGACCCACATAGGATCCGAAATACACATGATCGGTATGCGCTGACCCACATAGGATCACTGAGCACTGACCCACATAGGATCAAACCTACATAATATTACTGCTGATCCACATAGGATCTCTCGGTACTATCCTCCGTTTGATCTGTCTCCAACCTCCACCTCACTACCAGCCACTGGATTCCCACTCATAGTACGCTTGATTCAGGGAGAAACACTACTAAAGCCTTTGTTCATAACTCAACTGGAATGAAATCCCATGAATAAAGAACTCTATTATCTATTACATCATAAGGGTTCAAAAGTAATTGACGATGCATCAACTTGAAACCCGGTCGGTAAGTTGTTGGAATTTTAGTGCTGAGGGCCTAGTTAGATTCAGAGTCGATCCAACTCGGTTGTACTCCAAAATTCTCCAAAACTATGGTGGAGTATCTCAAAATTATTGTCTCACTCAAAGAATCCCAACGCCATAGACGGATCATCAGACAGGCATCTGATTCGCAAGATATGACCCTTTAAGCGTTTCTGGCCCTGTAAGGGGTCTAGGTTCGGCCTGACCAAACCTGGGCCGACCCAACCTAGTTTGGGTTACCAAAATACAGTCTGGGTCTGACCCAGCCTGGTCCAATCCGACATGGGCGGAAACAGGCTTAGCTTGTGGGGTCGCGATAGGCTTGGCCCTCTGGGATGTGAACTGGCCCGACCCACCGGGTGACGCTGACCGACCTACTGGCATGACCCGCACAAGGTGCACAGTCTGCATACCGAAGGGATCAAAGGAGCCATTCAGACCCCTGATTGGTGGTTCCAGGCGGTACCACATCATCACCCACAAGACTCGCAGGGAGTAGTTCCCAGTCTTCACCACCATTGTGACCTCAAAGTCGTGGCCCTCCAACGTGGCGTGTGAGGGTGCATCGTCTCTGCCTCAATGGTTGGAGAGGGCTGGCCACCTCCTGTAGCCACAAAGACATGATGTCACATCTCACCTCTATAGCGCACGATGGTGCGCCTCCTACTTCTGTCATGGTCGACTGATGTTGTCCGCCTCTATCACTCCCTGGTGCTGGTTGTCGGTGCCGCCATAGCTTTGTCATGCCTGTGGATCTTCCGAGGGGCTCCAGTGATGCTCCAAAGCTCCATTTCCACTTTCACCGGCACCCAAGAGTCTCCCGATATGACTTCATCATAATGTAACCTGTTGTTATTAATTTCCATCAAATTGAGGAAACCCGTCCCTGAAGAACGTAACATGAACAAAAGGTAGAGGGTTCATGCCTTATTCGTTCGGCCCGCGCCCTCCACGTTAACATGATACCAAGAGGGAGAATATTTATCTAACATTAAAGAATAAATAAACTCATTTCAATCAAAACCCCAACCCCGAGATCTATTGTAGGTGTCACGGTTGCAGCGAGAGGAGCATCCACGCTGGATGGAGTCATCAGTGTTCGTCGATCCCAAATTGTTGCCGCCCAAGCTTCCGTCCTCCGTCAGTGGATGTTGATGTAGAACTCTACCAGAGTTTCCTCACATGAATAAGACATGACAAAACCCCACCATAAGCCTCATTTAAATAGGGGGGAAGGTAATTAATGCGTTGAAGAATTAATGAGGTTTATTAAATGAATTAATGAACCTCTTTTAATTCACAATGGTGGAGTTATGTAGTTGATGAGTCAATCCATTAAATGGATTGACAGGTCACCAGTCTCTACACCACTTTGCATCTATTAGAGAAAAAGAAAATAAAATAACAATCACATGTTATTTTACTTTTCATTAAAAAGTCCAAAAACTAAATTTTTCTCCCAACTTACTGCGGTCAAAGTGAAGCCTCCCTTAAGTGAATCCTGGTGATACAGATGCAATAGTGCCCTCAGATTTTTAATCTGAGCACTGGTTCAAAAGAAATAAAATGTTTCCCACACGTTTACTAAATGCACCTTAAAAAATGTTCATAAATTTATTCTAGGCACACTGGGCCATGGAATCAAGAATTTTCAATTTTCACAGACTCATAATAATCCCAAATAATTTTAAAAAAAGTTATATGGAATTTTTCTTGGTTTTTACAGCATAAATTAGTGAACTCAAATAATGAATAACTTCCCGACATTTTTGACAACAAACATTTACTATTTACATTGGATGAAATTTATTTTTCTATAAAGTAAAACTCATCTGTATTAAAAAATCAACTTATTTATTACACTCATTTCCACACATAAGACATATTACAATTAATTTAAATGAATTATCGAGGTGATTCATCATACATTATTATCCAACATAATATTGAATATTCTTTCTTCCATTATCATCTTCAATTGAAATTTGATTAAAAAACTTCTTTATATTATTTAGTGTTCTAAGAAACTCACCCATGTAAGAATTGATAGTCAAAAACATATGTAGATTATTAGTCTTATCTATCTTATTTTTATCACAGTTTCTATCTGGACTTATTGATTATTTCTTGGTCCCCCACATTATCCTTCACAATAATTTTTATGTTGGTTCACCATTTTTCCTATAACATACAAAATCAAAAATGAAATGCGTGAGAATGAAATAATGTTCATTATAATGAGAAATAATATAATCCGGAAAATAATTCTTTTGATGTCCTAAATTATTACACCATCATTTAGAATGTGACATCTTATGTACTTCTTAAAAAAAGATTAATTTTAATTTGTTTTCATAGATTATATGTATTCATTCATCATAATGGTTACCAATGGGAATTATAAATAACCAAATCATATCTCATGGGAGTGTCAAAACACATTTGCACTAAAGAATCATTGGCGTACACCAAGTTATGATCGAGTTAAAAACCTAACAAGACTTTTGAGGGGGTTCCCCCTGGAGAATATTTTATAGAGTTTGCATCTACTTTTTTTATCTAGAAAGAGGTTTCCTTACTTTGAATCTAGAAAATCTCTATATTTCCCAAACATCATGAATTTATCATATAATAAAAAGAATTAATATGGTTTTAGAAAATTATTTCTAATCAGAATCACCAAAAATAAGAAATACGACCTCTAAAACCAACTATTGTGACCATATAAATTCTTATATAATTATTACATATTTTTAGAAGACTATTCAATACATATAAAATTAATACATGTCTAAGGACCGGAAAGGTCTACTGTGTTTTGTGATGAGATATATTAGAAATGTATTTTCATGAATGATTATATATTTCTCACATAAAATTATACAAATATAGTACACATCTTGGGTTATCATACTTTATATATTTGTTCATAACCTAGGGAAATGGAAAAACTTGTAAGTGGTGAGAACATACTCTTAGTAAGGGTGAAATTGGGAGATATCAGTCAATGAACTTATGAGACAATAATATCTACATAAATCCAAATGAACATGATCATATCAAATGAAATTCACACCAAATAAATCAATATCATAAATCACGATCCATGTGCTGAGGATGTTATCACATCATAAACATGTGTATAAGAAATAATAAAAAATAATGGGATGTGAAGCATAATATGATCAAATATCATTGTAATGCAGAAGAAGAATAATAATATGAAATCATTTCATTGTGATCAATGATGAACACAAAAAAGGACTAAATATCATATTAAGATCACATCATCAGGCCTCTATATTAAATTTATTGACACAAAACTAGGTTGAGTCATAAAATTGTGAAAAAGTAATTATATGAGCATATCAAAGAATAATATTGGGAACATGAAATCATGTTAACGCATACCATAGTGATCTCATGATATATAAGGACTTACCTAATGTATTAGAGGAATACAGAACTTTGTAAAAACCCATAACACAATGAAAATTGTTTATAATTGAGCCTCATCATCATAAAAACATTCACCATTTCATCATAAAAAAACCCATTGAAATGAAATGATTTTTATAAAGATTTAATCATTACATAAAACCAATGAGAACTTATCATCTTTCATAGAATTATCCCTAAAATATCATAATAATAATCTATATATTGAATAAAACTTGATTGAATCATCATATTATATATTTAGTGAAGTTGAAAATCAATAATGGATGATTAAATTGATGAAAAATACATTACAAAAATTGAAATTGGGTATTTATTTGAATACATGTAAAATGAAAAATTCTTTTGGTGTCATGGAAAACAAAAAAAAATCCCAGAAAATAGAGAAAATTGTTTTATTTAAAATAAATAACTAAAAAGATATTATTTTATTTGACATGATGAATGGGCATAACATTGAATAAAGTTATTAAATCCATATATGATAATAGATAACATTATTTTCACACTTTTATATAATGGAAAAATTTATTTATACATAAAACATTTGAAATGATTCATTTTAACTAAGTGTTATGAAATTATATAGTAATATAAATAGTATTTATTAATTATTTAGGTATGGAAAAAATGTTCATTAAACATTTTGAAATATATAGACATGGAAGGAAAAGCCCATTGACTAATGTGGAAATACTATCAATTTTTCATTAAAACATTTTCTCAGTAATTTTCGGTATCAAATATAGGAAAAATGTAAAAATACATAAAAATTTCTGGAATTACATTAGTTTAAAAGAATATGTTTTATTCTAAATATATGGATAATATAAGTTCACCAAATATAAATTGAAAACAGATAATTACTAAATGAAATGTCATTATATCATAAACCCTAACTTCATGTATCTCCTTCTTTTCTACACATTGAAAAAATATATATAATGAATATTTATTATAAATAAAATTAATAATATTGTAATTTTAAATAATACAATATATCATTACCTTATAATTTTTATTTACCTTTTTAAAAATATTTTCTCCATAAAATTATAATCCATGTGAAAAATTGTCCATTTTTATGCATGTTTCAGTTTGATGGTTATAGTTATAGAACATTGGCTATTACATCATCATAAAATTATAAATAATGATGTGATAAGTGTATTTTATATTCATTATATAATATTTTATAATAATTCAAATAAGGATGATTCCAAAAACAATTAAATCTATTTTTATAGATGGTATTCTCCACAAGTGGAAAGGTGATGTTATCACATTTCTATAGACATAATGAATGGATGTTTCATAATAATTCACCAATATATAATTATAAATATTTCATAAAAATAATATATATCTATAAAATACATCCTTAGTACAATCCATGTGATGTGGAAATGATAATCAATCCCATCACTTCGTGGAGGTGGTGATCAACAAGTTTGGAAGAGTGACATTACAATCTTCCAAAAGATGGGAAGTAGGAAGAAAATTACTATAACACTAACATATATTCATATTAATATAGCATAGATAATTACTATATCATGTAGATATGGTATAGAACATTTTGATGAGTTTTTTAAGGAATAAAACATGAAAATTATGGCTATGAACATATAAATATCCCAATTTTATCCTCCAATAAAGGGAAAATTAATGTTTCATGTGTGGGTATTTTTGGAAGAAACGGACCTCAGAATCATGGAAAAGGATATTGGGAGAATATTTTTCAATATCTTTGTCATGATATAGGTGTAATGTTGTGTAGATAAGGGATGATATGATCCTATATTTTATAAGTTAATGGAGGGGAACACTTATAATTATGAAGATTATTAAAATATATTATTGATTATCTCAAGGGAATATAGCTCAACATTTTATAACTCTTGAATATGGGACTTTACATGATCAAAATAAATTAATATATTACAATTTTGACTTGTATTTAGTTTACTTTATCACCTATTTCATTAGCACAACCCATCATTTACCATTATATACTTTAGTATAGAAATAATATTTTTAACATAGTTACTATTAATTGTAACCTTAAAATTTATTTTCTATAATAAAACAATATTACTTATTCAAATAATAAAATTTTAATCCAATTTATATTATTTAATACCATTTAGTCAAAATAATGTTTTTGATTTTTCCATTTCTTTTGTTTTATAAATCACAAATTAATTATTAAATACTTAATTACTATCTATTTCATGTGAAAAGTGTTTTTATATTATTATTATAAAAAAACTATTTTACCTTACCTATAAATAGTTTTAATGTATTCATTAATACAAACCTATTTTATTCATTATAATTATCATAATGAGAATTAATCCGATAATGTTTGGATTCACATTTATCAAATTATATTTAAAACGTTCTATCTTGTCTTCATACTGACAATAATTTTTATAATCGGACTTTATATCAGAACCGATAACCATCATATCCATAATCATAGAAATTATTGTAATGAAATATGTATGGAAATCCATTAGATTGACTGAAGGTTAAATTAGGAATATGAAAAAGCTATATCATATCATAATGATGTTAACTTTTAAGTATATATGTGTAAATCAAAATGTGGTCAGACATTCTGTAATAATATCAACATTGAAGTTCCAAGTGTCCATGTCATTATAAAAAACATAGAGAAAATATGACTGTTGGAGGATTAATAAGACTGTAGGAATAATGCTAATAAATACCTGGTCCTTTGAGGAGGTTAGAGATTATAATTCAATTTCACTCTCAAATTTTATAAACTATAAAAATTGTGAACAACTTGTTTTTAGTCTATTGTATTGATTTAGAGAGATACTTTCTTGAGGAAACATTGTGAGGTTGTCTCTTAATGAATTTATTTTCTATTTTTTTGTGCATCTGATTGGGTGAATACAATCGTGGTCTTCCAAGGTTAAGAAGACATGGATCTGATCTGCTAGATTGAGGGATTGCATGGGGAGGACATAATCCAATCCATTAGATCAAGGGCTATTGTGGATAGGAAGAGAGATAATTGATCATCATATCAAGGGATCATGGGGATTGTGATAAAGACTAATAATCATATCGAGGGTTATTCTTGGTAAGGGAAATACAAAATTTCTTGTAAGTATAAAATAGTGGAACTTTATCCTTGGTTATTGGATACCCAAATCTTTAGGTTAAATGATGTATATTGATATTCTTAGTTGTTGTTATTATAAGTCTTTTATTATCATTGAATTTAATTGAAATTGATACTTTTATATTCATATTTCTATTAATATGTTTTTTATTATAGTATATTTGATTACAATTCAATTGTTTAACTTTGAATTATTTTATGAATACAATATTACTCTGATATATTATAACCTTCGCGACTACAATAATTTTTATGTTTACTATGATGAAATCATTTTCTTATATGAATATGATTAAACTCTAATTACGTTACCACTTCTTACAATTTGAAATTATATATGTTGTAATTATAGAATCAATTTATCATTACGACCTAAAGACTTACATATCATTATCCACATGATTATTATATTTTTATCATTGTACGCATGGGCCATATTCGATTACCATTTAAATAATTAAGAGTTATTTTGAATACACTTTGTTTAAAATTCTTAAAATAAGTTCATCTCAAGGTTAAAAATGAATATTTTAAAACATAAAATTCACCCTCTTATCTTTATCCATCTTCAAATACATTACAATCCAATAATAGGTATTAGAGAAGGTAATAATACATCTGTTAGTAACACTCTCTAATTTCATTAAATTTTTCTTGATGTGATTATTTACCTTCTATACCATTATAATTCATTAAAAATTATTTATAAATTGTTTTTATAATATTTAATTTTACTCACTTGTTTTTTAGAAAATAGTTTTTCTATCTATTTTAAAATATGGTAGGGTGCAATGTCAGATCTATATATAATGTCAATACAACTAGACCACCAAATTTTGATGGTGATGATTATGACTATTGGAGGGATTGAATAAATAATTATTTAATCAAAACTAGAGTTGAAAATTATATAATGATTACCGTAGATTAAAAATTCATGACATGGAAGTCATTAAATTTACCAATAAAGAAAAGCTAGAATATCAATAGAATTACAAGGTTAGAAATACTTTACTATGTTATATTAATAGAAAAATATACATCCATATTTCATCTTGTGAACTAGCTAATTTTATTTAGAAGAAATTATAAGAAAATCATTTTGGGACTACAAAAGTTATTGGAACTAGAAAATAAATTCATAAAGCTGACTCTCAAGTATTTTAATTTCTACATGGTTAATCTGTTACAAAGATGAACCAAATATTTATGAAATTTGTAAACAACTAAAAATGTATTATATTAAAAGATTTAGATGATTAAATTATTGTAGATAATATTATTGATATCATTCTCAATGAATTGGAATATAAGAGAACAAATGTTGATAAATCAATGAAGATAACAAATATAACTATTGATGAATTTTTTGGAAATGTCTTGAAATATGATGGCTGGTTAAAAAGATACAATGATAAATAAAAATGAAAAAATGGTGTTGTTTGTTTTAGTAAAATATATCTTACCAAAGCTCCAACAATGGAAAAGGATTTCAAGTATTCTAGAATGAAAAAGGTTGTTATTCAATCCGATTATAGTGAGTCTAAGAAATCCAAAAATGAATTAGCCAATATTTCTCTATGGATGAAAAAGATATTTGGAAATAAGTATTTCTAGTATCATTATAAAAAATTTAATAAGGATAGTATTGAAAAGAAATTTTCTGAAGTTACTTATTATAAATTTAAGAGAGCTGGACATATCATATCAGATTTCCCAAAAATGAAAAATAATGATATAAATGAAAGAAATTCTGATAGGAATTAGAGAATGTATTATAATTGAGGAGGATGGAAATTCCGTAAATACAATGATTCATGGAGTGACTATGAAGGATACTCCTCAGAAAATTATTCTAATAACAATAGTTTGGATAGAGAAATATTGATCTTCTTTCTAGAATACGCAATGAAAATATTTTTCTTATAGACAAGGTATGCACAATTAAAGACCATAAAAATCTATCTTTTAGTGAAAAATATATTGAATATGATAAAGAGAAATATTCTAAATCTTATGATAAATAATTTTATTTATCATAGGAAAATACTCTTCCTTCTTATGAATAAGTTTCTCATTTTCTAAATCTCTATGAAAATGTATATTGTTATATTTGTATATAACTTGATAAATAAAATTATAGGATAATCATTCTAACAAGAGAAGTATCATATATTTATAAATATTTTGATAAGGCTATTTCTTAAAAGGATATAATTTTTACATATTTAGAATTTTTTTTAAAAAAAATAATTTACAATTTATTTTAAAAACTCAATTCCGAAAATATTAATCAAGGGGATAAGAATTTAGATGTTAAACTAAAGACCATTAATTTTTTCTCTAAGAATTTTTTTCCAAAATGAACTTATATTAAATAAGGATTTGATAATATTATTGAAAAAATTCATCCTCATAGTACTAGTTCTGGAATAGGGTGTACTAATATAATACCAGTTATTAGTAATAATTACTTTATTCCAAAAATTGCACCCTTTTTTTAAAAATTCCAAAGTGGTGGTCACTGGAATAAAAATGGATCCTTTAATAAAATTCAATCCTTAGAGTTCTATATAGACAAATTTTTTAAAAAAATTTATATTCCTAAAAAAAATTCTAGAATTTTTAAAAGCCTGAAGGTTTAGTTTCTAAAAGTCTAATTGATTTGTTTTTAGAAACACAAAGGTAGTACCAACAACTAGAATTATTGATACATGGATAGTGTTTTTTCTCTTCATATGACTCATAATAAATTATTTCTGGAAAATATCATCATGATGAATGGTGGAAAAGTTATATTCAACAATAATTCTCAGGAATTTATTATCAGCATAGGTAATATAGTTCTTCTCAGAAAAGCATTAATTTCAAATGTTTTGTTTCTAAAGGGTCTTAATCCAACCCTTATAATAATAAGTCAATTATGGGATGAAGTTTACTATATGTAGTTTAGAAATGATAAATGTGTTGTACATAATTTCAAGAATGAATATGTCATTTCAATCAATCGACTTGAGAATGTATACATAATTATCCTAGAATACCTTATGATCCAAGAATTAACTTTACTTAGTGCAGTGTATGATCAATATTGGTCATTGAATAGAAGGTTAATACACTTTAACCTTATAAACTTATCTATTTTAACTAATAAAAGGCTTGTTTACTATTTAATGGAGCTTAGATTTGATTCTTAAAATGGTTGGGATCTTTATCAATATATTAAGGAACCTAATTAAAGCATTAAATATAATTTTGAAGTATCAACTACTGATACTTTAGAGTTATTGTAAATGGATTTATTTGGTCCAAAAAAATTAGATGTATTGGTGGAAATTACTCTGTTTTTTGTTGACAATTACATGAGATACACATGGTTCTATTTTCTAGAAAAGAAATCTGAATCCTTTTGTTATTTCAAAACTTTTGTATCCATAGTTAAAGATGAGAAAAACCATCCCTTGGTAACTATTCATAGTGACTAGGGTGGATAATTTGTAATTTATGATTTCGAAACATTTTTTAGTAAAAAAGGTATTATACATAATATTTCAAATCCTAGAATTCCCCACCAAAATGGTGTTGTTGAATGAAGAAATTGTATTCTTCAAGAAATTACAAGAACCATGTTTAGTAAATACTCAATTGATAATTTTTTTGGATGAATCTATTAGTATTCACTTCTTATACTATAAATTGAGTTTGGATTCTCACTTTTATTAATAAAACTCTTTATGAGTGGCGAAATGGCCGAAAACCAAAATTTTCATACTTTAAATTATTTTGCTGCAAATTATTCATATTGAATATAAAAAGATAACTTACCCAAATTCACACCCAAATATGATGAAGGTATATTCATATAATATTCCACTACTTATAAGGCTTATATATTTCTTAATAAAAATTATTGTACTATTGAGTATGTAGTACATATTATATTTGACGAAACAAACCCTTTTTCTTTTAAAAAAACCCAACTAACATCACCAGATATGATTTCCAGAACTGATCCTCAATCTTTGACAGAAGATTTTTCTAATAAATAAAATAATCAAGAAATTTTTTATGATGTATTTACTCAAGAATACTTTATACCTTATACTAATTAATAGGTTTAAAAAAACCAAGTCAGTTGTTTCTTTGGAATCATACATGTGATAATATCATTGGTGATGTAAATCATCCAGTCAAAACTAGATGTTCCTTAATAAATGAAGTAGAAAATATTTATTTTCTTTCTCAATTTGAACGTAGAAATCATGATGAAGCTCTAGGTGATGATTATTTGATTAAATATATGAAATTTTAGATAAATTAATTTTAGAGTAATAATGTATAGACCTTGGTTTAAATACCTAATGCAACTTACATAATTTAATTAAATTGGGTTTTCAAAAAAAACTGATGTAAATGAAAAAATAATTAGAAATCAAGAATGAGTTGTTGCTAAAGGTTACGATCAATAAGAGGGAATATCTTATGAAGAAACCTATAATCATGTAGCTAAAATGGATTCTATACATATTCTACTAGCCTTTGCATCCTTCTTTAATTTAAAAATTTTTCAAATGGATGTGATGTGTGCTTTACTTAATAGTTATGCACAAAAAGATGTTTTTGTTGAAAAAACTCATGGTTTTGAAGATTCAAACTTCATGAAAAAGATTATAAACATACCAAAGCATTATATGGACTTACAAAAGACCCTATATCATGGTATGATTGATTAAAATTATTTTTGTTAAAAAAAATTATGTTAAGGGAACAACTGATCCAACTCAATTTATAATGAAATTTAATAAAAAAAATTATAATTGTAGAAAATTATTATGATAAAATTTTATTCAGTTAAAATAAAAAAGTATTAACAAATTCATTTGTGGATCCTAAGAAAACTGAGTTTGAAATGATTATGATGCACCAGTAAACATAAATTTTAGTTTTTAAAATTTCTCAAAAAAGATGGAATTTTTATATCCTAAAATAATTATATAGAATATTTTCTTAAATTTTTTTGGATATGATAAATATAAATGTATAAGTACTCCCATAAGTACATCAAATAAAATTTATCCTGATAAATCTAGGCAAATAGTTGATCAAACTATTTTTATAGGAATGATATGAAGCAAACTATATATGACAAAAGTCAACCAAGACAAATGTTTTTAGTATTATTATGTGTAAGATATCAAGATTATCAAAAGGAATTCCATTTAAACGATGTTAAATAAATTATTGGTTATCTAAAGGGAACCATGCATTTAACAATTTTTAATTATTCTTGAAATGAGTTTGAATTATTTTTAGCAGTTACTGATTTTGGTTGTTGAATAATGGATAAGAAAAAATACTTTCATAATATGTAATTTATTATAAAATTCATTTGATTCTTTTTCTTGTAAGAAAAAACACTCGGTAGAACATTCCACTACTAAAGCTGAATATTTAGCAATTGGAAGTTATTGCACTCAAGTGTTAGGGATGTAACACACACTCACTGGTTATGAAATG
Organism: Viscum album; assembly: GCA_963277665.1. Lineage (NCBI taxonomy): Eukaryota > Viridiplantae > Streptophyta > Magnoliopsida > Santalales > Viscaceae > Viscum > Viscum album. Next base: position 1,232,022,804 of record OY728158.1, read on the forward strand.
AGTTTTAAAAAATTACAAATACTTTTTGATAATACAAGTTCGATATCTGTAAGAAAAAACCATGCCCATCACTTTCATGAAAATCACCAATATACTAGGCATAAATTTCTTAGGGATCACACACTTAAAGGTGATATCATTTTACAATTCATCAGAATGTAATAAAAATTTACTGATATTTTAACAAAACTATTTACCTTTAGATATATTAATATACATTAAATAGAATCTATGAATGACCAATGTAAAGTGATCATTCATATATACTTCTTTTTTAAACCATTTTTTTATATTAAGTTACTAATTTTCGTAGGGGTATTACTTATAATTGTTATTTTAAAAATCTCTTACATTTATAAAATTATAGTTTTTCAATTTTTTATAATGGGATTTTCAAAATCATAAATATTTACAATAATTTTTCGAAATCACTTTTCAAGACCGAATTTTTTTTGACTCAGTAATTTTATAAAATTTTCTAGACTCATGTTTAATTCAAATCAAATTTTGAAAAAAAATTATTCAAGTTTTCTTTTCAAATGTTTTATATTACTTTTTTTTTGAAATTATTTATTATCTCAAAAACTATCATAATCTATTATTTTATAAAAAAATAATAATAAATTATAAAACAAATGATTACACTCCAAAAGTTATTATTATTTATTTTATACTTTATCAAAATTCCATTATGATTGGTTTTATCCTTATCTATTATTATTATAAATTTATTTTTTACTCATATTCATTAAATGTGATAAATCATTTTATAAATCCTTAAGAATTTAAATTCTTCAAAAATATTTCTTGAGATAATTTCTCAATTTTCAAATCAGTTTGATTGAATCTCAATAATCAGGTCTTTTGGGAGATCAAACATTTCTGGAAATTGCCAATATAAAGGGGACCCCATGTGTGTCCCACATTAGTTGTTTTAAGCTTTCTACCTCGAGGGGCTATCATGTGTAAGTCTCCCAATTTTATTTCTATCTTCATGTCTGAATCATCACATTGAAGACCTAATTAGATGACACCTATGAAGGGTTAAAATGAATGTAATTTTTCCAAGGAAAGATTAGTAGTGAAGTAATTTTAAGAAAATTATAATTCATATTTGAAAAGGATAATAGATTTCATAATTTGAAAATCATTATTTGTCGAACAATCAAATCTAGATTATGATTTTTTACACAGATCTAGTAAGTTATTTTTCCTTGGTAATTTTTTTTAAAGATGGTGTAAAATAAATGTTTTCATTTCTAATCTATGATAAAAGATATAAGATGAAATTTAGAGAAGCTATAGGTTTTCTAGGTATTTTACTCGAGGGAAATGCCTTTTTTCCTTCACACAAACAACCTGATTCCAATGGTTTGCTTAACAATGAGTGATTTGAAATGTTTTTTTAGAAATATGTCAAACGATGAACCAAGAAATTGTAGACATATAATTTTTTATCATAGAGTAATAACCCATTGGATTCTATGGTTTCTTATCTCGAGAAGGGGAGATAGATATACTTTAAAGGTTCCAGATATTTTAATTTTGGATTACCTGGTCAATATAAGGAGGAGTAATTTGGAAAGTTTTTTTCTTTTGACAATCAAAAAAATAAAATCTCATTAAATCAAGTCCATTATTATAATTTTAAAAACCTTAATAAGCATGATGATTAATGAAATAATTAATCACTTCAATATAGTAAACAAACCCATGTTTGTCAGAGAAAAGTTGATTTTTATTAGTGATGACATAATAAAGAATAATAAGTATGTATTTTATTTTTAATTAAATATTGTTGTACATAATACTTAGAATTATCCATCGAATAAAGAACCATATTCAAAATCAAAGAAAGATAAGAAAATTGATAAAAAATATAAAGGTTGAATATAATCCTCTAAAAAAATAAAAAAAATAATTTTTCTAGTGAATTAGATTGAGAGTGGAGAAAGAATTTGGCTAAAATAAAATAAGGTGATACTAAATTCAAACTCAACCCTACTAAATCTTTAGCTGTAAAAATCAAAGAAGTTGAAACTTAAAAACAATGAAGAAGAAGACAAGGAAAATTCCAGGTGAAAACATAGTTTATTACTTAATGAAGAAAGTAGAGGTAAATTTTTCAAATGTTAATTATACCAACTACATTGGATAAATTTCATTTCTAAGAAACATCTATTTCCAATGTTAGTGTTCTTACAATCATAGACAAGGGAAAATCAATTGTGGTGGTTAAGGAATTGGTTCCAGTTGGAAATGTATATTTAAAATCAACATGTCAACTTCCTGAAGAGATTATTAAAAAAATATAGGAAGGAGACACATAAATTTATATTCTAGAAAAATAAAGTGATTGTGTTGAAGAAGATAGTATGTACAAAGAAATAGAATAATATAATGAATAAAATTAGGAAGGAAGAAAATATGATGAAGATTAGAATAATGGGAATGAAGGTCATGGTAACGAATCTCAAAGTCTAAGAAATAAGATCTCATATATGATAATCATTCCTTAATGACTTCTCACAATTCCTCAAAAGAGTATTCCTACTTCAGAAATTAAAAATAGATATCTATAAGTCCAGAGAAACAAAAGTCCCCATTAGTTAAAGAAGTCGAATCCTCATCCAAGGAGGAAATAAATTAGAATAAAAAATAAGAGGGAAATAAAGGTATTGATGTTGATTCCATTGATATTTCTAATGGAAATAAAGCTAAAAATGGAATTGAAAAGTCCATTAAAAGATGGAAAATAGTTTAAGAAGAAATCCGAACCAACCACACCATTCTTCCTGATGTTCAAGAAAGAAGATCAATTAAATTTTTCCATAATTACCTCTTCGGAAAGTGTAGATTTTATTTTTTAGAATTTGAAAAGGACTGAAGGAAAAATTACCTAGTTTCCTAATCTATATTCTCAATGTCAGATGATTTAGGGTTGTTTTAATAACAAATTAGATTCAAAAAACATGCTGATAGAGGAATTGATTAAACTACAAGACGAGTTCAAATCCTTTCATGATTTTTATAAGGTTATTAGAAAATAATATACTCCATTGACTATGTCTTCTCAAAATTTGAATAACAATCTCATTATTTTTTATTATAATTTTTATAAGATATGGAAGGACTTTAATGATATGGTATAAAATTTCTATATATTGACAAAAGATGTGATAGAAAGAGTAATGATTCTTCATCTACCAATTCCAGTCCCGTCAACATAATTTCTCTTATATCAACATAAAATGATATTTTATATCACTGATTTCTATATAATTACTCAAATGGTGACATATGTATACTATTATGAAAATATTTGTTGTAATAAATATCAACTAACAATTAATATTGATCCCAGCTTCCATGGTAATATATTGAACATGAATAAAGAATTAATTTATTAGAATGAATAATTCACCTAGATTTACAAACATATTGATGATGAAAATATATAATAAATTTTAATTAAGTACACAACAACTTTTGATGTCCTTTACAAAAAATAGATGTGATTTTGAGAACACAGTCTCATATAATGGAGAGATGCACTCCATGTAACCTAACAATATCCTTTATATATAATCTAGAATATTGATATAATGACATTGTATGTTGAATGAGAAAAAAATATAAAGACTTAGTAAATAGATCAATATTAACCAGAATCATATTCTTACCTCTAAATGTCCTTGGAAATCCCACCACAAAATTAATGGATATATTTTCCCATTTTCACTCTAACACTAGAAAAGGATGAAGAATTACCTTTAGTATTTCTAGTTATTCTTTTACGTGATGATAAGTAAAATACTTCATGGTAATGTCAGAAATATATCTTTTCATTTCATCCCACCAGTAATACTCATGATTTTCTCTTTTAATATTCATTCTACATGGATGAATTTAAAATAGTGATCTATTACCTTCACTTAATAACTATATATTCTACCATGAATCAAAATATTCACATAGACATCTTATAAATTATAAAACACACTCTTAATAAATATTAAAATCATGAAACATACATTTTTTAATGGATTGAACCTTTTCCTAAAATGATTGATACTCATTCTAAGATATCCTAATTATTTGGAAATAGTTAACATCATTGAAACAAGAAAAAAGGGGATGTACCTACATCCATGACTTATGTCCCAAAATATATTAAATCATTCTCAAAATGGTTATGTTCCAAATATAACTTGGTTAATGTAGAATTATTTTTTTGACTCATATCATCATTAAATTGTTTTCTTTTCTCAAATAGTAATAAATTATGAAATCACAATCCTCGATTAATTCATTCCACATTCCTAGTCCCATGATTCATTTATTATTGTTGAATCTATAATTAATTATTTTTTCACTATATATTTCACACTTTACTCCTTAAATATAATACCTCAAAATTTCAAAAGAAAAAACCATACAGTCTAATTCAAAACCATGTGTAGTGTAATTTAACTCATGAGTTTTCAAATGAAGTGAAGAATAATCAATTTCCAGATCTTTCTACATTTTTTAAAAAAATCAGTTCCTTTCAATAAAACATCACTTTAGATGAAAAATTCACCATTTTTGGAATGTAGGTCGAAAACTGAAGCAGTCACCAATATCATTTTTTAATTCCTAAAATAAATCATCACATAATTCTATTTAGGTGAATTTAACTCTTTTTTGAGTTATCTTTTTAATTGGTCTAGAAAATCGTGCAATGTATTCAACAAACCGTTATTAAAAACATAAAAATCACTTGAAACTATATATATATATATATATATATATTTATGATATTATTGGGTATTTTATAATCTACAACAAATTTTTTAGCCAGGTTATCAGTTATTCCATATTTATAAACAATATGTAAAAGGAATAAAATTTGATGTAAGAAAAATACAAATTTAATAATTTCCCATTCAGTTTATTTTGTTTTAAGGTTTTAATAAAAAATATTAGGTGGATTTCATGTACTTCTAGAATTTTATAATATATGATAATTTCATCAATAAACATTACCAGAAACTTGGTCAAGGACACATAAAAAATTAAATTCATATGGTCAACAAATATATCATGTGCAATAGATAACAGAAATGAAAAACTAAAAACTCATATTTATCATATATAATATGAAACATAGTATTTTGAATGTTTTAATCCTTCAATTTCAACTAATGTATCCCCAAACTTAGGTCATCCCTAAAAAAATACTGATATCCTTTGATCTAATAAAACAAAATCATCAATATGGGGAAAACTATAGTTGATCATAATATTGATGTTATTAAAGGAACTACATTCAATGAAAAGGATCACTAACCTACCTATATTTATAAAAAAATAGGAGAACCTTCTAGTGATGTACTAGGTTAGAATAAACCTTTATCTAACAACTATTTCAATTTATTTTTCAATTCTAAATGTTTCACTTCAGTCATTCGATATAGGGTTTAGAAATTGTATTACCATTAGGTACTAAGTCAACTATAAACTCAACTTACCAATCAAGAATAACAACACTAAAATAATTAGGATATACATTCATGTATTCCTTCACTACTGACACATAAATAATTTGAATAGTTTCTTTATTCTCAATAATATGATCTAGAAAACTTTTGCAACCATCTCTAATCAATTTATTAGATTCTTAGTAAGTTATCAAATGAATGATATCACTAAACAAAAAATTCATAGATCTTCCATATATCTTATAATTATAAACTAAAATCCAATCTATAAGAATAATAATATCAAAATATACTATGTCTTGTTCAAGAATATTTGCAGAAAAAAAACATCCCACTATTAACAATAGGAAAATTTCTATAAATAATTTTTTCCATGATATAGACACCATGAGTTTTCACAAAAAGATTAATCCTATATTTAAGATGTGATATTCCCAATTTACATTCAAATTTATAATAAATTAAATAATGGGATGATCTAGAGTCAAATAGGGTATTTTGATAACATGAATACACTATTATCATACCTACCACCACTTTAATTGATGTCCCAATATCAACTATTGTAGTAGAAAGAGACTTTTATACACTTTTTTTGGTTCCCATCATGATGACCTCTATATTGTGAAACTATATTTGGACACATGTTATCATAAATACCTAAATAATTAAAACTATAAAACCTCACCATTGGATTGCAATCAGTCATCCCATTCCTTGGATGTTTAGGACTCATTTTTTAACAGTCACAAGCCCTATCACCAAAGATACCCTACCAAAAACAGTTCATATATCCTATCAATCATTCCTTAAAATGTCATTATCTATATGTAGAACATTTGGGGGGCTTACCATAGACTTCATAGCTGGTGGTAAATTTTTTTCCTAAAACTATGAACTTTTTTTACTATTGTTTTTTTGAGGAACAAACATGTCAGAAAACACTCTCTCAACTTTCACAGCAGAAGAAACCACATTCTCATAAATTTTAAATTATCATGTTTCTAAAGAACTTAATAGAATTGGTTTCAACCTTGAGTAAAATATATAACTTTTACTCTTAGTTTACCAAAAAAATATAGAACATACCTAGAAAATATTGAAAAGTTATCTTCATATAAAGATACATAATAATCTTATTTCTAGCAAAATTCCAGGATTCATTCCCATCCACAGTTGAAAAACCCTACTAAAATATTTTCAAAGGAAATTATACTTGAATTTTCTTTATTACATGGCATGAAGATAATCATCAATTCAATTATTCTTAAAAAATGAGCATTATTGATTATATTCACCTTAAAATGATAAACAAAAAGAGTTAACATTTTGGGTTCTAAACATCCCATGACTTAAAATATCATTTCTAGAGAATTGACCCATTAGTTGACTATACTGAGATAATGTGATAAACTAAATGATGGGATATTTTTCTTCATGAAAGGATATATAAAATAAATGTTTCTTGAAGGTTTATTGGGTTTCTTTATAGTATGAATACAACCAAAATTAATAGATTTATTCAACGAGGCCCTTACTACAACAAAATTTTCAGCTCCGATTCCAATTTTCTCATGATTTTGATTTGGAAGAATACATTCTTTTTGTTTTATTCCCACTATTGATTCACTGTATCCTCTATGGAAAACCATTTGGAAAAAATTATTTTAGATGAATCAATATTGTAATATCGAAATTCGATATCATTTTGACTCACCCATAATTTAAAATATTTTAGGGGAATTCATTTAACATTATCAAAAACATTAAATTTAACTTAACAATATCCAGAAACCATCTATAAAGACCCAATCATAAACATTACATTATATTTTTTGAGTTAATAATTTAGTTTCTTTAACTTTGAGATTTTTGTTTGTTTTTTTAGTTTTAGAAAATTAGGCCATGACTCATATTTTACAAAACTATATAATATATAGTTGAGAATTCCGATAAGTATCCATTTTCTCACTATATTATACTTTTTAAAACAAAACATTATTTATTTCATAAAAAACCGTCACACATTTCATATTTATATCATCCATTCCCTTAAATATTCTGTGAAAAACATATATAAAATTGAGATCAAGACAATAATCTCAATAAGGGAAATAAAGGAAAAGAAACCATTATTCAAATGAAAACATGAAAACTCATAAAATATTTACCATTACATTAATTTTAATTGAGTGAAAGAAGTAAAACATTTTCACATGAAACAGAAATATTTTTCTCAAATAAATAATTCACAACCAATCAATTGAAATTAAAAACACTTCTTAGAAACATAGATAATCACATTGAGAACCCATTTTAAACCCATTTCAGAATGCACCAGAGCTCAGTTAAATCCAAATTTAATTCCTTTGGTAAATACTTACTTATTTCATGTTATGACACAAATAATTAGACTATATATTAGAGAATTATCTAAGAACACCAAATTTTTATGCAATAATAGGCTCACCTGATGCTATTCAGGATGCCCTAATGTATAAGCTATACTAGTCTCACCGGGAACTATACGGGTGCACCAATTTATTGTATATAATTAGAATGTACCATATAATGATTGAATTGGTTTTATTCTTGATATTTTCCAATATAAAATATTTTTAAAAATATTTCAAACTCATAAACAAATAAATTTTTGATATTAAAATACTTATTTATCTTAGAAACCCAATTTCAATATAAAATTTCAATTTTTATTTTAAAAACCACAATCAATAATAAAATACAAAAATACAATGAACAATTTTTTTTATTGAATGAAACATGAAATCATTCCATGGATTCTAAAAAAAATATCGGTCATCGTGGAGGAAAATTAATTATATTTGTGTATGTTATGAATAGTAAAATCCATTTTTTATTTCTAAAAATGTATCATAAAATACACTTAAATATATTCCTTTTGAAAACCTTTGAAAATAATGTCGAAATAGAAATATTTGAATTTTAAGGCCGAAGAAAGAGTAAAATTTAAAAGACACTAAGTACCATGAGAATAAAGTAATTCATTATTTAAATTTTTAAACAAATTTTATATACACCTCATAATATAATACAAGTTTATAACATCAAAATATACCTCATTGAAAATAAATTGAGGTTGAGTCCCTTACCTTGAGTCTGATTCACCACATATGAATTTATCATCCTGAATAAGGATCATTTTTTAATTATTTACTTTCATGATATCCTTATTTGAAGTTTATTATTACTTTTATTTCAATTATGAAAATTTTATAAAAAATTACTTAATCAATTAAGATTATGTTAGGTGTTTTGACCATATTCTAATTACATGTCAAAAATAAATTTCGTAGGTTGAATATGGTCAAATATGTCATTCTTTAAAAATAAATATAATAATAATTCGGAATTAATTATAATATTTATTCATATATTATACTTTTAAAACCATTCATGAAATATTATTATGAACAATGATATAACCTTACGATCATAGAGATAGTAGGTTATACGTATGCATTAGTAACATTTTCATTTTTCTATGATCACTATTGAAAAAAGGTAAGTAATATTTTAAATTTAAATTAGGACAATTATTTTATTAATATATTATTAATTAATTATTTATATTTATATATAAAATATATTTGATGTTGGGATGGAAAAAAATTACAACGCTTCGAGGAAGTGGTAGCCTACACATCTACAGATGACGTTATCATTTTTATGAGCGCATAAAAAGTATGAAATTTAATATTATATTATATTTTAAAAATGATAAATATTTCATTAATATCATATTCATGTAATTTATATCAGAAATTTTAATTTTTACCACTATTACCTTCCATCAAACACGTTAGTGAAAACCAATCACATCACTTCTCGAGGCGATGGTTTGCCGAACATATGATTGATTTTATCATATCCCTTACAAAATAGAATGTAAAAAATGTATATATTATATAATAATCTAAGAGGTATAATTATGTTATAAATATAATATATATACTTTATATCATTCATTTTACCTATCTGTGAGGTGTGATAATGAAAAAACAAACAACATTGGTTCATGATGTGGTAGTCATCCATACACACGAATGATGATTACATAATCGATTTTCATAGAAAAGGGATAGGATTTTGGTTATAAAATTAAAATAATAATATAATAGTATATGAAATATATTTATCTTATTAAATAATAATTTTTTAATATGAATTATTGGGGGAGTAAAAATAAATAAAACAAAAATGCTCATTGATGAACATTACATCTTCTTTAGTTATATACTTTTGGTTTGAACTAAAATCCTTCCTTAGTTTTATTAATGAAAAAAATAATACATATAACATGATATAATGTATGTTGTGGAGATAAATGGGTTAGTATTCTATGAACCAATGTGGTTTGAGTGTGTGAAGAGAGGAGGAGAGGTGATGTCCTATTATATGTGAGGTTAGTGGAACACTTGTAATATTTTGAAAGGGTGAATTATACTAAGGTGTTTTCATGAAAACATGAGAAAATAATGGAATATATATATAATATAAGGGATAACATCAAATTATGTACAGAAATGGGTTATCTAGATGTTTATAGGTCATATTTGTCTTTAAGATTATTGTTTAATCCCTCGGTAATATTGTTTTTTACAGTAATCGATATGATTAGGTAAGAATGTTTTCACTAATTATTATTTTCAAAAATTAAGATGGGAAAATTATAAATATTAAATTATTATGATTAAAATATTTAATCCATTAATCCAAATTAAATTCACTAATGCAAATAAAATTTAGTTAAATATTAATCCCACAGACATAGTGAGACCGCAAGTTTATAAGAAGAGGAGTTGTTTAGAAAAAGATGATATTATATTAACAATATGACTAATGTTAATATTTATATGAAAGTAAATTAATATTTGATGATATATAATATATAAATTTTATTAAAAAATTCATAATAGGGATTATTTAAATTAATTAAATGGAGAAACATTATGCATTTTAAAAAAGTTTGGAGAAAACTATGTTTTAAAACACAAAAAATAAAATTATACTTAGAAAAAATATAAAGTTGATCTAATTTAATTTATCTAATTAAATGTAAAATAATTATTATGTTACATTAAAACATATTGAAAACATATTGATACTATAAAATTAGTTTATTCCTTAAAATTAAATGGCAATTTTTACAAAAATTAGTTTTTTCACTATTAAATGAAAAATCAATATTTCTTGAAAAATCCCAAAACATTCTCCCAATTTATATTTTTATATTATGATTTCAAAAAATGATGTTTTTATTTTTTAAATTAAAATTATAATATCTTGATATTATTATTTTTAAATAAAACCATATATGAAATGAATTTTTCTAAAACTATTTCCTTTTTTGATTTAAAAAATTACTTAATTTTTTACAACTATATAATTCATATTAATAAATGTTAAAATGATTTATTCCATTATTCCTCATTTTTTGAAATTTCATCAAATATTTAACCATATCTTTATGTTTCTACCCATTGTAAACTATTTTTATACTAACTATGAGAAGAAATATATTTACAATTTGAAGATCAATATAGTTACTGTAAAGGAAAAAACGGTCCATAAATGGACCATGGTTGATAAAATTGAATTTATCATAATAAATTTTCCAAATATAATATATTTGGGATTTTTTTTCATTTAATAAAATTATTTTATTATATTTTACTAGTAATGTTAATTTTTAGAAATTTTAATTACACTTATTTTAATAACATCAAGAAGGATAGTATATTTTGCAATAAATATTTTCAAACATTCATACCATTTAATGATCATCTATAAAATTATAGGATGACATTAATTATATCAAATAATAATAATTTTATTATTCTTAATATTAATTTTGTGTAATCAATGAAATAATTAATGTGTCATTATCATGTATGCATTTGAGGTACATATATCATAACTAAAAAATAAAAATAAAATAGAATAATGAAGTAAAATAAATTAGTTTTAATTTGAATATTTATATCTAAAAAATCCTCATCAAATCTACATTTTAAAAATATTACATATTTTTAGTACATTAATGTGATATTTTATATTTTTCATTAACAAAAATATTATGAGGGTCATAAAAATACACAAATTGATGAAAAGTGTCTTATAAAATAAATTTGTATGCAAATTGACTATAGGGAATCATCCAATAATATTTAGCCAAGTTTTTGGGACTTATTAAATAAACTATCAGTTTATTTTTAACCATTAATTATCCAATTTACCCTTAACTGAGGTAAAAAATTACCATGATTACTATTCATTTTGAATAAAAAATAAATGAAAAAACATATTAAATTTGTAAAATTTGATTTGAAAATAGGAATTCATTTGGAAAAAATCAAAAAAAATAAGTTTCATTATTTAATTTGAAATCAAAATGGAAAAAACATAAAATAAATTGATTTTTTAGAAAAATGAACATTTAAATTATAAAATGTTTTAATTCAAGTATAAAACCCATTTGAAAAAAAATAATTTTGTTATTTTACATCAAGAGGAAATAATTAAATATTAAAAATACTATAAAATATTATTTTACTTTGTAAATACTTAAAAATAAAATATGATTTTAATAACAATCAAAATTTTCAAAATTCATTAAAATTCAATTTTTATAAAATTATATACAATTCATAGTAATATAATTTTGACCTTATGAATAAAAAAATTAAAAAACAAATTATAGAATATATTTTCTAAATTTTTTGTATATAATTATAATATTCACTCATAATAATAATGAAAAACCATTTTGAGGAAATTGTATGTTTGATGATTAACATTACATTACATAAAATCAAATTTTTATTTAAAAAATAATAATTATTACATTATGAATTTTTAAGACCATTATATATTTTATATTGTAGTTTATAGTATCAATTCCTAAACATTTAGCAATTTGGTTATAATGATCGTAGTTAAATAATAACAATTCATTTTTTCTTTTATGCTCGGTATTGTGGATCTTATAAGCAATTGAATATTACCCTTTCATTTTATTTTCACTTGAAATTAAATTCTCCCCCATTTACAAAACTGTTTCCTCAATATTATACTATAGGATCTATGACCAGGGGTTTTTCTTTTAAGAACACCTTTGTTGGAAACCCAAGTAATAAAAAGGGTCAATAAGAAATTCTATTAAAAAGATAGAAAGGAAAGTATGAAGGTTATCTATAATGTAACATACTAGGTTTCAATATAAGATAACATAAGTTATAAGTAAAAAATTAATATAGATGAAATAAAAAAAGTATTATTGATTGATGAAGAGTGATAGAGAATATGGTCATGAAAAAATTAACCAACAAAAAAAATTTAAATCTATGACTGGTTAAATATACATTGATTTCATTATATGAAAAATAAATGGATAATTTATTACTTTGAAAAAAATTTTCTTAATAACGAAGAATTATTTAATATCATTATATACGAACATTATGAAATATAATTACCTTTTTAGGATAATTTCATACTTTAATGATTTTCTACCAAATGTTAATCTTTTTCTCGAAATAAAGAGTGATCAAGAATAATTTTTCAATCCTAAAGCATGAAATGTAACATATAACAGGGAATATAATCCATAAATGATTAAATATATGACACTCCTTACATTAGAGATTAACTAAATCAATTTTTTAGAATAATATAATATAATTACAAAAATAAACCTTCATATGATGAAAAAATACATTAATTTAAAAAATTAAATAATAATAACAAATGTTCAAACTTGACTCATTTAGTAAATAAGTATACTTAAAATTTCTCAAAATAAGATACTCTAGTATTGTAATACAAATATAAAAAAAAATTGATCCAAAATTATTCAAATATTAATATGAGGTTTATCTCTAAATAACATTAACCACTCTTAATGTCAAATTATAATAAAGTATATAGCCTAATAATATAATTTATATGATTTTCTAATAATTTCCATAAATTAAATAAATCTCCATAAAGACACATCGAAATCATAGATGACTAAAAAATATAATTCCAAAATTATTCATCAAATTAATCCTAAAATATTTAATTACATGAATCAAATAATATTAGCTAGTTTGGAATATTTTTTTAAATAAAATTAATCACATAGTCATTAAATAACTTCAAGTCTAACATTTATCTATAAAATAAATAAAATTTTACCAATATTACCTTACTTTTTGTTTCTCTTATAATTTAAATAATGTAAAATATTATCACACTAACCCGTACATCACACATGTTATTGTTATGCAATGCAAAATTATTTCTATACGACTTTGATTTAAAGCCTCATAGCCTTGTTTGATAGGACAAGATATTGTCTGACCTATGTGTTGTAGTTTTTGTAAAACTATATAAAAATAATTCTTATAGAATTCGTATAAATGTGAAAAATATCTAGAAAAAAATCCTTAATATATTCAACATCAATGAAATACTTTAAGCTCAAATTTAATCTCATATATATAATTTTACATCCTTAAAATTGCAATAATGTATATTTACCTCTAAATAAATTACAAAACAAACCATATTGGTTATTTATACCTTTATATTTTTTTCAAAAAATGAAAAGAGAATTATTCCTCAAATAACTTTTGATCATGATAAACTTACTGGTTACACATACCTTAAACATATATCAAAACTCAAAACAAGTCTCCATAATTACTCCCATCATCATAGAGTAATACTTTTTAAAAAAAATGATCTTAAATAAATCTACCATAAATCTTGAATCCTTTATATGTATACATATTAATCATTCAAAGTCACTCAAAATACATTAACCACGATTTTCAATCTTCTTCCTTAATACTTCATTTATAAATTAAAATATGAATCATGTTCTAAGATTAAACAATTTAAAAACCTAAGATAAGAAATATTCAATAGATTTCATTTGTTATTTTTAGTCTGCTCATCATAAACTATAATGGGATAAAGTATTTTCTGAAAATTCATGTGTATCATATTTTTATCTCATTCTTGAGCCATCACCATTGGGAGTTTCTTATCTTATTGATCATTCTATGCATATTTAAAATGTTCAATTTTAACTTTTGGAATAACTCAATTTTTAATCTATGCACTTAATTAAGTTATTCCTTTTTTTCTTTCAGGATTATTTTATTATTACCCGATTTACCACATATATGTCATCTTCCTAATATTTTATCAATTTTTCCCAGTTCTTATTTCCCAATACATGACATAAATTCTATTTAATATATTTAAATTTATGATAATTATCACCTAAACTTCCATGATGAGTCATTTCTATCATATTTTATGCATCAGGAATGTCAGTAAATTTTTAGTCATTACTCGTATGAATTGATTAAGAATAATCAGAATAGTTCTCTTTAAATATCTCATTGCATTTAGTTTCTCATTTGGAAAACCAATTCATTTTCCTTTACATCCATTATAAATATGGTTCCTACTGTATCAAAAAAATTTCTAAAGCCGAAAAGGATAGTGTTACCATATCAATAAAATTAAAATTTACCACAGTTTGAGGAGGTTAAACACAAATATAACATTAAAAATTATATAAAAATCCATTTTTCTAATAATAAATAACTATTATTATCCCTTAAATAATAAATAATATGTTTATAAAGGAATATTATATCTGTATACATTAATATAAAATCCTATAATTTTAGCTAAAACATCTCTTATACTAAATTTAAGGACCTGACCCTAAATAACACTTGAAATACTATATTTAGGGTAGATTTATTTTTCATTCATTCCCAAATATCTTTTAAGATTATTTTTTAGATAATGATGTCATTACTCATACAAAAAAAATAATGTTTCAGAAAGTGGAAACTTCTATTCAGTATCCATTTTTTCGAAATATAAAACTTTTAAGGTAAAAAAGAATAATTTTAATTACAAAACATCATTAAATAAAAATTTACTTCTTCCTTTTATATTCCCAAAAAATATTCCTTTTCAATAACATTTGAAAATGTGGTATGAGAAAAAAAACTCTCATCACGGGATATAAAATGAATGGATGGAACCATTATTTTATGATTACATTTCAAAATTCATCTTTATTAAATTAAACATTAGCCTTAAAATAAGTATTTTATTACCCATGAAATCACATTATTTAAAAAAAAATATTAAAAAATTTCTTATGTAATCTTGGAGGAAAAATAAGACTCAAATGGCTTCATTGAAATCCTTAGAAACTAAATATAACATTCACCAAATTTATAATTTTCTACCTTATGAAGTAGAATATACATTACTTAACCTTGTGAAATCATATTATTTCCATAACACCCATTAAATTTATATATATATTATATTTAAATTGAGTAATCATTTCCATGTCATTATTAGTTATACATTTAATAACCATAAATTTAATACATGGATTAACCGTAATAGATACACATAAAATAAACTGAATGTTTATACGTTGAATAACTACCATAGTAAATTAAAATTACATCTAAAGATAATCCTAATAAGTTAACTACATACCTTTACCCAATGCATTAGAGTGTTGTTACATCCTCAACCAACATTGGTTTATAATGTGACAAATTAACCCTTTAAAAAAAATACCAATAACCATGATATAATCATAACAACTAAAATCTTGCAACACAAATAATTATTTTCACCCATTAAAAATCATTTTTGGATATTGAATTATTTGTTCAATTTAGAAACCCTTATTCAAATCAAAAACTATAACTCTAAAAGAGTTTTCAAATAAATTTAATATTAAATTCATGAAACACTAAGACTATACGGAACCCCACTTTGTTATAACCTATCCAGTAAACATAATTTTACCACCTCTATGATTTTAATTTCTAAAAACTGACATACACAATATCGTTCAGTAAGATATTTGGAGCCTGATAAGAGAAACTCAGATTTTGATGAATAGTAACATACCCTTATGAATAGTAATGAATAGTAAATTAGATATTAAATAGATACTTCACCCTCTAATGTATAAATACAATTTAGACATCTTATAAGTGAAGAAACGATCATAGTGTAAGTATTGGTATTTTTATATATCATAAATAAATTAATTACCATTTTGTGATTAAATTAATAATTTAAAAGGGAAATGTATTTTCATAAAATTTAATGTTAAATTGTTATATTATTTTATTATGGTCATAAGATAATTTTATGTGACCTTGATTAATTTTTCAAGCAGTTATAAAATGAGTTATAGTTATAATGTTATTTTTTTAATAAATTGAGAATTAATTTATATATTAAATTAAAAATAGTAATTTTTTTTCAAAAAATGGTTTTTATTTTCTAATTCTATAATTCAAAAAATTGTTGGGTTTATTTTTTGGGTTTTTTCTAAAATACTTGAATTTTGGGTGAATAGTAAAATATGATAATTTAAAATAAATTCTAAATACATGATTTATTAGGCCATAAGTGATATAAGGATGACGTAAGACCAGTAGGTTCAGTATCACATGTGATTATTACTATTATTTGTTACAAGAATAAATAATATCGGTTTTCTTTGGCCAAAAATTAAAATAATGAGTAAAATAATGGGAAAACCCTCCTCCCCTCCACTATAAGCCCCCTCCCCTCACTCCCTCTTTTTGTCACTCCTATCAAGCCTTGTTAGATTTCTAAATTCTACTCAAATACCCTCCCAAGATCCTCCCTCACGTCCATCAGCCTTTCTCCTCACAAAAAGACCAAAACATCTCTCCTAAATACCCTCTCAAGGAAGATTACTTCAAGTGGTAAATTCCCAATTTCATTTCTTTAATTTCATGTCAAATTATTTTCTTTTTCTTTCCTCAACTAATTTCATCCAAATTTTTTGATGTCTCAAGTTCATTACATGTTCTATATTTTTTTATGATAAAGGATGAATTCTTCATCATCTCTTATTTCCCCTTCTTTTAAACTAGACATGAAAACCCCATCCAAGATGTGTTAATTTACCACATTCAAGGATGACAAGATTTCAATTTATACCACCATATTAAATTATGGTAATGAAGTAATTTTTACGATTTAATCAGAGTATAATATTTGTATTATATCTTATTTTTGGTCATGGAATCCTTTTTTACACATGATATAAATTTATAAATCAAAATGAATTCATTGTGATCAAAAACCACCAATTTACAAAAACAATTGTCATTGAAGTTTTATATAATTATTCATATTAACTCCCAATAACCAAAAAATATATAACCATGTAATCTTCTGGTTATTCAATAATAACATACATATTCTATTCTAGAAAACCATACTCATTCCACATGTTTATCCATACATGAATATAAGAAAACTCATCATGAAGACCATGGAAGAAGACACTCCCAAATAATAAAATTGAATATCTTAACCAATAAAAAGGCCATGAATGAACCTAATAAGGTTATAAAAAATCAATTAAATGTATACAAGGTTATAGAATCATTAATTAATGTACATGAATTTTATTATTCAGGTCATTAAGATCATGTGAATAACAACTTCAGACTTAAGGTAAGGGTTTTCCACCCAAACCTCTATTTTCATTCAGGTTACTTTTACTGTATAATTACCTCAATGAAATTATTATATATTATTATATAATCCTCATAGATTATTTTTTAGTGTTTTATATATATTTAATAACAAGAATATTTCTTTATTTTATGAGGAGTTACACGTTTTAAAAGGAACTTTCAAAATTATTTCTGAAATACTTAGCCGTTTCAAGGGGAATTTTTCAAACTCCGGCCTATTTTCAAGGGAACTATAAAATATCTTTTTAGGAACCATTATATTTCTAAAATCACTCATTTTATTATGAAAATACTATCTTAATTCAATTATGGGTTTATAAAAAGTCTTTTCCAAAAGAACTCTTCTTTTCAAAATAAAAGAGTATTTTTCCCAAAAATTACTCAATGATTTTATGAGAGTATATTTATTGGTTCCAACACTCCTATTTATTATTATGTATTATTGGGATTAGTAATCATGACATCATCTAAAATATTTAATATAATGGTTTATGAATAGTTTGACTATGGTTGTTCTATCTTAAAACCATTCACTAATTAACTCTAAATGGTCAGTGTTTATGCTAAAGTTTGGGGAAAGTTATTTATGTTTCATATTTAGTTTAAATATGAATGTATTAATTGTTTATGTTTATCCCCATTCATATTATGGATGAATTGGACTTATTATGTGATGGGTGGGTCCTGCTATAGCCCTTCGATGCATCGGTAGGTCTCATGAGAGAAATAGATATGGACTTGGCAAAGGCCTTGCCCATTTTAGATATTATTTTGGTCGATTCCTTAATCATTTTTAGATTTCTTGGATGAGGCCATGATGGTATGTTTCAGAATGTCCGAAATTTCCATTTACCTCATTATGAAGTTTGAATTTCAATGATCATGAGGACATTAGACTAACATCATACCCATGATTATGTTTTATTATGAGAATATTTACTCATCTCATATTCCTTCCATCTTAGGTTCACTTTTTTCTTTTTAAGGAATGTGGTTTAAATAATTCACCATGCTTAATGTTTATGTTATCTTCAGCTGTATTGCTTATTCTTACTGAGCATCTGAGCTCAACCCTTCTTATGTTTATTTTTCTCAGGACAAGAAGAAGATCATTATAAATGACAAGTAGGGATAAAATTATTGTTTTGGATTGTATTTAATTATAAGTTGTAAAGTTGAACATATGTATGTATCTTGTTTCCAAATATACTAAACTTTTCTTTCCTTTGGGATGGGACATTCTTGTAATCATGCTTATGTAATTTAATAAGGCACCAAATCTAGGAATCTTGGGACAGGTATTTATATTTGGTATCAAAGGAAGTTCATAAGACAACTTGAAAACAAGATTTAGAAATCATAAATTAGAGAACAAAACCATAAGATAATATTTGAGGATAAACATACAAGAAAATTATGGTATTTTGGTAAGGAATAGATTATGGGGATCTATATGTAAAATACATCTCTATCTGGATACTATAAGTGGATGTGGTTCTACAATATATGTACCTAGGAGTGAAAACTCCAACTTGGGGTTCTGGGATTGACCCAGGGTCTCCTGGTATACACCAATGAGCCTTACTACGCACCTGGTTTGACACTCCTAGGGGATATTCTTAAGAAAATTAATTTATTTACGAGCCACTATGAAGGATTTAAATGTAAATTTTTTCTCAAAGATACCATGCTTATGATTATGGGATTATCCATGCATAGTATTTCAATTTATACCAAGTATTTTCTATGTTGAGATTATACATTATGATTCATAACCTAATCTAGTGTATTCGATTATTTATAAATGGTGCATAGTAGAATGAATGGAAACTGGATAAACATGTGTATCCTATATAGGGATATTCATCCTTTGCAAGACAACTATGTTGCCTTTGGAGCTATGACTTGTTAATAGAAACATATAACTATACATTGACAAATTAATCAGATTGTAAACAATAACCTTACCCGTATGGGGCATTTGGATCCACAATCTGGAGAATCTATGTTATATTACTTTATATGAAAACAAACTCCATCATTTAATGGGACTAAACACCCATTTTTAGCAGAGAAGTGGATTAGTTCATTAGGTAAGATATTTATCTCTTTGGGATGTCACAAAAGAGAGAAGGTTTTCATGGTAGTTTATCGTCTATCGAGAGATGCGAATTAGTGGTTTTCATTGATCCAAAACAAAAAGGAGGAGGAATAAATATAAGAGATGTAATGGAGGGATTTTAAGTAAATATTCTTAGGAAAATACATCCCTTGTGAACAACAAGTAGATGTGGAAATGTGATTTTTGAATCGGAAGTAAATGGAGGATGAAAATGTTGTAAAGTATGAATCTAACTTCACAAGGTTATAAATTCATTCCATCGACTAAATATGTAATTTGAGGAGAAATATTGATCAATTATTTGATGGTTTAAAACCTTTCCTTTGAAGGAACTCATTTTCCCAATGTTTCTCATCATACAAAGACATAGTTGCATGCACTATCAAGATGACAAAGGATTTTCCTAAGTATTATGAATTTAATTGAAATAAAGAGAAGAAGAGGGTTGTTGAAAACTCTAGAAAATTAAATAAATAAATGGGTATGAAGGGAAGATTTGAATATCCACCCTGGGATAGTTGTGGAAGGAAACAACCTGGCAGTTGCTTAAACAGAAAAGGGGTGTGCTATAAGTATTAACAAAAAGGCCATCATACTGGTGTTTTCAAGGGGAAGAAAGAATCCATTAAAGTTCAATGCTATAATTTAAGGGATATAGGACACTATACTAATGATTTTCCAAAGCGTCATGGAAACATTGCTCAAAAACGGCCAAGGGAGTAGGACCAAGATTATGTGATCAAAACTACTGATATTGAAGTTCCTAATAACATAGTGGTAGGTACTTCAATCAGGTCCTCACACTTTTTTGATTATGGATCTTTGCATTCTTTCATATTATCCCAGTTTTCCATGAAAGTTAGTTATTTCCAATTTTTTAATAAGGGAGTTTTTATTCAAAACTCTTTAGGGAAGTATCATTGCAACAAAGTTATATCAGGAAGTCCCCATTATGGCATATAAACGTGCTTTATCAACTGATTTTATTATCATACCAATGAATGACATTGATATAATCCTCAGTATAGATTGGATTTAAAACCATGATGCAAAAAGTTATTGCTGGAATATGGAGGTTACAATTTTTTAAGATTATGTGAAATATGTCATCTTTATAGTAGAAACATCACTATCTAATTCTTATGTAGTTCCACCCCCAGTAGCTCTTCTGAATTCAATTATTATGGAGTAAGGGAATAAAATAACTATCAGCGAGGAAAGTAATGTTCATATATAGGACATACCGATTGTGCAAGAATATGTTTATATGTTTCTAGAGAATTTACTTGGAAATACCTTAGAGTAGGAAATTAAGTTTTCCATTGACATAGTTCCTAATTCAAGGCCCATATCAAAGATCTCTTATAGAATTGAAGTTGTGGAATTATTTGAACTGAAGAAACAACTAGAGGAATTTAGTGATAATGGATTTATTCTCCCTATTGATTCTCTATGTTGATCCCTTGTTATTTTTGTTAAGAAGAAAGATGGATATATGAGGTTTTTCATTGACTATAGGGAGATCAATGCTATAAAAATAAAGAAAAAGTATCCTCGACCTCGCATTTATGATTTATTTGATCAACATCAGCTATTACAATATTTTTCGACCATTGATATTTGATCTAGGTATCATCAGTTTCATGTGAGGAATGAAGATATTCTAAAGAGAACATTTTGAACTAGGTATGTTAATTGCGGGTTTATAGTAATTCCTTTTGTACAGACTAATAGACCTTATGTTTTCATGGATATAATGAATAGAGTTTTCAAGAAGTATCTTGATAACATTGTGGTGGTATTTATTGACGATATATTAGTATACTCCAAAAGATTTGAAGATCATGAAATTCAATTGCACACTATTATGAAGAATCTTAGAAGAAATGAATTATATATGAAGATTAGCATGTTTGTATTTTGGATTCAATTAGTTTATTTTCATGGACACATTGTCTCTAAGGATGGAATATTTATTGACCCCATGAAGACAAAAGCTATACACGAATGGGAAACTCTAATGAACCTAACTAAGTTACGTAGTTTTAATAGTTTTGCAAGTTATTATCAGTGTTTACTTTAGAACTTCTCCCATTTAGCCAACCCAATGACCAAGATTACACATAAAGGGGATAAGTTCTTATGGACAGAAGTATGTGAGGAATGTTTTGAAGAATCGAAGAAGAGATTAGTGAATGATCTGATCCTGACACTACTCTCAGAGAATGATGGGTTTGTGATCTATAGTGATTCATCAAAGAAAGTACTTGGTTGTGTCCTTATGCCATATGATATAGTTTTTTCCTATTCTTTAAAGAAGTTAAAAATTCATGAACACAACAATACAAAAAATGATCTTATGCTGGCAGCTATAATCTTCTCTTTGAAGATATGGAGTGATTATCTCTATGGAGAAAACATGTGATATATATATGGATAAAAAAGTCTGAATTATATAATCTCACTTAAAGAAATTAATATGTGGAAAAGGTAATGGATCAAACTACTCAATTACTATGATTTTTATATACACAACCACAAAGGAAATGCAAATAAGGTAGCTAATTCATTGAGGAGAAAGAATCATGGAGTTCTCAACAAAATGAGGATTAACTGTTAGGACCAAAATGAAGGAAGAGATGGATTGCATGGATTGTATTTTTTTGATCTTGAGGAAGTTTTCATAAATCAAGGACACCTTGAATTTCTAAGAATTCGGAAGCTGGAAGTTTGATGATTCAGAACCGAGTATATTGAACATTCGGAAACTTGTGTTCGAATAATTCAGAGTCTGGAATTCGGAGTCTGGAATTTGAGAAGTTCAAAACTGGGAAATTTCACGTTCTTGAAAGCTGGCTGATGGGAGATGTGAAAGAATTAATTGTGATGATTATTTTCTATTTTATAACTCTAATTTGTGAGTATATGCAAGTACTCATGATGAAAGAAAAATTTGGGTGGTGAAGTCATACCAAGATTTGGAAGAGTCTTTTCGAGAATTCAAAATCTCTGGTATCGATGATTGAAGAAGTCGTATCGAGAACAAAGATCCGTTCCGAAAATCTGGAAGAGCCTTTCTGAGAACCTAAATTTTATAGTGAGATGTTCATAGTCGACTTACTGAAGAAGTTCGTAGCAAGAAGTTCAGAGTCAACTTCTTGAGTCAGATGTTCGTAGCGGGAAGTTCAGAGTCGACTTGCTGAGTCAGATGTTCGGAGTGAAGAAGTTTGGAGTTGACTTCCTAAACCAGAAGTTGGTATCCAAAAATGAGGAGTCATACCGAGAATGGAGAAGTCGTGTTGAGAAGCAATGAATAGTCATGCTGAAAATTGAAAGTGATGCCAAAGACTCAAGAAGAGTGGATCCGAGAATGTGATTCCGAGAAACTTGTGTAACAAGGTCGGATCCAGAAAAGGCCAAAGCTCTAAATCAAGTGAAGGGGAAGAAGATTCTAGAAGTTCTTAGAAGCATTGATAAAGTCTTAATTACTCTGAAATTTCATGAGAAATTAAGATTTGGGTGAATTTAAGTGAGCGGGAAAATATTTTGGTTTCCCACCTAAGCACACTTTGGAGCACCTATAAAAAGAGATCAGAGTGAAAAGAAAGGGATTTATGAAAAAGTAGTGAGATAAGCTATGATAATATAGAGAGAGAAAAATGTTTTTGGACGACAATTTTTCATTGTGATTTCAATCGTAACGAGAATTTGATACTGGTTGACACCGTATTGAGTTTCTCGGATTGAAGAAATTCGGAGTGAAGAATTCGGAGTAGAGATTCAGAATGGGGAATCAGTACTGACTTTCACTGTATTGAGTTTCTCAGACCGAGGAAGACTTGGATTGATGAATTAGAGTGAATAAGAATTTGGAGTGGAGATTTGGAGTGGAAATTCAGAGTGGATATTCGGAGTGAAGAATTCGGAGTGGAGCTTCAGAATGGGGAATCAGTACCGGCTTTCATCGTATTGAGTTTCTTAGATTGAGGAAGACTCGGATTAAAGAATTAGAGTGAAGAAGAATTCAGAGTGGAGATTCAGAGTGGAAATTCGGAGTGGAGATTCAGAGTGAAGAATTCGGAGTGGAGCTTTGGAATGGGTAATCAATAATGGCAGTCACCAGATTGAGTTTCTCAGACCGAGAAAAGAGACATTTCATAGTGCTTCACAAGTGTAAGGGTATATCCTACTCGTTTTAATCCAAGAATTGTTTTCTTAGTGGATTGTATGGTGCTTTATTGTTTCCAACCATACCAAGGATGTAGCTATTCTTATTGAATAGTGAACACTGTAAATTATTGTGTTCCTTTGGATGTGTGCTTGTTTGTTTTCTCAGCAGGGAATTATATCTTTAACAGGAGACAAATGTTGAACTCAATATTAAGGTATCTTAAAAAGAGAAAGGGGTACCACTGATTCACCCCCCCCCCTCTCAGTGGTTCATTTCTCCAACTGAGTCCTTACAAGTGGTATTAGAGGGAGGTTTCCTTTTTTTCCTTGCTGATGGAGAATCTGAATTGTGTGAACAGTAAAGGAATTTCGGTATTCTATGGGAAGAAATATCACATCTCTAAGGATATAATGATATTGTATCTCATGTCTATTAGTTATGAAGTTCTTGAAGCTGCAACTGTTGGGTTTCCCCCCATTGAAGACAATGTTCCACTCACACCTGTTGACAAGAAGTTTCTTGAGAATGATGGAAGATCCAAGAATGCTATATTTTCTTCACTTTCTGAAATGAATTCTTGAGAGTAAAAGGAGTGGCCAGAGCCAAAGGTATATGGGACAAAATGAAAAACATATATGAAGGCAATACAAAAGTCAAGAAGGCAAAACTTCAAATATGGAGATTGAAGTATGAAGACCTGAAGATGGGAGAGCATGAATCTGTTGGGGATTTCTTCACTAGGGTAAACGATATTTTTTGTACCATCAGATGTATTGGTGAAGAGATGAAAGACTCTACTATGGTGGAAACTATCTTGATGATTCTACCTGATAAATTCAATGTGAATTTATCTTCATTAGAAGACAAAGACTTAGAGACTCTATCTTTTGATGATTTGCATAACACTGTTATTACTTACGAGATTAGAAGGAAAAAGGCTATAAAGACCAAGATAAAGGTTGACAAAGAATTATCTTTCAAATCCATGAAGAAGGAAAAGTATATAAAGATCTTGATTGAAGAAGATGGTGGTGACTCTGACTTTGAAAGCGAGGTAGGTAAAAATATTAATGATATTTTATCATTGTCTTCAAAAACTTTTAAGAGGCACGTGTAAATACAAGGAAAAACTTCCCTTGAAGTGTTTTTAATGTGGAGGAATTGGCCACTTTGCGGCTAACTGTCCTCGAAGGTAGAATGAAGAATACAGTGATGAAGAAGAAAGAAAGTGAAGAATGTTATGGAAGATGTAGGGTGGTAAAGGAATGTTAGGGAAAGACAAGAAGTTTTTGAAATCCAAGAGAAAAAGTCTTCTATCTATAAATGAAGAAGATGAAGAAAGTGATGCAGAATTGAAAAAATCAGTTGAGCATGGTGTTGAAAATACTTTCATTGTAATTGTTAATGATGAAGATTTCAGAAGCAGCAGCTCGGAAGAAGAAGATACTCATCTTGAGAAGGATATGAAAGATGAATTGAAGGAATTTTTAATGAATATCAAAAGGCTGGAGAAACATAACAAAAAGATGGAAGATGATTGTTCCTCAACATTCAATCAAGCTAATGTTAAAGAATAACTTGTGAAAGAACATGAAAATTTGAAGATGTCTCTTGAAGATGAGAAAAACCAAAATGAGCACATGATAGTTAAGTTGAGAGAAAAAGAGGAATAATTAGAGATTGTTCAAAAGAAGCTCTCAGAAGTTGAGTTACGAAACATATGTTTTCAAAAATAAACTACTTTTGTAGGTGAAATCTCCCAACAACTGAGAAAATTCAACAGAAGAATAAAGTGGTTGCTGTGAAGAAGAGAGATTGGAAAGCTATTTATGTGGCCAAGACCATTTTTTCTAGGAACTATGAAGTTTCAAGGAAACCTAAGTCTAACACTGGTGAAAAACAAGAAAAATTAGAATTCCAGCAGAGCAATCTTGCTAACAAAATAATGGTTGGTGGGGCTGAAGAAAGAGCAACAAAGAAGTATCAGAACAAAAGCTTTAGAGGAAGGTACTCCTTCTATGGGTACTGTTGGTATTGTGGTGAATTCCGGCATACATCAAATATGTGTTGGTTCAATCAACATTTTTACCACCACCCACATGTTATGAAAGGCAAATATTGTGGGGGAGTCAATCTCCTCAAAGGAATAAGAATGAAAAGGTTTTCTCGATGAAAGTTGAGAAGAATGAAGTCAAGACAGAAAATAGGTTCCAGCCTCTAGAGACTATTTGTGAAAGGTGTGAACAACCTAGACATCTTGCTAAAGGATGTCTTTTGCTGTTACCATCTCAACAAAAAGTTCTTAATTCTCAGAAGATTAAGGAGAAGAAATAAGTGAATGAAGAAAAAGCTATTTTTGTTGAAACTGCTCTAAAAGTTACAAACAACAACCTTGGATACTTGATAGTGGTTGTTCTTCACATATGAAATGAGACTTGATGTTGCTAAAGAATGTTAAAAAGTTTAAAGAAGGAACTGTGACATTTGGCAATGATGAATCTTTAAAAATTAAAGGTGTTGGATCAGCCATCATTGGGAAGGAAAAATTAAAGTCCAGGAAAACTCTGTATGTTGATGGGCTGGAGCACAACTTGTTGAGTGTATCACAATTGTGTGATGAGGCTAACAAAGTTATCTTCAAGAAATATGGATTTGTTGTGAAAAGTGAAGAAGATGGGGAGACTGTTACAAGAGGACAACGAACTAAAGGAAATCTGTTTCAGGTTGGAAATTCACAAAACTCATGTTATATGAGCTTAGTGGAAGAATATCAGTTGTGTCACATAAGACATGGACACATGTGTCAGAGAAATATGAGAACGTTATCTAAAAGGAACAGTGTTCGAGATATTCCAAATTTTCTAAGAAGAAGAGATTGGTGTTGCACTACCTGTCAGAAAGGGAATATTACAAGTGTTGTGCATAAAAAGGATGACATTTGGTCAAAAAAACCACTTGAGATAATACATTATGATATATGTGGTCTGATGAGTAAACAATAAAAAAATGATTAAAAGTAATTCATCACCTTCATTGATTATTTTACTCGCATTACATGTGTTATTTTTATGAAGCACAAGTCAGATGCTTTGAAAATGTTTAAAATCATTAGAAGGAAAGCTGAGAAAGAATGTGAGTACTCTGTAAAAAAATTAAGAACAGATAATGGTGGTGAGTATAGAAGTGAATAATTTTAATACTATATTGAGAAGCATGGGATTCATCATGAATATAGTGCTCCATATACACCTCAAAAAAATGGGGTTGCTGAATGAAAGAACAGAATCTTGGAAGAAATGGGAAGAACCATGTTACTTGAACATGGCCTTACTCATTACTTTTTAAGGAAAGCTACAAATATAGCTTTTTATATTCAAAATCAATGTTTCTATAGCCCCCAATCATACAAGACTCTATATGAACTCTTCTATGGAATTACACCAAGTATGAATCATGATAATGTTTTTGGGAGCCCATGCATCATAAAGAAGAAAGGTGGAAGTAGTGAAAAAATCGAGCAGAAAGGAGAAGACTGAATTTTTCTTGGTTATGCTCCAGAAGGAAGAGGTTATAGATGATTTAACAATGAAATAGGAAGAATGGTGGATGTAGTTGATGTAAAAGTCATTGAAAATCCAGGGAAAGATAAGCATGTCCAGATAGACAAGGAAGATGAGGATGATGAAGTTAACGATTTTGATAAGGATGCAATGAATTGTAATCCTAATCAAGATGAAGAATCAGATTCAACCATATCGATTGATGAGGAAGGCACACAAAAAACTTATCCAAGGTTGATGAAACAAGTGAACGCTCAGAACATAATTGTTGATCAACATCACACGGTTCAAATAATAAATTTCTTATCACATACTTCCTTGTATTCCAAAGTGGAACCAAATGATGTTAAAGAAGCCTTTGAGAATCTGGAATAGGTTCAAGACATGAATGAAGAATTGGATCAGATTAAAAAAAATGATACATGGAAACTCGTACCCAAGTTTGAAAATAAGAACATTATGGACACAAAGTGGGTCTTCCAGAACAAGATAAATGAATAAGGTGAAATTATTAGAAATAAATCAAGGTTGGTTTGCAAAGGCTACTTTTAGATTGAAGGAATTGACTTTGAAGAAACTTTTACCCTGGTGGCCGTATTAGAAACTATCTGAATCTTTCTTGTTATTGCAGCACAACGAGGCTAAAAAATCATTCAAATGGATGTTAAATCCACCTTTCTTAATGGTGATCTCAAAGAAGAAGTTTATATTGAGCAACCATGTGGATTTGTTGTTTGGAAGAATGAAAGTTATGTTTGCAAGTTGAAGAAAGCCTCGTATGGGCTAAAGAAAGCTCCAAGAGCATGGTAATCCAAACTGGATACTTGCTTAAAAGAGATGAACTTCAAGAAAGGAAGAGTTGATAGAAATTTGTACATCAAAAAAAGCCATCATCTTTCTCTCATTATGATTGTCTATGTTGACGACATTATTTTTTCTGGAAATGATGAATGAAGCTTTGAAAGGTTTGTTGAAGAAATGAAGAATGTCTTTGAGATGTCCATGTTGGGTGAAATGAGACACTTTCTTGGGTTACAAATTATGAAACAAAAAGAATTTATTTTTCTCTCCCAAGAAAAGTATGCTAAGGAACTTCTTAAGAAGTTTGGGATGGAAAACTCAAAACCTGTTTCAACTCCTATCTCAGTGGGAATGAAGCTAAGCATAGATGATGAATGAAAAAAAGTTGATCAAAAAGAATATCAAAAGCTGATTAGAAGTTTATTATACTTGACTGCATCAAGTCCAGATATTGTTTTTGTTGTTACCTTATGTGTAAGATTCCAGAGTGCTCCTAAAGAATCACATCTTGTTGCTGGAAAAAGAATTCTCAAATACATAAAAGGCACCACAAAATTCGGAATCAAGTATTGTGGTTCAAATAACATTGATTTGTTTGTCTATTCAGATGCAGAATGGGAAGGAAATGATGATGATAGAAGATTCACATCTGGTTGAGTGTTCTTTAAGGGAAAATGTTGTGTTGGCTGGCACTCGAAGAAGCAGAATTCTATGACACTCAGTATAGCTGAAGCTAAATATGTTTCTACAACCATGGATGCTACTCAATTTATCTGGATGAAAACATAGTTGGAATATTTGTTAGTTGAAGTGAAGTTTCCCTTGCTCTTGGGCTATGATAATCAGAGAACAATTAATCTTACCAAAATCCAGTCCAACATTCTCGATCGAAGCATATTGACATCAAATATAATTTCATCAAAGAGAATATGGAAAAGAATGAACTGAAACATGAATATGTTTCATCTGCTGAACATGTTGCTGACATTTTCAAGAAACCCTTGCCGAAGGAATCATTCTCAAGATTGAGGTTGAACATGGGTGTCCAACCTCTTTCTCTTCAAGGCTAAGGTATGTTTCTCCGTCCCCTCTCTCTTCTTACCTTTGGATTGTTTTTTCATGGGGGAGAAGTTGTTTGTATCATAAATCTATAGTTTAAAGAAAGAGTTGGGGGTAATCTGTGAACTCAGCACTGCTTGTGTATGTGAACTATTCTAACTGTTTGTTAGAGTGGTTGTAGGAAATAACTTGAAGTTGTTTACAGGATATATGAAGTTGAAGATATCTTTTTCACTACCTATGGATAGAATGGTTTTTGCTGTCAATGATTCTTGTTTCCTACAA
This sequence comes from Viscum album, assembly GCA_963277665.1. NCBI lineage: Eukaryota > Viridiplantae > Streptophyta > Magnoliopsida > Santalales > Viscaceae > Viscum > Viscum album. Next base: position 1,232,052,893 of record OY728158.1, read on the forward strand.
TGATTTAGATCACGTAGGCTTAGAATTATTGATAAGTAATCCATTGCTTGAGATTGCAAAGTTTGGTGATTTATGAAAACTTGGTTGACAACAAAATACAAAGGGGGTATTTTTAGGACCATGCTGAAGGAAGAGATGGTTTTAATGGATTGTCTTTTATTGATCTTGAGGAAGTTTTCCTAAAGGAAAGACACCTTGATTTTCTAAGAATTCGGAAAATGGATGTTTAATGATTCGAAACCAAGTACATTGAACATTCGGAACCCGGTGTTCGAAGAATTCAGAGTCTGGAATTCAGAGTATGAAATTAGAGAAGTTCGGAACTGGGAAATGGAACATTCCTAAAAGCTGGCTGATAAGAGATGTGAAGGTATTAATTGTGAATTTGATTTTTTGTGTTATAACTCTAATTTGTGAGTACATTGAATTACTCATGATGAAAGCAAAATTTGGGTGGTGAAGTCATACCGAGATCTGGAGGAGTCATTCTGAGAATTCAAAATCTCCTATATCGATGATTGAAGAAGTCATATCGAGAACCAAGAGCCGTTCCAAGAATCTAGAAGATCCGTTCTGAGAACTTGAAGTTCATAGCGAGATGTTCGGAGTCAACTTGCTGGAGAAGAAGTTCATAGAGAGAATTTCGGAGTCGACTTACAGAGTCAGAAGTTCGAAGTGGGAAGTTCAAAGTCAAATTGCTAAGTCAGAAGTTCGGAGTGAAGAAGTTCAGAGTTGACTTCTTGAACCTAAATTTCATTTCCAGAAGTGTGGAGTCACACCGAGAATGGAGAAGTCATGTTGAGAAGTGATGAAGAGTCATGCTGAAAATTTAAAGTGATGCCAATGACTCAAGAAGAGTAGATCCGAGAATGTGATACCGAGAAACTTGTGTAACAAGGTCAGATCCGGAAAAGGCCAAAGATCTAAATCAAGTTAAGGGGAAAAAGATTCGACAATATTCTAGAAGCATTGACAATGTCTTAATTAATTCAAGATTTCTAGATAAATTATGATTTGTGTGAATTTAAGTGAGCGGGAAAATATTTTGGTCTCCTGCCTAAGCACACTTTGGAGCACCTATAAAAGGATATTAGAGTTCAAAGTAAGGGATTGAAGAAAAAGTAGTGAGAGAATCTCTGATAATCTTGAGAGAGAAAGAAGTGTTTGTCCGATAGAGTTTCATTTTGATTTCAATCGTAATGATAATTTGATATTGGTTGACACCATATTTAGTTTCTCGGATTGAAGAAATTCATAGTAGAGATTCGGAATGGGGGAATCAGTACTGGCTTTCACCGTATTGAGTTTCTCAGACTGAGGAAGACTCGGATTGAATAATTAGAGTGAAAAAGAATTCGGAGTGGAGATTCAGAGTGGAAATTCAGAGTGGAGATTCGGAGTGAAGAATTTCGAGTGGAGCTTCAGAATGGGGAATTAGTACCGGTTTTCACCATATAGAGTATCTCAGACTGAGGAAGACTCGGATTGAAGAATCAGAGTGAAGAAGAATTTGGAGTGGAGATTTGGAGTGGAAATTCGGAGTGAAGATTCGGAGTGAAGAATTCAAAGTGGAGCTTCGAAATGGGTAATCAGTACTGGCTGTCACTGGATTGAGTTTCTCAGACTGAGGAAGATTCAGATTGAAGAATCGGATTGGGAAAACTCGAAGTGGAGATTTAGAATGGGTAGTTCGGACAGTAATTGATCTATCTCAAGTTCAAGGAGTCCTTGCCTTTCTTCTGGGTAAGGAAGTGAAGATTTGTGTTGAACATGCTTACAATTGTGTATTTGAAATGAAGTGCAGGTAACATAAGTTGTTACAAGAAATGAGACATTTCCCTATTGTTCTAAGAGGGTGCACACGCACCGGAGTGATTGTTTCACAGTGCTTCATGAGTGTAAGGTTATATCCTACTCTTTGTAATCCAAGGATTGTTTTCATAGTGGATTGTATGGGGCTGGATTGTTTCCAACCATACCAAGGACATAGATATTCTTATTGAATAGTTAACCTTGTAAATTGCAGTGTTCCTTTGGATGTGTTCTTGTTTGTTTTCTTAGTAGGGAATTATATCTTTAACAGGAGACAAAGGTTGTTCTCAATATTAAGGGAAGTTAAAAAGAGAAAGGGGTACCACTGATTCACCCCCCCTCTCAGTGGTTCATTGCTCCAACTGAGTCCTTACATTGATAATGAAGTTTTCGACATGGATCCAATGAGAATGTATATAGGAATTATCAAACAAGGTGAAACAACACTACCTTTTCAAATGGTTTCCCAACCATCTTTATTGGAATGAATTAATACTTTATAGTTTGATAATAAAAATCTTCAAAAGAAAATTAATGCAATAAAAGATGGCAAGTTCCCTAACTTCATTTGTGAAGATGGAATTCTATAATTTGGGAAGAGGATATATCTTCCCTCTATACCTGAGTTAAAAACGGAGTTATTGGATGATAATCATTACTCTAATTTCTCTATATATCTTGAGAGCACTAAAATTCATAGAGATTTGAAGGATCATTTCTGGTGGGACAACATGAAGTTGGGAATTGCTGATTTTGTGTTAAGATGTCTAGTCTGTAAACATGTAAAGGTCAAATGACAACATTCTAGAGGATTCATGCAACATATATGTATTATGACATGGAAATCAGATGATATCACCATGTATGTTTTCAACGGATTACCCAAAAATACGAGAAAGAACGATACAATATGTGTCATTATTGACTGACTTAGGAAATCCGCACATTTCATCGCTATAAAGGGAGGATTTTCCACTAGTGCACCTAGAACAATGCTATATAAATGATGTTGTGATACTTCATGGTGCACCTCTCTCATTTTTTTCTGATCGTGATCCACTATTTGCAATGAAATTTTGAAGAGTCTTCCAAAAAAATTTCATACTGAGCTTCTATTTAGTACTACATTTCACCCATAAACTGAATGGAAATTAGAAAGGACGATCAAAAACTTATAGGCCATGTTTATATCATGTTCACCTAAATTTCATGGTATATGGGATCAATATTTACCTTTAGTTGAGTTTTCCTTCAATAACAGTTTCCATTCATGAATTTAAATGGCACCATATGAAGCATTGTAGGGATAAAGAGGTCGTACACCAACATGTTGGGATCAAGTTAGAGAAAGAAAGATTGGGGGGACAAGATTGATAGAGGAATAAAAACACTAAAGGTAATAAATATTCACGGCTATATCAAAGAAGCTCATAGCAGAAAAGAAGTTATCCTAATAATTGAAGGAAGGATTTGGAATTTCAAGTGGGGGATCATGTTTTCATAAAAGCATATCCATTGGAAGGTGTTATAAGAATTGGGAATGAAGGGAAACTGAACCCTAGTTTTATAAGACCTTTAAAAATTATGGAGAGAAATAGATCTACTAAATATCAATTGAATATGCCACCTAGCCTCTCTAAAGTACACAATGTGTTCCACGTCTCATTACTGAGAAAGTACATTCCAGACCCAATGCGTGTCCTCACTTATGAAGGTATAGAATTGAAACCTGACCTATCTTACTATGAAGAGCCAATCCAGATTTTGGACACTAAAGAACAAGTTTCAAGGAATCAGGCAACTCAACTGGTAATGATACATTGGAAAAATCATAAAATCGAAGAAGCAACATGGGAGCCTAAGGAGATAATGATGAAGAACTACCCAAATCATTTTGTGGGGTAACATTCTCGAAATTTCAAGGATAAAATTTTTTTAAAGAGGGGATAATGTAACACCCAAAGATTTTGAAAATAATTTTAATATTGAATGAATGAAACATCAAGTCTACAAAACATCGATTTATTACAACCTAGACACTAAACATAATTTTACCACCTATGTGATTTGAATTGCGAAATAATTACAGACACAGTTACATTCAGTAGGATATTTAGAGTCTGATAAGGCAAACATAGTTTTGATGAATAGTAACATACCCTTATGAATAGTAACATACCCTTATGAATATTAATGTATATTAAATTGGATAAAAAAAAGAATATTCATCCATGAATTTATAAATATAATTTAGAAATCTTATAAGTAAAGAAACGATCATGATATAAGTATTGGTATTTTTGTATGTCATAAATATTATAATTACAATTTTATGATTAAATTAATAATTTAAAATGGAAATTTATTTTCATAAAATGTAATAAAAAAATTTATTTTACTGTCTTATGGTTTGATGATTATTTTATGGGATCTTTATTAATTTTTCAAGGTGTTATAAAACAAGTTATTATTTTAATGTTGTCTTTCTGAATAAATTATGATTTTATTTAAAAAATAAATTAAAAATAATTAGAAACTCATTTTAAAAAAATGGACATCATTTTTGAATTCAACATGTCGAAAAATGGGTTGGATGAATTTTTTGGATTTATCTAAAATACTTGATTTTTGGGTGAATAGTAAAATATGATAATTTACGAAAAATGTTAAATACATGATTTATTTGGTCATAGGTGATGTAAGGATGATGTAATACCACTTGGTTCAGACTCACAAGAATGTATTACTAATCTTGGTCATAAGAATCAATACGATTGGTTGTCTTCTCCAAAATAATAAAATAATGAGTAAAATTATGGGAAAACCCTCCCCTCCTTCACTATAACCCCCTCTCACTCCCTCTCCTCTTCACTCCTATCAAGCCTTGTGCCTTTTCTAAATTCTGCTCAAATATACTCCCAAGCTCCTCCCCAACGTAAAAAATCCCTTGGTATCATAAAAATACAAAAACCTCTCCCTTAAAGAGGCTCTCAAGGAAGTTTACTTCAAGATATAAATTCCACTTTTCATTTTTTATTATTTCAAGTTCAATTATTTTATTTCAAGTTAAATTCTTTTCTCTTTTCCTCAACTCATTTCATCCAAATTTTGTGATGACTCTAGTAACATATATGTACTGAATTTTTGTGATGATAATGGAATAATTCTTCATCATCTCTTCTTTCCCCATCTTTTATACTGTAAATGAAAACACCATCTGAGATGTGTTAATTTATCACATTCAAGGATGAAGAGTTTTTAATTTCATTTACGTTCTTCAATTCTGTTCATTAGAAAATTTTTATTGTTTTAAAATACTATTATATACGTATTATAACTTCTTTAGGGTTCTGGAATCTTTTTTCACCCTTGATATAAATTTATAAATCGAAATGAGTTTATTGTGATAAAAAAATTTCAATTTACCCAAACAATTGTGATAAAAGTTTTATATAAAGATTCATCTTCACTCACAATAAATAATTTTTTTATAGAAAGGTAATATTCTGGTTGTTAACTAATAAAATAAAACTTCTAATCTGGATAACCATTCTCATTCTACATGTTTATCCATACAAGAAAATGCATAAACCGATCATGAAAACCATGGAAGAAAACGATCCCAAATAATGAAATTGAATATATTAACCCATGAAAAGGCTATTAATGAAACTAATAAGGGTATAGTATAAAAATTACATTTATATTAGGTTCTGGAATAATTAATTTAGGAACCTAAATTTCCTTATTTAGGTAGTTAAGAACAAGTGAGGAACACCTTCAGACTTAAGGTATGTATTTTCCACCCGAACCTCTATTTTCATTTGGGGTTACTTATATTCTCTAATTAACTCAATGAACTTCTTATGTATTATTATGTACTCCTTAAAGATTTTTTTTGTGTGTTCTATATATTTTTACCAACCATAATCCTTCTTTATTTTATGGGGATTTACAAATTCTAAAAGGAACACTTAAAATTATTTCAAAAATACAAGCCTGATTCAAGGGAATTTCTCAAATTCATACCTATTTCAAGGGAAATAAATAATATATTTTTAGAAACCATTATATTTCTAAAATCACTCAATCTATTAAGAAAACAATATCTTACTTCATTTATAGATTTATACCAATACTTTTCCAGAATAACCATTCTTTTCAAAATAAAATAGTAATTTTATGAAGAATTACAGAACGATTTTATAAGAGTATCTTTATATGTTTCAAAAATATTATTGATTATTATGTATTATTAGGATTAATATCTATGATATCATCTACTATATTTAATTTAATTTTTTATGATTATTTTGATTGTGGATGTGCATTGGACTTATTATGTGATTGGTGTTGCTCATTATAGCCCCACGATTCATCAATAGGTCTTATGAGACAAATAGATATGGGCTTGGTCGAGACCTTACCCATTTATAGATAAGGTTTTGGTTAAGGCCTTAATCATTTTTATATTTCTTGGTCGAGGCCTTGATGGCATGTTTCAGAATGTTCGACATATTAATTTCCCTCATTATGAAGCTATAAATTCAAAGTTCATGAGGTTATTTGACTAGTATAGTACCCATGATATTGTTTTTTATGGGAATATTTACCCAGCCCATATTCCAGCTATCTTATGTTTTAATTTCTCTTTTAAATGCATGTGTTTTCAATTATTCACCATGCCTAATGTTTATGTTATCTTCCACTGTATTTCTTACTTGTACCGAGCATTTGAGCTCATTGCTTTTTTAGGTTTCATTCTCTCAGGACATGAAGAAGTTTATTATGAATGAACTGTATGGATAACCATATATTTGTGGATGTACCCAATAAAACGTATATTTTGTATTTCATTAAAAGTTTTAATGTAGAACATATGTATTTATATTTTTTTAAAATATACTAAACTATTATTTTCTTCAGGATAAATTTTTTTTGTAATCATGCCAATATAATGTAATAAGGTACTATCTCCAGGAAACTGGGGTTAGGTCTTTACAAAAACTGTGGGCCGAAAATCCCTCAAGGTATCATTGAAGCATTTTTAGGTGATTCTGTTTGTTGACAAAGTAGGACATCTATGTGGTGATTGTTGACAAAGAAAAACAATGACATACAAATTTTTTGACAAAAGGGATTTTATGGTGGAATGCCGAGTTCAAGAGCTGTGGTCAACGATCCATTTTTGATTCAAGAACATCGGCAAAGGAATAGATGATCTGGAGGCGGTCCAAAAAGAACATATACTTGGTGGCACCATTTTCCAGTGTTTGCCAAATTTTTGGGCCTGAAAATCGACAAATGGAGAAAAGTGGTTTTGAAAACGAGACTTGTGCATCGTTGACTTGAAGTAGAAGAAACCTGCGCACCATATGTTTTTCAAGATCAGAGCATCAAAATATGGAAAAGGAATGAGGGCCGCACAAGTATTGGTGTGGTCGTGTAGGTGACTTGCGCGCCATGAAGGGACTTGTGCGTCGATGCCTAGACGGATTGGGAACTTGCGCGATAGTTGTTTTTCAAAACCAAAAGATCAAAATATTGCAAAGGAAAGAGGGTCGTGCAAGTATTGGGTTGGTCGCGCAGATGACATGCGTGGGCAGAGACTTGTGCACCGAAACTTGCACACCGATGAGAGACTTGCGCACCATCACGCAGGGTGACCAAATGCCTATAAATACAGGACCACCCCTCCTCATTTTCCACAGAGTTCAACACTTAGAAAAATCATATCTCCCATCGCGCAGGTGTGGTAGTCACGCAAGTGGTGGTGTGTCGCGCAAGTAGGACTTGTGCGCCAGATTTGAAGAAGGGCGATTGTTGTTTTTTACTCGCCAATATTGGTTTTGGCGTAAAGGGAAGTGCATCACGCAAGTTTGGAGTTGAATAAGTTTGTGTCGCGTAAGTGTCTGAGGTGGAATTGCACGCTGGTTGTGACTTGCATGCCGAGACTTGCGCGCCGGGTTAGACTTTTGTTCCAATTAAGGTTGGTTCACAGTAGAGATTCAAAGCTACGTGAAAGTTGGAAGATTTCCCAATACCTTTGGTGCAAAGTGAAATTCATCTACGGGTGAAATTTGAACTTTAATAGAGCATCCATATACAACAGAGGATGTTTTCATTAAAGATAATGAAGAGACCTACAAGTCTATAAACTGTGAGTGGATTCCTTTTGGATAAGTGAGCAAAGGAAGAGAAATAAGGTGATCCTCTCCACTGGCAGTGAGCCAGATAGAGAGAAATAGGGAGTGAACCTTGGGAAAGCAGTGAGCTAACCCTAAACCTTGTAAAGGCAGTGGGACTGGGATAGAGTGATTGTGCCCGAACCTTATAATCCACAGCTAGTGAAGTTTAGTTGAATTTGGTATGACCAAAAACCATTCGGTGTTTGCTCCTTGGACGTAGACCTTAGCGGTGAACCAACTAAATTTGCTGAGTCCTGTGCTTTCTTTACTTTCTTTTTATATCATGAAATAGGAAATAAAGAGAATAGTGTTTTTCTTAACAGGGAAAAAATATCAGAACAAGTTTTAATTTTAAATTAGTCATACCCTGATTCACCCCCTCTCAAGGTATTTAGCCTTCTGGACCTAACAAAAAACATCCAAAATAAATAAAAAATTGTAAATATTATAATAGAATCCATGAATAAAATAAAGGATATAGTTTCAATAAAATTTATAGTCATTGTATACATTAAAATAGAGGACTACTTTAATATTTTGATTAACTAATGGAAAATAATCAGTTTTCCGGAAAATTACTTTTAAAAAAATAACCAATACCAAGAATGAATAAGGATAGTATAACTATAATTTATCCCATGTTAATCATTTGTATCATAAATATTATTTGGTGATCATGAATGGAAATACCATTTACATATTTTGATAAATATTCTTGAGGAAAAGACTATTTGTCATTTTTAAATCACTTATCAGAAAAATGAAATTAAAAAGGGAAAAAATATCATTTAAATTAACATTGTATTATTATATATGAAGCTTAAAATAAATATTTTGTCAAGAAGTTAGGAAAATACATTCATTTTGTTTAAGTTAAAATAATTCCTTCAAAACTTCTATCGAAAAAGTCACAAAGTGCCTCAGTTATAAAAGGAAAAAATGATTCTGTTGAAACCAATTTGAAAAAATTAATAAATTATGTAATGTTTAATTTAAACAATAATAAATGAATATTAATTGACTTTTTTAATATATTTATAGAAAACATATATATTTATGAAAA